>OZ010579.1:27146100-27171100 GCA_963932145.1 Acanthosepion lycidas | reverse complement strand
CTGTCTGCAGGCTGTTAATTTAGAGGGCGGATCAAAGACTGATCAGCTCTGATGGGGTCGACTTGGTGAGGGCAGTATGATGTTGAAAAGACCCGAAACTGCCCAATGATCCAAATCAGAACATCACAGACGATGCGATCTAGCGCTAAAGAGCATATATTCAAAGTATATATATATATATATATATATATATATATATATATATATATATGTGTGTGTGTGTGTGTGTGTATGTGTGTCTGTGTGTCTGTGTGAGTGTGTATGTGTGTCTGTATATATATATATATATATATATATATATAGATAGATAGATAGATAGATAGATAGATAGATAGATAGATATAGATAGTTGTATGATGTGTGTATGTATATACGCCTATACCCACATCACATTAATACACTTGTACCCGTAAGATCAGCGAATTTAAATATATGCTTTGGAATATCAGGTGATGCAAGCTTGGATGTACGGATGGTGTAATGGATGAAGGTTCTGAATTATTAATATATTCATTTAAATGCGAACGACATTGGAAAACAATGAGTTCACCTCTATCCCCAGCTATGAGTTAATTAGAAGACTTTTATAACTAAACCGTTTTTATCTGCACCCCCACTAAATTCGCTGTCTAAAATATTCTTCCCTGACTTTACCTGCGAATAATTGATAAGCCGTAGAAAAATTGAAAACTCACTCACTCACTCACTCACTCACTCACTCACTCAATCAATCAATCAATCATTCAATATATATATATATATATATATAGATAGATAGATAGATAGATAGATAGATAGATAGATAGATAGATATAGATATAGATAGATAGATAGATGGGAAACTACGTATTTCTTGGCTTAATTACAGTAGTTCAATAAATCTCAATTTTCTTTTTTAAGGAAAGCGCTTTTTCTCACGATGATACTTTCCTTGAAAGCCAATATCTCCTTATTTCGTATCTGAAACGTAAATACATAAATTTGTAAAGAAATTCGTGCTAAAAGGAGGACGCATGTTCACTTTCTCACTGAGTTTTATTAATATTTCTTCAGTATGCAAACCAGTAGTTGTAGTACCCACTGTTTAAGGTAAAAATTGTTGCGGCATGTATTTGAAATAATCATATCCACAATATTAACATCGGAAGTCATAAGAATATCGAATTAAAAATAAATCCATTAACTCTTTATAAATTGCTTTGTTTACATTTCTGATACAAAAATTTGTACATAAGAACATACGTGAAAAATAGATTAGATCTTACGGAAGACCCATGCTGATTATATATATATATATATATATATATATATATATATATATATATATATATATATATATATATATATATATATTTAAATATAACAGAGAATGATTGTATATTATGTTTGATCATATGACGTCCTGAATTTCCTATGGTTGCTTTAATTTCGGATGAAAAATGACGAAACTTGTATAACATTTGCATATATTTTTATTAAGATATTCTTTGATCTATTAGGTTGGTGCAAAAATAATTTCGTTTTCTAACATATGTTACTATGTGAGAAAACGAAATTATTTTTGCACCAACCTAATAAAATTAAATAAAAGCAACCATATGAAGTTTAGAACGGCTCATGATAAAACATAATAGACATTCATTATCTGTTAATACACTAAATCCCTCTCCTCTCTCTCGCTTTCTCTCTCTCTCTCTCTCTCTCTCTCTCTCTCTATATATATATATATATATATATATATATATATATATATATATATATACGAATTTTATTTGATATTCCTGCAATTCAAAAATAAAACTATCTAATTCGTGGTTTTGCATTTACATTTGATTCTTTGATGGCGCCTTAATCGCCACTAAGATTTGAGTAAAACATTTCGACCATCCACAAAGGCTTTCGACAGATTAGCTCAGTGTGGGGTTAAAATAAACTCAAATAAGTGATATTTTGTCTTATCCTAACTGACAATTCATTGACAAGAAATAGGCAAAAATGGAATCACGCTAATACTGGAGAATTTGGATGCCGTTGAAAAGTTTTTTTAGTTCCCACATCCTAACAGTATATACGCCGTTCTTTAGGCTTGATAAATTGCAATCGACATTTCATTCCAAGAGGCACAGTAATTCTTTGCGCCTTGGAAAACATACTAACAATCAAAAGAAAAAAAGAATGAATCTCTATCTCTACAAGAAGACAACCTAAAAGCTTTTAATGACGAAAAAATAAGCATTTCCTTATTTTAGTTATTTTTCGGTCGTATAACGAAAACTAAATGTTAAAGAGTCATTACCTCAAAAAACTAGTGGATCTGTTGTAAGTTATGTTGAGAATAAAAACTTAAATTTTCATTTTTTTTTATTTCAATAGTGATCATCGGAAGTGTAATACATTTTGACGAAATTCTTTGGAAACATATTCGAAGCGCTAGAAATTATACAGACTAAACGATTCTCGCATATTCATCACACACCAATACAAACAAACTTGTACCTAGAGATATTCAAAATCTGAATTATATGTCCAAAATCACATTGTATATACACGACATAAAGTTTTCGGCAAGGATTGTGACATGTGCATTAGCACGTTCCGGTATCCTGCTTGCACAGAAACATTCTCAGAATCATCAGCTTTTGATCTGATTGAAGAGGAACTAAAAGAAATCAATCGCCAAAAAATATAACTTCTCTGTAATTAAGAGAAAATCTCGTTTCATTTGGGAGAAAGAAACTAAAATGTAACAACAGTATATTAGTATATTCCGTACTTATGAACATTAATGGGTATGTCCCAACCTTCATAAGCATTTGGACTCTGTTATAAATGGGGGTAATATGCTGTGTAAGTAGTCCCCCATTAGCAGTGGTTTACCTACTTGACGCCGCTGGCGAGTATTGCATTTTATTGATGTTATAAAGATTACCATTTCATTTCCAACCACCTTTTTTTATTCTTCATTTAGTAATCCTTCCTAGATTACAACATATATGTTATTCGAGATTCAGCATCGTAAATGGTTTTCATGCACTTTAAAAGACTAACACATTTTTTACAGACTTGCTATCGGCAATAAGCATTTTACACACTTGCAAAAAAATCATAACTCTGACCTGTATAAAATGCGAAAAGTGCGAAATAATTTCTACGGCTTATCAAACCATTGTAGGGTTTGTTTTTGTTTGTTTTGCGGCGGGGGGTGTTTTTTTAAAGCAACAAAATTTTCTGTTTTGGAGATAATAATGAATCAGTTATACAAGTCTTAATAATTAACACATTGCTGGGCGGAAAATAGCTGAATTCATACCTTTCTAGGGGTATTTACTTGTAAGTGAATATAACGAGATTAACATTAATTGGAACTCATCTCTCCGAATTCCGAGCCATTATCCATTATACACCACCTGCACATCCATGCATACAGCACCTGTTATTCCCTAGTGGTCACTCATCTAGGTACTGACTAGGCTTGTCGTTTCTCAAACTCGATTATTTTACGAGAAAAAGTGTTACAACTTGATGTGGCCGTAAGCCATACTGAGATCTGAAGATAGGTTCAAGAATATACATATCGATATAGTTAGACTAATAACAGAATAATATGAACATATTTGTTTTCTTTTTTATTGGATTAGTAGCATATCAACCCCTTATGATTCACTTAATGCCGAAATTTAATTTTCTTAGGATTATTAGTTATTTCTTTCACAAAAATGTGTTGCTGATATTTTCGTTCATTTACAAAATGAAGTGCCGGTAATATTTTTGTTTATTTACACAAATGTATTAGTGGTAATATTTGTATTCAGTAATGTATTGCTGGTAATCTTTTTTAAAAATGTATTCCTGGTAATATTGTTATTCAGTAGTGTATTAATGGCAATATTTTTTACCAAAACTGTATTGTTGGTAATATTTGTATTCAGTAATGAAATGCTGGTAATCTTTTTTCAAAAATGTATTCGTGGTAATATTGTTATTCAGTAGTGTATTACTGGCAATATTTTTTACCAAAACTGTATTGTTGGTATTATTTGTATTCAGTAATGTACTGCTAGTAATCTTTTTTCAAAAATGTATTCGTGGTAATATTGTTATTCAGTAGTGTATTACTGACAATATTTTTTTACCAAAACTGTATTCTTGGTATTATTTGTATTCAGTAATGTACTGCTGGTAAGCTTTTTTCAAAAATGTATTCGTGGTAATATTGTTATTCATTAGTGTACTACTGGCAATATTTTTTACCAAAACTGTATTGTTGGTAATATTTGTATTCAGTAATGTACTACTGGTAACCTTTTTTACAAAAAGTATTCGTGGTAATATTGTTATTCAGTAGTGTATTAATGGCAATATTTTTTACCAAAACTTTATTGTTGGTAATATTTGTATTCAGTAATGTACTACTGGTAACCTTTTTTCAAAAATGTATTCGTAGTAATATTGTTATTCAGTAGTGTATAAATGGCAATATTTTTTATCAAAACTGTATTGTTGGTAATATTTGTATTCAGTAATGTACTGCTGGTAATCTTTTTTTCAAAAATGTATTCGTGGTAATATTGTTATTCAGTAGTGTATTACTGACAATATTTTTTTACCTAAACTGTATTGTTAGTAATATTTGTATTCAGTAATGTACTGCTGGTAATCTTTTTTGAAATATGTATTCGTGGTAATATTGTTATTCACTAGTGTATTACTGGCAATATTTTTTTACCAAAATTGTATTGTTGGTAATATTTGTATTCAGTAATGTACTGCTGGTAATCTTTTTTCAAAAATGTATTCGTGGTAATATTGTTATTCAGTAGTGTATTACTGATAATATTTTTTACCAAAACTGTATTGTTGGTATTATTTGTATTCAGTAATGTACTGCTGGTAATCTTTTTTCAAAAATGTATCCGTGTTAATATTGTTATTCAGTAGTGTATGAATGGCAATATTTTTTACTAAAACTGTATTGTTGGTAATATTTGTATTCAGTAATGTACTACTGGTAACCTTATTTCAAAAATGTATTCGTAGTAATATTGTTATTCAGTAGTATATTAATGGCAATATTTTTTACCAAAACTGTATTGTTGGTAATATTTGTATTCAGTAATGTACTGCTAGTAATCTTTTTTTCAAAAATGTATTCTTGGTAATATTGTTATTCAGTAGTGTATTAATGGCAATATGTTTTAACAAAACTGTATTGTTGGTAATATTTGTATTCAGTAATGTACTGCTAGTAATCTTTTTTTCAAAAATGTATTCGTGGTAATATTGTTATTCAGTAGTGTATTAATGGCAATATTTTTTACCAAAACTGTATTGTTGGTAATATTTGTATTCAGTAATGTACTGCTGGTAATCTTTTTTCAAATATGTATTCGTGGTAATATTGTTATTCGCTAGTGTATTACTGGCAATATTTTTTACCAAAACTGTATTGTTGGTAATATTTGTATTCAGTAATGTACTGCTGGTAATCTTTTTTCAAAAATGTATTCGTGGTAATATTGTTATTCAGTAGTGTATTACTGACAATATTTTTTACCAAAACTGTATTGTTGGTATTATTTGTGTTCAGTAATGTACTGCTGGTAATCTTTTTTCAAAAATATATTCGTGGTAATATTGTTATTCAGTAGTGTATTAATGGCAATATTTTTTACCAAAACTGTATTGTTGGCAATATTTGTATTCAGTAATGTACTGCTGGTAAGCTTTTTTCAAAAATGTATTCGTGGTAATATTGTTATTCACTAGTGTATTACTGGCAATATTTTTTTACCAAAATTGTATTGTTGGTAATATTTGTATTCAGTAATGTACTGCTGGTAATCTTTTTTCAAAAATGTATTCGTGGTAATATTGTTATTCAGTAGTGTATTACTGACAATATTTTTTACCAAAACTGTATTGTTGGTATTATTTGTATTCAGTAATGTACTGCTGGTAATCTTTTTTCAAAAATGTATTCGTGGTAATATTGTTATTCAGTAGTGTATTAATGGCAATATTTTTTGCTAAAACTGTATTGTTGGTAATATTTGTATTCAGTAATGTACTACTGGTAACCTTTTTTCAAAAATGTATTCGTAGTAATATTGTTATTCAGTAGTGTATTAATGGCAATATTTTTTACCAAAACTGTATTGTTGGTAATATTTGTATTCAGTAATGTACTGCTGGTAATCTTTTTTTCAAAAATGTATTCGTCGTAATATTGTTATTCAGTAGTGTATTAATGGGAATATTTTTTACCAAAACTGTATTGTTGGTAATATTTGAATTCAGTAATGTACTGCTGGTAATCTTTTTTCAAAAATGTATTCGTGGTAATATTGTTATTCAGTAGTGTATTACTGACAATATTTTTTTACCAAAACTGTATTCTTGGTATTATTTGTATTCAGTAATGTACTGCTGGTAATCTTTTTTCAAAAATGTATTCGTGGTAATATGGTTATTCAGTAGTGTATTAATGGCAATATTTTTTACCAAAACTGTATTGTTGGTAATATTTGTATTCAGTAATGTACTGCTGGTAATCTTTTTTCAAATATGTATTCGTGGTAATATTGTTATTCACTAGTGTATTACTGATAATATTTTTTACCAAAACTGTATTGTTGGTATTATTTGTATTCAGTAATGTACTGCTGGTAATCTTTTTTCAAAAATGTATCCGTGTTAATATTGTTATTCAGTAGTGTATGAATGGCAATATTTTTTACTAAAACTGTATTGTTGGTAATATTTGTATTCAGTAATGTACTACTGGTAACCTTATTTCAAAAATGTATTCGTAGTAATATTGTTATTCAGTAGTATATTAATGGCAATATTTTTTACCAAAACTGTATTGTTGGTAATATTTGTATTCAGTAATGTACTGCTAGTAATCTTTTTTCAAAAATGTATTCGTGGTAATATTGTTATTCAGTAGTGTATTAATGGCAATATTTTTTATCAAAACTGTATTGTTGGTAATATTTGTATTCAGTAATGTACTACTGGTAACCTTTTTTCAAAAATGTATTCGTAGTAATATTGTTATTCAGTAGTCTATAAATGGCAATATTTTTTACCAAAACTGTATTATTGGTAATATTTGTATTCAGTAATGTACTGCTGGTAATCTTTTTTCATATATGTATTCGTGGTAATATTGTTATTCACTAGTGTATTACTGGCAATATTTTTTTACCAAAACTGTATTGTTGGTAATATTTGTATTCAGTAATGTACTGCTGGTAATCTTTTTTCAAAAATGTATTCGTGGTAATATTGTTATTCAGTAGTGTATTACTGACAATATTTTTTACCAAAACTGTATTGTTGGTAATATTTGTATTCAGAAATGTACTACTGGTAACCTTTTTTCAAAAATGTATTCGTGGTAATATTGTTATTCAGTAGTGTATTACTGACAATATTTTTTACCAAAACTGTATTGTTGGTATTATTTGTGTTCAGTAATGTACTGCTGGTAATCTTTTTTCAAAAATATATTCGTGGTAATATTGTTATTCAGTAGTGTATTAATGGCAATATTTTTTACCAAAACTGTATTGTTGGTAATATTTGTATTCAGTAATGTACTGCTGGTAATCTTTTTTCAAAAATGTATTCTTGGTAATATTGTTATTCAGTAGTGTATTACTGACAATATTTTTTACCAAAACTGTATTGTTAGTAATATTTGTATTCAGAAATGTACTACTGGTAACCTTTTTTCAAAAATGTATTCGTGGTAATATTGTTATTCAGTAGTGTATTACTGACAATATTTTTTACCAAAACTGTATTGTTGGTATTATTTGTGTTCAGTAATGTACTGCTGGTAATCTTTTTTCAAAAATATATTCGTGGTAATATTGTTATTCAGTAGTGTATTAATGGCAATATTTTTTACCAAAACTGTATTGTTGGTAATATTTGTATTCAGTAATGTACTGCTGGTAATCTTTTTTTCAAAAATGTATTCGTGGTAATATTGTTATTCAGTAGTGTATTACTGACAATATTTTTTACCAAAACTGTATTGTTGGTATTATTTGTGTTCAGTAATGTACTGCTGGTAATCTTTTTTCAAAAATATATTCGTGGTAATATTGTTATTCAGTAGTGTATTAATGGCAATATTTTTTACCAAAACTGTATTGTTGGTAATATTTGTATTCAGTAATGTACTGCTTGTAAGCTTTTTTCAAAAATGTATTCGTGGTAATATTGTTATTCAGTAGTGTATTACTGGCAATATTTTTACCAAAACTGTATTGTTGGTAATATTTGTATTCAGTAATGTACTATTGGTAACCTTTTTTAGAAAAAGTATTCGTGGTAATATTGTTATTCAGTAGTGTATTACTGGCAATATTTTTTACCAAAACTGTATTGTTGGTAATATTTGTATTCAGTAATGTACTGCTGGTAATCTTTTTTCAAAAATGTATTCGTGGTAATATTGTTATTCAGTAGTGTATTAATGGCAATATTTTTTACCAAAACTGTATTGTTGGTAATATTTGTATTCAGTAATGTACTACTGGTAACCTTTTTTCAAAAATGTATTCGTAGTAATATTGTTATTCAGTAGTCTATAAATGGCAATATTTTTTACCAAAATTGTATTATTGGTAATATTTGTATTCAGTAATGTACTGCTGGTAATCTTTTTTCATATATGTATTCGTGGTAATATTGTTATTCACTAGTGTATTACTGGCAATATTTTTTTACCAAAACTGTATTGTTGGTAATATTTGTATTCAGTAATGTACTGCTGGTAATCTTTTTTCAAAAATGTATTCGTGGTAATATTGTTATTCAGTAGTGTATTACTGACAATATTTTTTACCAAAACTGTATTGTTGGTAATATTTGTATTCAGAAATGTACTACTGGTAACCTTTTTTCAAAAATGTATTCGTGGTAATATTGTTATTCAGTAGTTTATTAATGGTAATATTTTTTACCAAAACTGTATTGTTGGTAATTTTTGTACTCAGTAATGTACTGCTGGTAATCTTTTTTCAAAAATGTATTCGTGGTAATATTGTTATTCAGTAGTGTACTACTGGCAATATTTTTTACCAAAACTGTATTGTTGGTAATATTTGTATTCAGTAATGTACTGCTGGTAATCTTTTTTCAAAAATGTATTCGTGGTAATATTGTTATTCAGTAGTGTATAAATGGCAATATTTTTTTTAACAAAACTGTATTCTTGGTATTATTTGTATTCAGTAATGTACTGCTGGTAATCTTTTTTCAAAAATGTATTCGTGGTAATATTGTTATTCAGTAGTGTACTACTGGCAATATTTTTTTACCAAAACTGTATTGTTGGTAATATTTGTATTCAGTAATGTACTGCTGGTAATCTTTTTTCAAAAATGTATTCGTTGTAATATTGTTATTCAGTAGTGTATTACTGCAATATTTTTTCACCAAAACTCTATTGTTGGTAATATTTGTATTCAGTAATGTATTGCTGGTAATCTTTTTTCAAATATGTATTCGTGGTAATATTTTATTAAGTAGTGTATTACTGGCAATATTTTTTACCAAAACTGTATTGTTGGTAATATTTGTATTCAGTAATGTACTGCTGGTAATATTTTTTTCAAAAAATGTAATTGTGTTACTATTTGTATTCAGTAATATATTGCTGGTAATATTTTTTCCAAAAATGTATTGTTGGTAATATTTGTATTCAGTAATGTATTGCTGGTAATATTTTTTTTTCCAAAAATGAATTGCTGATAATATATCTTATTTTAACAAAAAAATATTGCTGGTAATTTTTGTTACTATTAATATATATTGAAGGTATTTTTACTATAAAAATAAATTTCCCAATTTTCATAGACTTTTAAACCCAATTCCGGTTTAGGTTGGGACCTGGAAAGAACAGCAATTAAGAAGTGTTTCCCCAAAACCACCCTTCCTATCTGATGCCGTTTATCGTCATAACCATGACAAAATAAATTTGTCTATTAATTATATTGACATGTTCACAAGAGGGCCATCCGTCAGCTCCCTTAAATGACATAACAATTGTAATGACAATTTTATGTCGGTGGATAGTTGTTTTCGACGTTTCTTCACAGATTGGTCTTCAGATATATAGTGATTTTCCAAGCGTAGTTCAGATGTGGCACAAGGCCGAAAACAAGGGAAACCGACTGAGGGCCGAACTCACTACTCAGTCGTAACTGTTCTAGCGAGATAAGCTTGCTAAATATTACACTGCCTCGAGGTGCCCAAAGGTTTAGCCGGTAGTAGGGGGTCTGCTTACAGTACCAGGTGTTCCCAAGTGGTCCCCCATATAAGTACTGATCTGGTTCTACGATGCTTAACATCGGTGATCGAACGAGAACCGGTGTGTTCATCGAGATTTGACCGTAAGCAGGTTCGTTTAACATATAATATCCACTGCATACCAACCTTGAGCAAACAGTTTGGTTCAGCGTTTTCATCGGCAGAATTTAAAACTCCTTAATAGCAAACTACCATTCCATAAATTGATAGAACTTACAAGACTTTAAGGATATGGTATAAACAATGAGAAATGTAAGTAATTAAGACTTGATATTACAAAATATTTTGGCAGTGATTTGATATTACATAATATCTTAGCAGTGATTTGATATTACATAACGTATTAGCAGTGGTTTCATATTACATAATATTTTAGCAGTGATTTGATATTACATAATACCTTAGGAGTGATTTGATATTACAAAATATTTTAGCAGTGATTTGATATTACATAATATTTTAGCACGCATTTCTTCGTTTCTAGCTTTATTTTCCTATTTCTTAATACTTTGCTTACTTTTTGGAATGCAGTTTTTGCTATCTGAATGCACCTCCGATTATGATATCGCATTTTCCATTCACTTTGAAAACAGTTTTCACATATTTAAATTTTTGTACTTCTTGATTTTTGGCATTTCCTCTTTCTAATTCGCATCTGGGACTCTTTTTCTCGATTACAACATTGCTTTCTGTGTTCCTACATTTGATGTTTAGTGCTTTCATCTCAGTTTCAGTTACTATTTTTTGTAGCATTTCCTGCAGTTTCCTTTGTGTGCCCGCTACCAACACTGTGTCATTCACTATGTATAATATTTTCTGTTTCCAGATAGTATTCGTGTCTAAACGCCTATATCCCCGAACAAGAAAAAATTACCAAATCAGAGAGGTCTCTCTAACAATAACTGGTAGGTAAATTACAAAATCTGTTCCACTTAATCCTTTTCGAGCGGGATCAAAGTAAATGACTATCAGATCATTCTGTTTTTCATTCTGTTTTTTTTTTATTTTTAAGTGTACTTAGCTTGGGGCCTCGCAAAACAAATATAAAGCAAAATTGGTAAACCCTAGATCAGGTGAGGCATTAAATTATTAGCTTGGTGCTGTCGACATCAAACGAACCGTCTCTAAGCACCTGATTTCCTTTTCGCCAAGACACTGACACCGAAACTCCCAGCTGATGAATGAACTTAATTCCTTCTCCTATCCGTACGTCAACCACTCTCATACACTCATACAACTTTTATTTGAAAACGAAATTCATTCGTTATGTCAAACGTGTGATCATTTTGTCGGCATCATCTCTTTGTTACATTGCCTCACCACGTCATCTTTGAATGTTGTTGGTATGGAAGTAGGAATTTAACCTTCCTGACAATTAGCTTGATTATTATTAATATTGATATTAATTTAATTTCTCTATGCAGAATAAAATAATATTCCTGATAGTTGGCCGAACTTTCATGAAGAGCAAATGGTGGATGTGAGATCAGGTGGAGTGTTTTTCAACAGTGGCGACAACCGTGTTCCTCACAAGCCACTGACAGAGATTATCTGCACTAGTTTCCGAACCACGACTTAAAGTACGGCTCAAAAAAGCATAAGTAATTGTACCTACTAAGTTGAACATCGTTGTGTAGATGTAAACTTGTTCATTACACATAGGTCACTATACCCACTGTTATAGTTTCCGTCATCACGGAACAGCATAATCAAAAATATCCAAATGTTGGACAGTATTGTCTTTTTTTTCTACCAAAATTAAAGCAACTCTACTAAGTTTAGAACGGTTCATGCTCAAACACAATAGATATTCATTGTGTGTTATATTTAACAATACATGTTTGAATATATATATATATATATATATATATATATATATATAAGTGAACATTGAAGTGAATACTCAGAGGCGACAGGCTGTTTCATACTGTCGCCTTTGAGTGTTGACTTCAATGTTCACTTATATATATATATTTACATACGCTCTATCTCTGATATTGACCACTTTATCCCATAAACATATCACATCCTAAAACTATATTTCTTCATATATATATATATATATATATATATATATATATTGATATCGACATCTATCTATTCATATACAAAGGCAGATGAAAAGTGTGGCCATTTCACGTTGGATGCTAGTTTCATGCTTTAATGTTATATTTAAACCAACGATTAGTCCGAAAATAGCTTTGAGGCTGAGAAAGAAGATATATATACTTTAAAATTTAGATCAGTTCAATCCGCTCGCTTCGTATATATATATATATATATGTATATATATATATATATATATATATATATATATATATATATATATATATATATATATATATATATATATTGAAAATATACCATTTATTTCTGGTATTGTCATTGTAGCACTTTTCATGGCGACCTCCGTGTATTTGGTCGTTATATCAGATTCTCTTAATCAGAACATTTCACTTCTTTGATTTTCGCCTCTGTCGATCTTTACTGATAGCCCTTTTTTTTAAATCCACTTTTAAATAAAACGTGTTCCTTTTTGTTTAAATATCTTTAGTTTTTATAAAACTATTTTTAAAGCCAAAAAGCAAGTATATGTTTTATCATATTCATTGTGTTCAAGAGTACAATTTATCTCTCTTCTTTGCCTGACCGGTGTCGTTTCCTTTTGACGCGTACGCTTACAAGTTCTTAAACTTGCACCATATTACACCTTACAATTCACAGCAACCTTGCTTTGCCGCAGAGATTTCCTCGGGAACAAAAAAAAAGATTCCAGGAATAGAACTTCTTACAGTGAGACTCTTTCCAATAACCTGCATCGATTGTCGCGTCCATGTTTAGTATGGGTCGCAACAATTGCAAATTTTCATCAGCTGAAAGGGAAAATATAGGTGACTCTATTTTTTTTTTCATCGGCTTTTGGAATATATGCTTCGTTCTTTGTCCATTTTCTGCTTCAATTTTCACCTTTTTTCTTTCCTTCATCATTCATTCAATCTCGTGTTCCTCGAGTTATTCTTTCGTATTCTTGTTAGTCAAATCGATTTTAATATTTTTTTTTCGTTTTGCTTTCTGAAATATGAATGTATATATTTGTTTTTTTTTAAAGATATTAGGTTGGTGCAAAAATAATGTCGTTTTCTCACATATGTTACTATGTGAGAAAGCGATATTATTTTTGCACCAACCTAATATTAGGTTGGTGCAAAAATAATTTCGTTTTTTAACATATGTTACTATGTGAGAAAACGAAATTATTTTTGCACCAACCTAATATTTGTTACTTCTTTCATATTTGTGTGTTTTTTAATTTTCTCATTTTTTTTTTAATTTTGACTAATTCTTATTTTTTTTATGTCTATTCCTTAATTAGTATATTATTTTTTTTAAATATTTTTTCTAAGAATTCCCTCATATATTTTATCATGTTTTTCTTTCATTTTTTCTTTTTTCTGTTTTTTTTTTTCTCTCTTTTTTTTTTCTCTCTCGTTCGGATCACGCTTAAGCCCGTCCTGTATAAATTCTATTTAATTTTCTCTATTTCTTTCAATTTTTCGGCTTTCTTTTTTCATTCTTTTTTTTTCTTCTCGTTTTTAGAAATGCATTTGCTTGTTTTACTGCTTTTTTTTTTCATTATTTTTCATTCTTCGTTTTC
The DNA here is from genome assembly GCA_963932145.1 of Acanthosepion lycidas. Taxonomy (NCBI): domain Eukaryota; kingdom Metazoa; phylum Mollusca; class Cephalopoda; order Sepiida; family Sepiidae; genus Acanthosepion; species Acanthosepion lycidas. Next base: position 27,157,116 of record OZ010579.1, on the reverse strand, counting down.
CTTCTTTTTTTTTCAATTCATTCTTTCTTTCAAACCATTATTTTTTTTTCTGTTAATGTACGCTTTCCTTCCTTCTACTTCCAAGATTTTTCGTTTATCGTTAACTCTTTCTCTTTCTCGTTCGTTTTCCTTATTTTTAATTTATATAATTTTATTTTTTCATTCACATTTTTTTTATATAATTTTTCTATCATTGTAAATGATATCATTTGATATGTTAATCGTATACTTGGTCAATATATACATTTGAATTTTAACTCATTCCCTCCTTCGGTATATTAAACGTGTATTTAAAAATGAACCACTGCATCAATCATTTTCTTTCTTTTGTTTTACTCTTTTCTTCTTATTAATTTATTTAGTTCGCGAAATAAATCTTCTTCTCTTTCCTTTTTTTCTCTTCCTTCATTTCTTCTTCGATCACTCTTTCATCACATATCTCTTTTTTTATATCTTCTTTTTTTTTCCAACAGGTTTGCTTTTGTCTACATCCCCAAAATGGAACGTAACATTTTATTCAAATCTACATCGATCGTTCTTTATATTTTCACACATTATCTCAATCTTGAAGCAATCGGAGGTCTACCCACACTAATGAGATGTGATACAGCGAAACAGGCTTGTGTATATATATATATATATATATATATATATATATATATATATATATATATATACGTGTGTGTGGGGGGTGTAATTGTTGTGATGTCTTCCACCTAATGAGGCTGTTGTGGACTCTTCCACTTATAATGTAGTAGGAAAGTAAGCCTCGGTGAAACGGTGCTATAGACCGTTCATTACTGTTAAACACTCTGCTTCGGCGGAGAAGAAACCGGACGAGGCTTTGCCAAAGAGCAAAGTTTCGTCTGAGGAGGTAGACAGACCCTGAACCCGTTTATACGGGTTCAAAGGGAATATTTTGTGCCAAGCTTACGGGCTCGGAGAACCCACGCTGAACTGGCCTTGTATCACATACGACCCACTTGTCAGAGACCGTTAAATATAACGGTGCCAAACCGTTCATAACTGTCAAACTCACCTCCTCGGCGGAGAGGAACCCGGATGAAATTTTTCCGGAAGGTTTCGTCTGGAGATGTAGACAAGCCCTGAACCCGTTTATATGGGTTCGAAGAGAATATTTTTGTCCGAGCCTACGGGCTCGGAGGACCCACGCTAAACCAGCCTTGTGCCATATATGACCCACGTTGTGGGGCGTTAAATATAACGGTGATATAGATTGTTCTACTGAGGTTCTTCGCAGTTCCTGTCGAACTCTCTGCTTTTGGTAGAGAGAAATCTGGACGAGGTTGTGCCAAAGAGAAGAGTCTTGTCAGGAGAGGTAGACAGACCCAAATCCGTTTATGCGCGTTCTATGGAAATTCTTTGGTCGAGCTTACCGGTTCGGATGATCCGCGTTAAACTCGGCCTTGTGCCGCATGTAGCCTCGTGGTGGGGTGGTACTAAATATCTACAGTGATATAGGCTGAACGCTGGTTAACCGTTACGCATTCCCAAGTCGTGTAATACACTTCTGTTGTATTAGGTTAGTGCAAAAACAATGACGTAATAATGTCATTTTTTGACGTATTTTTAACGTGAAAAAACGACATTATTACGTCTTTATTTTTGCACCAACCTAATATTTACGTTTCAATACACTTTTTATCAGCAACCTCATGTTTTGTTTTTTCTTAACCATTACTTGATCACAACAATGATGTAAATCTTTTTAAACTCGGTGGGTGAAAAAAAACCTGGATGGCAAAATATTCAAATAAATTGGCATCCGAGGAAAATCGCAAAAAAAAAATTAAAGTATCAGAAACCTCCGAACAGGGCGAAATAAATCGTCCGGTACCTTAAATCTCTGGTACAAAGAAAAACAAGCGAGTAATAAGTTAAAACGAAGAGTGCTAAATACACTAAGTAAAGCAAAAGTAACATAAATAAATCCTAAAGACCCAGTTACTTCCTACCTATTTTTCACAAAATGAAATCATCCATACTAAACTGGCGAATGGGCAATTATAGACATCTTTTTTCATCTATATGCTAATTTTGTTTTAACAGTAATTTTACCATCTGTAATTCCTCCTACGCCAGTTCACCCTGACGATTCCATGTGGTGAAACCTAGGTAGGGAGTAACTGGGTCATTAGAATTTATTTGTTTAAATAAATAAATATATATATATATATATATATATATATATATATATATATATATATATATATATATATATATATATATATATATATATATATATATACGCACCCGCAAAAACGAACATACAAAGAATATATTGTTAAAATGTGTTATAGTTCTTATTGAAATAAGCTCTTTATCGGAGAGTAATCCTTTTTAGATACAATGTTGACATTAAGGCCCAAAATGCTTCACGGCTCAAGTGAAAGTCAGATTCTCCTTTTATATATATATATAGTAGCTTGGTGCACAAATAATGTCGGTTTTTGACGTATTTTTTAACTTAAAAAACCGACATTATTTTTGCACCAGCCTAATATATATATATATATATATATATATATATATATATATATATATATATACATCTAGGGTGACTGAAAAGTTATTCCTATTTTATGTATGATGGGAGACAATCATACATAAAATTGGAAGTTATTGTTCAATCACCCTAGAGGTTTTATGGCATATCAACCACTGTGGGTCATTTAATGCCAAACTAAGGTATATATATATATATATATATATATATATATATATATATATATATATATATAAACACATACATATATACATATACACATATACATACATACACATATACCTATTAAATATACAGTACTATTAAACATATAGCTGGCAACATTATTGTTTCAAAAAACGCATAGCTGGCAACATTATTTTAAAAAAAAACGTGTAGCTGGCAACATTATTGTTTCAAAAACGTATAGCTGGCAACATTATTGTTTCAAAAACGCATACCTGGTAACATTATTGTTCCAAAAACGTATAGCTGGTAACATTAGTTTTTTCCAAAAAACGTATAGCTGCCAACATTATTTTTCCGAAAACATTATCTGTAGCCTTGTTGTTGGACGTAGTTTATCGTCATACCTAGGACGCTTAACAGATTAGGATAGATAGATAGATAGATAGATAGATAGATAGATAGATAGATAGATGAAGCCGTGTTAGAGAAAGAGACTATCAAGGAAATACATAAATGAAAATCTTTGAGACCAGACATCAATATATAGGCGATATTTTTGTAAATGCAACTTTCCACACATATGCAAACACACACATATATACATGCCTACACATGTGTACATACACACACGGACATATATATCCATTCTTCTATATATTTTCATACATAACTATATATTTATATATATATACTGATGCATGCATAGAATTATATGCACGCACACTCAGACACACATATATATACACATATTCACACGCATACACCCCCCATATATATATATATATATATATATATATATATATATATATATATGTAAATACGTCAGCGTCATTTAACCGCCAAATGCATATCTTTGTGACAGGAAGCTGTTCGACCCGGAAGTCAAAATACTCTGATAGCGAATTGTGGACAAAAACTCGAGTTGTGATGGTAAATATAAAATAAAAAAAATTAGGAGTAAAAATATAACATTATATATATATATATATATATATATATATATATAATGTGAAATGCGGTCGTAACTGGTACCAGAAGCAAGAAAATCGAAGGACAGTAGATAAAACTAAATACAATCGCCAGAACAAAGATTTTTTTTTTTTTTTATAAGAGCCCACAGAAAAGAAAATGGAGGATGAGGATATTCTAAGAAATAAATAAAGAAACAAGAATATATTATGAAAGTGACAAAATCAAGATACAGGATAAAAGATAAAGGAAAACCGAGAAAAAAAAGATTAAGTTTAAAAAGAAAAAAGATAAAATTTCATGAATAACTTCTCATTACGATTTTAACATTAAAGCAGCTGTGTTGGAAGAACGAAAATAACATCATTCTAAGGTGGCTAATATATCGGTTATCAACTGAGAAAATGGATTTGGCGACCCGTGTTTAATTCCAGCTCGATTCTATTCCTTTCTCTTCTCACTAATAGCCCTGGATAAAGGTATGGAATCATTTTCCGCTAGCTATGGGTTAAATAGCAGCACTGATTGTTTTGTCATGCTTTGAGGCCAGAACCAGTCAAGGAGTAGGAAAACTCTGAATTCAAAGCTAGCTTGAAAAGGGTTAGGCTCCAAGGCACATCATTACCTTTACGGCTGAAGCATATTTGGTGCCGGTACCACCCTAAAGTAAATGGATGATGGAAAATATAAACTAAAATGAAAACAAACCGTTTAAACTTTTCAAACCAAGAAACCTCAACAAATGATGATTATATAAAAGTTATAAGAAATCTCTAAAGTTGACTATGGATCTCCATATCTTTTATGTGTACTTTCGAAAATGTATAAACACTTGTCTTCTTTTCGGCCTACCTATGGATTATACACTAGTGAAGACTGGGCTCTATAGACATGACTGGCAATCCGTCTATGAGATCGACTATATTGTCGTTTAAAATTGTAAAAAAAAAAAAACAGCAGGGAATCACACCAGTATCATTAATAAGCAGTCATAAAAATTCACAGCTGTTTTTTTTTTCAAGTTTAAACGACAATGTAGTCCATTTCATAGACTGATTGCCAGTCAAGTCTATAGAGTCCAGTTTTCAATACTGTATAATCTATAGGTAGGCCGAAAAGAAGTTTATACATTTTCGAAAATACAAGTCATTGATTACAATGAAAGCAACGATAACCGTTATGCTACCCATATTTCGATTTCGTAAAAAAATATTAATCTTGCGGTAGTTATAGAATCACTGCTGACATACAGGAAGAGTAGGGGCGTTTGTCTGCAGGAACTTCAAATCGGCGAGAGAGTCGGGATTATTTTTGAAAACGGAAAAATATTGAGACGAGTACTGGGTTGTCATTTTATACCTAGTTACTCCTCGTGTGAATAATAATAATAATCATAATTTGTGGAGAGTCACTTGTGCCATGCTCCGAAGTTGTAAGAAATGGTAAATGTAGCATCTTTGAATGATACTATTCCTTTAGTTTGATATGATTGTAAATCCTAATGACACAAGTTAATTCCTTGCTTTTCCGTTCCCTTTTCTCTCCTCTAATATATATATATATATATATATATATATATATATATATATATATATATATATATATATACATATATATATATATATATATATATATTTTAACTTGTACTTCAAGTTTTAATCCCCGCCGCAGACCTTAAGCGGACACGCGTGTCCATTTTTTTTTTTTTTTTTTTTACCCTAGGCATCACATATCTCTGTCGGTGCGTGTATATGCACATGTTTGCTAATACCTCTCTCTCTCTCTCTCTCTCTCTCTCTATATATATATATATATATATATATATATATATATATATATATATATTGAATGTACATGTATATATGTCCACACTGACAGGGATCATATTGTATTATATCTGTGTTTTCTGTTTGTTTTTGTTTTTTCATGGCTACAGGTGTAATTTTCCTACAATGCTCTGCCCTTTGTCTATCATCGAATTGAGTGAAAATTTTAAAATATATCTTTTAGCGGCTAGTAGGCTGAGAGATGACCGGAAAAGTATAACTTTTATTCCCTTGCTCCTACCCCTTTGTTGAATGAATTCTTCGATATTCCCCCTACCAATCTGTAGTATAAGTCCAGCCTACCCCATAAAAGTATCTGTCGTTGGCGACGGAAAATTGAACATTTGTGGAAAGTCACCTGTGCCATGCAATTCACCTTTCTTTTTCATTTTTTTTTTTTTATGTCTATATACTGAAATCTAATTATCCCAATTGGAGGTGTCACTCGGACTTATACTAAGTTAAAACTTAGTATTGTCTACCCAACTGAATACCATACAGTGTTATGAACTTTTAACTTTGATATATTAATAAACCCACTATCTCAAATCTGGGCTTGCTCTTGGACCTTCTTCGAGTCTCGTCCTAAAGCTGGTAATCTGAACAAAAATTACCCCTTGGCGGTCAAGGTTAAAACGCATCTCTACTAATTTCAATGAATACGAATAATATCTTATACCGGATCGACCGTCTACCGGGACAACAAGGGCCGCGTCCCTAAGAGAGGAACCAGTCTGAGGTCAAAAATCTGTCACTGGAACAAACTCTTACACACACGAAGAGACACTAGGTCACCAAACCCGGATTATCGCCAACCTTGGACCAAGTTTCTCAATGCCAAATCGACTAGTAAAAATTAAACGAACGAAATGGAGCCGCGAAGAGTATCGACAAGTTATGACATCCTTCTTCACTGCACTCGAAAACCCAGCAAAGAACACCACCAATCAAAAATACCAAATATGGAGAAATATGGTGGGAAATGATATAAGACCTAACCTCAATCCAAACATGCTTGCCAATGCCCGCAGAGATATCATGCGAAACAACAGACTCTCAAAGGCAGAAATAGATAAGATAAAATTAGATATAAGACAAAATACTATGACCCATCACTCAAACTCTGTTGAGACGAATGTTGAAATAAAGAATGCGACAGAGGATGAGGTGGACGCTAAAGCGAATGAAATACGAAATCATCTCCCAGGAAATGAAACCGAAGATTCTACCTTAGACACAACCTCTAGTTCTCCAGAAATTGTCACTGAAGATGACTCCAGGTACATTAATTTAGAATTCCTTGAAAACCACGAAGCTGAAATCACCGAAGCGAAAAATGACGTCATCCAAGTACTCAGCAGAGTAACCTTCATACAATTGTCAGACAGAGACCAGCTCCCGAAAATCCATATGACAAATCCCAACAAGCACATCGGGAAAATATACAATGCTGCCCTGGAAACACTGTTAACAGATAAACCACCGGGAAACATAACAGAAGTTAACAACGTCATATACGCAACAGCTCTAGCAGCGACTCGGAAGCTTGGTGTCAAGATAATAAATAAAATTAACAGACACAGAGAACCAGCTTGGAAAACCAAACTGATACGAGAAATAAAACAAATCAGATGTGAGCTGTCTATATTAGATGAGCTCACCAGAAACCCTAATATTTCCACACGTAAATCCAAAAAGATCAAACGGAAATATAGCATTAAATCCCTAATTGATATTCCATCGATCAAGGAAATGCTGAAACAGAAACTTCAGCTAAAAGCACAGAGAACAAGACGATACGAGAAACGTTGTAGATTCTATCGCCAAAATAAAATGTTCCGAACAGATCTTAAGAAATTTTACAGGGAAATTGGAAAAACACCTATACATGTCGAAACGCCACCATCGATTGATAATGTACAGACATTTTGGGAAAATATTTGGAGCAACCCAAAGGAATGTAACCCAAATGCAGAATGGATACGACGTGAAGAAGAACGACTGCTGGATACACCTCTGCAAGAATGGGAAAATATATCCACAGATGATATTAGGCAAGCACTAACGAAATCCTAAAAATGGAAATCCCCAGGAAAAGTTGCCCAATTTCTGGCTGTATCATCTCTCATCTACCGATGGCATGCTTGCAAAAACATTATCAACGCTTGTAAATAACCCCAATAAAATCCCGGAATGGGTTACTGAAGGTATTACATACCTCATACCAAAAACAATTGAAACAGACGACCCGAAAAATTATAGACCGATAACATGTCTTTCCACAACGTATAAGTTGATCACGTCTGTACTGACGAACCGTACTTATTCCTTTTTCGAAACAAACAGCATTCTCCCGCTGGAACAGAAGGGATGCAGTAGATGTTCATATGGCTGCAAAGATAAATAAAATGATCCTGGAAAATTGCAGGAGACCACGCAGAAATCTCAGTGCAGCGTGGATTGATTATCGTAAAGCCTTTGATAGTGTTCCACATTCTTGGATCCTTAAGACTTTGGAAATGTACAAAGTCTCCCCTGTGGTATTAAACTTTCTTAAGCACAGCATGGGGATGTGGAACACAAAACTATACCTTAGGCACACCGGGAGCACTGCCATATCCAACCGTCTGAATATCCGGCGTGGAATCTTTCAAGGAGACTCTCTGTCACCCCTTCTGTTTTTTTTATCCTTAACCCCTCTTACACATGAACTGAACAACAGTAGCTATGGTTACAAAATAAATAAGAAAATATTCAATCACCTACTATACATGGATGATCTCAAACTCTTTACCAAAGACGACAATGAGTTGAAAGGCCTCCTCAATATTGTAAAATACTTTAGTGACGACATAGGTTTGGACTTCGGATTAGATAAATGGGCAAAAGTAACATTCAAGAAAGGTAGAATTACAGAAACACCCTCAATAGATTTAGATTTTGTCACAAAGATTAGGGAATTGGAGCATGAAGAAGCTTATATGTACCTAGGAATTAGCGAAGGAGATGGCATACAACACCCCCAAATGAAAGGAAAAATAAGAAAAGCGTACTACAGGCGTGTACATCTTATACTAAATACTGAACTGAACTCAAAAAATAGAATATCAGCTATAAACACATTGGCTGTCCCAATTGTGCATTACAGCTTTAATGTCCTTAACTGGACCATAGCTGAAGCGAATGGACGCCAAAACGAGAAAGCTTCTCACTTGCTATCGCATGCATCATCCCAAAGCTGATGTTGATCGTTTGTATGTGCCCAGATCCGAAGGAAGCAGAGGATTAGTTCAACTAGAACTGTCCTACAAAACTACAACAATTGGCCTCCAAAGATACTTGCAAACTACAGAAGACTGGATGATGGTATGCGTCAAGAAACATGAAAGTAGTAAGCGTCTTTACTCCGTAATGAAAGAAGCCAACAAATTCAAAATGGAGCTTCAAATGGGCGTAGAGATGCAACTACAGCACAATACACCGGCTGAAACTGCAAAATACTTGAAAAAGACAGCAAAGACGAATGCAACCGACAAGATACAGAAGCGATGGCAAGATAAACCGCTTCATGGCCAATACTCTGCCCGTATCAAACAAGCTGATGTAGACAAAACCCGTACCCATCAGTAGCTACGCAGTGCAGGGTTGAAAGCGGAAACTGAAGATTTTATCCTTGCTGTGCAGGACCAATACTTGCCAACTAGGAATTATCAAGCACATATACTAAAATATTGTGTCAGCCCAAAATGCAGATTCTGTGATAAATATCCAGAAACGATTGATCATCTTGTATCAGGTTGCGCGATGTTGGAACCCACTGAATATAAAACCCGACATGACAGAGTGGGCCAATATCTGCACTGGAAAATCTGCAACTTCTACGGGAAGGAAACTGAAGGAAACTGGTACCAACACCACCCAGACCCAGTTACGGAGATAGGACCTGTTACAATTCTATGGGACTACACAATTCACACTGACAGAACAATCAAGGCCAGCTGCACAGATATTGTTATTAAAGACCACAAACAAAAACAGTGCCTCCTTATTGATATGGCAGTCCCTGCTGACTGCAATGTATCTTTGAAGATATTCAAAAAGCCGTCAAAATACAAGGACCTTGAAATAGAAGTCTCGAAAATGTGGTATATGGGAACATCAACAATCCCTGTTGTAGTTGATTGGAAAAGATTGCAGTAGACTAATTGCAGGGATTCCTGGAAGCCCATGCCTCAAGGAGATACAAAAAATTGTTCTGACAAGTACAGCCCACACTTTACGAAGGGCTTTATCTATGTAATTTTTATTTTATTTTATTTATTTATTTATTTATTTATTTTTGTCAGTGAAAAGTGTCATTTCTAACCTTAGGTCTCTGGGCGGGACCCGGAAAGAAATGTGTAAACGCCAGAAAGCAAAGAAAATAAAAATGATAATAATAATAATAATAAACATAGACATGAAAATAAACAGACAAGGGAAATAAAAAAACAACAGATCTTATATTATCATAAAAGACAAGAAATTCAGGAAGTGATTATTCTGCTTATTAACATGGTATTACCATCTGAGAGAAACACCCCCCATAAAAATTATCGAGAAATCGACCATGATGTGTGCAATGAAGACTGAGACTGTACCAGTAGTAATCTGAGCTCTGGGCCTCGAGACAAAAGGAAGGAATAATTTTACTAACAGTGTCCCAGGTATTAGTTTAGTGCAAAAATAATGACGTAATAATGTCGTTTTTTGACGTATTTTGTAACGTCAAAAAACGACATTATTACGTCATTATTTTTGCACCAACCTAATAACATCACCATACATGTTGTCCAGAAAATTGCTCTATTAGGAACATCCCATATACTAAGAAAAGTGCTATCAATTAAATGACAATGCTCCTCTCGGGCCTAAAGACCATAGTTTCGACCCGGCTCTATAAGATACAAAACAGTAAAAATAACATAAACAAATAATAATGATAATAGTCAACTTCTTGAGAGTAAATCTCTGCGTCTGCTCGGTCTCACGTTGACTGCTGACCTGAAATGGAACAAATACATTGAGTCAATTGCTTCGTCCACCGCGAGGAAATTTGGCTCTCTATGCCGCGACAGGAAATTTTTCTCCCCGGAATCGATACTTCAAATATACAAACAACCATTCGCCCTTGCATGGAGTATTGCTGCCATATATGGTCTGGTGCACCTTCTGTTTACCTCGGAGTTCTTGACAAGATCCATAGGCAGATATGTAATATAATTGGCCCTGATCTGGCATCTCGTCTGCAGTTGCTCTCTCACAGACGCGCCGTCGCCTCTCCCTGTCTTTTTTACAAATACTTTCATGGTAATTGCTCCGATTAGCTGCTTTCACTGGTTCCCAGTCTCCATGAATTCAAGCGCCCTACGAGGCTGGTATCCCGCTCTCACCCTTTCACTGTATAAACTTATAAATGTAGCCGTCTCTTCTACTCCAGTAGCTTCATACCTCGCACCTCGCGCCTGTGGAACACCCTTCCCAATT
>OZ010579.1:27136100-27143600 GCA_963932145.1 Acanthosepion lycidas | reverse complement strand
AAGGGATCAGCTTATAATGGTGGGTATAAAATGAAAATCGCGACCACCGTCTTGTATACAAGTCAGACAAAAACCTAACAATCACTCTACAGAACTTAACGTAACTCCAAAAGCCTGACCCAAATATGTACAACCGAATTACATTTAGTAAATATATTTGACATATTAACACATACAATTCATATAAAATAATAACAGTTTGAATTTAATGTGTTCACCAGTAGACCTGCTGAATTTCATAAGTTCATCTGATAAAATATACGGTTCCTCCCGCCATGTGTTGTAGGTTGTTTGCTATACAATGCATATAGAGATATTACGTTTAGTGTCTCAATATGTACCTAAATGGTGTGACCTGATGAAGTTTTGGCACAGTTAACCGTATACTTAAGCCTAACTTCATTTACCACTAGGCCTACGTTTTGGCCAGTGGAAGCCTACTGTATATGTGGCGGTTTACCTATATGGTAGGTATATGCCTAACTCAGAATTTTGAGCCAAAATTCTTGTGGTGGACTGGTACGCCAGGTGGAATGGTATGCTGCAATTTATAGTAATACAATTTTCTAACGACTTTTGAATAGGACTTATTATAGGCATGGATATTGTTATTACCAATTTTTATATTTTGATGGTAATGATGTCGATTTTTTTTTAATAATCATCTAGGTTATTAAGTGAGGAGTCGAAAATAAATTTCATATTTAAAACGCATTAACGACATATATATGGAAAGGAAAAGTGTTTGAAAAATGAAGAAATAAATTTTCAAACACGATTCGATAAATTTAAATAAATTTTATTACTGAGTATTTCTTTACTTTCAAATTGAAAGGAATGAATTACAAAATCCTTGCAAAACAAATTCACACAAAAGTATATTTGTTTTCCCTCTTTAAAATACAACCGAGTAAATTTAAATTAAATTTAGAGTCACTATAATAGAAGAAAGAGGATGTGTCTACATAAGGAGTGTCATGTATTTATGTTATTTGATGAACGCGTATTATAACTACTATTAACATTTTGTATTGCAAAAATCCGTTCGTATGCTTCATGTGTACTTATTTACTTCAAAATCGCTTGGGCTTGTAAGAAGTTACTCGAGTATAAATAAAAATGTTGAGTAATTAATTATACTAAATCTTTGAGAATTCAGCTTGTCCACAACTACGAACAACTTACCCTGGTTTAGTACTAACTTATCACTACGAATATTTATAAAAAGTATACAAGAACGAAGAAAATATTTAGCTTACTAAACTCAGAAGTTCATTATTTAATAAGTATTTTTCTAAATTTTTCAGTATCCATTTTTAGAAGGAAAATATTGGCCATTTTCATATTTTGTAGCAGAAAGAAACATGGTTGTTTGGTAATTCAAAGCCTTCAGTGCGTTTTAAATAAGGGGGCTGGTTGTTTAATATATGTGAATGTGGAAATTCAAATGAAAGTCTAGCATTTGTGGAAAAATGAGTCAATTTTGAGCTTTAGTAATTTTACTTAAATCTCTTGATTTTTCTACAATTTTTAATGGGGTTGCACACAAAGACATATATATATATATATATATATATATATATATATATATATATATATATATATATATATATATATGAAGAATAATATACGGAAACAACAAACAAAAATCCTTATATGCAATTATGCTGTTTTAATGTTAATATAATGTCAACGTCGGACGTTTCGGTCTAATAAACCATCTTCAGGACATATTCATAAAATTTTGAGCTTTAGTAATTTTAATTAAATCTATTGATTTTTCTACAATTTTTAATGGGGTTGCACACACAGATATATATATATATATATATATATATATATATATATATATATATATATATATATTAGACCGAAACGTCCGACCTTGACATTATATTAACATTAAAACAGCATAATTGCATATAAGTATTTTTGTTTGTTTTTTCCGTATATTTTTCTTCATACTGTCGGATCTATGTCCATATATTTGCTTATATATATATATATATATATATGCATACATATATATATATGCATATATATGCACATATATATATATATATATATATATATATATATATATATATATATATATATATATATATATATATATATTATAATAAATTAATACAACGAGTCTAGGAGAAACTTCAATAGAATGCAGAAAGCACTGGACGGCTGTTTCGTCCTATATTTGGGACCCATCAGCAGTGCGTATCCACTACCGACAATTGAAACATGGACAGGTGCATTATCAGGTATACGTCATACCAACTGTTCCAATGGGCCTCAGTGACGCAGATATAGCGAATCACACTGGATATAGCGCCGCTCGATCACATATTGCGTGGTGAAAGTCATACGAGCTTCTCTTTTAGCCATAGAACTGTGCCCTCAGGAGCCACGATTACTATCCCCAACTCGCTCCATCCAGAACATTAGAATCCCGTTCAAGCAAGGATACACAAGTGATAGAAATTAGGAGGATGTGAAATGTTTATAATCAAGTAATTGATATATATGTGTGGGTGCGTGCGTGTGTGTGTGCGAGTGTGCGCGTGTGTGTTCGTGTGTGTGTGTGTGTGTGTGTGTGTGTGTGTGTGTGTGTGTGTGTGTGTGCAAATATGTAGAAAAATAGGAAAGAACACGTTAGGTAAATAATCCGGAGTTCTTTAGTATTTTTGTTCTTATTTTTTTAAAAAAAAATGTGCTCCATACAGAAGTAGAGCTTAAATTATAATTTTTTTTTAAAAAGTATGATTCCTTCGCTACATAAGAGTTCTCATGTTTCAAAAACGAAAGCCGAAAACCTCAGTATAATTAATAATAAATTAACTCTTAGGCCCCTTATCAAAATGGTCGCCCCAGCCGTTTCCACGCTAATTAATATTGCGAATGAACATGCTGATAATAATGCGTAAATTTCAAGATTGGTTATTCCTAAATTTTCGCATGAGGATGAAACAGGGCTTGATACTTTAATTCAATTTAATTTTAATAATTATATATATATATATATATACAGAATTATCCGTATCCATTGAATATTTTCATATTTTCTGGAAAATGAGGATGCTTACAAGTAATTACTGAATCTACCATAAATATATATATATAAAGTTTTTGATAATTCTTGAAAGTTTTAAAAATTTCCATATATTATATCTATAGTTACAGATTTTTTATAAAAATTAGTGCAGTCGAAAATTATTCGCCCCCTTATAGAAATTATGAAATAATATTGCTCTATTCGAAATGTTTTTTCTTTTTTACTTAATTTGACGTTTAATACGAACACCCTTTGGAAATGAAGTAATACTGACCTGAGTCTATAACATTCCGAAAGATAATGAAGAAAACAATAGTTGATTGCCATGTACTGCGATAACTCCTTCGTTCTGCAACAATGAGGAAGACAGTCAGAGCTTGACAAGAGGCTCTGAACGAAGATAGTTGATGCGTACAATCATGCTGCTTTATAAACAACACGTACGATGCGTTTATGTGTTCCTGGATCGACAATTCGTAGCATTATCAAGAAGTACATGATCCGGTTCCGTGTACCACGTTGATAGTCCAAGTTAGAATCAATAAAGAAGAACTCGAACACGGATATGGAATAACACAGATATATTACAAAAAGGAATATATACAGAGGAGTAGAAAGTGTTAGTACGAACAATCAGGTTTGGTAGTAATTATCTGAACGCGACTCTGTTTCGGTCTGCCTTTGACTCGACTGAATGACTGACTCGCTCTGACTGCCTGACAGACTCCTGACGGACTTCACTCCAGACTTTAGACTGAACAGTATTTAGTCACCCCCTCACGAGGGCATCATGTGGCACAAGGCCGGTTTAACGTGGGATATCCGAGCCCGTAGGCTCAGCCAAAAATATGCCCTTTGAACCCGTATAAACGGGTTCAGGATCGGTTTACCTCCCCGAAAGAGACTCCGCCCTTCGGCGTAGCCTCGTTCGGGTTCCTCCCGGCCCGAAGTCAGAGAGTTCAACCGTTCAGCCGGTCAGCCGGTTAGTCCGACTTCAGACTGAACAGTATTTAGTAACCCCACGAGAGCTATCATGTGGCACAAGGTCGGTTTAACGTGGGATCTCCTAGCCCATGGGCTCGGCCAAGAATATGCCCTTTGAACCCGTATAAACGGGTTCAGGGTCGATTTACCTACCTGAAAGAGACTCCGCCGATCAGTCGGTCAGCCGGTCGTCCGACTTCGGACTGAACTCTCCCTTCCCTTCCTCTTGAGGCACAGTATTTATTACGTATGGAATAGACCATTTTGTTATTATGGGTAAGGTCCCATAACATATATATATATATATATATATATATATATATATATATATATATATATATATATATACTGAATATAAGTACCTTATAAGTTTAGCAATATCAGTGTCAGCTGATATCTTGTTAAATGGAAAACAGATGAACTGTCGCAAAAATGTTTTCTGACATTAATTTTACTAATGATTATCAGTTACGTGATGTGGAAATTAGAAAAACATGTCAAGCGGCTCGGACAATGGACAATTCATTGAATTAAGATAAATTAATATTTTTAGATATAGATGTCCAGACAATGAACAATGTTCTCTATAAGATTGTGGTCACTCCCTGCAAAAAAGCCGACTTGACTTAGCGTGGCGAGAATATCGCCTTGCATCGCAGAAGAGGTGCATTAGACTGTTAGAATCGCCACATCACATACGCCTTATTTCTGCTTCGCTCGTCTGTAGAAATAGGTTACAACACGAGAAAAAATCTGTTTACCGCTACAATTTCTCATGGTTTTAAATCGTGGATAAATTTTCTGACTGCAGGGTTATTTTTAAGCCACCCGGGTTTGAAGTCTAGAACCAGCACCCTGAGAACGAATCTGGTGTCTGGTCTGGTCTGCAACGCTACATAATGGAAATACTAAAACGCGCGCCGAAGAAACAGTGTTCGATACCAAATATCGTGGAGCTTTCTATTATTTTCTTAATCATTTCCGTAGATCAAAAAAACGCGCTTACAAGCAATCATCCGGCAATTGTTTTTTTAAAGATTAACATTTTTATACATCCTCATAAACATAAAGAAGTTAGAATTAGGGTAGCGGATGTGCACATTATTATTAATAACATATCCATAATATTAATAATAATAATGATTGATTTGTGTATGGCACCCTAGCGACATGAAACTTTAAGTTGCGGAAAGGCCGTAACAGCTTGTTATTGTTTTTGTTTTTTCTTATAAATATTAGGGTGGATATGCTTGTTTTTGTTTTACATCGAGCACCGTTCTTTTAACATCTTTGTTTGATTTTATTGCAGAACACACACACACACACACACATATATATATATATATATATATATATATATATATATATATGGTTATTAAAAAAAGAATGAACTGATTTGATGAAGCATTGCATCAGTTATCAAGCATTGTCATAAAATGAGTCAGTGATCATTTGAAAAAGGAGTTTTCTATATTTTGATGCCTGCCAGGGGGGTGCTGTAGTCGCGTGGTATCTCCGGCAACGCTCTCTTGTATGTTTACCCTGACTCAGCAAAAAGGCGTTCTGTGTTCTCAAGTTCGCGAAAAAAAAATATGATTGTCACGGTGCATCGTGCTTTCCGAAGGCAATTCATCATTAATCGGCCCTATTCTAAGGACCTTCGACGCCATTTTAAACAGTTTCAAGAGATTCTGTGTTTGTGTAAAAGAAAAGTCCAGGATGACCACGAGTTTCGGAGGAACATGTGGCGAGAAACGGTGCTGCCTTTGAAGCGATTCCACAAATCCAGCAAGATGTGAGGTTGTGATCTATCAATCCACTATCTAGCTTGTGCTAAGACGTCTACATTTGACACCTTAGAGACTACGCCTCGTTCGGGTATATTACCAAGACCTTGTTCTTTGTGCGTGGCTTGTGCGATCCCCAGATCCCCAGAAGTGTGAGATTTTACTTGTGGGGATACGTAAAAGATAGCGTTTATGTTCCACCATACACACTAACCTCGATAACTTTAACATAACAACTGCGATCGACTCAAGGGATCGAGATATACTGATACGCCTCTGGAACAAATTTCCTTATCGTATTGATGTTGCTCGCACTGCAGGTTGTGGCCACATTCAACACTTGTAAAACAGGAAATAAAAGTTGATTCTGAATAGAATACTATTGACTTGACTGGAGATTTCTATTGCTTTTCCTCATTAAAATATTGCGTAATGAAATCGGTTCATAATTTTTTAATAACCCTGCATATATATATATATATATATATATATATATATATATATATATATATATATATATATATATATGTATGTATGTGTGTGTGTGTGTGTGTGTGTGTGTGTGTGAAAATATTGTAGAAAATAGGAAAGGAACTGGTTTGGTAAATAATCCAAAGTTCCTTAGTATTTTTGTTATTATTTTTAAAAAATAGTGCTCGATACGAAAGTAGAGCATAAATATAATTATTTATTTAAAAATATGATTCCAACTCGCTACATAAGCGGTCTCATGTTTCAAAACAAGAGCCGAAAACTTCAAAATAATATTTGAATTAACTTGAGTTAAAGTAGGCTCTGTTCCATCTTCAAGCGGAATTTTTTGGGACCTCTTATGTAGCGAGTTGGAATCATATTTTTAAATAAATAATTATATTTATGCTCTATGATTGCGTCTAGCATGAAACAGACTGTCACCTCTGAGTGTTGACTTCAATGTCCACTTTTATATTTACATACGCTCTAGCTCTGATATTGAGCACTTTATTCCATGAATACGGCACACCTTAAAACTATATTTCTTCATATATATATATATATATGTATGTATGTATATGTATGTATGTATGTAAGTATGTATATATTCTATCTACATAACTTCTTTTCTATGTATTTCCTTTAAATCCTCACAAAATAAAATGTAATGACATGAGAAAACTTAATAGAAAACACAATATTTTGTTGTCCGTCACTGCGAATGAAACAAGGATTTTGCCGTCTCCAAAAGCAAGCTGCTCTAATTTAAATACAATAGAGATACTTTTTTTGCCTGCCTTCAGCATAAGTGACGATAGACTCTATGAGAGCAACACACTGCGCCTTGTTGGTCTCAGGTGTTCAACTGTCTTGGAGTGAAGCGACTACATCAAATCAATAGTTGCATAGGGAAATAAATGTTGGATCACTGTGTCGTACTAGAAAACTTTTCTCGCCAGAGTACTTCATGCACATTTGCAAATCTTCCATCCGTCCGTTCGCTGAGTACTACTGCCAAATATGGTCTGGTGCTCCTCTTATTCATCGCGAATTTACCAAATCCAAAGATGGATTTGCAATTTAATCCATCCTGACCTAGCATCTAGACTTCAGTCACTTTCTCACCGACGTGGCGTCGCTTCCCTGTCTTTTCTACAAATATTTTCATGGCAACTGCCGCAACGAACTTTGATAACTGGTGCGCAT
>OZ010579.1:27126100-27131100 GCA_963932145.1 Acanthosepion lycidas | reverse complement strand
CACGATCCACTTCATCAGATATACAATTTTTTTAAAAAATCGGAAAATATAACTCCGGTGATAATAAAATAAAATTCAATGATAGTGTATGTGTGGGAGTGGAAAACAAGTGTGAGAGGGACATGGCTGAAAGTTCTAGAGAGAGGTGTAACAGAAAAAAAACAAAACAGGAAGGCCTAAAGGTGAAGGTGAGAATTAAAATTTAACTTAGAGAAGTTCTGAAGAGAGGTCATAAATAGCGGTTTAAATGAGTGAGATACAGATAAATATGAATTATTTTTCGATGCAGAATTCGCTACCGACTCACTGATCTAAATTAAAATTAAAAAAACAAACACCGGAAACGTGTGTATACATTTGTGGTGACATTCCGTACAATCAAAAAAGATGTGATCTAAACTTAAAATCCAGAAGATGAGAGAGTGAGGAGGAAATAAATAGGATGGGTAGCAAACTAAAAACAAAAGACATTTATAAGAGAACAGATGTGTAATCGAGAGAATTTGACAAAGAAAGTAATATCACCCACAAGTTACAAATTTAACATAAACATATAAAAATGAATGAATATTTAATCTAGGTAAGAACCTATTACTTATATACCCCAAAACGCATACGTAGATACACGCATACACATCAGTAAACACACACACATATATATATATATATATATATATATATATATATATATATATATATATAAGTAAACATACACTCATGCATACATACACACATACACACATATACACATACGCACACATATGTGAACATAAACATATATACATAAAACCTTACTCACATCATACATATGCATACCCCCATATATATATATATATATATATATATATATATATATATATATATATATATATATATATGTGTGTGTATGTCTGTGTGTGTGTGTGTGTATATGTATATATATATATATATATATATATATATATATATATATATATATATCGATTCTATCCTCTTGGGAATTTATATATATATACATACATATATATATATATATATATATATATATATATATATATATATATATATATATATATATATATCGACTATTTTTATAAGTTCTCCAAAGTTAAGCAACGTTAAGCCTGGCCGCTGGATCGTTTGCTAATACCCGGTTCTGTTAACTGAGATTTGCGAATGATGCAACAGATAATATTAGGTTGGTGCAAAAATAATTACGTAATAATGTCGTTTTTTGACGTTAAAAATACGTCAAAAAACGACATTAATACGTCATTATTTTTGCAACAACCTAATAAATAGGCAGGGAAAAGAGTAGAATTCCAATTCCAGCCGTGATTGTTCTATTTACATATGCACAAATATACTTGAAGAAAGTTATGTAATTCTTGACTCCCCAGCTATATGTTAATTAATACGCTTTGTATCAGTAATATAATTATTAGATACCAAATATTCTTATAAATCTAAAAATATTTCCTGAATTTGAGTAACCTTAAAAATGTTGATAAACCGTTGAAAAACAATTCATTATATATATATATATATATATATATATATATATATATAGATAGATAGATAGATAGATAGATAGATAGATACATACATACATACATACATACGTACATACATATTATTTTCACCCGATATTAAAGCAAAAATACGAACATAAGAACAGCTCATGATCAGATATAATAGATATTCATTGTCTTTTATATTTAACAATATCTGTTTAAATAATTGAGCTGCTACACCAATACACTAAATTCAAGTTACATGATTCTGCAGCATTATGTGATCCGAAGAATTTTCAATGGAATCTCATCCAAATGTTGGACTATTTTTGTCTTTATTTTCACCCGAAATTAAACCAAACATACGAACATTAGACTGGCCCATGATCAGGTATAATATACATTTATTGTCTATTATATCTAACAATATATATATATATATATATATATATATATATATATATATATATATATATATATATATATATATTTGTATGATCTGTGTATATGTATGAAGTAAACAAAAAAATTGTAAAACATAATTAAAATAGAGCTTTGAATATGAGGTAACACATTCTTTTCAAGGGCGCTTTTTCGTCCAACTCTTCTTCAGAACGATTTGTTGTAACGACAATGATCAAAATAACCAGATCTGTGTAAATAAGCCCCGATTGAGTAGGATTTATGAAAAGAATTACTCACAAACCACAGGGAACGAAGAAAGTTCTGTTTCTGCTTACACAATTACGGTCGATGACACTTGATTTATATAGATTCTAAATATAGATTCTAGGCGACCGAGTTTGTGCAATACAATATATATATATATATATATATATATATATATATATATATATATATATATATATATATATATATATATATATATCATGAAATGGACAATGTCTGACAATTATTTTTAAGGCAACTTTTATGTTTAGACTTCCTTTTTATGTATACAAATATTTAAGTAAATGCTCTGTTCATAAGAAACAGTATTAACGACATTTACCGGCCTGAAAATATGCGTCCTCAGACAGGAATAGAAACTGAATCCTATACGGAACTGTCATATAGCCTGACGTGCTTTACCGATTTAAAAAAAAACATGGGGAATTGTAGTTTAAAACAGTAAAATCGACCTTGCTTACCGAAATGCTCCTCTGTGACTAAATCGGTAAAGCGCGTCAGGATATATATATATATATATATATATATATATATATATATATATATATATATATATATATATTCTAATAGTGAAAACGAACACTGAAAATATTGTCATGATTATTTATTTCATTAGAATCTAAGAGTCGATCCCAAAACTTCCGACTGACTTTTATGCACAAATATTATTATTAGTTTTTATTATTAGTTTTTGACATTGAGTTCTCTGGATTTATAGCCCCTTTGGAATTCCATACAGATTACCAGATAACATAATTTTATATATATATATATATATATATATATATATATATATATATATATATATATATATACATATATATATATATATATATATATATATATAATATTAGTGGTAAATATACACATACATTTATATTAGTGGTTTACGATTCCAGTGGAATAAATTATGACCATGGAATATTAGTCTTTAAGCCTTTTTATTATTATTATTATTATTATATATATGTATATATATATATATATATATATATATATATATATATATATATATATATATATATATATATTAATCGTCGTAATGACAATAGGGTTGCGCATTCGAAAAATCATATTAAAGAAAGTGTGTTCTGCCTAATGATCAAACTTGGTACCACTTTGCAGTGAATATCTTTTGGTCCGGCGTGTTTTACCATTTGGCCGCGAATAACATCAGAGTAAGCTAGTCTGTATTTTCCCATTATAAGGAATGTCCATATTCACCATAATCATTTTTTTTCGAATTCCCATACCTATTGTGTTCCTAGTGTGGTATTTGGAATTAATGACCTTGATTTTAATCCGACGTTTTTATTCACTGGAATAATAGAAACTTCGTATTTCAGATAGACGTCCCATCTTTATTTATTAAATGGTATGCATTGCATCTCTATATATATTGCATCTCTCTCTCTCGACATTTTGTTCTCTGCATCCCAACCGTCATCTTGCGTTATTTATTTTCATTGTCCTGACAATAAGATTTCCTCCTGAGTAAGACGATAAATTATATCCAACACCAAGCCCTCTGATCGGGTGTTTTAACAAGCGTAAAACCAACTCTGTGTTGCTAGTGTTCCAAGGTCGACTCAGACCTGGGATGGTAACATCTGTTAGGTTCCCAGCTATGGGCAAATAGTTAATCCCCAAACTGGGGTCAAGACACAATGAAAGTATAAAAATAGGTTTTAATACCAGCAATACATTTTTTTTATTACCAGCAATGAATTCATGAGAAGAATTTTACTTTTACCAGCAATACATTTTCTGAAAAAAAAATACCATCAATACATTTTTAAAAACAAACATTACCAGCAATACAGTTTTGAAAAATAATGATAATAAGGAATACATTTTTAAAAAATATTACCAGCAATATATTTTATAAAAAATATATTACCAGCAATATATTTTATAAAAAAAAATATTACCAGCAATATATTTTTGAAAAAATATTACCAGCAATAAAAATCTTTTCGGCCTTAAATAACCAATTGAAGTTGATATGCCGTAAAACAAACCAAACCAAATCAAACCAAACCAAACCAATTAGAATCTTAGTCTGTTGGTCAACTATCACAGTCAATTATCTGCCATGCGTGATACACGCTTAGGTGATCATGTATCTTTCGATACATGACTGGCGAGGCAGATTTTTTCTTCAGTAGGTTTCCATTTCTTTCTGCGGTAGACCAGTTGCCATCCAAGGCTATAGAACCCGGTCTGTCCTGCTATTTGCCCATAGCTGGAAGGGGGGTTAGAAGACGACGATTCATACCTTTCCCAAGCGTATTAGAACGTAAGTGAATGTAATGGATTCGACTGGAATTCGAACTCGGCTCTCCGATTCCTCAATCCAAGCTGATATATGCTCTTAATGTCCCTTCTCCTTTACGGCTATTTCATTATATAAACATCTGGATTGTCTGGACCTTGGTATTGCTTGAACTAACAGTAAAATAACGTACGAAAAGGTCGAACAGAACAGCTTTTTGAGCCGCGCAGTTATTTTTCGATAAATTCTCTATGATGCAATCCTGCCTCTACACAGTGTCCATTTATATGTCTGGATTTTGGAATTTGTAAATAGGCTTTCTGGAGATGCAGCAGATATGGGGCGAATAATGGAATCGGTGACCAAACTTTAAATTCTGAATGATTCTCTTTCGTTTACGTTTGCATTAAGGTCATTGTTTATATCCATATTTGTAGATTGTGATTGAAAAGCCAGGATTTATCGCATTAATCAAGATAAAAATAAGAAAAAAATATTGTCTATGCGAATTAGTAATTATACAATACATTCTAAACAAAATG
>OZ010579.1:27001100-27121100 GCA_963932145.1 Acanthosepion lycidas | reverse complement strand
GTTCACAATGTAGTTGTTCTTGAAAACAGGCTGTCCGAATGAAACCATTTTCTTTCTAATGGGATACGAATGAAAAGGTGACCTCCCACTGTACATGATATGACGTGTCTTAGTTGTGAAGGTCTAAACTGTTAGAACTAATGAGTGCAGGCCATCAAAACATTTGTCAACGTAATCATCATAGGCTAGCAAGAGATTTGCCACATTTCGCCTGTAGGAAAAAAAGTGGTGTATAGTAGAAGATAATTCATCATCAACAAGAGCGCGATTGGATTTTGAACTCTCTTGAGGTTGGAAAGTGAGCACTGTGAGCCTACAGCCTTTATATGGCAGCAATGTTCCATTTTGCGTCTAATCTGAATCTTGTAAATATGGAGTGTGACAGAAGGACACTATCAAGTATGGAAAGGGAAGTTTGTGCATCTCCAAACCATGTATATCCGCAATGCTCCATCTTGGGTCTAATTTGGCTCTTGTATATAGAAATTTCGGTAGAAGGATAATATCAAGGCTGGTAAGTCAGGATTGTCTTGCTCCAGCCAGATATGGCAGCAATGCTCCATTTTTGGTCTAATCTAGTTCTTGTGATGCAAATATTTTACTTTTGGGAATGCTTAGTGATATGCTTCCCTTTCATGATTCGCATTTGTAAACAATTATTCTTTTGTCCTATAGATCTTGATACCGTTCTTAAATAATTTAATGACCTCCTTGAATCTTTTTCATCACTAAGCTCGACTATATTAAATTATATAATTGACAAACTCAAGTTTCTTCCATAAATGTTTGCTGCAACCTATATAAAATGATTATATGTAAGGATTTTATTTTTTTCCATTTATAAATTGCAACAATACAGTTGTACTGCTATTATCATCAAGTATTATCATGTAAGATCAATTTACTCTATCACCTGCAATAAAAGTCACAAGGTAAACGTAGTAGAACCTGGCTTTTATTGCGTTTCGTCTATTCAAGGTTTATTATTATTATAATTTTTATTTTCTTTGCTTTCTGGCGTTTACACATTTCTTTCCGGGTCCCACCCAGGGACCTAAGTTTAGAAATGGCATCATGACACTTTTCACTGACAAAAAAAAAAATAAATAAATAAATAATTAAAATAAAATGAAAATTACATAGATAAAGCCCTTCGTAAAGTGTGGGCTGTACTTGTCAGAACAATTTTTTGTATCTCCCTGAGGCATGGGCTTCCAGGAATCCCTGCAATTAGTCTACTACAATCTTATCCAACCAGTCCTAGGGCTCCAACTACAACAGGGATTGTTGATGTTCCCATATGCCACATTTTCGAAACTTCTATTTCAAGGTCCTTGTATTTTGACAGCTTTTTGAATATCTTCAAAGATACATTGCAGTCAGCAGGGACTGCCATATCAATAAGGAGGCACGGTTTTTGTTTGTGGTATTTAATAACAATATCTGGGCGGTTGGCCTTGATTGTTCTGTCAGTGTGAATTGTATAGTCCCATAGAATTATTATTATTATTATTATTATTATTATGATCATTATTATTATTATTATTATTATTATTTCCTTGGATTTCTGTTGTATACACATTTCCTTCTGAGTTACAATCATAGACCATTATTATTATTATTATTATTATTATTATTATTATTATTATTATATCTTCTTTGATTTCTGGTATGTAAACATTTCTTTCTGGATTCCAACCAGAAACCTAAAGTCAGAAATGACGTCATTACATTTCCCACAGAGCAGTTTGAAAAAAAAATATACATATTTTTTAGTGCATTAGTATTAGCAAGGTATACTGTGTTATCATAACTTTTTGAGGGTAAGCGCTAACGGCTATGTTGAAATTATTTTCGAGGCTATTGAGTAGAAAATATTTGTATGTCTGAATGGTGCCATTTGAAGTTATTCTATATTCTTGTTTGTTCATTGTTACTCATTATTTATTACTGATTGATTAACTATTTGTTCTTTACTATTATATTTACCTGTGTTTACGTAAGCATTAAACCCAAGATTGGATATAACTGATATTTATATACGCTATATTCCTGATACTGTTATGTTATAGCTGTTATGAATAATAAAAAATGGTATCTCCTTGTTTTGTTACTCACCTCTTTGAGAGAGCTATTTCTTTTTACTGGGACTATAAAAAGGCACAATACGCGATCCTTATATTCTCAATTGAATAAAGCTTTCTTAAACCTACGCCTGCCTACTTTTGTTATTACAGTGCAAAAGATTCAAATGTGTAGAAAGTGATTTAATCGCAAAAAAAATCATAGTGCATTTATGTGCAGATTCGTAGAAAATGTTTGCCTTTCTTGACATGTCTTCTATTATAATAATGTAGGATATTTATTATCAAAAGAGAGGAAATATAAACAACAGGAAAAGGAAACGAAATGATGTGGTCGAGACTATATTTCTAAAAACATATTTTAATTAAAATAAAACAATTAAATATAATCAAAAATTTCAGTGTCCCCCCTCTCTCTTAGTCGCATCGGCTTAAATATAATTTTAGCCGATTAAATCCTAAAGGACAACTTTATAAAGTAAAAATTGCTGAATGTTTGGAAGATGCGAATTGAGATTTAGTTTAGTGACAGAATAAAAAGAAATCCAAATCAGAAAAATATCTTCAGATATAATTTTTTTTCATGTACAGAGTTAAAATAGTAGTGCCCCAAGCAAGGAATGAAGGAAAACATGAATAATGTTATTTAAAACATTCTTACTCATACCTTTTCAATGTCAGGCAACACAAAAACGAAGAAATAAAAGAAAATAAGAAATGAGAAAAAAAAATATGGAAGTTGTTCAAATTCAGAATTTTGAAAAGCAGGTGTAGAGTAAATTTTTTTCGAAGTTGGATAGAAACGAAAAAAATGTGAAAGAATAAATGAAAGAAAACGGTAAAAGACACAGAAAACCAATGATGTCTAAAGAAAAGCGTTGAGAGAAAAGGAAGGAAGAATAAAAAAAAAATGACCATTACATAATTCTCTGTTTGTTAGATATTTATAATGTTAAGCCCTTTCATTACCTCAGAATGGACTTTTCTTTATTGAGTCGAAGAAAAGAGAGAAGAAAAAGATGTGTAAAAGACGCTGTTTGGTTTACACGAGCAAAAAGAAAGAAAGAAAAAAGAAAACATAGAGAAGTTAATAAGGCCACCAAGTTTTCAATGTCATCTTCATTTAAATTTTGATTTTTTTTTTTTTTTTTTTTTTTTTGGCGGGGGGCTTAACGGCATATCAATTACTTAAGCCGAAATTTTATTTTCTTGTAAACTTTCGTAATTTTTTTCCCAGTCGTGTATTGCTGCTATCTTTTGTCTTTTGTTTTTTTTTTGTTTGTTTTTTTTGTTTGTTTGTTTTGTTTTTGTTTTTGTTTTTTTTTGCTTTTGTTTTTTTTTTTACTGTAGAAATATATCGCTCGTAATTTTTCTAATGTATTTCCATATTTGGATCCCAGTTTGTAGGTTCACTATTTTGCCATAGTTGGGACTCTAATATATGCCACCACCCTGATTCAAATTGGGTCTGGGAAGCCTGGTTCCACGCTCCTCAAAACCTCCGATCAGAGGCCGTACTGCCGGATTTATTTTATTGTCATACCCTGGATTCATCAAAATAGAAAAACCTTGTAAAAATAAATCTTACTCCCGCATTTTTCATAGCTAAAATGCTAGAAACACTGTTGGTTCCCAGCACCGACGTTCCAGTATATACCTGAATATCTCTAACCTATACCTTTCCAAGAGTCATATCAGGCCGAAGATGGAGTACGACTTCCATATGTAGCCTTGAGCTACCCAAACTTCACTTTCCAGCCACTCGTCCAAAAGTGTCTCTGCGTCCTTATGGGTGAAGAAATAATTTCCAACCTGCAATCCTTTTTCGCACAGACGAACGTTGTAAGGCTCTCGCTGCTACATCACCATTTCAATAGAAATAGTTTAAGACGAACTACATTCCTTCCTTACACCAGCTCTAACATTCACACTAAGTCACATCTCATTCCTTTTTTATTTCATTGGTGAGATGTATGTTCCACTCAAGCACCTTCTTCCTAAGAATCGCTACTTTGTGGAACCGACTCCATCCCTGTTGTTCAAGACGTCCAATACCTGCAGCTGATCAATGGGAGTGATCGACCTTATCCCACGTTGCGATTTGATGATTATAAGGCGGCCAAGATCGAATCTTTGTATGGTAACTTCGTATTAAAAATCTTCAATCTTCTTTTAATTTTATCCATCAACCCCTCTTATTTATCAGGGGTCTGTCAGTATATCGTTCATTCTATTTAAACAAAACTTTTTTATGATTACCAGTAACTAAAATAGTGTCACAACGTATGCTTTCACGATTACTACAAAATCTTGGCCTGTTCAAATCTAGTGTAAGTCATTATCTTCCCCAGATATATATATATCATAATAAATTGTGTATTTTACACCGTAACTCTCTACATTGAGTGTTTCTTGAACCGTATACAAAAGGAATATCACTGTAAGACATCCCGCTAAGGAACACAATGAACTCACTAGAAGCAAGGGATTATTAAGTGTGAGATTACATAAGAAAAAATTTAAGGAGAGAGACCTATAAGAGAAAAAGAATTAAATACACAGTAGATAACGATTGGTAATGCGTTTAAATCTTACAATATCAAACTTGATTAGAAAGCAAAGTGGCGGAAGAGAGTTCCACAAGCGAGAAGTCCGAGAGAAAGAGAAAGAAAGAAAGAAAGAAGTTAGCTCTACCATGCCATGAAAATAGTCTTTTTAAAATTAGTATTATAACACAGAGGTAGTGCTCAAAATTGTAGTGGTAAATGACTGTGCTAGATTCTGTTACATTTCCTCCAATTTCTAGAAAAGTATTTCGTATAGATAAAAATATAAGCACGAAGGCAAAGCCTCAACAGTAAAAAAAAAATAAATTAAATAAATATTCCACAAAAACAGAAAATACAAAAAATATATCGAAATGAAAAGAAAAGAAATATTCTGGAAAATGTAAGATTTGAGATTGAAACGGTTTGTCAGAAGAGCGAGATATGTCCATGGAGATTTCATACGGTGATCTAAAGGAACATTGACAGATCATGCAACAGAGGCCCAAAACAAACACACACACAAATATATATATATATTAGACTGCATTCCTTTAAGGAAGCATGTCATGCTCTCTCTCTCTCTCTCTATATATATATATATATATATATATATATCATGGAGAGTTTATAGTTGTCCCAACGAGAGAACAGTGTATATTTTAAATAGAAGAGAGAAACCACAAACGTTTTTGGTTATAATGTGGATTTTGTTCAAATATATATTATAATTTATTTTTTATATTTTTGCTTACGGTCTCGCGACCATCATCAGGCAAATTTGTTATTTTCACATATTATTAAAAGAAATTAATTTTCCTTATGTTTTCCGAAGCATTGTTTTTTGGGTATAGCAGTAACCCAAATTATGGGGGACTTGTAGCGAATGTATTCTTCTGTTTAAGCGATAATAAATCAATTAGGATTAGTCAGAGAAAGGGCGAGGACAGTAGGTCTTCGTTATCTTCTTAGTCACGTCCCCATTTTTGTGTATTGTGTGTTTTTGCTAATATGTATATGCATATTCTTATATTCTTTCTTATATACATATATATTGTTTTATTATGAGGAATTAGTATATATATATATATATATATATATATATATATATATATATATATATATATATATATAGAACTGAACCTCGCTCGGGAATACACACAACACAATATATATATATATATATATATCAAAACTAGAATCAGTCAGCATGTACCTTCCAAAATACGACTTGGTAAGATAGATAAAATATGCTATCTTCCCCCCATGAATATGGAATCGGCTTTTGCTCAACACTTAGTTGAGAATATAGCCTGCGCCAAGTCGTACAAAAAAGAGTGGTTTAAAATTATTCATACAGCCGATTCCAACAATCATTTGAAGATTTTGGAATCGGTCTGTATAGGATTAAGGAAACCTTCTCTCTGCCGACAGAAGGAATTTGTAAAGTCTCTTAATCTTGGGGGATACTTTATTTTAACTGTCCCTCGCTTATTTATTTACACGTTATTTCCCCTTCCCTCGTTACAAGTATATACACTTGTTTGTTATTTTAACGTGTTCCCCCTTTTTGCTCTTTATTGTCGTAACTATTCTTTTCGTTAATTAATTATCCAACGATTACCTCCTGATGAGATGTTGGTTGAAAGTGCCTTAGAGGCTTTTAAAATAGATTCCTTGTTTTTAAAATTTATATACATATATATATATATATATATATATATATATATATCACTGAAGTTAAGCAACACCGAGCCTGGTTAATGTCTAGATGGGTGACAGCTTGGTTAATAAGCACAAACATATTTCAAGCTTAGATATGCGAGTGGTGCAATCGAGAACGCACGCAACTGAAGACCGGGGGAGGGCGATTTAGAATTTCAGTTATATTCACTTACGCTGAATTACACCTGGGGAAAGTTTTGAATTCCCTTCTTTTTATGATATCGAAAACGTTCTACAAATGCTAAAATATTTTCTAGCTTTAAATAACCCGCAAAGGCTTGGGAAGCTATAAAATATCAATCAAAATATGACAGGGAATATTTCTATGCACGCGCAAACATATATTTTTGATAAATACAACGAACTAGACTGAGATTGAAACTCGGCTTCCGATCTTCTAATTATCCATTACACCAGTCGCGCATCAAAGCGCAAATATCGGCGGTGGTGCTAGTGGAAACATGAGTATCTCTATCTATAAAAGACAGCATGTGTGTGTGTGTGTAACGAATGCACGGCTGCAATTTTCGACGCATTTGCACCAAAATTTACATGTACATGCTCCAAGACAGACTTTGCATTTCCCATCTCTCATCGATAGTGGAAATAATCGATTTTTTCATGCTTCTACAGCAGCTTTCATGTAGTTTGCGGCCATTTTGTACTGGCCAGAGTGAGAGCAAATACCTGGCTGCCACGAATAGGCAGGAAGATTCTATTGCCCAGCCTGAGAGCCAACAGCTGACTGACACGAATGTTAACTAGCATGCTAGCATGAAAAAAAATGGATAGGTGCATTCGTGACAAGTGGGAAAAATTTAAATCTGCATGGCACTTTAACCCAATTGGCTCATTCGCTTGCTTAAACTCAACGTTGATTCAGATTCCGCAGAACTGGGTTGGGTGTGAAAAAAGTATTTGTTGTTAACATTCTTTTTTCCTTCGGTTTTTCCAGTTACGAGTCCTTTTTTTAAAGCTGATCGTTTTGAGTTCATTTTGTTTAGTTCTTTTTTCGTAACAGATTTAATGTTTAGTATAGAGCTTAGAAAAAATTCGCAGTGTGAGATATGTAAGAAGTAAGGCATGTAGCAACATCAGGACGGCAAAGGGCACTCCTTTAAAGGCAAGAAAGGGCAAAAATATTTTAAGTCAAGTGATAGCGATTGCTGTATGAGTCGTACGATTTTTGAATCAAGCACGGGCAACGCCGGGCCATACTCTTAGACAAATTATATTTTCTGCATAGACATTTAGAGAGATTTTCAGAAACCTGACGCTGTAAGAATTTTTTTTTTATCGGGATATAAAAGGACAGGCATTAAGGTAGACGGAATAAAAGAATAATGTCAGATTACTGGATTAGTCACGAAAATTAAAAAGGCGAATGTTCCTTACCATGATTGCTCTCTTTTTCTAATTTTTAACTTCATATTTATTATCATTATTCAAATCAACGTAATAATTTATATCACATGTATATCCTTGCTTAAACCATGTTCTAATGCTCTGGATGGAGCGACTTGGGGATAGAAAACTTGGTTCGTGGTGGCACAATTCGTCGGACTAAGTAAACTTGGATGAGTTACACGACGGAATTCGTGAAGAACGGCGCTATATAGCGTCTCATTAGTTACCTCTTGGTCATCGAGATCCGTTGGTTCAATTGGTATGCCACTTACATCTTATCGTAACGGTCCGATTGTGTTTTCTTTCCTTCAGTTTAATTTACTTTGTCTCACAGCCGAACATCTGAGGATGACTCAAGTGACTTTGTAAAACTTGAAGGCGGCCTTGATTTCGGATATTTCTGCATATCGGTAGCAGCAGGATTTAGGCAAGATTATTCGCAGTTTAGAAAATGCGTCAGAAAACTTGAATAAAGATAGAATATTTATTATTCCTAATACACAAACTCATACACAGACACGCATATATATATATATATATATATGGGTGAGTGTGTGTATGACAATATTGTTTTAAGCTATGATATATTTATGGATAGAAGTGTTCAATATCAAGGATATTGTTTCACTTTTGAACACAATCTTCAAACCTGAAGATTATGAACAAATATGGCACACCCTTCTGTGGGTAATTGTTGGACTCAGTGCTCTCATATATATGAATATATATATAGAGAGAGAGAGAAAGAGAGAGATAAATTCAAATCTCTCTACTAATTTATATATATATATATATATATATAATGTAAATTAGTAGGGGGAATTGAATTTCTCCTGAGTCCCAAAATAAGACAGAATGTCCGTCTAGTGCTTTCTGCATTCTGTTTAGGATTCTTCTAGACTCGATGTATTAATTAATTATGATTATTCAAATCAACCTAATAATTTATATCACATGTTTATCCTTGCTTACACGAGTGAAGAGCGGTTGTATATAGAGTCTCGTTAGTTACCTCTTGGTCATTGAGACCCGTTAGTTCAGTTGGTATGTCACTTCCATCTTAGCTTAACGGTCCGCGTTCGATTCTCGGTAGTGAATGTGCATTGCTGATGAGTCGAAACTGCCTTTCAGTGCATTCTGTTGAGGATTTCTCTATACTCGATGTATTACTTAATTATATTTATATGTGGGCGAAAGTGTGATGAAGTCTTAACATATAAAAAGCTTCATATATAACAGTATTTTTATTGGACACTCGTATTTCAAATACGGGAATCCAATAAAATAATGTCAGACATAAATTAAAATACCACCCCATTACTTTCTTTTTTTTTATATATATATATATATATATATATATATATATATATATATATATATATATATATATATATATATATATATATATATATATATATATATTGACGGATGTGTGTATGGCTTGTTTAAAAGTTCTCGGCTTGATCGTGTCCTTTCGCAAATATATTATGAACGACTATCTAAACCTTTAAAAGCCCATATTTGTTTGGGCGGGAACATTTTAGCATTCTTTTCACACACACGCTAACTTACTCACTCACTCTCTCTCTCTCCCTCTTTCTCTTATGCACACACACTCACATACACATATATATATATATATATATATGTGTGTGTGCGTGTGTAATCTGCTTGATATTTCTATATTTATTTCAGTCGATTATTTATCCATATATCTCCCGAGGCTTCTTATTCTATACAACCAACGGTTTTAAGTTATTGGCAGATTTATAGGGATTTTTTTATTTGTATACACCTTTCTGCACCTCTGTGTCAAAACATTGAAATACCTTTAACAATTTTTCTATCGTTTCCCAGATCTGCATCTATGGTTTCAC
This sequence comes from Acanthosepion lycidas, assembly GCA_963932145.1. Classification (NCBI taxonomy): domain Eukaryota; kingdom Metazoa; phylum Mollusca; class Cephalopoda; order Sepiida; family Sepiidae; genus Acanthosepion; species Acanthosepion lycidas. Next base: position 27,111,461 of record OZ010579.1, on the reverse strand, counting down.
TACTTCTTTCCAGGTAAAAAAAAAAAACAGAATAAAATAAAAAGCACATATTTCCGTTCCGTATCTTTTGTCTTGCTCAACATTTATTCTATTATCAGAATTTTTCCTTCTATTTTATGAGTACATGTCTCGTGAAAAATCGGTTTCTCTCTTCATTTTGCGCTTGTATTATTCTCGAATATTTTACGTAAAAATTCTGGAAATTTCTTTACTTCAATATGATTTATTTCAAATATACTCACTTCAACATATACTCGCATTTAAATCTTTTACTTACGTCCAAAGTAACTCTTCTTTTTTTACTTACCTTCGTTTTAGAAAGCGATTTAACTTACTTTTTCTTCATGTCTGACATTTTTCCGGTATCGTGGTTATTTTTCTACTTTCGTATCTCCGACATTTTCATCCAAATTGTCAGAGGCTCTTCTTCGTTCAAATTCTTTTTACATAGTCTGACCATACATTACAAATCATATTTTCGAAATTGTCTTTGTGTTCTCACTCCGTTTTATCGAGGAAAAAAAATCAAAACGATATATTCTCATCCTTCATTTTTTTTTTTTTTGCTTAATATGTTTTTTTCACAAATCATAATACGTCTTCGTAGTTTTGAAATGGAATTTTAGTCAAGAATATATATTGTCAGTATTTTCTACTGATGCCGAAAAACTGTCAAAATCCAATAGAATAAGCAAAGAATATAAAAATTACTTTCCTGCAATTTCCAGGAATAGTTTTCTATCTTTTGTGTTTATTTTAAATATTAAGATATCAGATTTTTTGTTGAAATTTAACTAAATACTTATGCATTGAAATGCTCGCATAAATCTAAAAACCGGAATTTACTTTTGTGTCCAAAAAGAAAAACCTGTCAGCATCATTGAATTTTTCGTAAGCTGCATGATCTCAAAGTTTTACACAACTTAGTTAGATATAGCTGTTTGGAAAGTCAGATCGGATCATAGAGATAAAATTCTAATCGGGTTCAATGTATACGCAAATACACTCCAGAACATTATGAATCAATTTCCTCCCCAAAAATATGTGTTAAATTGTAGGGCTTAAAAAACAAAATAAAACATTGTTTTGTTTTTGTTTTTTTGTTTTTTTAAATGTTAATAGAATAATCCCTTACAAAAGTATTACACTTACACTACAAAATATTTCCACTTTAATAAATTATAAAGTGTTGACAAACCGTAAAAAACAAATCAATGAATAAGGTGTCCAACTCAAGTATACACCTGTGCCGTTGCTCCCATGAAACATTCTTTGACACATTTGTATTGACGTTTTGTATTTATTCCTGCTGGCTGTCTAGCCAGCCTCTAAACCAGAAACGCCTGGTGGGGAAACTGGTATAATCGTGGATAATCCGATAATGCGGAAGCTAGACCTGGGTTATATAATACCACCAGAGATCGTACCCAGACCAGGCATATGAGATGCTCTCACCAAGAGATTCTAACCCTGTTCCGCTCTGCGCAGTCGCAGTATAGGTTCACTCTGTGAGGTTGGAACATACACAAATTTGCGTAAGCATTTATCTACAAAAGAGACTATCTTACCGCTCAGAAACGACTCACCGGCCATTATATATATATATATACTAGAGATTTTTTTTTTGTAACTCTTTAAAATTGACTATCGTCCTTTACTCTTCCATGAAATAAATTGCCCTATTTCTGATATTGTTTTTTCCTTTATATACTTGGCTTCATTTCCCAGATCATTTTGGCAGAAAATCTTTGTTCCTGCTATATTTTTATGACCTTCTCAAGTGTTACGATGGAGCTAGCATATTTTGGACGCTAATAGTGTTGCATGTGAGACATATTATATTATAAGAACTCCTGCAAGTATTCATTGTTTTCCCTAATATCTAGCAGACTATACCAGTAGCGTTGCAATTCTTCCAATGCAAAATATTGTAGAGGAAATGGATTCTTTCAAGATCAAAAATTTGAAGTAAAACATTATATTTCAAACAAACTGAAATAAAGTAAACCCAAATATGGACACCTGTGTGCCGTTTTCCATATGGGTAATCGAGGCAGCACCTCTCACTTCAATATATATAACGGAAATTCTGGTTAACATAATATAAAATAAATCCCGTAACAGAAAACATCTCACTGCGTGAGAAGTATTTTAAATAAAACATCTGGCACAGGGTATTATTCTTACTTTATTTAAGAACCGAAACAATGCGTTATATACTTTTTTAAACAGAAGGACGCCTACTTGAATTCTAGCGACGTTTCTTTTCCGTAGCTCGAAATAAAGGCAGCTATCATACAATATGCATCAAACAATTACATCTTAAAAAACAACCGTTGGAAGAAATTCTTAACAATTGACAACAAACTCTTTGAAATAGGCTAAAAGAATTCGCCGAAAGCTTTTGGACAATAGAAAGTACGGTCGATTTTTATACTCTCTTATCATCAATAAACTTTTTGAGGCTTTAATCAACAAGAAGAGACTTGTGGAACTAGATAGAAACAATCTCTTGTGCGACGAGAAGTATGGGTTTCGATCAGCCCGATCCACTGCTGACATCCTAACAACCATTAAACACAGATTAGTGATCGTCTTGATGACACACATACGGCAAGGACAATAACATTAGATATCCCAAAAGCCTTCAAAAAAGTTTAGCACAAAGGCTTGCTACACGAGTTCTCCATCTATGAAATCACTTGAAGGGTTTTCTCTATTATCAAATGCTTCCTAACTGGTAGATCCCAGGTGGTAATTATTAACGGCGAGTTCTCTGAAGGTCACATAAATGTCCCCCAGGGTTCACTTTGCGAACTAATCATCTTTCTAATTTACATAAATGATTTACTGATATACTCTAATGGTTTGTAAACATCTATGCTTTTGATATATGTGTGTGTGTGTGTGTGTGTGTGAAAAGTGTGTGTATATAAATATAAATAAATATATGTATGTGTATAATTATTTATATATTATATGCGCGGTACTTATTAGAAAGCGCTCAATATCAGAGATAGAGCTAACATATATGGTTGGATAGATGTCAGCTTGTGTCCCTGGGTTTCACGCTTTAGCGATTTGTCTGACGATCGCTAAAGCGTGAAACCCAGGGTCACAAGCTCACATCTATCCAACCATATATATATATATATATATTTATGTATATATATATATATATATTTATTTATTTTGACGATCAGAGATTGGTAGATGTTCCTCTCATCCGATCTAACACTAACTTCCTAGTAGAGAAAAAAATGACTGGTTACATTCAATGCCTCTAAAACGAAAATGGTTATATTCCATCACCGCCGATTAGAACCCGAACTACCTCCATTTACGATGAACGGATGTCCCCTCGAAGAGGCTCTGTGTCTTGAGAGGATATTAGGCCTCAAATTCACACACGACATCAAATGGAAGTCTTATATACGATACATCACTAAAGATGTAGGTAAAATGATCCGTACTGCTCCAGTAAGTATCTGATTCCTCTTACTATCCTCTAATTTTATGAGAGTCAGATCAGGTCGAAAATGAAGTACTGTTGCCATATTTGGACAAGAGATGCCCGGACCCCACTTTCACGTCTTGATAGAGTTCAAAAGCATCTCCGAGTCCTTGTTGAAGAAGAATTTTCCACAATCGAACCTCTGAGGCGGCATCTTATGAGTCTCTCACCAGGTCTGACCTTCAGGGCTTAGGACCGGCTATGCCATTTACATAGTAGCAAACCACCTTTATTATCTTCGTATTCCATCGGCGAGAAGTAACTTCCACTCAAACAGCTTCTTTCCGCTAACCACTGATTATGGAACAAACTACCGAGAGGATGTTTCCACGATCACTACAACCATAACCTGTTAATATCTAGAGTCAACTGTTATTTTCTCCTCTTCTTCTACCCTTAAGAAAACTGTTAAACAGGAGTGGCTCTCGGGCCTTTTAGAGAAGTGAAACTTACTGTAAAAAAAAGTAGCAGTATAAACCACAATTTGAATTTCCAGGTTTTGAACAAATGCAAATGTCTCTGAACAGGTGCCTGAAAAAATCATTTGGCTCGCGGCATTATTTGCGGTTGGAAAATTTTCGCAGGCTATTAAATTAAATTGCGCGCGGCAAGACTATTAACGTATTGAACTAATAAGCCTTTTTAAATTTATCCAAATAGGAGAAGGAAAGCACTGATGTAACTCTTGTGGCTTCTTAAAATATAATGATGTTGATTAGTTAGCCCAGAAATAATGTACAAAGTTTTCTATCTTTTTACAGATTTAAAACTCAAGCATAACTTGATATCGTAATATGTCTGTTTTTTAGGCTGAATACTTGGTTGTAATCGGAAAAAGCTAATTTATAAGGATATCTTGAGATTTAACATATAATAATAATTAATAAATTAAACTAACAATATCAGTCTATTTATTTTTGTAGTTTCTGATTTTTAAATACATTCGGTCGAGTAAAGATTTAAAGGGCTTTGTTTGGTTTGTACTATAAATTCGCTGTAAATTAATCTATACTGGAACCAACACAAAATCAAAACAGTGATTAATAATCCATCGTTCACATTTTATTTTCTGTTTGTTTAAGCATTTTAAACCATATTGGTTATTATCATGAACTCGGTCTTGTCTGTACGGTAGACAATAATTTATTGGCGATATCCTTGTATTTTAAGGAGATTGTTTGAATTCAAAATAATAATACATATGTCCGTATAATATAAATTACGTAAGGTGAAAAACGGTTATACAGAGCTAAACCAGAAAAGAAACAATCAACATTCAACATGAAATGATTTTCACAACAGGAGATGGTATCATAAACTATAAAAGGAACAATCACTATGCCTACGAAGTAATAATACATATAAGTAATTGATACATTCTTTTCCGATGCAGTCTAGCTCCGTATAACCGTCTTACACCAGACATCACATCTTCGATTCATTGTAATTACAACATTTCAAAAATGCGTGGATGTAGGGGAGGGAGAAAACATGCAATTCTTGGTAATGGATACGACGTTCGAAAGCTCGTGAAAATAACAATCAATCGAGTCAAGTGACAAAGGATACTATTTAATAGCTGTAGATAGGTTCGCCTATCGTCCCGTTCTCACTCCTCTCGTTTTTTTTTTTAAGGAGTAGAGATATATCACTTCTTCCTGGATGTCCCTGTTCCTTCTAATGTTTACTTCAACGCTATTCTAACGTCTAAACTCTGAAATTTTATTTACTCATCTTTTTAGCATTAGGTGTAGATATAGTCGCCTATCGACCGGATAACACTCCTCCCCGGTATTATGATCAGGAGTAAACGTTTATCCGGGTTTGGGTTAAGAATTTCTGATTTCTTCTAATTTTTTTTACATTTTCTTTCTCTCCCAGTAACCCGTGGCGTTATAGTGATATCATCACCATGTTTGTGGAGGATTAATTAAAAAAGATTAATTATATAATTTTTTAGAGTGTTCGGGAATTAATTAAACTTCACACGAATGCCTCTTTGGTTTAACTAATATTTAGTATAATAAATAATTTATTTTATTTTTTTGCTGGGATCAGCGGGAAATATATTACTTCTTATATATATATATATATATATATATATATATATATCTAAGTTGTGAAGAACTTGGTAATCCGTATGGGTATTCCCAAGGAGGATGGCATCCTGAGAGCTCAGTGTAAATCCAGAGGTTATAGCGATTTACCAAGCGTAGCTTAGATGTGGCACAAGGCCGAAAGTAGGGGGTACCCAGTGAGGATCACTTGTAATTGCTCTAGCGAGACAATCTTGCTAACCATTACACTAGCTCGAGGTCCCCAAATCCAGAGCTTATATGCATGTATGTGTTTGTATGAATTGTAGGCGCATATGTATATGTGTATGTGTATATATATATATATATATATATATATATATATATATATATATATATATATGCATATATATAAGTATGAATATATATGTATGTGGTATGTATAGGTGCAAGCGTAGTTTTTGGCTAGGTATTTTTGTATATATATATGTGTATATGTATTTTGCATGTATGTATGTGTTTGTATGTGTATGTATATGTATATGTATATGTGCGTGTGTCTGGATGTATATGTATGTATATATATATATATATATATATATATATATATATATATATATATATATATATATATAGTTTTGGATATGAAATTGCATGTAATCTATGTATGTACGAATGTGTATATAGATGTAAATATTTTAGAGTTAATATTTGTAATATGTGTGAATATAAATACATATGCATGTATGGATGATTATGGGTATAGTTCTTTTATATGCTTGTTTATGTATATATTTGTGTGTGTGTATGTAGGTGTATGTGTGTGTATGTATATGTGTATATATGTATGTATATATATATATATATATATATATGTATGTATATGTATGTATATATATATATATATATATATATATATATATATATGTATGTATATGTATGTATATATATATACATATATGTCTGTGTGTGTGTGTGTGCGTATGTGTGTGCATACAATGTATTCAAATGGAAGGGCATAAGGCCATTTTAAATGTGTTTTAAAATTACTCTTATTAATATTTAATATCATTTTCTCCTTTAATGTTCTATAATTAGAATTATTTATCATCTGGAGGTATTTTCATTTTAAATTGATAATTTAACTTAAATTTAAATATGCCACTCTTTAGCTATGAATATTGATAGTAAAATATGAACTTATTTTTTTTTTAATTATTAAACACTTCAGAAGTCACCTAACGTTAAACTTTAACTATGAAATTAAACTAAAATCTAAATAAATTTAAAATATTAAAATATATGTAATTATTTATAAATGTATGTGTATGTAATTTATGTATGAATATGGATAGGTACATGTGTATATCACTACATGTGTGTCTATGTGTGTATTTGCGCATGTAAAGAAACGTGTGTATATATAGGATTTGCATGAATATATATGTGATACATATAAGAAGAAAGCGAAATCTTTAATTTTACCCTCAAATATTATTCCATAATTAAACCATAATTCAGTAAGATTACCCATATAAAAATAATGACAAATTGCATTCATAAATTAGATTAAAAGTAAAACTAATAAAGATGTTACCGTAACTATTTTACAATATTAAAAAGTACGATTGGTCGGGTAAACAAAGTATTATAATTTAAAATATTTTTTTAATATGTTCTCTATAAATGTGTTAATAAATATAGTATTTAACTTATATTACGTCCCTAAACTATTTGTTTTAAAAAATTAAATATTAAATTGCTAGCAAACATCAATTTTTTTAGACATCTAAATTTATATCAAGCCTTAAAATCTATTCTTTATATAAATTGCTAAAACCCAATTACAGCCTCTTTCTCTTTACTTCCCCCTCCCTCTTCATTCTTTTTTCCTTTTTCTCCCAACTCCCCTCTTATTTCTATATATCACTTCCGTTAAGTTAACCATCTAAATAGGTCAAGGTCTGGTCACTCCTCCTCCCACAATATAAAGTATACTTCAGAGAGATATGAAATTAATCCCTCCCTATACTCTACCATGCCTCTTTAACTATCCCTCTTACACTCTCTGTTAAATTACAAAAACTTACACTACCCATCATTTTTCGTTTCATTTCATTTTTGGAAGTGCTATCTGATGATCCGGCGTCCTTTAAAAGGACTCTGGTGAAATAAATTATTATAATGATACGTTAAAGTGGTCTGTTTTTCTCATATATATATATATATATATGTATCGAAACCATTACATTCACTTATGTACTAATACCCTTGAGAAAGGTGTGAATCCTCTTCTTCTCCCTCCAGTTATGGGTAAATAGCAGGGCAGACTGGGTTCTATAGCGTTGGATGGCAACTGGTCTAGGAGAAGGACAACTCTGAATTCAAAACCTGTGGAGAGTCCTTTGGGGACCTAGTGGCACGTAGTGCACCAGGTCTCTGTATTCGGACCTTCAAAAAGTGTGGATGGTCCTGCACGAAACCTTCACCTCTATAATCAAATCTCATGTGCTGTTGTCGGGCTGTCGGTTTCCTGGGAACTGATCCGCTTGACCCACATACATCAAATTTCACGGGAGATGCGAGTATATATCGGTATTGTTTCATTCAAGGCAGTAAGTTCACAAAGTTCACTAAGATACAAGGGGCTATAGGATGTGGAGGAATTAGGAATAGAAACATTAATAAAAAGAGGAAATAGTGATCAGCGAATGACACTGCAATGAATTTTTCTAGATTAAATTTGGCTTGAAAGGATGAACCCGGAAGGAGTTTCAAAAACAAGAAGTATGATAGAAGTAACTGTTAACATATAATTTATTGTTACTTCTAGCCAGCTCTACTGTAAATTGATGAGATCTAGACCTACACTCAGTACATCGCTTAAATTAAGAAAGAATAGCTACTATAACGAAGTGCACATCCGAACAATTACCTTGAAAGTAAATATAGAAAAAAACAAAGAGAGCTACCTTACGGGGATGGGCAAGTGACTGAAGCCGATCCACTAGATCAAGACCAATAATATTGCAGACTATTCTTTGGATTCTATCAAGGAGCTCATGTCAGCCGAGAACATTAGCCCAACGAGTTCTTTTTCTGGAGGTTAACATCAACCATGCTGATGTAAGGCAGAGTACCTCAGATGATTAATGGAGAGAAGTTTAATATTGGAGGCTTTAAAAATAACAACCATCTTTTCTCTTACTTAACGATGGACTTTGGGTAGTTTTGTTAATTGGCTACCATTTTGATCATGTTGGGTTGATCAGCCTTCCTGTTGAGGCAGGATTAACTGCTAATGTCATCACACTAGATACCAAGTTCAGAGATGCATATGAAAGCGTTGTCTGGGACTTCGAGAGACAATTCTCTGGCCATTGGAATATTATCCCGGAAGTAAACACCAACGACATGCATGGAAATACTGGAATCTTTTTGATCATATAAACAATTAAATGATGTTGATCCAAGTTACTAGATACAAGTGCTTGAATAGAGATACCCATTTCTATTAACAGCGAAATAAATTTCCAACAGCCTAAACAAAAGAAAAAAAAAAAAAAAAACTTAACAAGTCTTTCTAGGTAATATAAGATCGTTCCGTTCCGAGTGGCACATTTTCTTTAATATGGCATTAAAAATCTAGACCAGTGAACTTTTTCAATCGGTCGTTGTCGCTCGCTCTCTCTCTCTCTCTCTCTCTCTCTCTCTCTCTCTCTCTCTCTCTCTCTCTCTCTCTCACTCCATATATATATATATATATATCTTTTTTTTTTCTCCTTGTTCATAATTTTTCCCCCGTTTACAGCTCTGAATAGAGAGGGCGAAACCGGTCGGCTGGTATTTTATTTTAATAACATCATGGTCCAATGTAAAAATATTATTGTTTTTAACGCCGTAATAAAGTTTTATACCACAAAAAATATTTTTAAATATATATATATATATATATAGAGAGAGAGAGAGATAGATAGATAGATAGATAGATAGATAGATAGATAGATAGAAATCATTTCACCCTATGCAAGGAGAAAAGGACAATAAAGGAACAGGTTTCAAGAGACAGAAGATAGCAATTGACGCTGCATTTAAATGTCTAAAGATTGTAGTTATAAAAGAAGTAAGAAATCGAAAGGCTGTAGCACAGAAGACAAGCATGACAAAAGAAATTGCGATTGCATGTAGCTAGTTCATCAGTAAAATGGGGAGACTGAGTTGATAATCTAGTAACACGCTTAAATTCATGTATAATAGTAAAAAAATAACCATCAAAAAGTTGGCATGAAAATATTTGTAGAAATGGCGGAGGCAGACGACGTCAAATCAGTGAGAATGGGAGTGAAGTGGAGATGCCTGTCCAGGTTCGATTACATTGTAGATCTTTGGATTTTGTCAAGAATCTGTAGTTGTACAGCAGGAGTAATAGATCAGATATAGCAACCGCATTCAATTCACTGACAAATTGTAGATTTATAAATGTTCAAGACGGATCCTGTTTAGAAAGATTTTCTGGCATGACACTAAAAAACTTTCCTTGCAGTAGACGAATGAATTGATTTCATACAATCGCTCCACTTCTTGTCAGCGGTAAAAGTGAGGCCAAAAAGGCTCCTGGAGTTTAGCATCAGTCATCCTGGTGGCAGGCCGAAAAAAATTCACTATGTTGATTAGAAAGGTTTAGATTTATAAGCCATTTCTTGCTCCAGTTAATCACAAGATGTGCTTTTCTAGTGGAGATGCCAAGTTTCCTTGTTCGGGTTTGTCAGATTCGCTACTAAGACATGAGTAAATGGTTACGTCATCAGCATAAATACCTATTTGGGAATTGATGACATCAGAAAGATCATTGATAGCGTAAGACCAAGGATAGAGCCCTGCTCCCCAAACGCATTAGCCTGAAATGGTATAGAAACATGCCCGTTTAACACGATCTTAATTACAAAATTTGTTAGGACCGATTGGATTGACAAATATGGCACAGTATAAGCTTTACAAGGCCAACATGGCAAACCCTGTAGAAAGCATTTGAAATACCTACAGACACAGTCTGTGCTTCGCACTAAAGCTTGATAGCCAACTACAATGATGGCCGTTAACACGTCAGTGGTAGACCTGGCGAAACAGAAGACATATTGTTTGTCCGAAAAGGGGTCATGCCTACTCAACATTAATATAATGATATAGCGATATTCATTCTTTGAGTATATGCTTGCAAACATTACGAACAATGAAAGAAATACGCCCCTTTGTAATCAGACCTGTGTCTATGTTATAGACAGAGAAAAGTTATTCTTGTAGTCAATAGCGACTGAGTAGGCATGTGAGAACCAACACAATGATTGTGGTTTCATTTTGTGTTTCCCTTCTAGACCGAAGGCTTCCATACAGGCTTTCACCCATGAAGAGATTTCAGTGTCACAAATGAGTTTAAATCGGTGCCTTGATAACAGAGTGATGTTAATCGTGACTGATGAGAGATGGGAAATAGATAGATATATACTGACACTGTTGTAAGGCCGGAGTTAATTATTTTCCGTTTGGTGGGGCTAAGGGAGTGTCAAAATTGTCCTTGGTGACTATTGTCCCAAATGCTTACGGCCACTTCTTTCTCCATTTCCAAGGGGTTTTTTTGTTAATTATTACGCATCCTTACAGTCACGAAACGGAAAATTTGACGGATACCAGAAACAATTTGCTACAGAATTCAACAAATCTTCCTTGTCTGTCATAATCGATGTTTGAAAGAAAGCTTCCTGTGTGTATGCTTTTGTCAAATACAGCATTCCTATGCAAAATATATACCTGAATCTAATTTGGTTACTCTTTGGCCTCGCTCACTCTCTCTCTCTCTCTCACTATATATATATATATATATATATATATATATATATATATATATATATATATATATATATGTATACATGAGAGAAAAATCAGATGTGGTAAAAATCCACAGGTCGTACCATTTATTTTTAAAAAACGGTTTGTAATACAAACCAGAGTAAAATATCATTATAATATTTTTATTATCATAAATTACAATAAAAACATTTTACATCGCTTTTGGGTAGCGATGTAAAAAATTTTTTATCACCTGATGAAGTACAATCTTCAGTACTGTGATGGTGCTTCATCAGGTGATGATAGATAACTAATGATAAAAATCATTTATTAGGGAAACTAAATTATATATATATATATATATATATATATATATATATATATATATATATATATATATATATATAATTATTTTTTTAAAAATATGACTCCTTCGCTATAGGAATCCTTCAATTCAATGTAATTTTAATAATTACATTGATAGTTTCGGCTCTCGTTTTTGAAACATGAGAACTCTTATGTATGGAAGAAATCATATTTTTTTAAAAATAATTATAATGTAAGCTCTAATTCTGTATGGAGCACTGTTTTTTTAAAAATAAAAACCAGAATACTAAAGAACCTTGAATTATTTACCTAACGTGTTCTTTCCTATTTTTCTACATTCCTGAACACACACACACACACACACACACATATATATATATATATATATATATATATATATATATATATATATATATATATAAATTTTTGTGGGCTGTATATGTACAAAATGCATTTTTGTGCATTTTATGTGTAGAGTCCAATACCTAATATCATATGCAATCAAAAAACTATACAAATATGCTATATGCGCCATTATTAATTTTAAATGTAAGCTAGTAATATTATAGATGCTTCGTTTGTAACAGAATCTGTGTTTTACCCTGTGTTCACTCAACTTATCTTTGTACTGTATAAGATAAAATGTCTGTAAATATCCGGGTAAGATATTTTGTTACGTCATTTATGCGCAGACAACGTGTAAGGCATGAAATAATCATTAAAAAATCTTTTAATTTACTCTGAGCTTGAACACTAACCACTGGCCTTGGAATACATTTTGGCGTCCTTTTTCTTTTAGTTCGAGAATTTGTCCCAAATTTTCCAGTCGCCTCTCGGTAAAGCCGTTAGTAAAACGAAAACCTGCGTGTGAAAAGATGAAATCTGTATCGATCCTTGATCCTTCGAAATCCTGGTGAGTTAAAAGATCCGGTCGGGTATAAAAGCAAGCGTGGAAGCTTCTTATTGAAATGCCGAGAAACTGAGTGGTGTAAGCCGGCCAATGCATTTGTCATTCGTATCGGCAGCACTTAATCTGGCGCCAGTATAAAACATTTATCAGTGTCAAGACAAAGTGAATGATGTCTTGAAACTCGTCACAATAGGATTATTATTATCATTATTATTATTATTATTATTATTATTATTATTATTATTATTATTATTCACAGTAATAGTAACAGGTGGATTAAACCGGAAATTAAAAGTTTTCTAAAAACTCATAGAATACGGCCATGTGACGTTGAAACACCGGTTCCCACAGATTCACCGAATTTAAACAATATCGACCTTGATCTGAACCTACACAGGTGAAAATATGTTTAAGACCGATGGTTAAAGTTTTATTCATTTCGGAATGTGTTTCTAATAAAACAATATGAATTAGATTTACTGTATACGCTTTATGCAGAATTTATTTCAATTTCGAATGATGTAAAATTTGTATATTTTCTACAACTTGAAAAATTTTAATGCTGCCTTAGTTTAAATTATTCAGCAAAATAAGTTTAAGACTGCATGGGTATTATGCAAATTATTTTCTAAATGGATGGTCACGTGGCTGGTCATTAATGTATGATATAGTGTAATAAATGACATTTTTTATCCTATTTATTCGCTATGGGAAAGCGTCGTAGTCTTAGCGCGGGGACTAGATAAAAAATATTGTTACTTCATCAACAAAACGTTTCCTTTATAAACATAAGCAAGAAAAATAAATATTCTAGATAGGTAATCTCTTTTACTTAAAGTTTAGTTAAGTTAGCATGGGGTAATATTTGAAGGAAATATTAAATATCTTGCTCTGTCATATACTGTATACGCACTCATGCAAATCTCACATATGCATACGTTCTTTTACATGTGCAATCACTCATACAGGTACCCAGGTACCGATATACACAGGTAATGTCAGGTATTAACACCTACCTAAATATTTTTTTCCAATTTAAATATTCTATCCTCAATAATGATTATTAAAGAGTAATATAATTCAATTTAAATTAAATTATCAATTTAAAAATTTATCTCCATATTATAAAGAATTTTAAACTCACAATTCCAATTGGAGAATATTAAAGGAGAAAATGAGATAAAACAATAATAACAGTACTGTAAGTCCTTCTTTTATAATATTCTATGCATCCATAAATATAAACATACACACATATACACATATCCGTACACATACACACACACATATATACATACATATCCATATATATACATATATCTATATATATACACATACTCACACATATACATATATAGTTATCTCCCCCCACACCAATCCTTACCTCTGTTTGTGTCGTCCTTTTTTGTACTATCTGTAATAGGAGTAGGTAGTCTCTTCTACCGTTCGGTCAACACTCCTCCCCCTTCTATTGGACATGAGTAGAGGCTTAAACCTTGTTTCTTGTCTATGAAGGGGTTCCCGGTACTCTTTCTCTCTCCGGCCTCTGTATTAGTGCAGCTCTGTTTCTCCCGTGATGTGTGCAGTCTGTGGCATCACCTCTTCATTTTGAGGGTACACGGTTGACAGTTCTCTGGCTGCTGTTTCCGACTGGTTGTTAGGAGCCCTAACTCTTGCGTAGCGTTTTGAGCGGCCGCTCTGATCAATAGTTGTATAATACCGGGGTGTTTGTAGTGCGATGTCGCGCATGGAAAGGTGTCCCTGCAGTCACCTCTGGTGGGCAGCCCTGAGGCCACATAATGATGCAGATTTTGCCGACTCCTCTCTGCCCGCGTCACGGTCGAAACTGTCTGTTTCTTTTACCTCGGGTCTTCTCTTCTTACAAACAAAATTCAACATGAGTTACAAAAACCGAAAGATTAACCCTAAACCAGCCTCTCAAAAACCACCTAAACCCCTCAACATTTCGTTCTCCAACATCCGGGGTATTAGGACAAACTTCTGCAGTCTGGAATCTTTCCTCACTGCAAACGGCCCGGATATACTGGCTCTCTACTTACTAAACTATCAAATAAGGGATAATCATTGGGACAAAATGTCTTTGAGTGTGGGGTGGGGAGATAAAAAATAGATAAATTTAAAAACGAAGAAAAAAAAACAAAGAAAAATGTAAATGGGTTTTCGCTAGAGCGAAACAATACTCACACGGGCCAGCAAGTGGTTGTCTGTTTTCTTCCTCATGATGGTAACTGAATGTACGGCTTACCTTATGTCCAAGTGTCGAACTGGTGGGGGGAATCAACGGCCAATCCTCCGCCCTCACCAATTACTGGGCTTGGGAGATATGCTTTCAATAAGGTTAGAACAGGAGAAAAAAGCGGCTAGAACAATTCCAAGTTCAGACAATATATCAAGCAAAAAGATACTGTCACAACATCATGAGAATACTGACGAGACACATTCTCGCATCTAGCCAAAGACATTTAATTTTCCATTTTTCCCGGGTTTTTTTGTTTTTCTTTCGAACCGGGATTTCTTACTAAACTATCAAATAAGGGAGAATCATTCCCTCTTAGAACTGAGGCCATACTAAGTGGGTTAATCATAACCCCATCTTTGGTACTGTGCGTTATCTCCAATTTAGACCCCAACAAGGCTAGTGGTGGAGACGGGATACCAGCCATTGTCTTGAAGAAATGCGCGCCCGAACTGGCGCCCGAACTGGCGCCCGAACTGGCGCCCACCCTTTCTAAACTATACAAACTACTGCCTCAAGGAATCGTGTTTTCCTGACTGCTGGAAATCCTCTTCGATCACTCCTGTCTTCAAGAACTCCGGCGACCCCTCTGATCCTTCCAACTACCGTCCTATCAGTCTCCTTCCCCTCTTCGGCAAAGTATTCGATACCCTAATCAATACCGGGGTGGTTAACCACCTCACATCCCATAATCTGCTCTCAAACAAGAAATATGGTTTCTGCTTTGCCCGATCTACAGCCGATGTGCTTACGGCCATCACTGAAACAGTCTACCGAGCTCTTCAAAATAACGGGGAAGCCCGAGCCGTGGCACTAGACATCTCCAAAGCCTTTGATAGGGTTTGGCAGGCTGGCCTTCTTCGCAAGTTCCAGGGTTATGGCATTACAGGTCGATTATATAACCTAATACGATAATTGCTGTCAAACCGTAAATTGAAGGTCGTTCTCAATGGATTCTCCTCTAGTTTCTATTCCACAAACGCAGGTGTTCCTCAAGGCTCTATCCTAGGCCCCACTCTATTCCTTATCTACATAAATGACCTCCCTGACGCAATAACTTCCCAAGTTGGCATATACGCGGATGACACCACGATTTATTCCTGCCTCAAAAACAAATCTAGTCTCGCTGACAAAACTCGCCTGGCCGTGCGTCTCGAAAAGGACCTCCAATAAATTGTGAACTGGGGCACGAATTGGCTGGTCAACTTCAACGCTACTAAGACAAAACTGCTCTCTATTAATCACCAAAGAGATCCTTCCCTTCCCTCCATTAGAATGTCTGACGCTCAACTTCTCGAGAGCAACTCTGTGCGGCTTCTCGGTCTCACGTTGACTGCGGAGTCAATTGTCTCATCCACTGCAAGGAAAGTTGGCTCCCTGAGCTGGGCCAGGAAGTTTTTCTCCGCGGAGTCGATCCTCCAGATCTACAAATCAACAATTCGCCCTTGCATGGAGTATTGCTGCCATATATGGTCTGGTGCCCCTTCTGTTTGCCTCGAGGTTCTTTATAGGCTCCAGAGGCGGATATGCAATGTAGTTGGCCCTTCCCTGGCGTCTCGTCTACAGTCACTTTCTCACAGACGCGTCGTCGCCTCTCTCTCTGTTCTACAAATACTTTCATGGAAATTGCTACGAGGAGCTGCATTCGCTGGTTCTCAGACGTCATGAGATCCAGCGCCATACGAGGCTGGCATCCCGCTCTCACCCCTTCACTGTAGCCGTCTCTCCTACTCCAATAGCTTCATGTCTCGCACCTCTCGCCTGTGGAACTCCCTTCCCTATTCCTGTTTCCCTATGAGCTATGATCTCCAGCTATTCAAGTGTAATGTCAATCGACATCTCCAGTTGCCTTGATCTATCCACTACCCTCATCCTTTCTTCTATAACTCCTATCTGATCTTGCTCTAAATTTTCTGTAACCCCTTGCGTCCTAGTGGCTTCCCGCCTTGCTTGGATTGAAATGCTTAAAAAAAAAAATTTATATATATATATGAATATACTCATACATACACACATACATATGTAGATATACACACACATACATGCATACATACACACACATATGTATACTTACATATATGCACACATATATATATACACATACACATACATATATACACATATACATACACATATATATATACATATACACATACACATATACACATATACATATACACATATACACACATATACACATACACACATACACAAATTTATAAATATACATATATACACCCACATGTGCGTGCATACAAAAAACATATCAAAATCCATACTGAATTACATTATTATATCTATATTCACCCATATTAATATATGAACTCACAAATTCTTATATTTATACATACATACATATATACACTATCTATGGAACGACATACATGTACCCATCTATATATACACAACCACACTCACACATACATATATAGAAATTATAAAAAATGTATACACACATCCACACATATGCATGTACCCATATACCCACATACATACATATATACACCCATATATACATACAACTACATATGAAAAACAGATCAACTATATACATACAAGTATATATACATAGATATTCATATCCATACCCACCCACTCGAATTATGTGCCCACAACACACAAAAATAACACATGCATACCTATCATTCCATATAAACGCATATACATATACATATCAAAAGACGTATCAATGTTCAATTTCAATTACATAGTTATATACATACAGTTATGTGTTCGCATCCATATGTGCATAGCAACATTTTCAAAAGCAAAAAAAACAAAAAAAAACATAGATCATGTAATATTAGTCTTCCTATATAGTTATTCCTAAATATATATTAGTTAGATTTAGGTTGTTCTTATGTCGGCATTTAGAAATTGGTTCATTATATCTGTTTAGTAATAAATCCGGATCTTTATATTTTATTATGAGGATTTTTTCTTATATGGATAAGTCGCATGTGTCTTTGAAATTTATTGGAGTTCTGGCTCTTGAGATTATTTTCCACTTTATTTGTGGGTTTAAGCCACCATCCAACAAATGCCAATAATATATATATATATATATATATATATATATATATATATATATATATATGAAACCAATATTAAATACAATTAATTATGAGTATAAAAACGCTATTTTAGAATATCTATAAAATATAACATAAGATATTTTAACACATCAAGTTGAGTTTTTTTAAATTTAAACTAAGTTACCTCCCTTACATATTCTTAAGTCCAATTTTTTTTTAAATTGACTATAGTGCGTTTCATGCGCATTTACCAAATAATTACAACTAACAATTACATACAATTTTGTCTTAGCAATTCCCCCTGAATATAATCTTGGATTAGATTGAAAGTACTTGGGAAAATAAAAGAAATAACCAAGACTACAGTCTTTTTCTTAATCAGTTTAGTAACAACATTAAGAAATTGATCCGAAAATTTTAGAGAATTAAAATAAAATAGACATAATATGTAAATAATATATATATATATATATATATATATATATATATATATATATATACTAAAATGGTTTACCACCAGTTAAGTACGGAAAAAGAACCAGCAATTTTGGTCCACAAAAACTCTTACACGGTCATATACATATACATTATTTACATATATATATCTATTATATATATATATATATATATATATATATATATATATATATATATATATATATTATATATATATATATATATATATATATATATATATATATATATATATATATATATATATATATATGTGTGTGTGTGTGTGTGTGTGTGAGTTTGTTTGTGTTCATTATATATATATATATATATATATATATATATATATATATATATAAGCAACGAAAATCTTGGAAACCATATGGATATTCCCAAGTAGGATATAATTTATTTCAACAATGATTTTTTTTTTCCTCTGGATCTTCAGACTTCACTTCCAATTATATATATATATATATATATATATATATATATGTGTGTGTGTGTGTGTGTTTACATTTGATTAATCTTCCATTATTCCCAAGCATTTTTACTTCTTACCTTTCCTTTTTCGCATGTATTTTTCCCGCATATTACCCTCTTCTTTTCCCTGTTCTTATACTTCCCACTTTGAGTACTTGAAATCCGTGTTGGCGATTTGAATAATATACCTGAAAATGTTTGCAAATGAGTTATATTGTTGTGACAGTAGTAAAGTCAACAATTCTGATTCTCATCCCTGTCATCCCCTCCCTGATTTCTTTACATGGCATTCACGAAGATAGGATAGATAGCTGACCAAAATACAGACACCGGTATCTATATCTCCGTCTCCGTTTCATTTTTGCTTCATTCAATTAATGATATTTGCTAACCAGCTTCTCCAGAGTATACATCGAATTAAAAGAAACCTGAAGATAAATGTTTATCAATGACTGAACCTGGTAACGCAGCTTTGGTTTGGTTTGCTTTACGGCATATCAACGCCAATGTGTTATTTAATGCCGACAAGATTTTCATTGCTGGTAATATTTTTTTTCAAAAATATATTTCTACTAATTGTTTTTTTTCTTGAAAAATGTCCTGTTGGTAATTTTATTTTTTTTAAATCTATTGCTGGTAATAATTTTTTCGTCAAAACATTTTGCTGGTAATAAGCTTTTACAAAAATGTATTGCTGGTGTTAAAACCTTTTTTTTTTTTTATTAGGTTGGTGCAAAAATAATGTCGGTTTTTGACGTATTTTTTAACGTCAAAAACGCCATTATCTTTGCACCAACCTAATACTTTCATAATGTTTTGACCCTAGTTTGGAGGTTAACTACATACCCAAAGCTGAGACCCTAACAGGTGCTACCCCCCCGGGTCATGGTGAACCTGGGAACACTAGCAATTAATTCGTGGTTCCACGCTCCTCAAAACCTCCTAATCAGAGGCGTTGCTGTCGGATGTAGTTCTTCATCTTACCCAGAACGCGGATGTAGTTTATCGTCATACCCAGGACAGGTAACGCAGCACTGGCGTTCCTACGGAGGACCTGCCGGCATAATAGAAAAATGTAGATACGAAACAACGCAACATATTGTTGTTGCTTTTTTTTATTTTTATAGGTGTCCAGTTTTCACACCAGTTGTATCTGATGCTCCTTACTAGTGTTCCAGTATTCTAGTACAATCCCGAGTATAAAAATTAATTTTATTAATCTTGTCTCTTAAATGGTTCCTACGATTTCCCGTTCTTCTAAAATCTCTAAAAAGCATTTTGGTATTATTCCAAATTCTCTAATACTGATAGTTAAAAGATTCGCATTCATATCCGTATTATTAATAATAATTTTATTATTATTTTGAATAGAAAATATGGCATTTTCTTTTCGTCAGCTGGCCAAAAGCGAGAACGAATACGTTAAAACTGACATTGAATAGAAAAAAAATCACGCAGTAAAAGGATAAAGATTTTTCTTTATATTTAACAATAATTTTATTTTGTTTTGTAATCCATTTGAAGTTTTCCTTTGTTTTCTTCTTTTTTTTTTTTTTACTTGAGAGATTTTATGCTACAGCCATGATGGATTGATGCCGTCATTCGAGATGCCATTTCGTATAGAAGGAAATAAATCACAATGAGGACGGCCATGATCCTGATGCTTGAGAATAATGCTGAACGAATAGAAAAACAAAGAGATGAAGAAAAAAAAGGAAGAAAAAAAGGAAGAAAAAAAAAGGAAGTAACAAGAAAATTTGAAATGGTAACAGTGAAAAAATGGAAAAGGAAAGAAAGAAAAGTAAATGAACAAATGAAGAAGAGAAGAAAAAGAAGAAGAGAAGAAAAAGAAGAAGAGAAGAAAGAAAAGAAAGAAGCATACGTAAACAAAGACGAAAGAATGTAACCATTGAAATATAAACTGAATAAAATAACAATCAAGAAAGAAAGGGAAATGCAAGAGAGAAAAGAAAGAAAAAAAAATAAATGTCGATAAAAACAAAAGAGAGATATCTAATGCAACGCAGAGAGAAGAAAAACTACAAATATGGAAACAAAGAAGAAAGTAAGGAAAAATGAAAGAAAGAAGGAAGAAACGAAAGAAATGAGAAAGAAAAGAAAGAAAAAATAAACGTCGATAAAAACAAAAGAGAGAAATCCAATTCAACGTAGACAGAAGAAAAACTACAAATATGGAAACAAAGAATAAAGAAAGGAAAAATGAAAGCAAGAAGGAAGAAAAGAAAAAAAGAAAGGAGAAAGAAAGAATAAATAAACGTAAGAAAACAAAAGAAAATAAAGAAATAAAATGATATATAGATAAAAGAATAAAAATAAATAATGACAACTGAAAATTGCGAAAGAAAATTAGAAATAAAGTAAGATACCAAAAAAAAAGAAGAAATATCGTAAACAAAAAACGACACAAAACGATATACTAAACTTGTATTTAGATAATGACTGGCAATACGTTTCCGAGGATTACCCACTGTTATGGCGGCGAGACGTTTCTCTTTTGCAGACGCCTGATCAAACAACTTTGTCTGTGGTCAACACACACAGATCTTATGAACGGACCTTAGTTACAATTACTTGGTGAGATTTTATCATCTAGCGTGATGAAAAAATTGAGCAAGATCAGTAGATTCAAAATCTCGGTTTCGATGACATGTCATTTGGTGCTAAAACAAACATACAAAAATTAAAAATACGAAAACAAAAAATTCTGTCGACCCAATTTCACTCCCAAACCTTGAATCAACGTTTGGTATTGTTTACAGACACATTCAAAAGTTTGAATACGCTGTGATCGATTTCTCAGGCCGATAAGTACTAGAAGTTACTTTCCTGACAAGTCGTATGTGATTCGAAACCTAGTTTCATGATCGGAAAGCGAACGCTCTAACCACCTGAGCATACACCTATGACAGTCGATCACCTGAGAAAGAAAGAAAGAAAAAAAGAAAGAAAGAGATAGGAATGTTAGGAATGGAATAGAAAGAAAGAAAGAAAGAAAGAAAGAAAGAAAGAAAGAAAAAGATAGGAATGTTAGGAATGAAATGGAAAGAAAGAAAGAAAGAAAGAAAGCCATAGGAATGTTAGAAATAAAATGAAAAGAAAGAAAGAAAAAAAGAAAGAAAGAAAGAAAGAAAGAAAGAGATAGGAATGTTAGGAATGAAATGAAATGGAAAGAAAGAAAGAAAGAAAGAAAGAAAGAAAGAAAGAAAGAAAGAATGGAATGTTAGGAATAAAACGAAAAGAAAGAAAGAAGGAGAGAAATAAAAACAGAAAAAAAGAAAGCCATAGGAATGTTAGAAATTAAATTAAAAGAAAGAAAGAATGGAATGTTAGGAATGAACTGAAAAGAAAGTAAGAAGGAGAGAAAGAAAGAAAAAAGTAATTATATTACAAAACTTCAAATGTTTGGAGAAGGTGACTCTAGTAATGGATTAATCTATTTACCTCGTCAGTGTACTGGAAAGAAGGAAGAAGTTGTCTAGATACAGTGCTTGAAAAATTACCCCCAAAATAAACGGTTTTTTCACCAGAAAGCGCAACTCATGCGACTGAAGAATCTTAGTCCCAGTGTAAATTCATGAGCTAATACATGCTCAAGGGTGACCCAGGCTTGCAGGGAGAAGGGTTGTTTTATAGAGTTACCATCTCTAGAAGGGTTGCTAACCTAGGCTATAGAACCCAGTATACACTGCTATTTAATTAATAGCTTGAAAGAGAATACGTGGATCTATGGCATTAACAAGGTATTTTCGCGTAAATGAATGTAACCAATTCGACTGGAATTCGAACTCGATGCTCAGAATTCCGTATTACAATATATTACACCACACATACATCCACAGTAAAAGAGAACAGCTTAATAGCCTTCCCAAATTGATTTATGCCTAACGGTAATATAATTTTCAATGTATTTTAGGTCTTATACTCTTCTGTATAGATAAACTATCTGTGAATTTTTGCTTTCTTTTTTCCACTAAAAATAACTACTGTAATTCCCCATGTATAATACACATTTTTTCTAAAAATTAATAAGCAAAATTAGGGGTGCGTATTATGCACAGCTACAAAAATCTTTTAAAAATGTCCTGCGTCATAGGTCGATTTCAGTTGCGAAATGGCAGGAATTTGACAGGAACATCTGATAAGGATGCCAAATACAATAATATGTACCTAACAATATTTAAAAATGTAAAATAAGACTTATATGGTGCACAAATAATGACGTAATAATGTCGTTTTTGCCGTATTTTTTAACGTCAAAAAACGACATTATTACGTCATTATTTTTGCACCAACCTAATAATAAAACTAAATTAGAATAATATTATTCTCTGTTTAAAACCAATTGGAAAGTGCTGGCCGTATCAAGACTGAAAAGTTACAATTTATCGGCTTTGTATTACCAAAAGAATGTGTGCGTATTATGCGTGAGTAGAAGCATTTTCTTACACATTCTGCACAATTTTAGGGGTGCGTATTATGAATGAAGGCGTATTATATACGGGGAATAACGTTAATTAAAATTCTTCTTTACAAAACAAACACAACAAACGTGAAAATGTAATCGATGTGTTATAAAATAAGCGTTTCTCACTCACTGCAGTTGTAGGCCAGACGTTTCCTTTTGGATTCATATTTCCGCAAATATTTTACTAAAATCCGCTAGGCAACCTGTGTTTAAATCTCTTTGTTAACGACAAAAGTTTGAAAAATTACTTTTGAATCATCCAAGGGGTTTGCTTTCAAAGTTATGTCAAAGATAGTTCTATATTTTACCATAGTTCCTTGTTCAGACCTAGTTACAATCTTGATTTCGAATGCTAACTTTTAAAGAAAGCAATGCATTTAGATTGGAGCTAATCAATCTTTCTGTATCCGTTTGTCTACATTTAACCTTTTTTTTAAATCTAATTGAATTTCTGCTGAATTAGATGATTACAATATAGAATTATTAGTAGTAGTAGAAGTAGTAATAGTAGTAGTAGTCTTTTTGATAGATAAATACAATACGTTTAATTTTTATTTAGAACAAAGATTATAAGCAGACAACCAATTTACTAACTGAAGCTTTACTGAGCAAGACATTGACCAAATAATAAATATCAGTTATATATGTGGTAAAAGCCATACAGTTAGAATATTTAGTGTTGTATATGTATTTTAGAATATTTACTATTGTTTAGGGTTTTTTTTTGGGGGGGGGGGTTAATCATTTCAGCCCAAGCAAGTCAATAAAGCCACTACAACGCAAGGAGATAGTGATTATTACAGCAAATGAGAAAATAAAACGTTATTATGGAAAGAGAACAATAATTAAGAATACGGAAGAAAACGATTGACATTACATTTAGATTTTTCGATGATGAAAATGGGCTGAGAAAGAAGAAACCGGAAGATAGTTCCACAAGCGAGAAGTGCGACAGAAGATACTGTTAGCATAGAACTTACGGTTGTATCTAGCCATTTCATCTGTTAAATAATGCGAACTTGCCGCCAATCTCGTACGGCGTTTAAATGCATAAAATATCGGTATCACAGAGGAAAGTTCATCAGAACAATTATTATGAAAGTATTTATAGAACAGGTACACGGTAAATTCATTACATCGATGGGAATATGACTTAAGCAGTGATAGCAGGTCAGGATCAATAGCTTTGTAGATTCTTCTTTGGATTTTATCAAGAATCTCTAGATAGAGCACCAATATGGCAGCTATATTCGAAGCAAGGAGGAATATGTAAGATAAATTCTGACGAGGCAAATAATCTAGCACGATAAAGTGAACCAACTTTCCTAGCAGCAGGCCTAGCAATTGATTCAATATGGGTGGTGTTAAAATTAACAAGCCATTCGTGTTAATGACAGAATGTAGATCATTTTTTCGATCAGCTGGCAAGGTGGTCTTACAGAACTGCTCAGACATACTGTGTCTGTGTGTAGAACGGTGGCTTAGATGGATGTACCGGTTCAACTCTCAGAAGACATTTGATAACAATGTTCTTAAATTTGATCACGTGGACCAATGTTGACAGTTGTGGTCAGAGAAAAGCTCATGAAAGAGACAGACTAAGTTAACATCTCGAATAACTAATCCCTACACTGTTGTCAGTAACAGGATTAAATAGAAGAAAAAAAAAGCGAGTAACCGACTTGTTAATACACGATCGTCCCCAATAGTACCACATACCTCTACTCTCAACATCCTATGATTGTCCAATGTTAAAATAATGTCTGTTAGTGATTCAATGATTTAGTTTCTTCGATTCTTTCTCAATTTATTGGTATCGATTGGATTAGAAGTTTTCACTTCAGTCCAGATCAAAAGTTACTAATGTTTTTGTAGGTTGTTTGTCAGCCGTGAAGTAATTTAGAGGGATTCATATCTTACAGTTACGAGTGATAACGGCGCGCATAGTTGACGCTGATGTGCACTAGCTTTCAGGATTTTACACTATTTGAATCCAACCAACTGCGAGATAAGACTCTGGTAAAGTTATTTGTTTTCTCTGGAATCTATTCGTTTAGGGTGAACAGTTATTCCTTATACCATATAATCTGGTTGTTTAAGTTGATCAGTCATGCAAATGCCGTATCACACACATGGGGCACCACGTTTTTTTCGACCCAGGTCTAGACAGAAGATCTCCCGCAGTAGGTTGCTGTTTCTTTCTGCTGTGGACTGGTTGTCAACCGAGGCAACAGGCCCAGTCCGTCCTGCTATTTAGCCCATAGATAGGGGAGAATCGAGGGATTCATATCTTTCCCAACAGAATCTGCGGAAAAAGGAATGTAAAGAACCTCATTCTGAGGCACAATTGCACCAAACCTCGCTTGCACGTGTAATTAAATCTTAATAGCTGTAAATCTAAACTATTGATAGCTGTAATTCTTACATTATTTACATTACTCAGACTATTGTCCTCATTTCTGTCGTCATATTTGTCACATGAGAACATGAGGACGTGAGGACAATAGTCCGAATAATGTAAATAATGTACATAATACCTCATCTCAGAAACATAGACAGACTGTAATTCTTAATAAATAGCATAAATATTTAAAATAACAATATTTATTGAATACTAATATATATATATATATATATATATATATATATATATATATATATATATTTGAATTCAGCAAACATTGTTATTTTAAATAGTTATGCTTTTTTACATACAAAAAATGTCACCAGAATTATAAGTTTTAATAATTAAAAATTACAGCTATTATTAATATTTAAATAAATATGCAAGTGTGGTTTGGTGAAATAATGCCTCGGAATGAGGTTATATATATATATATATATATATATATATATATATATATATATATATATATATATATATATAATTTTCGAATATACATGTCAGTAGCTATATTTGGATAAAAATTATGTTTAATTAAAAAATTGTTCTTCTAATCGAATATGAGAATCTATAGAACAGAAAAGGGACATTTTACAAAATAATGCATTAAATTCATTGGTTGCTCACCGTAAGGAGACTTAAAACATCTTTCTCATAAAGAAAGTGCTACTCTGATCAAAGGAGACCATAATTTACGACGACATAAATGTCTAGAGAGTGCCTTAATCGCAAGGTCATCTACAGGAAATGTTCGCTCTGGTTTTTACGATATTTCACCATTCCTGGCAATTCTTCTAATGTCACTGTGTGAAAAACATGCATAAAAAGTGATGTAAATAAAAGAAAAACACTCTAAATTAATACAGCTGGAAAACAAAAAAAATTCTAAAATTCCTCTGCATATATATATATATATATATATATATATATATATATATATATATATATATTGATACGCACACACGCGCACACACGCGCGCGCACACACACACACACACATATATATATATATATATAAATAATATACTCTAGCTTATGGGCTACAGAAGGCGGCATAAAACGCGGAAGTAAAAAAATCCATATATATATATATATATATATATATATATATATGTATATAAACATTTATACGCACACACGCGCACAGACGCGCACACACACACACATATATATATATATAATATACTCTATCTTATGGGCTAAAAAAATGTATATATATATATATATATATATATAAACATTTATGCACACACACATGCACGCACACACACATATATATATATATTTATATATATATATATATATGTATATATATATATGTACTTTTCACTTCTCACGTTTATACAAACTCATTCTGTAGCCCTTTAGCTTGAGTGGCTCTTTGACCTTCGGCTGTGTGAACAAGTACTATATATACAACAAACACTGTTCAGCTCTGCCTGCGCGCTCAGGCCTACTGTTGTACAGTAAAATCCAAGTATTTTTAGTAACTTTAGCCAAAACCTTAGATAAAAAATGAGTTTGAATAAACTAGTTTTAGCTAGCTAAACTTGTTGAAGTCCATTTAGATATATTTTTAAAAGGAAAAGTGCGATTGCTATTCACATTTCAAACGAATTAGGCATACAGGTCCAATATTAACCAAACCGGGATGGGGAAAATCATTAGGGGAAAAAGTTGGCCTCGCAATCAATTAAACGTTATTCCCAGAATATTGATAAGATAAAAAGAGGCGATTTTATTTTAGGGATTCCATGTCAATCATTCGTTCATGCTTTGAATATTGATACGATATCTGGTAAGGTGCATCTGTACTATAACGTATACGCTAGTGTACAAGGAAACAGTGAGTATATGATGACGTACATTTCGGGCTATATTCTCCGTACATAACGGTCTACAAATGGTGTTTTAAAATATATTGAATTTATTAAATAAATTTAGTAAGTATATATTTTCTTTTCAGTCAAAATCTAAAGAAAAATCGGTGGTAGAATATTGTCAATTAACTACCACAATCGAAGATACTTCATATGTGGATGCTGTGTTTTCGGTAGCCTGAATGACTTTTCCTCGCCAACAATCCATTCATTCTACTTTCCTCTAGTGAGATCTTTAAACGGATTCTTGAGACACAGACTCAGTTGTGTCTTTCTTCAATATCATCGAATAAAGAAGTCGAAGCAGGTGGTAGCCTACTTAAAAAAAATCTCCCATGCTAAAAAAATTACCATTAATCTCAATATTTAAGGTTCACATTTTATAAGTATAAGACTGGAGTATAAGACGGTCCAGTAGTTTTGTGGGTATACGGTATTTAGAAATTCTCGATAAAATCCAAAGAAGAATCAGCAATGTTACTCGTCATTACCTGGCATCTCGGCTTAAGTCAATTTCTCACAAGAGCTTTTATGTGCTTTTTTCTATAATTACTTTCATGGTAATATATATAGTGATATGCCTGGTATGCGATATATATGCATATATGATATACATAAGAATTTTTTAGTTTATATACTACATTATATACTACATTATATACTACATTATATACTACTTTATATACTACATTACAACTACGAGGTTGGCTGAAATTGCCATTACACAAGTCATATTATAGCAAACATAAGTGCACACACGTAAAATAAAGCACATATGCATAAAGACACACGGACACGCACATAAACTCTCTTACACACATAGATAGATAGATAGATAGAGAGATAGATAGATTTGTTTGTTTATTTGGGCATTTCTTTTTTTCTATTTTGAACTAGATATTTGTTACATAGAATTTTTTTTTTTCTTAAAATCAATGGCACAATCTTTTTCACAAAAGTAAGAATAAGTAGATTCATTATTTGGTTTCATTAGGGAGCTAGTAAATTTTTTGGGATAAATGACATTAGACTATCAGCACTTTGAAAATTGAAATTGATCGAGTATAAAGAGAAAGATATCCATTCTGATTTAATGTAAGTTCTTTTTTTTTTAAATAATGACTCACAGATCAGAGGCTGAGATTATTTTTAATCCTGGCAATTTTAAAATTCATAGAAATACCGAACAGGATATCTAGTGAGATAATATTTGTCAAGATTTGAATACATCTTGGTTTTATGACATTTAGGTACCGTCAGGCAGTAAATTTCAATTTTCCATCCCAAGACTCTCTTAAATACATAAGTAAGCTTCTGATAAAAGGAAGAAGGAAAGGAGTAAAAATACGAAGAGAATTGTTCGTATTTGTCATAAATATTCCATTCGGGATTCATAGCTAGGCTTAATTTTATAGCGTTAGTTTCTTTGATCTTTCCTTTAGCAGCTTGTGTTGGTCTGCTTAGAGCATTATCTCCAGTTTCTCCATTGGTATAATTTAAACATTTTATTCCCGATACTAAATACACCTTCTCCCGACATCACATTTCAAAATGCTTTTGATATTTTTCTTTCACTTCCCATATATATCTAGCAAGTATTGTGTTGTTCTTTATACCTTATATCTTGCTTTGAACGTTTCTTCTGTTGAAACAATATACAAATTTTTTTGGCTCTTTATAGGCGCTACTTTCCCTCTATAAAAAGTCCCTTCATCAGGCAGTTACCATTTAGCGGACAAAATTTACCGTATCACGGTAGCTTCAATATTTTTTTACCCACACCCATACTTTTTAATCATTTTGGGCTTTTATTATTGCTTCAGTGTTTCTCATAGAAATGTGATCGATTTTTACAGTTTTGTTTTTTATTAAAAACTTTTGTGTAAAATGGACTTTTGGTGAAATCCGATCGAGAATTTGTAGAGTTCTTTGAAAATTCAAATCCAATCGAGAGCTCCAACAAACATTCCGGATCTGAAGACCACATACGAAGAAGAATGGAACGAAATACCAACTAAAATTTGAAAATCGTTAATTGAGAACTATAAGAAGCGGTTGATTGCTGTCGAATTGAATAATGCTTATTCTTCAAAGTATTAAATGAAGATTATCTATTCTTTTATATATTGTACAAATACATTTTCACCCATGAAAATAGAATAATGGGATTTATTTCTACTAAATCAATTTTTCTGTTTTCTATGCATATTTCGTTATTATGCACCTGTGTACATTTAATTATATGAAAAATATGTTTATTCATTACGATAATTTAAACATTTGTATATATATATACATATATATATATATATATATATATATATATATATATATATATATATATATATATATATATATTGTTCCCCCGCCACTTTACATACACATTACTATATTCAGGGTTACTTAGTTCTTTGAGACCATTTGCATGAATATGGTAAAAGGTGTATGCTGTGTTTACTTTTGAAGAAAATAGGCATCAACAATCTTGAGACTCTTGGCACATTTACTTAAAAACTCCAAAATTAGCATCGATGACTGCTTCAATACAAAATCAAAAAACGTTGATATACCCGAATCAGATTATCTTTTTTTTATGTTTGACATTGCGGCATTTATAGTGAACTTTAGAGATTTCATAGTGTTTTAGTAGATATGGGGGCGTTGATTGAGTTGCTTCGCGACTACGCAACCATATATAATAGTCCAACGCATTGAGGTCTGAAGAACTAGAAGGCAACATATTTTGGGGTGACGTGATCGTGGAAACTGTATATCAGTTTTTGGACCGTCTTATGAAATCTTTTTGATAGGTATACGGCCTTCTTTGCTCACACTCACCATACAAGGCCCCACAACCCTCTCCAACACCTTATAGTCATCAGCATTGGCTTTTAAGCCATGAGGAGATGTAAAGCCATCTTGTTCGTTGCCTACGTCTCCTAGAACTATCACATTTGCCCGAAATCTTCTGTGTATGCACGTTAGAAAATTCATAGCGTCTCTGCTAATCACCGTGTTATGTTTTTCTTAGCAGACATAAAATGCCCTTTGTGCATCACATGACTTTTATTGAAATTCACAATTCTTCCGATAGACTCTACGGAAAACATTAGCTCATTAGCAATGGCGTTAATTGAGTTTCTAGAGTTCTTATTGATAATCTTCTGAGATTTTCTTACAAATGTGGGTCTTCTGATGGTATTAGGAGACTTAGCAGCCTTTTTTTTTTACTACTACTGTAGAATTCCGTTTAACTATCAGGAAGAGAGCAATTTCTATATCAGTGTCTTGTCACTACGGCAATGATTACAGCGTCCTTTTTTATTAGTTGAGTCAGATTGTTGTGTTTTGGGGTTGGGTTTTTTTTTCATCTTGGACCAAGCTACCATTTGTACACCTTTGAGCAATCTTTGGGTGTAGAAATATTTGTTAATATTCCATGAGACCATCACACCAATCCTTTATATTCTACGGTCTCTTTTTCGTATATATGCCTTCATATTTGTTCTTTGGACATAACGTGGATTTGCATTCACCGAAATAAAGACAATAACATACGTAACATTTTCTTTGATGTGTCATATCTCTTCAGGAAATGCGATATAAAGGTGCTGTCCACATTCGTTCAATATGCCCTGTGAGTTGAACGCTCTACCCCTTCTGTTATTAATTCCTTATAAATGTATGATACGAAGTGTCTGATGGTATTTAAACACTATGTATGAATCACTGGAGAAAAAAATATACTGTTGGTTTCGATGAAGAATACTCGATGTGTATCACATTGTAGAGTAAGCACCCTCAAAAAAGAACCTATTTTCTCATAAAAGTGTCGACATTTTTGACTCACGTGTAAACTAAAGTTAAGTCTACTTGCCTTGTGCAAAACAATCTCTGCGTCTGTCTTTTTTTCTCTTTTTCTTTTTGTGAAAATCAAATGTGATTCTAATTTTGTTGTACGACAGATTTCGAAATTAAATAATCTGGAAAATATTGACATATCGTAAAACAAACAAAACCTCGGCGTAAATCTCAAGTATAAATATTCAACTAGTTTCTCAATTAATGATAAAATTATGCATGATAAAATATGTTATTTAAATGATTTAACTCGAGTTAATATTTTAGCCATCATAGAATCGAAGTTATGACGATGCCGTAGTGAAAGAAGATAAGGGAGGTAATTCACTTTCATCGCAGTGAAAGACTTGTTTTTTTTTTAAGTCGGCAAGTTGATAAGAAAAATGCATACCAAAGTCTCTTTTCTTTTTCTGAATATTTATTCTAATTAAATGTTTTCATCTTGGTTTTAAGTTCTGAAAAAGTAATGAGGAAAAGAGTAGGACAAATATCAAAAAGAATTAATGAAACCGTTAAAAATGGAAATTAATTACCTAGAAAGGTCATATGAGCTTTAATTTTGATTACTAAGTTCTCATGGTTCATCCTGGATATGAATTATTATTTTTCTAATTGGCCTCAGGAATTTGAATATTTAATGCAAGTTTTAATTTTCTTAAAATCATAACAAAATTGTGCTTCAAGAAAACATTATGTGAATTAGTAAGGAAGATTTCCTATAAGGGAATGATCTTTTTTTCCAGATATGGCTTATTTCTTCTTCAAATATCTTCTAAACTACAGATGCTGCTCCTTCGTATTGTAAAACGACGCCCCCGTAAAATACACTAGATGCTTCAACTAAATATAAATTTATTAAAAGCCAGTCAGTTATGTGTCATGCGTGATACATGATTAGCTGATCATGCTTCTTTCGATACATGACTGACGTGGCAGATTTTTTTCCCGGAGTAGTTTGCCATTTTTTTCTGCAGTAGACCAGTTACCATCCCTGCTTGCCCAGCTATTTACCCATAGCTGGAGGGAGAAGAAGAGAATGCATACCTTTCCCCAAGGGTATCAGCACTTAAGTAAATATAATGGATTCGACTGGAATTCGAACACGGCTCTCCGATTCCTCACTCAGAGCGGGTATCCATTACTGTCCCTCCTCTTAAATACTTTATTTAGCACCAAAGATTGGGTAAATTTATTTAAAAAAAAAAAAAAAAAAACTTTTGACTTGGTTTGAAAATACAAGGCGTTCTTTTATTTAAAATTGGCAATATGAATAATACAGTTTTAATTAGGCATGACAGTTCAAAGAACATCTGAAGGCGGAATCTTTATCTAGTTCATATCTCTCAACCACTAGTCGACCAATCTGTCTTGATTAAAATATTTTAATTCAAATGTTGGCTGGGAGCGACGATTAATGACATTTGCTAGCAGGCAAGACGCCATAAAAGTGGAAACTCTTTGATTGCTGACCAGTCCACCTCGGCGAACGCAACAAGGAAGAACACTATTTGGTATTCTTCGATTTAAACATTACCCATTACATTTTTTGACAACCGTTCTATCTTGCTGTTGCATTAAATACATCAGTAAACCAGTATCCATCATTCAAATGTATTTTGTAATTTTTCAACAACGGGATCACTTTTCGATCAGGCAACTTTCTTTGTATTAAAACGGCGACCACCCTAGAAAGTGCATCTAAATTTTAACTGCGGTGCACCTTCGTCGGAAATTTCTGGAATGTTTCTCTATTTCTGAGAAATTCGAGCTCAATGATTCTGACAATCAATCTTTGTGAATAAACAGTTTTAAATGATTTCAAATATCTACAAACCAGTGCCAACGCGTCAGGGATAAAATAGAAGCAGCATAAGTGTGGTTATACAGAAGGATTTTGAGAATGCCATGAACTGAACATGTAAGCAATGAGAAAGTTTTAGAGAAAATGGAATCAAGAAGAACACACAGTTAACATTAGAAATAGATAGTTGAAAGAGGGTGAGTTCCGTTGTCTCTGTCACGGCATTTATGGAATGAAACGTTGGCTTCTGAATTTGTTGATATAATAAATATGCGCTCAGTACCTGGCACAGGAAGTACGAGAGTGAGCAATAATTGGTACAATAAATAATAATAATAATAATAATAATAATAATAATAATAATAATAATGATAATAATAATAATAATAATAATAATAATAATAATAATAATAATAATAATGATAATAATAATAATAATAATAATTGATATAATAATAAATAATATATAATAAATAATATATAATAAATAAATATATATATATAATAAATAAATAATAGATAATATATAATAAATAATAATAATTGATATAATAAATAATAATAATAATTGATATAATAAATAATAATAATAATTGATATAATAATAAATAATCTAATAATAAATAATATATAATAAATATTATATATAATAAATATAATAAATAAATAAATTCTATATAATAAATAATATATATATAATAAATAAATAAATAATATATAATAATAATAATTGATATAAAAAATATGCGCTAATCCCTGTCACAGAAAGTACGATGGCGAGTAATAATTGATATAATAAATAATAATAATAATAATAATAATAATAATAATAATAATAATAATAATAATAATAATTAATATAATAATATATAATACATAATAAAAAAAATATATATAAGAAATAAAAAATAAATATATACAATAAATAAGTAATATATAATAAATAATATATATATAATAAATAAATAAATAATTAAATAATTATAATATTTGATATGATAAATATGCGCTCAATCCCTGGCGCAGGAAGTACGAGGGTGAATAATAATTAAGCAGTACTATTTTATTTCATTGATGATCACCTTGTAAAAGAGAGCCATTCAAAGTCGAGGGTTACAGTTTTTGCGAATATGTGGGGAAGATATAGGTTAACTCTAGTCTAGATTTATAGCGATCGGGAAGCATCCTCTTTATTGCTTTGCATAGAAGGAATATTTTACAGTTATGTTCCCCTTGTATAAGTTTTAAAAACACTCAAGGTAGAGAGTTACTTTGTAAAAGGCAACATTCTTTTAGGATATATCTGGGGAAAATAACGAATGACACAAGAACTGAACAAGCCAAGATTTGTATTGGTCGTGGAAACATCCTCTTAGGAGTCGATTCCATAAAGCAGCGATTCGTGGAAAGAAGCTGCTAGCATGAAACTTGCCTCTCAATAATGGAATACGGAGGAAATGCGGGTTCTTCACTAAAATGTGCGTAGCTG
Source organism: Acanthosepion lycidas (assembly GCA_963932145.1). NCBI lineage: Eukaryota > Metazoa > Mollusca > Cephalopoda > Sepiida > Sepiidae > Acanthosepion > Acanthosepion lycidas. The sequence continues at coordinate 27,076,681 of OZ010579.1, read as the reverse complement.
TGTAAGTAGAACTAGTGTAACTGAGGATTGTACTCGTCTGAGCACTTTCCAGTGAAAGCAAGGAGTGACTTACGGCGTTTCGTCTGTAAAAGATGGGTTGTAGAATGGAAAATAATTCGTCACCCACAGGGACGCAGAGAAGCTTGTTTTTTTTTTTTTTAAGTCATCACTGGGAAGGAAAAGAGACATGGCGAGTGAAACGAAAATTTCAACAGATTACATAAAGCGTTAATTTCGAAATTAATTGAAGATTAACGCGTTCAACAAGCACTTCAAGTTGGGCGGGGATATCAGTATAAAACTGAACTTCTACACACAGAGCAAAATACTCTAAACGCCGGAGGAAATAATATATCTTCATCCCATAATGACCAAAAGGCTTTCTCTTCAGAGTCCGTCTATATTTCTGAGATGAGGTATTATGTACATTATTTACATTATTCGGACTATTGTCCTCATCTTTGTCACCACATTTATCACAACGTTTCGGCCGTTGTACGCTCCGGCCTTCATGAAGGACAAATGGCACAGTGGATAAAGGCGTTGGTTAGATCCAGTGACAAGACCCAAAGAGTGTGAGTTCAATACCCGATTAAGCCAGTGGAGAACTTTCAGAGGGGAATTAACAGGAGATAACTGATAACTGACATCCATCAAACATGGCACGTGGGACTAGAACAGTCTACCCGAGTGATCGGAATAAAGTGTTCAGTTCGACATTCCAACCACCTGAAGAAGGTCGGGGCGTACAATGGCCGAAACGTTGTGATAAGTGTGTCGACAAAGATGAGGACAATAGTCCGAGTATTGTAAATAATGTAGGCTTTCTCTTTAAATTCATTCAGTCAGTCAGTTATGTGACATGTGTGATACACGCTTAGGCGTTCATGTATCTTTCAATACATGACTGATCAGGCAGATATTTTGTCCCGCAGTAGGTTGCCATTTCTTTCTGCGGTAGACCAGTTACCATCTATAGCTATAGAACATGGTATGTCATGCTATTTACCCATAGCTGGGAGAAGAAAAGAATTCATACCTTACCCAAGAGTATTCGCACGTCAGTCAATCAGTTATGTGCTATGCGAAATACACGCTTAGGCAATCATGTATTTTTCGATACATGACTGACGAGGCAGTTTTTTTTGTCCTGCAGTAGGTTGTCATTTTTTTTTTTTTTTTTTTGCCGTAGATCAGTTACCATCCAACGCTATAGAACCCGGTCTGTCCTGCTATTTACCTATAGCTGGGAGGAGAAGAAGATGAGTCATACCTTTCACCAAGGGTATTAGCACTTAAGTTGATTTCAAAGTTTCCAGTTCCCCTGTGAGAGGTTCAACTAAGCTATGACATTCAAAAACGCACTAGAATAATCTTAGAAATATGTAAGCCAAAACCTTAGTCCTCCACGATTTTACCGTGACCATTTTGTTTGTTCTTTGGTTATTTAATACCTAAGGGGGATAGCATATTGTGTAATCACCCACGCCCATCATCATCATAATAATCTATGTATTATCAGTATTGTGTTTGGGCGTCTGTTCCCATAATATTTACTTTCTACGACTTATTCCTTCATTCAGTCATTCAACATTCAGATTGTAAAAGTTACCAGATACTGTGAGTGGTTAGCTTGCCATATTTTGGCTAACTTTACATGTTAAAAATCTGAAGATCTTATAAGTAACATTGTTTTTCATATGTAAATTTATCGGTTTCCTTCATTGTAAAATAAAAACAAAATACGTTAATATATTAAAGATATTCCGTTTTTATATTTGAAATTATTTTTAGTAAATTGTCACGTATCCTTGACAGTTAAAAACAGGATAATTTCATATAATGGATTCAGCAGAGTAAATTCATATAACACAATTTTTTCATTTATTTCTCATTGGAAATGTAATTCCGAATAAATGGCAAGTTATAGATGGCAAATTTATTGATTTGTTTTTTTTTGTTTTTTTGTTTTTTTTTTATAACAAGTCCGAATTGAATTTGAACAAGCCTCTCCTATTTCTCAACCCGAACCTCTAGCCATGAGGCCACTCGAACTTCCTAAAGAAAATCAATGAGGTGCTTCATCTATTTGAACCAAATCATCAGATCAATGACGGATTCCTCATATTTTTAGCAATATTCTCTTTATATTTGTAAAATGGTGAAATTTTCAGTAGCTATGACCTTGCTGCAATGGTTGATAATCTTCCATTCATTGAAAATGTCTGCATTTAGAAATATTTCGAACTCTCCTTCGGGGTAGAGAATAATATCAAGAAGAGAAGATAATTTTTAGAGATATTTCATCGATTCTCTGCCAAAAGATAAAACGCCAAAATTTGCCCAGTATTTCTGATACGGTCCCATTTTCCTCCAGGATTCTTTTCGGGTTGGTGCGTGTCAGGTCTACAGACTTAAAGCTGATTACTCTTCTAAGACATTCTTGCAATTTAGGAATCAGATTTTGAGCCTGAACTAAATTAGCAGACACTGAGGGGCATAGCGGTCATAGTGAAAATTTGGAGAAGCCATACGGGGTAACAAGTCGGTGTGTTTCATTTCATGAGATAATGAATTGCATAGGAACTTTATTGAACTTATATAACCAAATATTCAGGAAATTTAATCAAAATTAAAATCTGCTTCACTAACATTTTCTTTCAAGCAGTCAGTCTACATAGAGAGACATTGAAGAGATTCTCCTTGCTTGTCTGCATTGCTGACAGGTAAATGTTTGCAATACCGTTTTTGTCTACGATTCATATGAAGAAGATAATTTGAATCTTTGACTTCACTCAGTCTGTAGATATATTTGGATTATTAAGTCACCTATCGGAATTTACAGTCAGGTTGTCTGAAGAGTGGATGTAGTTTAGAGAAACCCACAGTAGAAATATTAATAAGGTGAGTAAACAAATATTTTTATTAAAAAAAAAGAATCTTGTAATAATCAAACAGAGAAAGAGGCTTAAGACAAGGATATGTCTTCTCGCCGGACTTGAGAGCTAGACGAAACTGAAAGAATTAGAGGACCCACCAAGATTTTTTTTTTTTGTAGGCTTAATCTTAACAAGATAAAATATTCAGATGACACAGTGCTGAGAGCAGACACAGAAAAGAAACTACATGAACTCCTACAAAATGCAGTAAAGAAACCAAGTAGAAAGGAGTAAACAACAATATAAGAAAACAGAATATATAGCTATCGGTATAAGCAATAGATCAAGAGGCTAACTATAAAATGGAGACAACAAACTCAATCACATACAAAAAATTAAATATCTAGGAAGCGTTTTAGTAAAGGACGAAAAGTCTGGCACGGAAATCCAATGGCGCTATGGAATAACGAATGATGCTTTCCAAAAGCTAAGTAAAGTATTAAGAAAGGGGAAAACTTCGTTAAAAACAAACAAAAAAAAGTTATTTACATTATTCGTAATGTTGTCCTCATCTTTATTGCCATATTCACGAAATTTTGGCCGATGAATATTTCGGCATTCTTCAGGTGATTGGGAGTTTTAACTGAATTCTTTAATTCACCCACCGGGGTAAATAATTCTAGATCCACGTGCCATGCCTCTTTCGAATGCCTCATTTTTCTCTCTCAAACTCAACTCTCCAAGTTTTTTTTTTTTCACCACTTCAGTAACCTGATCCTGAACTCACCCCTCTTTGTGTAAAGTCACTGGATCCAACCAACGCTTTTATCCAGTGGGCCATGTGAATATGGCAATAAAGATGAGGATAACTGTACGAACAAAGTAAATAATGTAAACAATTACAATACCTTATCTAAGAAATATAGACAAATCAAAAAAGTACTGGAGTATTATGCATTATAGGTCCTCGGTGAATTTTGAACAAAATCATCACCGATGAAGAAAAGATTTGCTTCAACAGAAATGCTGTTCAAGGGAAGGATGAGAAATTAGAAGTTTTATAGAAAATGTAAATGAACAGGATGCTCACATATAACATCAGAAAGAGAGAGTTGAAATTTCTAATGCACATAACGAGGAAAGATGATTGGGAAAATTGAACACTCGCGGGTCATACTGAAAAGCAAGGACAAAGCAAAAAAGCGCATGGACTATCTAACGGATTTGTATTAATCAATGGCAGAACAGGGCTTAGGAATGACAACGAAAAGACAAACTTTACTACAAAGCTGCAAAGGATAGAAAATTGTGGAGAGCTATAATCGCGAAAATACTCAACATGCATGCCACATAGAAAAAGGAAACAAAAATGACACCACTACTTAAATCACTTAACACAGATATTTCCAGTGCACGTAATATGGAAAGATGGCTTAGCAAATGTAACGCTCACAGGTCGTATTAAATGCCACAGTGGCAGTAAAAGCAGCAAATGACGTACCTAATGAGCTTACGAAAATGGTCTGCAGAACAAGGATTAGGAGATATAGCAAGAACTGAATTTACTAAGAGTTATGATGTAAGTTATGGAAAGTCCTAATCACCCACGTCCTGAAGGGACACGGAAATTAGAAGAAGAAACAACATCATGTGAAACTCAGAGTGAAAATAATCGTAAGAGAATAAATTTATTTTGTTATTGTGAAAGATCGGTCTCTTTAATATTGGATGTGATGCTACGAAAATCTAACCAATAAGTAGTATATATATATATATATATATATATATATATATATATATATATATATATATATATATATATATATATGGTGGTTGCCAACTCCTGTCCGCGTACGGACTATATTACTGCATAACTTTTTGGAGAATATCTACTGATGTGCTGAACGAATGTGGCTCTTTTGCCCAGGAAGCGACCTACAGGGCACGTAAAAGATGCAACAGCGGGTGTTACATAATCCTGCAATTTAAAATGTCGCGGGAAATCGCTTCTGGACCTGCATATCCGACCGCAAATATCACATTTCATTTGCTGGACATCTACGGTTTTATAGTCAATTGCTACCCTCCGTCAGTGCGCTCTCAAGTGACTCCTTAGACTAGCCATCGACAAAGACACTCTACCACAATGTGTACACGTCATATCGAGGTGCCTGCGAGTGTCCTCAGGAAGTTCAACGGGGGCGCCTTTACGCGCATCTCTTTTAAGCCTTCCGTACCTCCTTTTCTCCTCCTCCTCCTCAAAAGGAGCACCTTCTACTCAGAACAGCCTCATTCTAATTATTGCGGTCAGATGCACATTCTTCCCAATGCTCACAAGGAATGTTGCAATTCTTCAGCGCATCCATGATGCAGTCCTTAAAGCTCATCTTAGACAGCATTTCTCTTCCTTGTTCATAGCTCACCATGAAACAGTTTCTTTGAAATACGGCTGTCATCCATTCTGACAAAGTGCACCACCCACCGAAGTTGATGTTTTTATATCAAGGACTCAATACTCTCAGCTTCTCTTCTTTATATGTCTACATCACTAACAAACATTTGCCAGCTAATGCCAAGAATACGACAGTACATATATACATACATACCTAGATACCTACATATATATATTTGTGCGTGTGTGTGTGTATTTGTGGGAATGTATATATTATTTGTGGGAATGTATATATTATGTTTGAAAATTCCGATGAGTGAATAAAAACTTCCGAAACTCTTGCGTCGACCTTCGATAAGTATTAAATTATAATACAACTAATTTAATAATAATATATATATATATATATATATATATATATATATATATATATATATATATATATATATATATATATATGAAGAAAAATATACGGGAAAAAAACAAACAAAAATCCTTATATGCAATAATGCTGTTTTAATGTTAATATGTCGACGTCGGACGTTTCGGTCAATAAACCATCTTCAGGACATATTCAATATAAAATATAAAATATAAATAACATTATCAAACTTAGCATGACAAAAACGATGGACACAAGAACAAGACATATCCAAACAGATAACTAAAAGTTTATGCGATCAACGTTTAGTTTTAAACATGGTCACGTTGTCACCACGTTTGCTACGCTGTGAAAACGTATTCCTAAATTTGAATATTAACATATTAACATATTCGACATATTAACATTAAAACAGCATTATTGCATATAAGGATTTTTTTTTTGTTTGTTTGTTTGTTTTTTTCCCGTATATTTTTCTTCATACTGTCGGATTCTATATCCATATATTTGCTTACATATATATATATATATATATATATATATATATATATAGATATGATTTTTTTACTCAAGGCCGAAGAGTCACTCAATGCAGAGGGTTATTGAATGAGACTGTTGTAAGTCGTAAATGGAGTAAGAAGTGCATATTGTTGGTATATAAAAGATAGATAACGCTTGAGCCTAGACATGAAGTACTTAAGTTCAGAGAATCTGTTCAACATGGTAAAACTTTATTTAAAAATCTTGCTTGGGGAAAATCCTCTTACCAATGGAATACCAACGGAATAAGATATTTCGGTCCTGTCTACATGTCATGGTGAGCCCTAGTTTTGAGGCTTTGAATTGAAGGAACGAAGATATATATCTTGTCTGCATATCTACAATAAAGTTAGCAACCATACGTCTGAGGGAAAAGTGTTGGCTGGTTAGAATGTAAGTCTTCACAAAAAGGTCCGCACTTCAACCCAAGCACACATACACAAAAAGCGAGAGACGCAATACCATTTCAGCCTTAAAAAAACATGATGTTAAAAGACATGTCAAATTCATTATAATTAAAAAAAAATAGAAATAGACAGAAAAGATAACATTAGAAAAATTGTAAGGAAACATGAAGACAAATTGATTTTGCGCCTCATAACATTTCGTCCAGAAGGACTTAACCATAAATTTAACATCGAATTAATATAAAATCCCACACTTATACACACACCCATATTAACATATGCACTTAAACACATCATACAAACTCCCAAAGAACTAAATGATAGCATACAGTTAACACACGCACATCATCGCCTTCCCAGCAACCAATAAAACAGTCAAAATGATCAAAGGAATTCTGAGTCACATGAATCTCCCCAGCCTTTATCTTAAAAACAAATTAGAAGAGACCTTTTGGCCAACACAAGGACTAACTGAAATAAATAAATAAACAAATGAAAACTAAAGGTAAAGTTCATTTTCGCCAGAAAGTCATTAATTCCTGTAGTTTCCTGGTACTAATAAGCAAGATTTTTTCTCCTGATGATGGCCATGATGGCCGAAATTTGTCGAGGAACCTAACTGAAATGATAGGACAAAAAATATTAATATACAAAACAGTGTGTATGAAAATTTTAATATTTTAATATTTTTATTGTTCAACACACACACACACACACACAGTGCTATATATATATATATATATATATATATATGTGTGTGTGTGTAAGTGTGTGTGCGTGTGTGAGTAAGTTGAGTATCCTTTATTTAAAATTTTTAAAAAATACCTCCAGAATCCGAAAGTTTTTCAGGTGAGACATGACTTGGCATGAATGGAAAATTTCAGAAATCAATTCGAAGGTACGTATGTGATGTAAATTACATCATCCACCCTGTGTGGGGATTCTCTAATCTAGCTACATAGCCGACGTTGGCCCATATTTTTTTTTTTTTCGTCAGAGCATCACCTTTATTTATATATCAGATGTTTCGTCCCCTGTAATGATATTATTCAAAATATCAAAAGTCATACTGATACCCATTAAAAGAGAAACCATCTATATTTGTCAATATCATAGAAAGTCAACATGTTAGAACAGGGGTTTAATTCTGATGTATCTGACTGAGGAGTTTTGGCGTTATAATAACCACCATATACGACCCAAGGAAACAGAAGGTATTTCTTGTTGAAATTGATGAACAGAAATTAATGGGAAATTAAAAAAAAGAAAAACGCTGCACAGAGCAGAACATGATGATCAAATTCGTATATTGATGAATTGCATTTGTCAGCATAGGAGTGAACATATGCCGCTTATATAAAAATATATTCAATGTATGTGTATACGCTGTGTTATGAAAGGTAAAGGGATATCGTGTTTATACTTGTGTTCCATCCCCAGCTGGCATATTCTGTAGATGTTATATATAACTTAAATATCGTATATTCCAAAACCTCCCAAAAATCTGAAAACCGAATCAATTCCAGTCTCAAAAATTTTGTATAAAGTTTCGAAACTTGCATGCGTATATATATATATATATATATATATATATATATATGTGTGTGTGTCTGTTTGTGTGCGTGTATATATATATATATATATATATATATATATATATATATATATATATATACTCACACATGATGGACATGAGTAGAAAATAGAAAATTCTTGAATAAAAACTTTATTTCTCAACGTAACTAACTCTAATTATTCAATTATTATTTTAAAAATCCAGATATGTCGACTTAATCAGGTACCACTAATTATAACGTTGTAACGATTTCGTTGAGAAAGGATGTAAGCGTCTTTTAATATTCCGAGTTTTAAGATTTTTCTCATCATGCTTCTACAATTTTTGTCTCATTGCTTAATAATATGCAATAAGTATATTTTTATTCTGCTTGTTTAGTTAACATTTATGTCACATCCTGACACCACCTCAGATTAAATTTACTTATGAACGGGTTGCTTTTGCATTGATTATATCCTTCCCACATTTGGGTAAACATTTCTTTGATTATGCTCTGTCTACAGGATCGTATTGATAAAGCCATATCTCATCTACGGTTAAAACTCAGCTCGGAAATACTACAGGATTTTTATCCCATTGGTTTAAATTCTCCATTGAATGTTCTCTTCTTGCCTGTTATAGACCTGAGACTAAAGGTTTTGGAATGCAAAATATATATTTTTTTTTATTTATTTATTTTATTTATTTACTTATTTACTTTTTTTTTTTTTGGATAAGGGAGAAAGATATTCCATATGTTGTTAATCGTTGGATATACCCAATAAATCTTGAACAGCATCAACCTTCGCCTCACAAACCGAAGTTTGCTTCTCTGCCAAATCATTCATCATCTTAACTACATCGCGTCATTCTCTAGAAGAAATCAATTTTTAAATTGCTTATGTTTTCGGGGTATTATCGCCATAAATATATCTCAAATCCCGGATAATATCCTCAGTCTTTCAACTAAGTTTGACCATGAATCTGACATTAATTGCGGCTTCAATTTTGACTGGTCAATGATGCAAGCCTTTTCCAAATCTACATACATACATATACATATATTTTCGATCTTTGCCAGAGAGCACATTCTCTTTATATCTCGAAGGCGCCGTCCGATATACGTAAATACACCGTTTTAACATAAAAATAAGAACAGAGTGACTATTTCAAATAAGAATGTTCACTATAACGTTTGCAATAATGAAAATTTCGAATTAAAAATAAATCCATTACTTCTTTAGAAATTATATTTTTTACGTTGCGAATAAAAAAAATGTGGAGATATTGGGTTTTCGAAAAGATATGGGGAAGTGTGCTTTCCTAACAAGAGAAAAATAAATCTTTGCTCGACTATGACGCATTCTGAGCCGATCGGTAAAGCATAACGGATTAAAAGGTGGTTTCAACAACGGGGGAGGACACAGATTCGATTTCTCGAAAGCGTAGGCCGATAGATGAAATACAGACAATTTAAAATAAAAAAAATTGTTCTTCTATTTCAGATACAACTATCCACTATTATAACGATTGTCGTTACATATATATATATATATATATATCGCAAACATTTTCCGTGTGTTGTGTTTCATCCCTTAGAAATTCATCGAACTAATTTGATATTTATGTTGATGCGACTACGCATGCGCAAAAGGAAAGAGGAGAGCAAAAATTTAAAATTTGATTTTTTTTTTTTAATTTTGAATTCATTTTTTATATATTTGTTTTTGGGTATATAATGTGGCTGATTTCATTTATTTTATTTTTTCCTTTTGGTTTTTGGTTCCAATGTCAATAAATATCCCTACTAGTTGATTGGCTGATTTTGTTTTAGCGGTCTATCAATATCTATAGATTATTTAATGCCGAAATCATAATTTTTACATAATTTTATACTTTCAAAGTAAAGCTATGTTCTCCAGATATATAATTTGTAGATCATAGAATGCGTTTTTGGTAATTTTATTATAAAAAATATTTTTATATTCTGTCTATATTTCTGAGATGAGGTATTATGTATTAGGTTCGAAATTCCAACCATCTGAAGAAGGCCGGAGCCTACAACGGCCGAAACGTTGTGATAAATATGGCGACAAAGATGAGGACAATAGTCCGAATAATGTAAATACTGTATTTTTATATTGTTTAGTTTTGCACTTGTTGCAATTTTGCTATAAAATTCTAATGTTGGCCATTTATTATAAAAATGTACTGTCGATTCTTGTTTGTGTGTTCACTATTTGCCTATAGTTAGGACCCAAACAGGTGATATCATCCTAGGTCAGGGTGAACCTGGAAACAACAGCAGTTAAGAGGTGGTTCCACGTACCTCAAAATCTCCAATCTCCCGATCAGATTTCTTGCTGCCAGATGTAGTTTATCGTCATACCCATGACGATATCAGTACTGGTGATAATAGTTCAGCCAAGAGAGGTGAAATGTTGTAAGAACCTAGATGGAAATTTATTGTGGATTGATCTAACATTTTCGCATTAGTAAATTTCGTATTTTTTAACATCAGAATTGTGGTCAATCTCATTACGGTGAACAAGTAATGAATATAGTATGTTGTTTTTTTTTTTTAAAAAAAAAGATCCTTTTTGTGTTCATAGAATCTTTTATTTAAATTTCTTAACGTTTCTCCTATATCGTTCTTGCGGCAATTAGTAATAAAGTAATTTTCACTGTTGTGTTTTAGCGTCCTATATTCTTTTGCGTTAATTACATTTCTCAAATTCTCCTATAGTTCGAACACATGTTTAGTCCCATCCACAAAAACATCAAGTTAGTCCGATATTTTTTAAATTTAATTATATATATATATATATATATATATATATATATATATATATATATATATATATATATATATATATATATATATATATATATATATATATATATATATATATATATATATATATATATATATATATATATATATATATATGGTTTTCCCACCGCCCCTCTCTCTCTCCATATATAAATATTTTGCATATTTAGGCACGGTGGAGTAATGGATAGTGGCTCGGATTGAGGAATCGGAGAGCCGAGTTCGATTCCCTGCCGAATCCATTACATTCATTTACGTGCAAATACCCTTGAGAAAGGTATGAATACTTTTCTTCTCCCCTCCCCAACTACAGGTAAATAGCAGGAAAGACCGGGTTCTATAGCCTTGGATGGAAACTCGTCTACCGCAAAAAGAAATGGCAAAAAATCTGCCTCGTCAGTCATGTATCGAAAGATACATGATCGCCTAAACTTGTATCACGTATGGCACATGAGTGACTGACTTATCTCCTTAAACGTTGATTATTTCCCATATCTTTTAACACTTGGTAAAACCTTGCGTCTTTATTGCCGCACTTGCTGTGAAATGATTAAAATAAATAGATACAATTAAACTTACTTTTGTCACTAGGTGAGGATGAATATTATCAATAACTTTTTGCGGGTTTAGCATGTTCAACAAGAACCTAATTATATATCCAAGAAGTTGAAATAAACAAGAAACCTTTCGTCACAATCTAGAGTTGCCTGTGAATTACAGCCTGTGACGTAGTATCAGAAAGTTACTCAACGTACTGTGATCGTACATTTAAAAGAAAATATGCGCGCAACCAACAGGTTTTGCTTTGTGGGTATGACTATAAACTACATCCGCGTCCTGCGTATGACGATAAATTACTACCGCAGTACATTTTTTTTTTTAAATATTACAAACAATACATTTTAAAAAAAAATATTACCAGCAGCAATTTTTTGGAAAAAATTTTACAAGCAATACGTTTTTGAAAAAAATATTAGTATTAGTACATTTTTTGCGATTATTTTAAAATTACCAGCAATACATTTTTGAAGGAAAAATATTGCTAGCGGCATATTTTTTGAATAAAAAATATTGCCAGCAATGGATTTTTCGAAAAAATATTGCCAGGAATCCATTTTTGGAAAAAATCATATTAACAGCAATACATTTTTGAAAAAAATTATTTCCAGTAATAAAAATCTTATCGGCATTAAATAAGCTGCTGAGGTTGATATGCCGTAAACCAAATCAAACCGAACCAAACCAAATCAACACTCATGCTGAATAATTCTGCTAGTAGGCTTGGTATTCATTACACCTGGAACAGCTCTGGGATCTTTACAAATGGCTGATAATTCTGAGTGACAGGCCTGTAACAAAATTTTTCTTGAATATCTAAAAAGCAGCTACCGAAATCCTAGAACTGCGACGCCATGATTCTGACAAATATTTTTCATGTCGAATATAGATTATTAATATGAATCATAAAAGATACGTAGATGGTTCTGTGTTGATGGCAGGCATAGAAAGAAAAATACAGAATCTACTACACAAGGGAATAAAAAAAGAGTGAAGAAAAGATAAGCTAACAACTGTGAGAAGACAATGTATTGCTATCAACAAGAAAAAAGGCCGAACTATGAATTAAAAATGTAAAAATCAAATAACTACAGAACTTAAAATATAAGGGAAGTGTTTTAACAGAGATCGTCCTAGGTATGACGATAAACTACACCTGGCAGCAAGGCCTCAGATCGGGAGATTGGAGATTTTGAGAAGTGTGGAACCACCTCTTAATTGCTGCTGTCACCAGCATCCAGTGTGGTACCATCTGTTAGCGTCCCAGTTATGGGCAAATAGTGAACTTCTCAAACAAAAATAGAACTATGAAAATATAAAAATATATGTTTATCGTAAAAATACCAGCAACACATTATCATATTAAAAAAACAATTACCAATAATACATATTGATAGCAACGTTACCAACCATACCTATTCATAGTAAAATTGCTATCTAAATCTATTGATAGTAAAATTACCAACAAAACATTTTATCTGTTGCAGAAGTCATAAAAATGTTTTAAGACTTTTAGCTTTCGGCATTGATTAATCCATAGTGTTTGATATGGTGCTAGACAAAACCAGCCAACCACAAAACTTTAACAGACGATGGAAAATGCGACATTAAAATTCTAACACGCATTGGTTTGGTGAGAGGTGCGTTTCAAAACCTAAACAAAGTACTACGCAACAGAAAGTAGTCCTTCAAAAGAAAGAAAAGACTGCGGAATTGCTATCACATATCAATCCTTATGTATGGTAGAGAATACTGGAAAACCTCTCCACCGATGAAGAGGAAACGGAAGGCAATATAAATGGGTTCTACAGAAGGATGATTGCGATAACATGGACAGAGTGAGTTAGCAACTAGGAATTCTTAAAGAAAATGGTAACAAAAAGAATACTTATATTCACAATCAGAAAGAGACAGCTAAAATATCTTGGGCATATAATGAGGAAAGAGAGCTTGGAAATCCAAACCCTCACAGGGCATGTAGACGGCAAGAAAGCTCGTCGAAGGCAACGGGACATCAAACTGACAAGCTTTTATAAATCTATGGCGGGACTGACGGCGGAGGGACGTTTGATGGAAAGAGAGAAACGTTGCTATGGGCCACGAAGGGTACTATGTTTTGGAGGGCCATGGTCGCCAATGTTTGTCCCTTTCGAACAAATTTTGGAAAGAAGGATCTTTCACCATGATATGGATATATACTTCATTTAATATATGCAGCTAGTTAGGAAATTAATAATAGATAAACATAAAATATCGGTCTGTACGTTGTTAAAGCCGAGTGGTTGACTGCAATAGTTAAAATTGAAAAAGTATGTTTTTCGCAATAACAGGCCTTTGACCAAAAAGTCTTCTCAGAAGAAAAAAAAATCAGAATTCAAAGAAGGAAAAACAGGCAAAAAATATCAAAGGCTTCCTTTTTTTCTTCTCTTGGGTGATCAATCTTCAGCCTTTAGAATCGTTGGCATCAATTTCGTACAGGGACAAGTAATAGCCGTCATTGGATAAGGGAATCGATCATGCGGGAGTAATGAGGCAAAAATTTTCTCTGCTACGAATCGGTATCGGTACAATACGATTTCTGATTACACAAGTCCTTTTTTTTTAGTGTTTCTTTTTAAAGGCCCATATACACAAATGAGTTCTTTCAGGAAACAATCCAGTCGTTCTAAGATTAACGGAAAAAATAGCCTTCCTAGGACAATGGCGGGTTCATTATGTATTCAAAATATGCTACTATGTTCACACTGATTTCAATGTTCATTTCAGTTTTAGTCAGCAAAAAATAAAAGAACTCGCTCGGAATGATCATCACTTGTATCCTTGGCTTTACATTAATCTTGCATCATTTTCGAAGAACGAAATTTGGGCTATAAGGTCGGGTGGGTTATGGACGACATTCTTTTTTCTAAAGTTCATCTATTACAAAGCGCGAGATACACTCATGGTAGAAGATTACTGCTGAATTGGTTATGTTGATTTAAGTGGGTAATATTAATAAAAGAGGAGAGTGACGTTAATAGATTTTATTGTTTACGGCGGAATTTATTCCACAAATCAGTAATTCTTGAATAGAATCTCTCCGAGAGGAAATTTATTCTTACATTTGAAAAAGAGTGGGAATCGTGGAATATCCCAGGGTATATCCCAGCTCAGAATTAAATAATGATGCTCATTTTTAGTTGATTTCTTGATTTTGCTTAGCGGCATATCAACTTGTATGTGTTATTTAATGCCGATATCTAAATATTTTGAAGACACTCTTATGGCTCTCAACTACAAATAAAATGTAGCTTTGGTGATTCTTCTACAAATGTTATTTTTACTATAAAAAAAATATTTTTTATACTTTCATAGTATTTCATATTTCTTTGTCGGTTCAATATTTGTCAATGGCCCGGGCGCTAATAGGTGCGTCAATTCTGGGTGCATCTAGGAACAACAGAAATTATGAGGTACTTCCACGCTCCACAAAACTTCCAATTTACCTATCAGAGGCCTTGATCTCGGCTTTAGATTATCGCCTTAAATATCTGAACTGGTGGAAGTAAAGAATGGTGTTCATTTGAATATTCGTCAGGGAAATAGCAATAGTTGCGATAGGCTTGTGATTTTGTGTCCGTGGTAAAAGGTTTTTCCCCATAAGATCGCGTAAATGATTTTTAACACTATCCAGTGTGGAAAGTGAGAATTGGGCATCTCCATCACAGACGTGGTAGTAATAATCTATTGTCGGTCTAATCTGCCTCTTCAGAAAAGGTGAGTAATTTTACAAAAAAAAAAAATATATATATATATACAAGAATCGGACAGTATACAAGAAAAGTGTTTAATATAGTTGTGCTGCTTTCCGGTCAGTCCTTGTTCATCACAAAAAAAGAAAAATGATAAAAAATGCATTATGGTCTGTTAATCATTTCAGGGAACATCCATATGCAAGAGAGGCTAACAATCCCTATAGCATAAGCCTCCTCAGGCACATTTGCGTTTGTTCTCATCCACAGCAGTCACCTGTTGTTTATACTGCAAACATTAGTTTCATGGAGATAACGTATAATATGGCGTGATCAATATTTTCAACAAGACCAGTACACTCAATCCCTCAGGCTCAATGACTTGTGACTTCGAGCTATCATATTACTAGAGAGTAATTTTAATTACCAAGTGCCTTTCAATGTCTATGAGTAAAAAGGGCGACTGTAGGAGAGTTACTTTTTAAAATTTGGGACGTTTCTTTTCGATGGAGAGAGTTTTGCCGATGATATATACAGTTCCGCACAAATTAATCTTTCTTAGCTCCGAGATGCTGCTGCGTCCAGACATTGTACTCACGTGATAGTCGGTACCCTTCTTTATCATACCAAAAACCCCTGTCATAGTAGCGATAATCGCAGTTTCAAGCGTCCACATTTATGTACGTTCTTATGATTTGACAGTTTTTGAAATTCATTTTCTTAGAAATATTGGAATGCTTTTTGGAAGTCATAACAATTACTTGGCAAGTTCTTCTTTAGTAAACTTTCTATGACTACGTCTGGTCTATTTGCATCAATCTTCCTATCTGTGACGATTAGGTGATTCCACAATATAGTCACTGCATCACCATTTGTAATATTATTTGGGTGATGTTTGACCATTCATCAGCGATTTCAATACCATAGTTCGAACAGAAATGCCAATGGATTTATTGTCATAGCTTTCATGCCTAATAATATATTCTTTCACAGCAATAACTAGGCAACCTTATATTATATAGTCAACAGTTTAATAATATTTAGCAATTATTAATACGATTATTATTATTGATTGAAGTTGGTTCACAAAGAAACAACGCCCCAGCTATCCATCATATCATCTAGTTTGATAAGGGTATGGCAGGAGTTGCTTGATAGATGACGAATCATCTTTCTCTTTGGTACCAACCAAATCTAGATAGCTTGGTCTACCTTGCTATTAATCCTGAAATGGTGATCGGGAAGTAGAAATCTCTACCTACATGTCTAAGGTTATTAGGACGAAAACAATGACCTGACCCTAAATTTGAATTCGAAAGACAAATTAAAAATAAAATCCGATACCTCCTGAGGAATTACTTCGTTTACGTTTCGGATAGGAAAATAAATTTAGCACGTAGAGATTTCGAGCCAATATGGGCTTTCGATAAGATCAAAACAACGAGATGAACCTTGCTGGGAGGTTAAGATCTATGTGAGCGAGCCGTCTAAGTATAGTCTGTTAATGTCATTCATGTTTTTATAATTGCTTGTTAATGGTTCATTATGTTTTATAATTTTCTTGATTTTAAATTAATTTCAAATCAAAATTATTTCTTACAATTAGATACTAATGTTTACACATTTAGAGATTAATAATCTAATTAACTAAATTTAATTCCTTCAAACTTCATTTTTCATTCGGTTTTCATTCACCAGATTAAAAGATTAGCTGTTGTTCTTTGTTATCGATGATTTCCATCTTTGCCAAAGTAATTATCAGCACTGTACGCGTGATTATCAATTCCATTTAGTCAACTACTTTATTGAAGTCGTTTTCTTCCTCCCAGGCCATAAACCATGTAAACACTAGTGAATTCAATAAGTTTACAGAGAGACTTTTTTCCACAGGTAATCTCTCTCTCTCTCTCTCTCTCTCTATCTATCACCCCCTCTCTCTCTCATATTGTCAAGAAAACATTTGATAAAAAAAGAACGCAGTGTGGTCATTCCCAATCTGAACATTGTGTTTAGATTTCCAACTAAACTCGAACAAGTGAATTAAAAAAAACAATATCAGCTGCGATGAGCCATACATATTTTCGTTTCTCGATACAAATGCCCAGCTTAAAGGAGATGAGAATAGGATATATTCATAGTTATGAAAAAAACATTCTAGTGCCCTCTTTTTTAAAAGTAGAGACTGAATGTAGACAGATCTGTTTATTTTGAAAAATAAATTACGAACATATTTTTAAAATTGTCTCTCACTGCATATATTTCCTGATAAAGACTAATTCGTTTGAGATATTTCAACATATTTTCTCACTATGAAAGATCAATATACCAATAAAGTTAACAGTCGATATCCTTGTTTCGAAGAACGGACATCGATTGGAAATTACATTATTTACATTATTCGGACTGCTATCCTCATCAATATTGCCATATTCATAACACTTTGGCCGCTGTACGCTCCGGCACTCTTCCGGTAACTGGAATTTCGAACCGAAACCTTTATTTCATCCACCGGGGTAGATTTTTCTAGTTCCACGTGCCATGCCTCTTCCGGATGTCTCAGTTATTTCCCTTTAATTCAACTCTTAAAGTTTGTGAGTTCACCACTGCTGTGGCCTCGTCTTGAACTCACTACTTTGGGTCTAGTCACTGGATCTAAACAATGTCTTTATCCACCGGACATGTGTCCTAGGGGATAAAGACGTTGGTCGAAATTTTAATCACCTGAATAAGGTCGAAGCGTACAACGGCCGAAACGTTGTGAATATGGCAATGAAAATGAGGATAACAGTCCGAATAATGTAAGTAATCATAATACCTCATCTCAGAGATTCAATCACCTGAAAAAGGCCGGAACGTGGAACGGCTGAAACTTTTTGAATATGGTAATGAAAATGAGGATAACAGTCCGAATAATGTAAATAATGTAAGTAATCATAATACCTCATCTCAGAGATCCAATCACCTGTAGAATGTCGGAGCGTACAACGGCTGAGACTTTGTAAATATGGCAATGAAGATGAGGATAATATTCTGAATAATGTAAATAATGTTACTAATCATAATCTCAGAGATATAGGCGAATGGAAATTGTTGACTATCTAGTGTGACAATGTTTTCGTCTTCTCTCCTCACAGGTCGTGTGTATTTCATCAGTTTCCAACATGGTGCATATGCTGAGGACTAAATTATTTACTCTTCACTTAATAAGAACACAATAAAACTGATCTCGAAAATAACATTCAATTAGTTGTTCCCTATGCCAAGTAATGGCTTGTTAATGTTAACGCCTCGAAAACGGAACTGTCGTCTTTTACTCATGATAGAGAGCCATCAGTATGGTTTATCCCCGGCACTCGGGACACATCCGGCCCGAAAAGGATTTTTGATCGGCCCGCTAAATTAACCATAGTAAGGAATTACATTATTTTGGTGTAAGTTGTTATTCCTGTAGTAAAATAATATAACATTAACTTCGTTGGTTTTTCTTTAAACCTCCAGATAAAAGCAGCCTTCTTGACGGAGCGGTCTGAGATCAAGAAAATTTATTATAGTACATTTGATATTATGGCCCTCCTCCGAGACAATTCGTATGAATCTGCTCCGCGCTCTTCAAAAGTTTGCCGAACACTGGTTTATACTAACTCTTCAGCATAGTTTATACTAACCTTTAGGAGAGCAACCATGCTCCCTTTTGGTCTTACGCCTTCTATTGGCATGAAGTGGAATAAGTATAATGAATCAATTGTTAGTCTACTGCTAAGAAAATTAGGTTCACTGTGTCGTCCCAGAAAATATTTCTTGAGAGAATCTACATTACAGGTTTATGAATCTACAATTCACTCGTGCAGTGGATATTGCAGCTGCATCTCATCTGATATGGTGTTCCTGCTATATATATCGTGATTCTTAATAAATTCCAGATAATATGTAATATCATCCGTCCTTGCATGGCATCTTGACTTCACTCACTTTCGAGACGTCGTGGCCAACTTTAACTGCATATTGTTTTCTAAAAATGAAACGCGACACCTGCCCAAGATTTCCACAGGCCAGCCAGTGATGACCTCACGTTTCATTTCAGCCCTAGACCACATCGTTGTGCATGGAAGGCTGAAAAATGGCGCGTTGCATACTCACAAGGTAACACAATGAAAGACAAATACCACGTTGGGAAATAAAGGAATTCATATTCTTGAACGAGTGGGTAGGTACGAAATATTTGGAACAACTGCTTTGTCAGTCTTTTGCCGCTACAAACTCATCGCCTATCTAATTGTCCAGTCGTGCCGACATATCTGTCTCCTGTCAAGGGTGAAACAGCACTCAAAAATAACTTTTTATATGGACAAGCACCTGGATATACCCTATATCCGGTTTTGTTGACACTTGATCCCCAGAAGCTCTTAACCCAATGCAATACTTTCCATTCAGCTTTGGTGAAAATGGATGACGCTTGAAAGTCTGAACAGAAAAAAAAAACCTGCTGCTCCATCTAAAAGAAAAAAACTTGAGATCAAAATAAGATCACATTTTCCCATTCGTCGTGGGTGCCCATAATGTCACATTTTCTATATAAATTTCCATGACTTTGTACCTCGACCGCGTGAATTTAAGTACCCAGATTGGAAAATAGGTTTCAATGTTTTACTCTTGAAATAGCTAGGTGTAATCATAAGTCCTATTCTGATAGTTTCTTTTCTTGAACTACTCGCCCACAGAATTCTGTTATGATTTCTTTCTTTCCTGTCACCTACCCTTTCAAAAATTCAAATGCAACATCAATCGCCATTTTCTGTGTTCCTGAAATCTGTTCATTTATTGTCCTTTCTTCTTACGAACGTTTTCTCATTTCTATTCAATCTTAGTAGCCCCTTCTTTCTTGGACGTATTATCTCCTTCCTTGGCTTGAAATGATTAAAAGATGTAAGCTTTAACATTTTAATAGGCCATTTGTGCTATTGGCCAAAGATATTATCATGGCATCTGAAAAAGTCCTTTTTATATAACGAGTTCTCGTGTTTTTATTCTTGTTTGTTTTTATAAGAAAAACAATCTCCTCGCGTTTATCTGTTCTAAATAAATGGTAACACAAATGGAATCGCCAGCATTTTCGCGTTTATATCTGCATCAGCAGCAACAACAATAAAAAATAATTATAAATTAAAATTAAAAGCAGAATAGATAAAAGAATCAAAAATGTGATTTTATTTCGTCATTGTTTGGATCAATTTTATCTCCCCTCCGGTTTGAAAAGATTAATTTTTCATTTATCCTTCAAAAGAGATACGTTTCTTCTTTGCAGTATTGACGCTTCTTATTTCTCCCGATTTTTTTTTTTTTTTTACTTCTTAGCCTTATAATTATTGCTCCTGTATAATCAGATTTACTAGGTTTTGCGAGCAATATTCGAATGGGTGACGTAACGATTAGCGGCGCAGAAACGGAAATCAGCAACTTGAGTTCAAATCCTGCCGAAGTACCTCCCTTTCACTTTCACACTGGTTCCTTGAGGAAAAGCATGGATTCATCATTTCTCCCCACCCCACAGCTATGGATTATTTTTTTTTAAATCGCGAACATGTAGATCTTTTAACAAACCTTGTTTTCTATGCTTACATGAGAAATTAGAAATTATCAGATTTTCTGAAAAAAAGAAATTTTTATTAAGCCAAAGAAGGGAATTAACCGTAAATTATAGGCTTAGTCTACTTTGATTTGGAATACAACATCCCTATCATGATTCCATTGAAAATGAATAATAATTACATATTTGAAAATGACTAACAGAATAGCAAAAAGCATTCAGATATATAGATCATTTCGTCAAATTTACACAATTTTTGTCCAGAAAATAGAACACTTACATGAACACAATAAAAACTAAATAAAAGGCTTAATTTCAGTAGCTTGTAATACGTTTTCAATAAAACTTGTTTAAAAGAGTCATTGCTTCCCAAATGCGCAATATATATATATATATATATATATATATATATATATATATATATATATATATATATATATATATAGGTAAGATTAGAACAAATGAATTATAATTCCACTGTCGGTAACATTTAATTTAAAAGAGGGCTAAGTACACAGCAGAACTGAACTAAATATTTATTATAGGAGATTAAATCGAAAACATGTTAAAAATCGCCTCACAATATCAATCGTTTTTCAATACTACAAATGTGACTACTCGGCCGATGGTAAATTACTAACGAATGAATGATTAATTTAATTTCAAAAGCAGAATACTACCTCTTTTTGCTAAAAGAAAAATAAAGCAGAATTAAAGGTGACTTTTGGGGTTTACCGTGATTAACCAATAACATGTGACCAACGCTAAATTTAACCAAACCGAAAAAATTATATACGTCAGGACATATGAGCATAAATCCTAAAGAACTTTATTTGGTACAGATACAAATCGTTACATTCTTTCGTAAAATACATAGAAGTATTAACTTCAACTTTCACAAGAATTTAAACGGAGAAAGGTAAGGAGTTAATTTCACATGACGTAAACTAGTTATATGCTTGGTCAGATTCCTACATAAAAATTTGTAGTTCATAATTAAAAGGCATTTTTAAGAAACTAGTAAATAACCGTTTAAAAAGAAAATCTGATCATAAATACAAATTACTTTGGCAAATTAATATACTGCCGTTAAGTAAAGTGCGTCCATATAAGATGTTAATAATACTAACTAATCAATGTAAAATGTTAATAATACTAAATAAACACCTCCAAATTCATTTAAGATGTTAATATTACTAACATGACATCAATACAGAGATATATTAATTCTAAATGAATGTTACTAAAAGAATAGTAAGTCATATAAGGTGCACCGCAATTCATCTACTAATTATTACTATAAGAAAAAGTATAGTTAGGACAGAAGTTCTTCCATTTAATTCTTAAAAATTTCACTAAAATAATAATCTCAGTAAAATATTTAACGTAAACACACTAAAAGTAAGTTATAGCTAAGAAAATGGTATATGGAATTCAAAGTTTAACCATAATACATTTTAGAGTCAAATATGTAATTATTATTCATTTTCAATGGAATAGTGATGGGAATGTTTTATTATTTTACAAACACGATCATCATATTGTGGCCGTGTTCATAGTTGACGTGATTTCGTCTTGCCTTATTCTTTTTTATTATTAATGCTTCCATTATTTTTAGTCATAGTAGGTATGGATAAGGCTGTTATAGCTGCACTTTGGTAGGTTTCTGTATGTGTTTAAATGAATATTTATTGACCTATAGTGAGGTGTAGCGTGAATCTTCTTGATAGGAATGTAGTGGTATGTCCAATATAATTATTCATGAATGTGATTTGAGCAGAAATGCCGTTCCTTCAGGGGCATGTGAATTCATATATAATATTGGTTCTCTGTAATTTGGATCTTGGTATTGTTGATGATACGGTTAGCTTTTTTTAAAATTCTTATAATCGATAATTTAATTTTCTTGCTCTGGCCGACTGGGATTGTGTTTCTTAGGGAAAATTGATCTTGCTTATAGTTAACGTGTATTTGTCTTTTATAGAAAATGTTACCGTTCTTTTTCGTATCTGTGTTATCAGTATTTGCTATTGCTTACCCTAGAAATGCTCTAATCTGGTGGTCGATGAGGCACTTCGGAAAAATGATATTACCTAGCGTTCTTTTCATATTGTTGACTTCTTTAAAAAAAAGCGGATGAGAGTTTGAATCCGTGCGCTCTCTCGAGGAAATACTTTATAACGTCTATTTTAAATCTAAATGGACATTCACTCATAGAATTGAGGTGGCAATAATTTCTAACGAGGTTTGTTTTTTTTGTTTTTTTTGTATAACGAATTAGTGTATGTGTTACTACTGATTTCCATGAGATCGGCTGAGACTGGGAGTTTACTTTTTAGTTCATTTACTTATCTTTACCTATGTTATAAAACTAATATGTAAAACGTTAGGTAAACAAAAAACACTAGTAACAAGATATATAAGGAAAAAGTAAATAAATAAGCAAATACTAAGAATTTAGTTAATTGCAGGAAAAAATAGCAGAGACGAAAAAGAAAATACAAATCGGGATTTAAGACTAAAATATTCCGTGACTATGGAGTCGTTATTTAACATATAATAAAACAATTTATGCTACCTTTTTGACAGTACTAAACCTGAACTATCAATTGAATAAGAATGGGAAAAGTTGACAAAAAGAATTCTGGGTAAGTAAAAAACAGAAAGATCTTTAGATTAGTTGTACAGAAAAAATACTAATACAGAAAAAACGGTTAACCTGTAAAAACAATCCATATAGTACTTCAAATAAATATAATAATCCTAATATATATATATATATATATATATATATATATATATATATATATATATATATAATTTGCAATTATTATTTATTTAATTTTATATATATAATAATAAATAATTATATATATATATATATATATATATATATATATATATACATACATATATAAATAATTATATATATACATACATATATATATATATATATATATATATATAATTTGGAATTATTATTTATTTAATTATATATATATATATATATATATATATATATATATATATATATATATATGTATGTATGTATGTATGTATATATATAATTATTTATTCGAAACTTATAACATAAATGTTATAAAATCATTACAAAATGCCATTTTGTTTCAACATTTCTGGTGTCTTACACCATCACTTGATAAGACACCAAAAGTGTTGAAACAAAATGGCTATTTCTGCAATGATTTCAAAACATATTTATGTTATACTTTTCGAATAAATAAGTATATTTGCTATATTCTGTATTGAGCACTCTTTTAAGAATAGAATTTACTGGTTATTGGAATTTATTTTGTATACAACAATCCTTCACTTTGATATATATATATATATATATATATATATATATATATATATATATATATTAAAGTGGTCTGTTTTTCTTTTAAATATATATATATATATATATGTGTGTGTGTGTTTGTACGTGTATGTGTGTGTACGTATCATTTTTTAACTCTATTCCAGTTAAAACTTAAAAAAGACTTGTACGATTTTGCTAGACTGTTACATTCAAGAAAATTTTAAATTTGATGACACACTGCTTTCCTATAATCTCTCCGTCTGATACTTCCTAAGAGTGTTAAATTCAGTAAGCCTTCCTTTCTCATTATTTTCCTAAATTATCCAACGTCTATTTTCGATTTGCTTAGAACCTCCTAATTTATCAAATGTTAGAACCTCCTAATTTATCAAATTATTTTTAATATTCTTCGATAGAACTCTGTCGCACTTGCTTCACGCCTATTTTATTTATGACGAAATTATCCAACTTAAACTGGTATACAGCAGAGAAGTCATCATTGCCATATATATATATATATATATATATATATATATATATATATATATGTGTGTGTGTGTGTGTGTGTGTGTGTGTGTATTTATGTATGTATATAATCCTTTTAAACGTTATTTTAGTGGAAACCCATAGTTAAGTAATCGCACTTTATTTCAAATAGTTTATTCACTTTCGTCTAATGACCTGAACATTCGAGGAATCTTATTAATGACAAATATGCAGCCTCAGGCTGGATTCAAACCAGCGTCCTCTTTTGAAGAAGGAACCGCCAGTTTCTTATAAACGTTAACAAAGTACTGAAGGAATAATGGATTTTTAAATATAGTTATCCAATATATTTTTATCACTTTAAACGTTATATTTAATAGATACCCATATTTTAGTAGACGCCCCGTTTATTTAAACAGTGTATTTATTTTTGTCTGTCGCATTTATTATTCGAAAAATCATATAATAGAAAAATATACGCACCTCCGGAAGGAGACGTTAACCTGTGTGCCCACTTTGCAGAAGAAGCCACCTTCAGACGTGTTTTTAACCGACTCGTCCTCGAAGTGTGCCAATGATCACGCAAGGTCTAATTTTTCCTGCTAATGGGAGCACGTATTACTCCTATTTTCTCGTTAATCACTTGTGTCAAATATTATCGCTGATTGCTACATAACGAGGAATATCAGTTCCTTAGCAGATAATTGCTATGAATATCGATACTATTTCGTTATTTTTTTTTAAAATTTTAAATAAGAAACAACTGTAATATGTGTCTCATTCCAAATCATGCTTGAATATTATTTTAATTCAAGTCGACGTCAGAGATGCTCGGTGCGAGGATGCATTGGGCTGACATCTTATATTTGCGCTTCACTAAATGCCAGTGGCCGTCCTGACGTGTGATTACGTGATGGACACCTGTGAGAAAAGAGAAATTCCTTCCCCAGATATGAAGAGAAGACAAACTCTCTCAGATATCCTATACGAGAATAAAAGGTGTACTTTCATATGAGTGCCTCGGGTCACACGTTAACTCTGGATGACAGTAATTGCCGAAGACCAGGGCCTAATAATATGACATTTTATGTAGGAGAGATTTATGTCTCTTTGTTCATATTCAATTCACGACGATAATTTGTTACAGAATCAGTTATCATTTTTGATATTCAAAGTATACTAAATTAATGTGGCAGCCACATGCGGAAGCGGCTAATATAACCAAAAAGCTGCTATTATAGTTGTCCCTTTAGATGGTCCGAACCTTGCCGCTAGTCTTTCCTCTGATGTCCCATTAACATCTCAGAGGTGCTGGCGACAGGCTTGTAACATTCAATATATCCAAACCAAGCTATTAAAGGTAATGTCAATAATAACCGTTTCCCTACAAGGAAACATTTGGCATTCATTGACTAAGCAGACAGGAAAACATATATTAATTTTTGAACTGATGGTGGTTCTACCATAACCTTCTATTGCAAGAGATGTGAAATTGTAAACATCGTGATTATATCATTTTTTTCTATTAGTGCCACATGTGTTCTCAATTTAAGTTGTTGCTCCTGTTGGGAGTCCTCAATTTAAGTTGTTGCTCCTGTTGGTAGTCCTCAATTTAAGTTGTTGCTCCTGTTGGGAGTCCTCAATTTAAATTGTTGCTCCTGTTGATAGTCCTCAATTTAAGTTGTTGCTCCGGTTGGTAGTCCTCAATTTATGTTGTTGCTCCTGTTGGTAGTCCTCAATTTATGTTGTTGCTCCTGTTGGTAGTCCTCAATTTAAGTTGTTGCTCCTGTTGGCAGTCCTCAATATGGTTTCTATTAATTGGTAGTTTCTGATTCTGTAGCGCGAGTATACAATGTTCAAAGAAGGATAATCTTTGTCATGACCCTTAGGCTTTACTTGTTCAAAGCCTTTTTTCACTATTGATCTTATATTAGATGCTTCTAAACGGGTTTGATCTAACGAACTATTTAAGAAAACAACACGAGATTTCTGAGGTTCATTTGATAGAGGAAGTGCAATCCGATATAGGAATTGTAATATTAGCCATTTCCTTATAAGGAAACTTCCAATATTCATTGACCGAGCAGCCGGTGCTACCGTCGGTTAAAATATACACAATGAAAACAAGTGTAGTAATGCTAATTGCAATATTAACCGTTTCCTTATAAGGAAATATTCCACCCAGGTGACTTTTGACTTATAACATTCATTGATCGAGCAAGTTGCAGTACCGTCATTTGAAATTTATAATTTTTCACTTAAAATATTTTTGTGAAAATTAGGCTTCTCAAGTTCTCTACCTCTTATGGCTCTCTCCAGTGTTTACGGTGGGCTACCTCCTTATATTTTTATTTTATTTTATTTTGTGCGACGTCTTGATTATGTCATTATTTCAATTTTAGTTGTTGCTGTTGCTGTTGCTGACAGGCTTTAAGTGATGTGGTTCCTCTTGTTTGATACATTTTTTTTTTTTGATCTAGCGCCAGTCTAGCAGTTTCAAGGATGGGCGGTATTCGCTAAGATTTACAGGGTCTATTCGCCCACGTTAATTTTAATCATTCATCTATGAAATAGGTTGTATATAACTGACAGTTTCAGTATTTCTGAAGGGGTTTCATCCCATACATGAGAATCCATATGAAAATCTCGATCCGACGAGGCTATTTCAAATATAGAAAAACTGATACACTAAAACTTCCATTCCAACGCTTTAAGAAAGATTTGTGCAGCGATAAGATCGAGGGAACTGAAGCAGTCACACTTCTCGTTTGTGGAACTCACTTTAATCTTCAAAAATTTAAATGCAGTGACAATCGCCATCTATTCTCCTCATGATTACTCTTCTTTTGTTCTCTCTCTTTAATTATGATAATGTTATCTAATACTCCCACAGCCAGTAACCCTTTTGCCTTGGTGGCTTTGGGGTAACCATGATTAGAGAAAAAGATGAAAATATACAGAGACTATAATTTGGTAGCAACAGAAGTACAGTAGTTAACAATAAGTAAATAATTCGCTAAAATAGAACGTCAAGTAGCTTTTGTTTGTTTCATTAACTGCATATCAACAGATTATGGGTCATATAATGCTGAAAATTAACCCATTATCTGCCAATTTTTTTAATGCGTATTTTTGGTCCACACAGGTGTCTTAGTGTATTTATTCCTTATGTCTAAATTCAGTAGTTACCATTGTCTTTTTTATAGAAACTAGAACATCAAATATATATGTGTATAAAACATCAAAAAATAATATTGATGAAAAATACTAAGAAAAATACTTTTGAAAATAGTCATTATTTTTCTACTCGTGAAATGTAAAATAAACATAAAAAATGAAATGTGTTGTAAATATTTATTATTTATTGCTAGTAATATCTATTTTTTATTTATTTATTTATTTTACAAATATGTATTGCTGGAGATTTTATGTATATTTATACTTTGATAGTGTTTTGACTCGTGGTACCTTAAAAAATGCTAAAACCCCCATTTATAAAGGACCTGGGAACAATAGCAATTAAGAGATGGTTACACTCTCCTCAAAATCTCTCTATCAGAGGCCTTGCTGATGGGAGTAGTTTATCTTCATGTCCAGGACGAACGGCAAGAGGCAGAAGAGAGGCTACGATAAAGAATATAACTACAACTCTAATAGGAAGAATTACAAAAGGAAAATCAGGCGTGGGGTTCATATACACAGCTCGAATAAGCAAAAGGCATGGTGAGATGGCAGCTTATTCAAGATCATTCGTTTGTTGCGATACGATTGGCCTTATCGAACAGAAAGCTTGGGTGATGTGGAAAGGCAGAGAACGGCGAAAAATTACATGGTCAGATTACTGGTATTCGAACTTCACTTGTGTTCCCTTTATTATCATCTGTTTATGTTGTCCTTCCGATTCGGATAATTTTAATTACGTGCGGGAAAAGCGAGATACTCTATAGTTTGTTGTGCACAAGGAAAGCATCGTTACAGTACATCCTTAATAGCTGCCTTGAGGCTTTGGACAATTGATGATAATGTTAGCAATATGTCAAGTATCCAAAGCCATGGCCAGTCCAGTTACAATAGCTATTAAAGCCAATAAATTTCAAGCAGGAAAGAAAGGTAAGTTTGTCTATTTCCTCAAAAGCAGAAACAAGGAGAGAACAAAGCTCAAAAAGAGAGGGTGATCAAATCTGATATCCTCCACAGAAAGAGTGACAGTTAAAAACGGATTAAAGAAATTAATTAAGATTAACCAGACAAAACTCTGTAGTCTTCACAAACGGTACTGGACATGACAGAACTGACTGTGCCGTGGGAGGGGTATTTGACACATGTGAACGAAAGAAAACAGACCAAATACGAAGAAATAGTCGAGTAGTGTGGATGAGAGCGATGGAGAATCTGTTATGTCCGAAATGAAGTGGAATGCAAATGATTTGCAGGACCGCCATTGTCGAAACCCCTTGTGACTATTGAAAGTATGCCATCTGCAAAGTGAAAGCTAACAAAGCAAATAACTAAAGCGACAGAAACATCTTCAAAATGAATATGGTTGCTAATCTGTAAATAAAGAATAGAAATACAATTAGCCCGGTGGTTTCCAAACATTATTGGATTACTGCACCCCTTGAATACCAAAACACAACCCTCTCCTCACTAGAAAGGTATAGTCAATCTTTGATGGCATTTTCTTTGTGCCATTATTGCATGTGAAATGAATAGCTTAGAATTTCTTATAATAATTGTTATAAAAACGGAATACATTGTAAAGTGAGGGGAAGATACACTCCAGGTACAATGTGTGTGAGTGGTGTATATTACTGTTCAGAGTTGCCAATGCCACGCTCTGGCTTCCCACTTCATTTCTCACCTACAGATCATTCCACCGTTAGGGTGATATTGCCCAGTTTAGTAACCACTGAAGTATACCAAATAGTTTTTTTTTTTTTTTTATTCAAAAGTTTAGGTATATTCCATCCACGTTTTTCCTAACCAACAAAGAAGAACATCAAGTAGAAGAATTTAAGTGATTTAGTGATTTAAAATTGGGTATAATGATCAAACGTCCTGGGTATGACGATAAACTACATCCGCGTCCTGGGTATGACGATAAACTACATCCGCGTCCTGGGTATGACGATAAACTACATCCAACAGCAAGGCCTCAGATAATGTTTTCGGAAAAAACAATGTTGCCAGCATAGGTTTTTGAAACAATAATGTTGCCAGCTATACGTTTTTTGTTAAAAAAAATGTTGCCAGCTGTACGTTTTTGAAACGATGTTGCCAGCTATCCGTTTTTGGAACCATAATGTTGCCAGCCATAAGTTTTTGAAACAATGTTGCCAGCTATAAGTTTTTTGTAAGAAATAATGTTGCTAGCTATACGTTTTTTGTAAAAAAAGTAATGTTGCCAGCTATACGTTTTTGTAAGAAATAATGTTGCCAGCTATGTCTTTTGTAAAGAATAATGTTGCCAGCTATACGTTTTTTGTAAGAGATAATGTTGCCAGCTATACGTTTTTTATTCCATACAAAATAGGCATTTAAAATTCATATAAACTGGATTTGGCATTAAATAACCCACAGTGGTTGATATGCTATAAAACCCAAACAAACAAACAATATAATGACCAATGGAATCTTTGGCGTTCAAACTGTTTTTAGATTGACATGCGCATATCAGAAATGATTGAGCATACATGGAATGTCTTGATTGGATGATGCATTGTGGTACATCTGCACAGATTATCTGTAAAAATGAGCATTTTTTAGATCATGCAAGATTGTGATGAGGAACTATTATCATCGGAAGTATGTTGGTAAGTAGTGGTGCATAGTGTGTATAACATGTAGTGAGACCCGGAGGAGACACCTTTCTATCGAACCAATTTCACATAGAAGATTTGGGTTAAAACGTGCTACAGCTGTCAGGCTCTTCCCAAAAGGTCCCGAATGTTTGTAAGCTTTCCAGGGACCAATATTAAGAAATTAAAACTTTCACAAACACACCATAATGAGATTCGAAGCCTGGTATTATGGCTGGGAAACTAACGCTCTTACCATTCGGACACACGCCGATCATGACCAATAGGTTTTATTTTTGTTTTTGAAATGTTAGTATCAATAAACAGAATTATACCATATTTCAATGGAAGCTTATATGATAGGCAAAACCGTTAACTGATATTTTTTTAAATAATTGCTCCAATATCTGTTTAAGTTTAAAAAGAGAGCCGAGTTTTGGTCGCGTAGTAGTACTCATGCAAAAGAAAGTGGCTTTTAAATTAAAGCTATACTTTATCTTCCTGTGTGAAAGACGTCCTGGGTATGACAATGAACTTAATCTGCGCCCTGGGTAATACGTAAACTACACCCGACAGCAAGGCATCTTTTTATGAGGTTTTGAGGTGCGTGAAACAACCTCTTAATTGCTGGTATTCACAGGTCCACCCTGACCCGGGGTGGTAGCAGTTGTCAGATTCCCACCTATGGCAAATAGTTAACCCCAGAAATAGTTAAAACACGATGAAAGTATAAAAATAGGTTTTAAAACCAGCAATACCTTTTGGAAGTATTTTTACCAGCAATACATCATTGTGAAAAATATTACCAAATTTTGAAAAGAAAAATTAACAGCAATTAATATCTTGTAGGCATTAAATAACCCATTGAAGTTGATATGCCGTAAAACAAACCAACCCAAACCAAACCTGTGTGAAAGTAAATTTTCATTTTGATGACATTTTGTTAGTAAATAGTAAGTTCCGACATTCGTATGTATGGCTGATGTGTTGTTTCATCTCAATAAAAAATATAATTCTGTATAGGAAATTAAGGGTTTACATGAAGAACATCATGGTGCCTAATTGGCAGCTGATTTCTCATCCGATCTAGCTCTACTTTTACAGTAGTAGAAAGACTAGCTGGTTACATTCAATGCCTCGAAAAGCAAACGATCAACGGTTGTCCACTCGTGGAGATCCTGTGACTTACGAGACTACTGGGCCTAAAACTAACACCTGCCCTCGAATGGGACTTGTACATACAACAATCGCTAAAAATTCAGGATAAAATGTTCGGATCCATGTAACACTCCAATAAGTACCTGACTACTCGTGCTATACTCTAGCTTTACAAGAGCGGGATAAGGGCGAGAGTACTGTTGTCGTATTTGAGAGGGAGTTTCCCAGTCCTCATTTTCCAGCTTTGATAGAGTTCAAAAGTGTCTCCGAATCTTTGACGGTGATGAATTATTTTCCAGCCTCCAACATCTCTCTAACGAGCGAGATGAGGAAAGCCTCTCAATGCTATAGCGCTAGTTCCATAGAATGAGCTCGGACGAAGCACATTACTTGCTTCCGTCAGTTCTAATTTTTACGACTGAGACCCGCCATGGCTCTTACATTGTAGCAAACCTCATACATTTCATCCGCATTCCATCGGTGAGTTGTAAGTTATATTCGAACTGTTTCTACCCGCGAACAGCTGCTTTTTGGAACCGACTCCGAAGAGGATGTGTCGCGGATAACTACAATCTTAATTTGCTCAATTCTATGGTTTTTAACCGTTATCTTCCTCTCCTATCCTTATAAACCGCTTCTTAATGTAACACTTTACCACGAGTAGTCACCGGGACTTGTACAGGGTAAACCTCCTTTTTTTTAAATGAATATGCTAAATTTTATTCCTAACACTTCTATGTGTTAATACAAATAGACATATTAACATACTTAAAACCATATTTTGTAAAGTAAAATTATTAACCAATCTATGGTTAGTAAAGTGATGTATGGCGGCAGATGTAATACATTGAAGAGAAGAATGGTATATTAATTGCATTCTGCACCACAGAGGTGGCGATTTATATTAATAGTTGAGAATAAAAGCCGTAATTAAATTATGTTGAAGGCATGCAACTGTTAAAAGTTATCTAGTTATGGCGATACTTTTCAAAGATTTTTTTTTCTTAAATGTTATGCTGGATTCAGCTGAACGAATCACATATTATCCATTCTACACCCTAAAGAAATCATTAAAAAAAATTGGATTTTTAAATGAAATTCCTTAAAGGGATTTAATTATTAATTGGGTGTTAAATGAAACCACTAATTAGTTTCCATTCATTTCAGTTCGATATTAAGGCCTTTCAAAGAAGGAAAAAAAAATAAATAAAAAAAATGATAGGATCGAATGAGAAAATATAAATCAGTAAAATGTGGAAAGAAAGAAGAAAGAGGTTGTTCAAAAAGATGGGGCAGAATAAAAACAATAATTATAAAAATGATAGCCAAGAAACAAATTAAATCGCTGAGAAAACTGTAAGAGTTTAGACAAAAAGATAGATGTAAGCAAAAGAGAGATGAACTTAAATTATGGAAGGATAAATTGATGAAAAGAAACGTGAGAAGGAAACAAAAAATGAAAGAGAAAAAAACGCGTTTTCGAAGCGATTCGGAACAAAAAAAAGGCCGAATGGGTTCAACTAGTTTCAGTTCTTAATTTTCATTTGTCATTTCAGAGTTCAATCTCAGATGAGAGTTAGGGTTTTTTGAATACTGGTTTTCAAGACAAGCATTATATCTCCACAATTAATGCCAAACAACATTTGTCCCAATTTCCACTGACCTTGTCTTGAAACGAGCAGATAGGAAGTAAAATTTTCTGTCAACTTATTTGTCTGAAAGATCAATAAGTTTCTCTACAAATCGTCATTTGACAGTAATACAACTATTGAATTTTTCCAGACAGATCTTGTGTACTAATTCGTTTTTTTACGGTTTATTGACTATTTGGAGGTTTTTTAGATTTTTATTTTTTTTTATTTATTTAATTTTTTTGAGATAATAATGTTTCAATGATACAAGTCTTACTAGTTAAAACATAGCTGGTTGGGTGTGGAGGAAACGTGGATTCTTACCTTCCCCAAGGTAATTTACACGTAATTAAATATAACGAGCCCAACGGAAATTTATTAACAGGTATTTCATAGCTTCCACTCATCTAGATACTGACCAGACTCGACGCTGCTAACTTCGGTGATCGCACGCGAACTGCTGTTTCAACGTGAAGTAGCCGTAAGCCCCAGGCACATATGCCTTCCATACTTAGCTCTTTAGTTACATAAACCTCCGGCTTTAATTACTTTTCATTTGTCCTTTTGCTGAACCGGGCATAACAAATATCTACAAGTTGCTCAAAAGATATAAAGTATGCAGGAACGAAAGCACAGTGTATAAATCAAGACCCTAATATCAAGCAAACTATAACAATTTTATAAGGACTGAGGACCACTCAAGGTAAGGTGTTACATCATAAGAAGCACTCGTTATGTGTCTGTATGTGGAGGATAACAGTTAACCCTAGACTAGAACAGCTTAAGATTGTAGTGACCAGGTAAGCAATCTTTTGGGAGTTGGTAACGAAAGATACATGACTGGAACTTACCTCTAACTATAGAAATACGAAGGGAATGAAGCTGGTTCGCTACAACGTGCATGTCTTGGTGGGCCTTAGCCCTGAATATTACGATTGATGGAACTAAGGAGTGTAGTTTTTCTGAACACTCTCCATTGCACAAGCGATGGAGGCTGGCGTCACCTCATTTGTAAGAAAAAGGTTGTACGGTTGAAAATACTTATTTACCTACAAAGATGCGAAAACGCTTCTGGACTCCAGTGTGGCGTGCATCTGGGTATAATCTAGAAAGTGGGGTTGCTCAGCCTTGGGTAAAGTTTTACAAGATTACATGGTTTGACATTAATGTTGAAACACTGAATTCAGTTCTCATTGTTCTTTACTTGTAGCCTTGTGCAATAAATAAGCTTATTAAGGCACGGTGGAGTAATGGATAGCGTCTCGGATTGAGAACTCGGAAAGCCGAGTTCGAATTCCGGTCAGATCCATTGCGTTCACTTAAGTGCTTTATACTTGTGGCCTAGTGCTAACATAAAGCATAGTAAATAAAATAAATAATAATAAATGAATACTTAATAATTAAATTTCGATAAGAAAGTTGAAAAAAAAAAGATAAGTCTTAAAGAATCAATAAATTATTACTTAATAGTCTTCGTGCTTCCATTACCATTGTAATAAAAAGAATATCAAATATATAAATGCAGATTGAAAGGGATAAAGAAAGTACGAACGAAAACAGAAGGAAAAATCCGACTTTAATTTGCCAGCAATTTGTACGTAAGTTGCTTACACCTAACGCTATTAAACCCGGGTGCTTCGGCCAGGAGCAAAACACAAAGAAAACTTTGTTATGCAATTACTAGTAAAAAGTGTGTTAAATTCTCACTCGCTGCCCCATATTTGTGGCCTGGTGTAATAATTAACCTTTTTAAATAACATAATTATAACATAACGTTGTATTTGGCGCTCCGATGCGAATTGACAATATACCAGCTGTGTAACAAAAACCAAAGGAGAAATATTACTGAAAAAAAAAAAAAAACGAGATAAGCGTAAAAGTGTGTGAAATAAAATAGGAAATTGGCATAGAGAATTTTAATCAAAAAACTAGTTAACAAAATATGATGTAAAAAAAGAAAATAACGGAAGAGCAATTGAATTGAAAAAGCAAAAATAAAGTTGATAAAATAAAAAAAACGATAGAAAGCAAAGATTGAATAAAGAAGAAAAAAAGGAAAAATATTTGAGGAAGAAACAAAAGGAAATGTGAAATTAAAAAAAAAAAATACGGTTAAGAAATGCAAGTGCACAAAATTAAAAATAATAATTAAAAAAAATAAATAAATGGTGAAATGCAAAAAAAAAAAAAAATTAAACGAATCTCCGAAAATCCATACGTGTGCTTGCTGAGTTAAAAGATAATGAAGACTTGATTAAACTGAATAGTATTTTACTGAGAGCTAAAAAAAAAAGTTTAAATATCTTTTAACATTCGCCTCAAATGACGTTAGAAAATAAATTTATGAAAAAAAAGAAAACACATAAAAATAATTAAAACCAAAACAAAAATTTTCTAAAATCTCTTTTCAAATGTGATACCATAAACACCCAGTCGTAGCAAAACATCTCAAAGCAGTTAAAGAATTAAGCAAGCGGCCAAATTCAAATTCTTATTTATTTATTCAAGTTTTTATTTAGACCAGGGCTCAAATAACATACCTCTGTTAATTCTTATTTATTTTCCAATACATACTTTCAAGAAATTAAGTCCAATCGATATTTACACCAGTCTAGCTATTGCAACAAATCCTGTATCGTTGGTGAAACAGTGGCGTCTATTGCCGCCACTGATCAAGTCATGTAAACCATTGTATTCGACTGTAAATTTATAAATGTAACTTATTTCTTAACAACTTATTCATTTTATTATATTTAAATAAATGGTATTCCACTAACTTGGGCAGATTTTAAATATGTATTTAGATTAAGAGTCTAATGTCTTTTTCTTTTCTTTCAGATTTGCCGGACATTTGGGGGATATTGTTTTTCACAGATAATTCTCATGACCTAAATAACAAGATCCAATAAATAAATACATTTTCGCCAATAACCCCGATTTAATTAATGCTGACTAAGATCCGTTTTAATGAAACACCCTTACATATAATCCGCCCTAATGAAACACCCTTTAGCCATGTTGTTGGTTACACGCGACATGGTGAATTTTAATTTAAGCAAATGAATGGTAACTTATTTACTCTATTATAATTTTAACTTTGTTTTCATAACATAAGGTGTATAGTAAGACAAAACGTGTAACGCCTCATTTCTAATGTAGACTTTCTAAGTTTTAATATAACAGTTTTTGTTATATTTTAACGTGATTTATACAATTTTCAACTCTCTAAACAATATTCAGTCAGTCAGTAATGTGACATGTTTGATACATGCTTAAACGATCATGTATCTTTCGATACTGACGAGGCGGATTTTTCTCTCTTTCTTTCTTTCTTTCTTTCTTTCTTCTTTCTTTCTGCCATTCAATGCTATAGAACCCGGTCTGTTCTGCTATTTACCCATAGCTGTGGGGAGAAGAAGAGGATTCATACCTTCACAATGGCATTAGCACGTAAGTGAATATAATGGATTCGACTGTATTTCGAACTCGGCTCTCCGATTCCTTAATCCGAGCTGCTATCCATTACTCCACCATGCCTAAACAATAGGATAACAATAACAACAACAAAAACAGCAGCAACATTAAACGTGATTATTTGTTACTAATGATTTTATTATATTATTTATTAGTGAGTAGTTAGTTATCTAATTTATTTAGTATTATTTCTTTTAATATGCTGGTTACACGCACCACACCTCGGGCAATCATTTCAGCAGCCGAGCTAAAACACTAAATAATGCGCTACTGAGCGGAAGATCTGTAGAGACGGACAACGCTTAATGCGGAGGCAACTCCAGATGAACTCAGTGGTCTATTGTATGAACTAAGCTCGACCCACATCATATTCTGTGGTCTTTGGCTGTTGGTCAAGAAATTCTTCTGAAAGCATGATGAGGAAGAAGAATCAAAGTAATACCATGGTGGATCGATCGAGTCCCGGATCAACAACGGACGGGCGCCCCATCAATTCACTTTATGATGTGCGTGACAAATGGACAACTGAAACGATGAACACTATCAAGTTACCAACGCAGAGTACAACAATCGGAACATGGAACTTTCGCCCTCACTATACCCGGGGGGAAGAATTTAACCTACGAACTTAGACGCTATCGCTGGGACATCATTGGGATGCCCAACGACAGATGGACTAGCATCAGTGAAACATCAACAGAGAATGAGTCAAAATCGGATCTTCTGAATAGAAGAAGAAACAACATTATGGGGTGGAATTAATCGTCAAGAATGAGGTGTCATCAGCTGCACTCCTATATCTGGCAGAATCATCTCCATCCGTCTATTATCCAAATCGCATAACATGACCATCATTCAGGTTTATGCTCCAATTTAAAAGCACTGTGATGATGAAGTCGAAAAGTTTTATGAATTTATGGAATCAACCACAGCGAGTGCCTACGAAAACAACGACATCGTACAAGGTCAAAATAGACCCAGATTTACACGAGAACTAGGTAGGAACAGTCAGGAGATTTGTCATTGAGGAGGCCAATGACAGTGACCACAGGCAGTTTGAGTTTGCCAGAAGCCATCGCCTTACATTGGCCAACATTCTACACCCCGATAAACTGTCTCACACCAAAACCTAACGCTCACCTAACGGGCAAGTTCACAACAAGATTGACTTTATTCTTGTTCCGCAGCTTCAATAAGGCGAAAACAAGGATATTCCCTGGCGCAGATATCGGCATCCATCTTGAAATTGTGATGACGACCTTTAAATGAAAATTTAGCGTTGTCCTACGAAACCTGCATTCACTTTGACCTTAGGAAACTGAAGGATCATGGAGTCGCAGAATTCCTTGAGGCCTTGGTCGGCAGAAGGTTTGTAGTCCTCAACTGGCTTGACTTGACAACGAGGTAGACTCTCTCGAGTTCAACATCAAAGAGGTGCTATGCACAACAGCTGAAACTCACGATATAAAATACAGCCGTATTCACGAATGAAGTACTGAATTTTTGCCACGTGAGATGAGACCAACGAAGCGCTAAAGTGATGAAACTCGAATGCAGTACCAAAACATGAACTAAATGGTCACTAAGTAGTTACATGCAGGCAAAAATAGTCGATAGAGTAGCAGTGTAGCGCCATTGAGAAGGATATAGCATCAAATAACATCAACAAGGTCTATAATACCCTCAAATCATTCAACAACATCAGACAACCAAAAGCAGCTACGTAAATGGAAAACTACAGACAGATTGGAATTCTGAACAGATGGACCGAATACTGCAACGGCATTTGAAATTACGAGATCAATGGAGCTAACTAGTTACAGCAAGGTGACTAGTATCCACAGAAGTCCGCTCTAACCGCTCTATGCCAGCTGATTTGGAAACCGATTGGCCAACAGAGTCGACACAGTCACTGCTGATATCCCCACCAAAGAAATTATAGAACAATAATCAACCCCAGCTTGGTTTCGTATTATCCTCAGCCATTTGAAATCCAAGGCGGAAGAACTACTGTTATAAGACTCAGAACCTGTTAGAGCTGGACGACGCACTGTGGAAGAAATATTCAGTTGCAGAGTCCTTATCGAGAAACATCTGCAAAAACAGATGGTCCTGTCCCACAATTTCATAGCATAGCCTCTGTCAAGTCCTTACAGGATTCAGCAGAGAAGAACGGCTAATACGAAACATCAAGGTCCTCTATGACTATGTCACAAGGGCATTTCCATCCAAGTGGAAGATGTCTTTCAAAGGACTATCTGTGTTAGGCAGGGATTCATACTCTCTCCAACACTATTCAACCTGATTCTGTAGGGAATTATGTAGGAAAGTGTCCACTATCACAAGACGTGGTAGACCCATTTGTAGCCTGTGTTTCGCAGATGGTATTACTTTATGGCGGAAGTAACAGTACGCTGACTAGCAAACTCGTTAAAAGAGCCAGCCAATATGGATTGTAACTCAACACAGAGGAATCCAAAGAAATAGCGAATTGAAGAAATCCTAAGTAATGAACAGCGAACAAAAAAGATCAAAAAGAAAAGAACTACTGAAACATAAATATTGTCCTATTCCTAGTTTACAAAGAGAGAGAGAGATCCTAATTTTGTTTCTTACTTAGGTGTAACGCAGCTTATGTATATATATATATATATATATATATATATATATATATATATATATATATATATATATATATATATATATATATATTACAATGAATCATTCACACAAAAAGTACATGAATAAAGATAATGATATAAAATGGCGAAATCCCTTCGCTAACAAAATTTTAAAGGTGCATTAACTAACCTACTTTTTGTATGAATGATACATTGTAATATAATTTGAACTGCACCACATATTTGATTTAAAAAAAAAAACTTATCTGTCAGGCAAATTTTGGGGATAACAGCTGCGGCATTACTCTATTTATTGAACAATTTAGTTCATGTCACATTGAAAAAAAAAATCAAATTGCCATATTAGTAAAAAGCGCACTCTCTTAAATTTTCAAAAAATTCAACCTTAGTGTTGTGACAACACGCTCCAAAAGTTTGTATCCGCTAACAATAACACATTAAAAAAATATTATGATTCACATTATATTTTATCGTCTCGGATGCTACCTGTAGATGACTGAATGTACAGTTGACAGTACTTGCGTATTAAAGAAAGACTTTATACAGCTTATAATTTTTAAAAACAAGGAACATAACATTCATCGGGTGATTTGTAGGTTAATGCATCTTTAAAATTTTGTTAGCGAATATATTTTTATATCATTAACTTTACTAATCACTTTTTAATCCTAAATATATAGAGACTTAAGAATTTTCCTTGACTAGCCAGCCATGTGTGGAAATTAAAATAAAAAATAGCAGAGATCCGATTTCAAACTAGGAAACATTAACAAAACTTACAGCAACCATATTGATATTTGATTTCTTTACCAGGGAGAAATATTAATAACATTTTCAGTCAAGAAAAATCCTTCTGAATGAGAGACCAGAAATAATGACACAATGCGTACACACAAAAAAGTGCCTCTCCTTCTACTGTGCTTCGTGTTTTGCATTTATTTATTTCTAAATAATAAAGCGTTAGGAAATTATTTGTACGGTAGAAACTAAGGAAGCGTGATCGGCTAGTCTCCTAATTTTAAAAATATAAATATATAAATTTATTGGCATGAAACTCCGCCAATTTTAGAGTTGATATGGCTAAATATAACCGTTCTATTCTAAATGCTTATTCTCTCGTAGTCCTCACTTGTTAAACTTTCTCCCGTCTTTTTTTTTCCGGCTCCCATTTTATACTCTTTTGCAGTCTTATACTATCTACTTTTAATAATCAACCTGTTGACAATTAAAATCTATTTTGATCCTGTTAAGTTTCTCCTCCTAATTCGCTATTTCAGCAATTGCGTCTACATTATTTTCTTCTATTCACCATCGTCCAACTTTTGATAACATGATGGGCGAAAGGTTTCCTTCAAGGTATAATGATTCCTTTTTTATTTAAATATGTTTTTGTTTTTCAGTGGGTTTAACTATATACATATATATATATATATATATATATATATATATATATATATATATATATGTGTGTGTGTGTGTGTGTGTGTGTGTGTGTGTGTGTATAATACATACAAGTTTAATGGTCAGAGTTGAATCAGACCAGGAAACAGTGGTACTAAAAATGCTCAATACATGTGTGAAAAAAAATAAATTAAAAGTAAAAATAACATGTAGAGATTTGTAACTTGAAAATGAAGGCATCAGTTGAATCCACTACATTGCTTTTAACATTAGGGTATCCTCAGGCTTTTTTTCATAAAAAATTATATATATATATATATATATATGTGTGTGTGTGTGTGTGTGTGTGTGTGTGTGTGTGTGTGTGTGTGTGTGTGTGTGAAAATATATAGAAAATAGGAAAGAACAGGTTAGGTAAATAATCCAACGTTCTTTATATATATATATATATATATATATATATATATATATATATATATATATATATATATATATATATATATATTTATATATATATATATATTTCTTCGAAGAATATAAAAAGAAAAGTTGGAGAAAGATCTAGTCATTCAGGTCTGGTCCGGTCAGAGTATGCAAAATAAAGAAAGCTTCATTTCGTTATTTATAATGTTTTATCTTTCTTTGAGGACGAAAGAAATACGAGAAAAACTCAAAAGACTGCGATGCGTAAGAAGCCATTTGAAAATGAAAATGATAACCATCAGGCAATAAGTGAATAGAGAAAACATAAGCTTATAATTAGAATTCCATTGTAGAATAATTTCAACCGGAAGTAAAGGAATGATAGTGTGAACTTTTCAAAATATATGTTGAAGAAATGCTATACTTATAAACAATGTAAATGCAGAAAGAATTATGGCTGTTTCATAGTTTAAGCAAAAACATTTGATAAGATATGATACAAAAACCTACTTGAAATGCTTGTATAGTTTTGATTTACATAGAAATGAAATTCGCGTAATCCTTGACCTCGACTGAGAATAAAGAGTTTATATGCCTTAGAAAATGAATGCAGTGACTACACAGAAAAAGAAAGAAGAGGAAGACATGTGTTTTATCGAACTTATGCAACTAGACGACTCCAAGAGAACGAGCAAAACCTAGCAGGATTTATTATCACTGAATATAATCTTAACAATATAAAATGACACCTTGTTGCTGGCAGAGTCGAAAAGTTAACTGAAATAAATTGTAGATATATTTCGATGGGAGGACTCGAGGCAACAGAGATGATTTACAGAAGCAATGCTTTGAATATGTGATTAATGAAGAGGTTTAAATACAATGAAAATAAATCGGACGCTTATACTAAGAATCAGAGAGTTGAAATTTAGGTTACGCATAATACGAAAAGATAGCTTAGAGAATTTTAAA
Organism: Acanthosepion lycidas; assembly: GCA_963932145.1. Taxonomy (NCBI): domain Eukaryota; kingdom Metazoa; phylum Mollusca; class Cephalopoda; order Sepiida; family Sepiidae; genus Acanthosepion; species Acanthosepion lycidas. Next base: position 27,034,510 of record OZ010579.1, on the reverse strand, counting down.
CTCAGAGGACATACTGAAGGCAAAATGGACAGTGGGGGTACATCGAGTAAACTACTTAACACTCTTGTGCAAATGGATATGAGAACAGAGAGTGGAAGGGAGAATGGATAAATAAAGATTAGTAAGAGCTATAAATGACCGGAAGTTACAGAAGCAATGATCGCCAACGTCATGAAAATAAATGGTACAAAGAAGAAGAAGAAGAAGGAGGAGGAGGAGAAGTAGAACCTGCAGAAGAAGAAGAAGGATAAGGAGAAGAAGGATAAGGAGAAGAAGAACGAGAAGATGAAAAATAAAGAAGAAGAAGAAGAAGAAGAAGAAGAAGAAGAAGAAGAAGAAGAACGAGATGATAAATAAGAAGGATAACAAGAAGAAGAAGGAGGAGGAGGAGGAGAAGGAGGAGGAGGAGGAGACGGAGCAGGAGGAGAAGGAGCAGGAGGAGAAGTAAGACGAGAAGAGGAAGAAGAAGGAGGAGGGGCAGAATTAGGACGAGAAGAAGTGGAAGAAGAAGAAGGAGAAGGAGAAGAAGAACAAGATGAAGATAAAGAAAAGAAGGATAAGAAGAACAGCATGAAGAAGAAAAAGAAGAAGAACAAGAACAAGATGATGAAGAAGAAGAAGAAGAAATTATATTTATTAAGATATATAGGGGAAAATATTCGACATTACGCCAGATTTTCTCGCAGCAGCGTATCACGATCAAGGAATTTCGCTAATAGAAATATAGTACTTGGAGAAAGGGTGTAATTAGTTTTTCTTTTCACTTTCTATTTTATTTGTTTCTCTGTTTTCGATCTGATTCTAGTCTTCTCTGTTGGGTAAAAATTTATAAGCTAAGTCATAGATGTTAATTAAAGTTTCGACGCTTGGCATTCTGCTGACTTCACGTCAACTAAAGGAAAAGAAATTGCTTCTCAGAGCATAACCAAAAAAACAGGTTCAAAATATTTTCCTAGTGTATACTGGGTATTGCTAAAGTTTGACAGAATGTCAGCGAGAGCGTTTAATGCTTTCTTTATATTAATATATATATATATATATATATATATATATATTCTTTCTTTCGCTTAACGCCGCTCATCAAGGTCAGATATTTAGAAAATCTACTGATAAGGTATTTATACCAGACACTACAAATACTAATCGTAGACTTTGGAATTTGAACTGGAAAATACGTGCTACACTAGAATCAATTAAAAGCGTGGCATTTAAATATTTAGAAGTAGCTAAAATATTTGTTTTATATATACTTGTAACATCTTAGAAAATAAACACAGCATATTCCCCAACATTTCCGTAATTCAGAAAAATATTGACATTTAGACCATCGTAACATTACAAAAATTTTACATATATATATATATATATATATATATATATATATATAATATATATGGTTATTTTCTAAGCCCCGTATTTGTGGCACATGGCCAAAAGTATGGGGCCTCCAGAGAGGATCAAACTCACTACTCAATCGTAATTCTTTAACTGAGAAAAGATTGATAAACATTACACCATGTCGAAGTGCCCAAAAATTATTTTCCAAGCATATCTTAGATTTGGACAAAACCGAAAGTATGTAGAACCCAGTAAAAATTGATCTCATTCATAATCGATCAACCGTGAAAAGTTGTTAACCGTTACATCACATCGAAATATATATATATATATATATATATATATATATATATATATATATTGTTATGGGCCAGGTTAAGACTAAGGAAGAACAACACGAACACAAGAGTAGAAAAAACGAAGGTATATTACACAAAATAATAATACAAGATGTGGAAGGTGTTAGTATGACTGTCAGTCTGGTTTGGAGTGAACTACTATAGGCTCGGCTCGATTCGATATCTAGCCCCTCTACCAAGACGGTTGCATGTGGCACAAGGCCGAGTTTAACATGGGTTTCCCGAGCCCGTAGTCTCGGCCAAAAACTGCCCGTAGAACCCGTATAAATGGGATCGGGTTGGTCAACCTCCCCGAAAGAGATTCTGCCCTTCGGCGGAGCCTCATCCGGGTTCCTCTCTGCTCAGAGGCAGAGACTTCGATCCTCAAGCCGAGAAGCTCAGCTGAATCGGTATCTAGCCACTCTCCCACGAGGGTTGCATATGGCACACGGCCGAGTTTAACGTGGGTTTCCCAAGCCCGTAGGCTCGGCCAAAAAGTGCCCGTAGAACCCGTATAAACGGCTCGGCTTGAATCACCCCTCTCTCTTGAGAGGCGTAGTATACATAGTGTTAGGAAGAGTTCATTTTGCAATTATAGGTAAAGACCCATTACATATATATATATATATATATATATATATATATATATATATATATATATATATATATATATATATATGATATGCTGATGAAAGAAAGCTGAGAAATTATAAACAACAACAACAAAATAACAATAAAAATTGGACTAATAATATTTATTGTATATATATCAGTTTTTTGGCCAAATTGACAGATTATATAAATTGTAAAATATTCGGAATTTTTTGATATGCCTATGACATTTCTAAACCAGAAATAACTTCTTTTTTTTGTGTGTTCGGAGCCAAAGGTGAATTTGTCTTTTTCACATATGTTATACTACTGATGAGATAAGTAGTTTTGGACGAGTAGCAATTTTCAGGTTATCACTCAGTATGGCATCAGGATTGCGGTTACGTATCAAACCGACTGTCACCGACTAGCTGTTGACTTCAATGTCAATTTTTATATTTATAAACGATCTGGCCCAGATGAAGAACACTTCAAGCCATAAATATAGCATAGCTGAAATATATATATATGAACAGACACACACACACACGTGTGTGTGTGTGTGTACTCCCCACTTTTTAACTTTCAAAATAGGTTATGATGTTTTCAAATTCCAGAAATAAATCATTTTCATCATATATTAACTACTATCTCCCGAAGAGCAACCATTGTAGTTCAAAAACATGAAAGTTTTTTGTGTAGCGATGTAAAATATTTTTCTTTAATCTATTATAATAAAATTATAATAATAATAATAATTCGGTCTACTTTGTATTGAGAACTTTTTCTAAAACGTAAGTGCTAGGAACTGTGGATTCTTACTCCATCTATTCTTTCTCGTATATATATATATATATATATATATATATATGTGTGTGTGTGTGTGTGTGTGTGTGTGTGTGTGTGTGTGTGTGTGTGTGTGCGTGTGTGTTAGCAGCATATTTTTAATTCAAGCATGTTTGGTTAAATAATTTTATACGTATTATGTCTAGTTTTTTTTTTTTTTGTTTTACTCCTATAAATTCTAGAATTATTTCCTGTGTGGCTGTAGAAAATTGATTAAGAAAATTACAACATTTTCCTTGAAATAATTATTATTTTCCCAAGTACTTTCAATCTAATCTAAGGCCATCTTCAGGGTTTGCATATCTATGGATGTCGGATGTGTTTTAGTTTAACAACGTTAATTCAAAATTTTACTATACGAGGATGACGAGAATATTTAGGTTTCGCTTGAAATAACATAGTTCAATCTCATATCCACATTCACAGCTTGGACAGATATCAGTCAAAAATATATTCAGTGCGCCATCAAGATCATAACAGCAAAAACTTCAAATTTTATTAGACTTCTAGAGAAGTTAATTTTCACATAAAATTTCGCACAGCGAGAAACCAGACACAGAACGGATTTTTCTAAGAACTCCACCTCGAAGCGGATTCCAGCACACCTCAAGGCTAATCTTGGATAGACTCTATCGCCCCTCTGTTTAATTCTCACATCCGCTGATGAAAAACACAGGCGTTTTCGAAAATTCCGAACTTGAAACCTCAATTTCCTTACTTCATTTTTGTCAACTGGTTAATATTAATATTTCATCGATGCCCTTTCGTTTGACATTGTCTTATTGACCAAATTATGTACTCTCTCTCTCTCTCTCTCTCTCTCTCTCTCTCTCTCTATATATATATATATATATATATATATATATATATATATATATATATATATATATATATATATATATATATATATATATATATATATTTTCCAAGCGTAGGTTAGATGTGGCACAAGGCCGAAAGTAGGGGGCACCGAGTGAGGATCGAACTCACTACTCAGTCGTAATCGTTTTAGCGAGACAAGCTTGCTAACCATTACACCGCCACGCGGTGCCCCTCTCTTTCTATATATATGAAGAATACAACCAACACTAAATAATGTTAATGATGAGTATAGCATCATTGTTTTAAAATGCCTATAATAGCAATGTTTTACAACACTTAAATTGTAATTTAAAAAAATAAATACAATTATAAAAATGAAATTTTACCTCCCTTAGATAAAACATTTATTTTACAGTTAATTTGTAAATTAATAAAAACGGACCGCGTTCCTGCATGTTTATAATTATAACTGAGCGTTTTTTATGCGCATTTACTAAATAAAATTTAACAACAATTAGTTACAGTAATTTTTGCCTTAGCAATCCACCCCTTAATATGATCTTGGATGAGATTGAAAGAACTTTGGAAAACAAAAGAAATAAAAAAAAATACGGCGTCTTCTTTAATGAATTTAATATTAACATTAAGAAATTAAATTGATGCTAGAATTCGAGATGATCAATATAAAAATAGACATAATATGCCCAGATTATTCAATCAAACATGCTTGAATGAAAATATGCTGCCTATATATATATATATATATATATATATATATATATATATTATTATTATTATTAGTAGTAGTAGTAGTAGTAGTTATCTTATAAGTATAAGAAACTATACTCGTTCGAAAAACCTTCGGTGTCTTGATTTGCAAATAATCAAACCAATAGCAAAGAGGAAAAAAAGGTATAAAAAAAGAATGAACCAAGAACATGTACGTTAGCTGAAAATAATCGTCTAGCATGCAGGTCCAAAGCCCAAAGAAAAAAAACCGTTACGAGTAAGCAAAATAACTAAATAAAGTGTTCAATACAATAAGGCAATACAATAGCCAGCCTTCCTTGACGATCCGCTAAGGTGAAACAGTGGTAGGTTGTCTTGTTCTCTAGGTTTAACTATTTATACGCACACACACACACACACACACACACACACAGATATATATATATATATATATATATATATATATATATATATATATATATATATATATATATATATATATATATATATATATATATAAGGCAGGACGTGTGTGTGTAACGAAAGCACGGTCGCAATTTTCGACGGATTTGCACCAAAATTTACATGCACATGCTCCAAGTTAGCGGGAAGGCCAAGACTGACCTTGCATTTCCCAACTCTCATCGATAGTGGAAATAATCGGTTTTTTCATGATTCTACGGCAATTTTCATGTAGTTTGCGGCCATTTTCTACTGGCCAGAGTGAGATCCTATAGCTGGATGCCACGAATAGGCAGGAGGAAACTACTGGCCAGCGTGAGAGCCAACAGCTGACTGACTCGAATGTTAACTAGCACGCAAAACAAGGCAATAGCTGCATTCGTCACAAGTTGGAAAAATTTAAATTTGCATGGCACTTTACTCCAATTGGCTCATTCGCTTGCTTAAACTCAACGTTGAATCTGATTCCGCAGAACTGGGTTCGGTGTGAAAAAGTATTTGTTTTTAACATTCTTTTTTCATTCGGTTTTTCCAGTTACGAGTCCTTTTTTTTTAAAGTTGATCGTTTTGTGTTCATTTTGTTTAGTTCTTTTTTCGTAACAGATTTAATGTTTAGTATAGAGCTTAGAAAAAATTCACAGTATGAGATAGGCAAGAAGTAAGGCATATAGCAACATCAGCACGACAAAGGACACTCCTTTAAAGGCAAGAAAAGGAAAAAATTTTTAAGTCAAGTGATAGGGATTGCTGTATGAGTCGTGCGATTTTTGAGTCAAGCACGGGCAACGTGCTGCTAGTATATATGTATATTGCATCTTTGAATGAATTATTTTGTGTACATCACTGTTGTATATAAAACATTATCCGGTGTAATTCATTATTAGAATTAATCTCTTTATTATTTTTTCATTATTCCTTCTATTTATGCTTTTTATATTACGAATATACTAATGACTATAATGAGCTTTGGAAAACGGAGTAAGTGGGGAAGTTCAAGATATTTCCTCATTTTTTCAAGTACTCCATTAATACTTTCTTGTTTAAAGTCATGTCACGGTTTCTGTTTATATGACAAGGGTTTGGCAAGTAATTTCTCGTCTGTTGCATGCTGCCATATAATTTATGTGAATATATCTCTCTGTCTTTTTCCCCGGAATCTGGGACCAACAATCACCTAATTCGAATTGTTGCTCTTTTTTTTCTGTTGCAATCTTTAAAAAATTATCACATTAGCACAACTAATGACGAAAAAACCTAAGAGAATATTTATGAATAAAAAATACAGAACTATAACCAAATTACAAACAGTAAAGTAGACAATATAAAATTCTTGGCATCGAGAATATGTTTGGCCATAATTGATTGCCTAATTATTTTGTAAAAGTTGGCATTTGCTATTTGATACTTTATATATATTTTTTAAAAATTTTGTGTGTGTACAAAAAAAAGTGCCAACCACAGGGGACATTTTTCATGTTGCTGCGATTTTAATTATAATTAATGAACGCTTGTAAGTTGTATCCGCAGGCAGATAATAGGTGGCGTTGGTATCGGGAGAAAAAAAAATATGTGCGTTTGCGATCTGTATGCAGAAAACGGAAGTAGAGAATGAAATAAAGACTAAGATACGGGAAAGATGTTAAGAATTAACAGACATGTGCCAATGTTAAAGAGAGAAGGAACTGGGAAGAGCTTTGAAAGATTAGAACGAATGACAGTGACGGCAGAGGGAAAAGAAAAGACAACAAGAATGCTAAACTGTACAAAGAACATCAGAACAAGAAACAAAAAAATGCACATAGAAAAGAGAGAGGAAATAGAAAAATGAAAGAAACTAAAAGGAAAATATCTACAGACGATAGACAAAGAAAAATTCAATGGTCGAAACTAAAGTAGAAAGATTGAATTAAAAAAAATGCAATGAGTAAAAAGTAGCAAGAAAAAAAGAAAGGGAGGAAAAAGAACGAAAGAAAGAAAGAAAGAAAGAAAGAAAGAAAGGGAGGAAAAAGCAAGAAAGGGAGGAAAAAAATGAAAGAGAGAAAGAAACAAACAAAAGAAGTGACGTTGTTAAATGAAATTCAGAGAAATAAATAAAGGAATGAACGGAGTTTATTAAATCAATTGAACAGAAACAAAAAAAAAATGGAGATTATTAACGGAATAAAAAGAACGAAAGAAAGAAAGAAAAACGAAAAAAGCAAAGAAACAAAGATTTCGGGATTGTTAAATGAATTTAAGAGAAAGAAATAATGGAAAAAAAATTTTATTAAATGAAAGGAAAAGAACAAACGAAAAAGAAAGAAAGAAATACATGAAAATATTAAATGAATGAAAACAAAGAAAGAAAAAATCAGATTATTAAATGAATAAAAAGAATGAAAGAAACAAAGAAAATAAAAAAAGAAAGCTTATTAGCTGAATAAAAATAAATTGAAGTTGTCAAATGAAATTAACACGAATAAATAAATTAAGAAACAGAGTTTATTAAATGAAATGAAAAAAAAGAAAGAAGAAAACAAAGAAAAAAGAAAGAAATGATTATTAAACCAATAAATAAAGGAAGAAGAAAGAAAGGAAGATAGAAAGTAAGGTTATTAAATGAATGAAAACAAAGAAAAAATAAGGAAAGTAAACTCTTTATATTTAGATAATAGAAGCAGAATAGAAAGAAAAAAAACAAAACCAAAGATTGTAGTAAGCAAACAAAAACTCATGAACAAAAACCGAAAATAGTGTATATTAATTGAAACGAAGTAAAATAAATAAAATTATCAAACAAAGAACGAATCAAAGAAGATAAAAGCAACAAAAGTTAAAGAGAACGATAGAAATATTTGTTGAATAGAGAAAGGATATTAAAATAGACATCGTTAAGAAAATAAAAAAAAAAACAAATTGCTACAACATTTCAGTGAGGTTTGAAATAAATGAGAGCGAAGAAAGGAAGCTTGTTTCTTGGGTATGGCGATAAACTACATCCAACAGCATAGCCTCTGATCAGTAGGTATTGAGGAGCATGGAACCACCTCCTAATTGCTGGTGACTTGGAGTATTGGCACCTATTAGGGTCCCAGCTATGGACAAATTGTTGACTGTCCCCAAAACTGAGGTCAAAACACTATGGATTAGTTAGAAATATTTTTGGGACTAGCAGTAGTCTTTGTTTTTTTAGTTTTTTGTTTTGTTTTGTTTTTTTGTTTTGTTTTATTTTTTTTGTAAAAAATATTACTAGCAATGAATTTTTGAAGGAGAAATTATTACCAACAATGCATTTTTAAGGGAAAATATTACCAACAAAATATTTTTTGAAAAATTATTACCAGCTATAAAAATCTTGTCGGCATTAAATAACCCATTGAGGTGTTGATATGCCGTAAAAGAAAACAAACCAAACAAAAGGAAGCATTCAAAGAACGGCCATATTTCTCCTGATACACAATATAGCCAGGAAATACAATGTTTTATCGAGTAGATGTTCTTTCAATTTGTTTAAAAGAAATATAATAGTGAAAACAAATAAAAAAAATAAACTTCACAGATGTTTCTTCTGAGATTAAATATAACATTTTGGGTGATACAATCGATGATCATATTTTTTCTGTTATTTGCCAAATGAAAAAAAAATCCAAAGAATTTCGAATATTTTATCGATATGCGATGAAGTTAGATAATTCAATATTTAAGAGTTAATAAATTTATTAAATGAGAGATTTTGAAACCAATTATCTCATGACAGGAACCAATGCATCAAAAAAGAAGAAAAATAACTCTGTGTCTTTTTACTTAAATCATTTTCACTATTGAGTCAATTTGAGTATGACGTTATTATTTTGGTACTCAGTAATCTATCGTTGTGATATTATAGTAGCATATGCTAGGTTTCTGTGACGGTTGTTCTCTTTATAAGCAGTAGATATATATACTAGTCCCGTTTGACGGTTCTTGACAGATTCGGTTAGCACCTGAGGTAGAGGGTTGGCAACAACGAACAATCTCATGCGAAACGGAATGGTGACGTATTTATTTCGAAGGTTATTAGTTCTATTAAACAAACATTATAGACTTGAAAAGCAGCGATACATGAAGACAACGCTTGAACCAATCGTTCATGGAATACTAGGATTGGCCCACAAGATGTCGAGTAGATACTTTTGTCAGACGGAAATTCGACGAATATGATAATATTGTTGGAAGAAATGGGAAAACAAAAGAGTATACTAAAGTACTGAGGAGACTTGCTGCTACTTAACCTCTAGTGTCAACCACTCGATACTAAACTTACTAATATTCAATGAATGATATTTTTTATAAATTTTAAATTATGTTTGCATGGTTCGGTTTGTTTTGTTTTACGGCTTGTCAACCGCAATGTTATTTATTGCCGACAAGATTTTATTGATGGTAATATTTTTTTCCAAAAGTTTTTTGCTGGTAATATTTTTTTCTTAAAAAATGTATTGCTGGTAATATTTTTCCTTCAAAAATGTTTTGCTGGTATTGAAATCTATTTTTACACGTTCACAGTGTTTTGACCCCAGTTTTGGAGTTAACTATTTGCCCATAGGTGGGACCCTAACAAGTGCTACTAACCTGGGTCAACGTGAACCTGATAACACCATCAATTAAGATGTGGTTCCAGACTCCTCAAAACCTTCTGATCAGAGTCCGTGCTGTTGGACATAGTTTATCGTCTTACCCAGAATGTATTATATTTGTGTCCCAACCATACACTAGTAGAACAAAAGAGCCCACATCTCTAATACGTAATGAATTTGCTAGCCATAATCATTACCATAACACTGCCTTTATAGAGATTACTCAAAATTATGTTTCCAACATAATCAGTAATACATAATCTATAAATAATTATAGTTCCAGATAAACATCGTAGAAAGAATCTAATAAAATTCAATCCGTTTACATTACAGCTTTTCTATGTTTTATATAGGAATAAAGTGTTGCGGTCGACACTTGAGTTTGATTAAGCGGACTGGCTTATCCTCCCTGAAGGTATTTCTTACTTGACCTTCAAGGTTATCCGTTACTTTCATTAAAATAAACGGGAAAATGACGTTAGAAAAAAAGAAGAACTTTTACGTAATATCAGTCCTCCTATATGGCAGTGAACGAGAATCAATCTCCTCACAGATGAAGAAGAGACACAGAAATGTAGTTCTACAGATAGATTCTGAGATTACGTTAGGTCAAAGTTTTAAAGAAAATTTAAAAAAAAAAGAACATTTATATTAAACGTCAGAAAGAAACAGTTGAAATTTCTAAGGCAAACATTGGTGAAAGAAGGCTTGAAAAATTCGATACCGGCAGAAACGATCGAAGGACAACTAGAAATAAAGCATAAACTACCAACCGAGTTTTTGTAAATGGATGTAAATTTTAAAAAAGAGCTATAATGTACATGAAATTGTGGAGAGCCATGATCGAGAATGTTCAAAAGCGACACAGAACAAAAAAGAAGATCGCCATATTGCGTGGCTTTGCATGTGCTACATATACTTACTCTAAACCTCTCAGTACAGATGTTATTATAGCTCTGTTGGGTTTTATATATGTATACACCAGCCTCATTTTATTTGCACGCTACACCCTCCACAGATAATAATAATAATAGTAATAATAATAATAATAACTGTTTCATGGCCAATACTCTTCCCGTACCAAACAAGCTGACGTAGACAAAACCCGTACCCATCAGTGGCTAGGTAGTGCAGGGTTGAAAGCTGAGACTTATCCTGGCTGCACAGGACCAATGCTTGTTAACTAGGAATTATCAAGCACATATACTAAAATATTGTGTTAGCCCAAAATGCAGATTATGTGATAAATATCCAGAAACGATTGATCATCTTGTATCAGGTTGCACGATATTGGCAAAAAAATGTTCTGACAAGTAGGCCCCTCTCTTTATGGACGGCTTTATCAATGTATCTTTTTTTTTTTTTTTTTTTTTTTGTCACTGGAAAGTGTCATGATGTCATTTCTAACCTTAGGTTCCTGGGCGGGACCCGGAAAGAAATGTGTATAGGCCAGAAATCAAAGAAAATAAAAATGATAACAATAATAATAATAATAATAATAATAATAATAATAATAATAATAATAATAATCGCCCAGGCATCGTTATTAGAGACAGAAAAAAAAAAAGAAAAAAATGCTTACTTACTATTCGAACCTGTATCCTACACGGAGCCGTCATTTAGGTTCATGGAAGATTGACGTTTAAATACAGTACCTTCGACATTACTAACCGAACGCTCCTCTGAGGCCAAATCGGCAAAGGCACGTCAAGCTAAATGAGGTTTCGTATAGGATACAGGTTCGAATATTTACTTAAATATTTGTATCTATAAAAAGAATGGTATAAACATAAATATGTCTTAAAAGATATATATATTATATATATTCTCATTGCATATTTTCTAGTGCTTTAATTTAAGTTGAATCTTCCGAGGAGGCCTGAAGAGCGTGAATGAAACCGGTTGCTTCGCTTTTAATATGTCTAGTAATATTCATAATAAGCTTCACACTTTTATTTATATTATTAATTTTTTTACCTACAAAAATATTTTCAAATATATATATATATATATATATATATATATATATATATATATATATATATAATAAAAATAATATATAATAGATGATCAAGTACTTTATACAAGAAAAAATCTATATATATTTCATTGCATTCTTTCTTCATTTACTTTCTTTTTTCTTTTATTTTTTCTCACTGAAACCAAGTAGTGTCTATGCTCAGTGTTTTGTTTAGCAAAACGAATTAGTTCATTATTTATGAGGTATTGGCGCGAGACACTTTCTCTTCCCTCCTTTATTTCTTTCTATTTTCTTCCTTCCTTCCTTTCATTCATTTTCTCACTAAAACAAGTAGTGCCTTTTCAAATGTTCCCCGCACCGATCAAAACGAAATAATCCATTATTTACGAGGTATTGCCGGAACACAAATGTCGAACGATCAAACGAATGGTGGAACAACAACAACAACAATAATAATAATAATAATAATAATAATAATAATAATAATAATAATAATATCTACACACTACCCTTCCCTTCATTCTTTCTTATATCACTCCTATCTGCTCTTGCTACAAATCTTCTGCACCCTCCCCTGCATCCTAGTGGCTTCATGCCTTGCTCGGGGCGCTAAGCTTAAAAATAATAATAATAATAATAATAATAATGATACAACGAAAAAATGCCCCAAAATTCTACAATTTCCATACTGAAAAATGCTTTAAATTCGGGAAATTTTCATAAGAAATTTTGAAGGGAAGAGCACGAACCATACAGATGAAAGTATTTTTGAAAAGGTCCAGTAAACTCTTAAGTAAGCTAGATAATTGCGGAGGCTTGCTGTCACTTAGTCCCTAGTGCCTTCCAACATTTTCCAACTGGTGTGAAGAGACTAAGCGTGAAAAATTATGTTTGTCATCTTCATTCGTCTTTATATTTTCTTGCTTTTTATAGTTTTTTTTTTCTTTTTATTCTTCGTCTAATTTTCATTATTTTTACCACATACATTTCTAATATTTACCTCGATCGCTGCCAAATCTTCTAGCTTATCTCAGAAATGCCTTCAGATTATTCCCTTTCGCACTCTTTTCTTTAACAGCTTCACCCCCGCCCCATCCTGTTTGTCTTCCCTCACGGCTAACAAACTTTATCACCCGTGGTGCTAATTTTCATACATCGTGTTAAATGAATGTATTTAGACAGGCGAGACAAGTTGCGCCGGCCTTATAATAATTAACTTAATGTTGCCTTTCGGGGCCAACGCACGATAAAAGTATTACTGAATAATAATAATAATAATAATAATAATAATAATAATAATAATAATAATAAAGAAAAGATGGAGAAGAAGTAGATCGACGTTTTAGAAGAAGCACGAAGAACGACTGTCAAGAAGAAAACAATGAGCAACGGTTAAAAAGAAGAAACGCGTCGCTGAAGAAGAAGAGGAAGAATGATCGTGAAGAAGAAGAAAAAGAAGAAGAAGAACAACAACAACAACAGCAACAAAAAGAGCAGAAGGGAAGAGTGATAGTTAAGACGAAGAAGTGGAAGTGCGATGGTTAAGGAGAAGAAAAAAGAGTGAAGAAGAAGAAGAAGAAGAAGAAGAAGAAGAAGAAGAAGAAGAAGAAGAAGAAGAAGAAGAAGAAGAAGAAGATCGGCAATTAATAAAATAATACGAAAAAAGCGACGGGTTAGGAGAAGAAGTTGGACAGTGAACTTTAAGAAGATGTAGAAGAAGAAAAAGAGTAACTGTTAAGAAGAAGAAGAAGAAAGTGAAGAAAAAAAGAAGAAAGTGAAGAAGAAGAAGAATAAAGTGAAGAAGAAGAAGAAGAAGAAGAAGAAGAAGAAGAAGAAGAAAGTGAAGACGAAGAAAAAGAAAAGGAAGAAGAAGAAGAAAAAGAAGAAGGAGGAGGAGGAAGAAGAAGAAGAAGAAGAAGAAGAAGAAGAAGAAGAAGAAGAAGAAGAAGAAGAAGAAGATCGGCAATTAATAAAATAATACGAAAAAAGCGACGGGTAAGGAGAAGAAGTGATCTTTAAGAAGAGAAGAAGAAAAAAAGAGTAACTGTAAAGAAGAAGAAGAAGAAGAAGAAGAAGAAGAAGAAGAAGAAGAAGAAGAAGAAGAAGAAGAAGAAAAAAAAAGAAAGTGAAGAAGAAAATGAAGAAGAAGAAGATAGACGGTTTAAAAGATGAAGAAGAAGAGCAATGAAAATTTACGACAAAAAAAGGAAGATAATATTGATAATGTTAAAAAATATCTTGTATATTCTAGGTAACCGACTCCTTTAAATGACGTATAACATTATTGTTCTCCACGGCTTACTTTCGCTGTTCTCCCATGAATGTATTTCCCTTTTCGATCACTTATTTGTTTGAATTGTTCCCTCGTCTATCAATCCTAACCATTCATAGTTCACAAATGAAAGCCACAGTAATGTGAATTATAATAAAAGATCACACGAGTAAATGAATATAAAAATAGACTGGCATTAATATTATATGTTCAATCTTGATTCATTTTCACCAGTGAAGTAAGTGCATTTACAGAAAGAAGATATATGCTGTAGATAAATAATCAATACGTTTATCTTATTTGACTGTAGACGTAGTGATGTACACAGACACACAGACAGACACGCATATATATATATATATATATATATATATATATATATATATATATATATATATATATATATATATATATGTGTGTGTGTGTATTTATATATAATAAAGGTAACAAATACGTTTGCATATAATCAAAGTTGATCCTAGTAATATAAACTAATCGTCAGAAAAAACTTAATGTATGTATTATTACAGAGCAAATAATTAATACACAATATAATCTAAATAATATGAGGTTATTTGGGATTTTATTTTTTATTAATTGGATAACTGTATTCGAATTCGAGTCGAGTTTATTACGTTGACTTACGTGGTGATATCCTTGGGAAATCTGTGAATTCCCCTCAATGGACCGTCCTGTGTCCTGTAGTCTTTGGTTGAAAATTATGAGGTCGAAACATGAGGAGGATCGTTGTGTACTAATTCTGTGTTTATTCAAACCAACCAAAATGTGTGGTAGGTTCTGCAAATGTCATCAAATCAATTATGAAGTTAAATTTTTCGCAGGAATAATGTTCCCTAAAAGAACGTCCAACTTAAAAGACAGGCGTGCTCAGTACTATTTTCATAGAACGAAAATGTATGGCAAATTAATATATGTATATATATATGTGTGTGTGTGTGTACATCTGCGCACGCATGTGTATGTGTGTGTGATTTGTGGTGATAGATTGTGTATGAATATCCCCTGGGGCGTGAAAAAGACTGTCATCATAATTCTTATGTCTTGATTGCGTAGATCTATAAACAAGTTATCACCAATATTTGGCACTTTCCCACTATATTCATAGCATATATATATATATATATATATATATATATATATATATATATATATATATATATATATATATATATATAGTTTGCCACATTTACAATGGAATATTATATATATATATGTGTGTGTGTTTGTGAGTGTGTGTATATATGTGTGTGTATATATATATACGCAAACACACAAACATATATATATAGTTTGACACATTTATAGTGTAATATTATATATATATATATGTGTTTGTGAGTGTGTATATGTGTGTACACACACACACACACACATATATATATATATATATAGTTTGCCACATTCACAGTGGAACATTATATATATGTGTGTGTGTGTTTGTGAGTGTGTGTATATGTGTGTGCGTGTGTATATATATATACACACACACACACACACACACACACACACACATATATATATATATATATATATATATAGTTTGCCACATTTACAGTGAAATATTATATATATATATGTGCGTGTGTGTGTTTGTGAGTGTGTGTATATATGTGTGTATATATACCCGCACATACACACACACACACACACACACACATATATATATATATATATATATATATATATATATATATATATATATATATATATATATATATATACACGCACGATGGTTTTCTACTTAGTACAATTTAAGATAGCCAATGGCAGCTTTTATTCTCGCTAAATATTTGTTGTGTAAAATAAATGAGTCTTCATTATGCGTCTACCCACTTACAGATGTACCTAGCGTTATTCATATTAGCAATCACAGGAGTAACAATCAGGATAACACGATAGTGTGTGAGAGAGAGACAGAGAGAGATAGAGGAGAAGGAAATAGAATTTGCCAATTAATGATTGTTGAGAATAAAAGATCTGTGGTCTTGTGATCACAAAGAAAATAACAGAAAAAAATAGAAATGTAAAGAGAATAAAAGATAATAAGGGGAAAAACAACAAAAGTTCGACGATTTAATAAAAGAAAAGAGGGACTAAAACGAGTCTCTACGATATTAAAGAATGTGTCAACTCGCCTAACAAATACAGCAAAAGTCTGATTGCAAGAAGTCTGACTCTGGTAACCAATCGTTTCAACAGAATTGATAATAAAGCAGTTTTTGAACAACACACAACAAAACATAAAGTCATAACCACAAAGAAACTTTGAAGAGAAGTACAGAATTAAAAACTAAATGAAATGATTTAACTCTACCCAACCAGTTTCTCACAGCCTCTTGCTACTCTGTAACTACATTCATGGAAAACATCCAAAGGAGAATCATTTCTTACTTTTACAAGCCAAAAATGATGCTTCCACGATTGCTAAAATCTTGACGTGTTCATGTCTAGGATTTATCGTTATCTTCCCCACATATCCCGATTACACTGTAACCCCTCCAACTTGGGTGTGTCTCGGGCCTTAAACATCATTGTAAAGAAAAACAATCAGACATTTACAGCTAATGCCGGCCATGTCATGCATATAGGCATGAGTTTATTTCTATCATAGGTTTTATTATTAGAAGAGCTATTCTATTATCTTCTTCCCGAGAAGTGCTATCATGGAACATTCTGCGACGAGTATGCTTTTCCGGAAACTGCAAAATTGGCTTCTTCAAATCTAGGGTCAACTCTTAACTATTGTACGTAAATTCATAATCTTCTATATTCATAAAACATAATTTAATAAAATTCTACTTTCGTTGGCATTTCAGCCTTGTATTCATCAAAATTTAGTTTTTTTCATCGAATTTTTTAAGCAAGGAAGTAAAGCCACTACAACACAAACGGTTAGTAAGAAAGAAGTGGAAAATAGCAACATTACAAAGGAGCAAGAACAAAATAAGAGTAATCAGGAGGACAGATGACGGTTGGTATTGTATTTAATTTTTTTTAAATCAAAGTTAACTGGAAGGCATGAACCTGAAGAGAGTTCAACAAGCGAGAAGTGCGAGAGACGTAACTATCAGCATAGAAAATACGGTTAAATCTAACCAATTCAACTGTAAATTGATGAGACCTAGTTGCTCATCTAGTACTGCACTTAAATTTATAAAGTCTAGGTATCATAGAGGGTAGTTTACGCAAGCGGAGGTAGACATTACCATGGAATATTTATAGAAAAGGCAGTGGGATGTGACTTTACGGCGGTGGGAAAGTAACTGAAGAGAAGGCGCCAGAGCAGGACCAATAATATTGCAGATATTTCTTTAGATTTTTATCAAGAATCTTCTTATATATAGCAGGGGCACCAGAACATATCTGGCAGCAATAATCTAATCACGAGCGAATGGCAGACATACTGGCATGTGAGATAGATTCTGGAAGAGAAAAATTGCCTCGCGCGACAACTAACTTCCTTAGGAGCTGAGCTAGGAAGAGATTCAATATAGTATTTCCACTTCATGTCAGCCGCGAATGTTAGCCCAAGAATGCGCAACGAGTTACTCTTATGATGGAAGAGAGAAAGGGGTCTCTTAAGTGATTAGTAAAGAGTGGTTTTGTTTTGGACGCGTTAGAATCAGCAAGACATTATTTGCTCAACAGACTGTAGGCAGTGTTTGACATTAGCCGCCAATTTGATCTTGTCGAACTGATCTGACTTATAATCTACACAGGAGTAAATGATTCTGTCATCAGCATAGATACAAAGTTGAGAGCTGATGAAATCAGGAAATCGTTAATGAAAATTAAAAACAACGTAGGATCAAGGATTGATCCCTGGGAGACTCCCGCATTAGTACAAAATGATCTAGAGATGTGGCCGTTAAGAATAACGCTCATTTCACGATTTGATAAGAAAGACGGAATTTGTTCAAAAATTCGGTCAAAAATTCATATCTTAAAATTTGTGGAATCCTCAAATGGATTTTGGAAATAATACCGCTATATCAAAATGAGGTAGAATGCTAATAGGCCGATAGTTGGAAAAGTCGAAAAGTTCGCACGAGTTCTTTAAAACTGGAGTTAAAAAGAAGACGTGCCAAGAACGAAACATAATAGCTATTAATAGAAACATAATAGCTATTAATAGTAACAGCAAATAATTCCATAAGAACCAGTTATATTAATATCTAAATGGAGAGGTCGTCAATATTTTCTGTGATAAGACAAACAAAATCTAAATAAATGAAGGTTGTCCTGAAGGGGTTCTTTTCCACTTCCTTCCATACTAACGATGGTGTTCCTCAACTGTTTCTGATCTTTATCAATAATCTTCCTGGCGTCATCAGTTCTCAAGTCGGCATTTACGCAGACGTCACTACTACTTACACGTATCTCGATAGTGAATCCAGCTTTGTTAACAAAATTAACCTGGCCGTTGGTCTCGAAAACGACCTCTAATCTCTGGCTGACTGGGACACGAAATGGATTGTGAAGGTTAATACATCCCAAACGAAACTGCTGTCATTTACTCACCATAGAGAAACGTCTCTGCCTCCTATCGACGTAGTTCATGCTAAACTCCACGAGAGCGCCTCACTGTGTCTTCTTGGTTTCACGTCCTCCAATGACCTGATGTAATAGATATAATAGATGAAGCACTTCTGTTATCATTTAGTTAACATTTTAGCAACGACAACTCAAGTTCATTACAACTGCATAAGATATTTCATATGATGATCTTGGTCATATGTTCTTGTAGTTGCAGTTTTACATCTAAACACGTAATGAAGATTAATAATCAAAATGGTATCAATTGAACCGCTTGTAAAAATAATTACAAAGGACATATTAAAAATGATTTAATAAATTAAATCATTAAAAATGATTTGAATAGAACTGATTAGAACTTGCCCCGTGCTGGTAATGGCTGTGTAATATCTGTTAGTATCTTTTCCCAATTGTTTCTCTTTGTTTAGCGGCATATCAACTCCTCATGGGTCATTTAATACCGAAATTTATGTTTCTTGCAAGCATTAGAAATTTATTTTACAAAAATATATTGGTGATATATTTTTTTCCTTAGAGAAATGTATTGCTGGTAATTTATTTTTTTTATTTTTTTACAAAAAAACTTTTACTGGTAATTTTTTTACTATGACAATGTATTGCTAGTATTCTTAATATAAAATTTTATATGCATTCATTATATTTTGAACTCAGTTTGGAGATTAATTATTTTCCCATAGCTGGGACCCTAACAGGTGCTAACACCCCGAGTCATTCTGGATGTGGGAACAGCAGTAATTAAGAGGTGGTTCTACTCTCTTCAAAACCTCCCCATCATAAGCCTTGCTAAAGGATGTAGTTTATCGTCATACACAAGAAGGTATGTTCCCGATGCATGAGTGAAAGTATTAGCTAACATTTTTAAATACAGTAATAGGTCCCTTTGAAACAGCTGTGGTTTGACTTGGATTATTAATTGACTGGTTAGTTTTTAACATCTTTTTGCCGATTATTCAAATTCAGGAAATATTTTAGATGGTATCTCGATGTATCTCGAAATCATTATTGTATGCAAACAGCATACAATAATGATTTCGAGATACAAGTTCCACAATCAAGAAGTGCGAGAAAAAACCGTTAGCGTAGAACTTACGGTTACATCTGACTAACCCACCTGTAAATTGGTGAGACCTCTTCACCAGTCAAAGTCTAGATACTATAACGAAGAGCTAATACGAACAGCTGCCTTGGAAATATTTAAGGAAGTGTCTCAGCGGTGGGTAAGTGATTGAAGCTGGGACGCCAGATCAGATTCAATATTATTGCTTATTCTTCGTTGGATTTTATCAAGGATTTCGAAATAAATAGCAGGAACAGAAGATCATATGTGGCAGCAATAAGCTGAGCATGGACGAATGGTAGACTTATAGATATGTAAGACAGATTCGGGAGAGAAAAATATGTAGCACGACTCTTTGAAGCTGACCCAGTAATGGATCCAATATAATTATGCTTTGAATAAGAAAGAATTTGTTTTTTAAATTTCCGGGTGATATAATGAGGCGAGAGGGCCTGCAGGATTTGAAACACAGGGAATATACAGCAGGCAAGTTTGACAGAAGGAAAAGGCAAATAACTTACGTAAAAGGATAAGTAATTTTTTGGCAAAACATGGATCTGTAGAAATAATAAGGAGAGATTGTTTAAAGCTATGAAGAATAATAAGTTGGAGACACGATAGCCAATGCCCTAGACACGCACGGCACATGAAAATGAAAGATTATTTAATTCCCCACCCCTCACAGCAGATGCCCGAAAACATGGAACCTACCGAAACATATTTCACCTAAAGCAAGGCAATAAATCCACTAAGACTCAAGTGTATTCTGAGTGTTAGAGAAAGAGAAAAAAAAACACTTTTAAAGAGTAAGAACAATAAATGAACAAGAATTAAGACAAAAATAGACAGCTATTTAAATTTAAATTTTTGAAAATCAGATTTAAATGGAAAGCATAAAGTCGGAAGAGAGTTCCAAAAACGAGAAGTGCGAGACAACAAACTGTTAACATAGAACTTACAGCTACTAGACATTTCTATTATAATATTTTATTTACTGCTGGTCGGACCGAGAATATTTCATAACCTGATTTATTCATATATTTTTTTTCTGTTTCTATGCATATATGAACGCTCACGACAAATTACACCCACTGAGATATTAACAATAATTGCAGAAACAATGGCCTTATAACAACACAACTCTATGACGAATGGAAGATAGCATCCCGTTGTACATCTTAGCAACTTCAATTAAGTCTTAAGCCGAGTGATACATTTTTTTTTATTTCCAGTTTCTTATTCTATATGACTTGATCGCTATTAATATTCTTTCGTTTTATGGAAATTATAATGTAAAACGTATGAAATGTTCATTAGTAAGAGGTTGACTTTGAAATTACTTATCTTCTTTATATGCCGTGTCCCTTCAGACCGTGGCGGATCATTGCTCTCTAGAACTTCCCATTTTTCGTACTTCTATATAGTGTTTATATCCTTACACTCTCAAGCAGTCTATGTTCTGTCATACATTTAAACAAGCTGGTTTACCATGTTTAAGCAATTATTAGGTTGGTGCAAAAATAATGACGTAATAATGTCGTTTTTTGACGTATTTTTAATGTCAAAAAACGACATTATTACGTCATTATTTTGCACCAACCTAATAGTATTCCATTCTATTTGTTATCTCTTCGAAACTATCCATTCACTCAAGCCGGAGAGGTAGGTTATGTCGTGTTTATTTCTGTTCCTCTTCTTTTCAATCTTTCCTGTGAGTATCAAATTTTTCGAGGCCGCTTTCCTCGTTATTTACCCTAGAAATTTCAAATGTCTCTTTCCGAATTTAAGCATAATTTTTCCTTTTTGTTTCCATTTTCTCTAAAAATTCGTCTTTGCTTATACTTTCGACCCATATTATCAGCATCCTTCTGTAGAACCCCGATTCTGATGTTTCAAGTGTCTTTTTCATCTGTAAATAGATTGTCTAGCATTTACTGCTGTATAGGAGGACTGATATTACATAAAAGTTCAGTCCTCTTTTCTTTGTTTCTAACAAAATTACTCGATGAAAGGGAAAAAATACCAGTGAGTTTTCCTAAGCAAGGGTTAAGAATAATCATGTTGATGCCATCTATAATAAAATGCAATTACTAAAAAATAGAAGAAAACCAGAAAGCTAATAAAATCACCGATGAGAGTAGCAATGTCCTCGGGCGATGGACATTTAAAGTTTTATACCTGGAAAGGAAATGAAAGTTCTTTCTCGGGAAAAGGCCTTCATTTATTAAACTTTAACCAATGCATCTCATTATATTCGACCGAATATTTTGGGTGTTGTTAGAATGTGATTTATTCATTTAAATTTTAACTAAAAATTTAGATTGTCTATGTCAAAGAGGACCTAGAGAATTTGTCATCCACAGTAAATATTGAGAGCAAAAGCGTAAGAAAAAATAAGGAATAACGTACCTAACGGGCTTTGTATTAGGTTGGTGCAAAAATAATATCGTTTTTGTCCTTAAAAGTACATCAAAAAACGATATTATTTTTGCACCAACCTAATATATGGTTGACTGAACAAGAATTACGAGAAAAAACAAAAAGACAAGAATTACTGAAAGCTTTTTTTTTTAATCATTTAACTCCGATGAAAGTAATAAAGCCACTAAGATGCAAGGGTTTACGAAGTGAGTTATTGTAAGAGAAAAAGAAAAATTTTAATGAGAAATAACAATAAAGGAACAGAAGAAAAAAGATAACGATTGTATTTAATTTTTTGAAAAAACAATTAAAAGCAAGAAATATTCACAAGGCAGTAGTTCGAGAAAAGAAACTTTTAGCATAGAACTTACAGTTACATCTAAACCAGAGTTTACCAACCGATTTTAGGACATGCCTCACCTTGGCATTTTTAAAATTCTGGTGCCTCATGTAATATTTAATTCTTACATTCAAAATTTTACTGCAATTCACGGGAAGGAAGCAAACTGAACTCTCACACACGCTGATTGGCCGATGGGCTTTTCAGCGGCATGCTTCACGTCCTCTCCTTTGTTGACCGAGACTCGCGAGTGGGGGAGACGGGAAATACCCTGTATGCCAATTACACATATACGTACATATAGACGAAATATGTTTATGTATGCATACTGTATGCATCGTATGTATTAACACGCACTAACATTAACACTCTTACTTAGACTAAAGTAAAAAACAATTGACTGCTAATAACTCCTCGACTTGCCCCCTTATTCTGTTGGTATAGTAAGCCGTAGGGTGCACATCCTATGCATGCTCCACCAAAATGTTACCATGCCCCACTAGTAGGGCATGCACCCAATGATGAGAATCATTGATCGAGACATTTTAACTATAAAATGTTGAGACCACTCTAATACTGCGCCTAAATTCATCTAAGTACGAAAGAGGAAAGCTCATCAAAACAATTACCATGAAAATATTTATGGACAAGACATTGAAATTACATTACAATGCTGGGGAAAAGACTGAATTTGAAATGCGAGGTCAAGACTGATTTTTCTTTGGATTTTATCAAGAAACTCTAAATACATAGCAGGAATATCAGAGCAGATATGGCAATGACCAGAAACTACAAAGAACAGGAGGTAGTGGAGAGCAATAATCACCCAATTTCTGAAAGGATACGGCACATAGAAGAAGTACAAGAGCAAGAAGACTGTCAACCTTCGAGAGAGATTTTTTTCACTAAATTAATTCCGTATACGATGGAATATCTGAAAATATTGTCACCAAAAGTATTTATAGGAAACTCCAACTGATTCAGTGAAGGATATAGCAAGTTTTTGGTTAGCAAATAATTTTCGACCTAACGTCTATCTTTGCCAATGTATTTTTAGCAGCGATGACTATTTCCATTAAATAACCCGTTAAATTGAATTAAAATTATAGTGGAAACTCGCTTCACAAATCTAATGTGTTCTTGAAGGCCGTTCGGGACCCGAAATACTCGTAAACCGAAACTATTTTCCCCATAGACATCCATGAAAAATGGATTAAAATATTACTGGACCACGGATGATTGGTCATTTAAACTTTTACAATACACTGAAGCAACGAAAATGATTAAATCCAAAACAAGAAAAGTTGCTACAGGGAAACTTAATCTAATTTTACCGTACCTGTACGGGGGAGAGTTTATGCCGTAAGTGGACGATAATGAAGAACGGGATGTTATTGTTTGGAAGTGCAGACCCCTACCATAAAAATATCAGGTAACTGCCTTTCTGGAGTTTCTTCATTTCCTCTTTTCAGTCTCTTAGCTCCAGCCGATTCTGAATGAGACTCTACGGGCCACTAGGTCACTAAAATTTTTCCAAAGATATATATATATATATATGCATGTATAAATATATATAAACACAATGAAATCCAGGAGAAGTTACAGCGAATTCGAGCAGGTGTGTGTATGCAGAGAAAAGCTGCACCGCAACTGCTGACGCTTTCTCGCCGATTCTTCCGGTATTTTTAAAACTCGTTGTCATTGGATTGCGTGTTCGTCACTAGAGACACCATTCGTCACCTGAGACTGGCAAATTGTTACAAAGGAAATTTACCCATCTTACTGTGATGCTAGGATGTGAAACATGGTCGATCAAACTTAGGCTCCTTATATGCGAACATATGAATCAAGGTCAAATATTTCCCAATCCAAGCGATCATTTTGATCCTGGGGTCGATATGCATCAAGGCTCTCTCTTTAGCATTTGTTTAACCTGAGGCTGACATCGACAAATACAAAAAAAAATTCTTAGTGGATTCATAACCGCTCTCAATCGCTGCAAGAAACTTCCGGAATATGTAAAGTGTAGTTATGCACAAGCGGTGCAGGTCAAGGTTGAAAAGAAACAAATTGGATCCTGAAAGTTCTGGAAGAGCACCAATCAATTTATGAATAGAGGCAAAGCGGTTGTTCCCATTATTATTAATGGTTACGGGGTCATATCCTCCACGTCAGATTAGGTGTAGCTCTTCGCCTCAATCTTTGCATCTAACGCAACATTAGACATCCATTTCCCAACATCCCTGATCTCAGTAGTATTTTTATCACAGTCGGGGAAGTCTAAAGACTTATCAAAACATTTGACTCCAAAATTACACTGGTCCAGACAATATGCCAGGGGTTGTTCTTAAAAATTACAACCCAGAACTATCCCCGATCTTAGCGAAGTTATTTAACTGTTGCTTGAAGGAGAAATCCTTCGCAAGTCTGTGGAAAGGATCAAATGTATGCCCATTTTTCAAGAACTCGTGAAAGCTCTCGTCTGTTGCCAGCCATGCTACGCACATTATACCCCCCCCACATTCACTTCGTATTTCATTGGTGCGATGTAAGTTACACTCGAGCATTAGTTTCCGGTGAACCGCTTCTATGTATAACAGACTCCCAAGAGGATCAGTACAATATATAACTGTTCGAGTCTGGATTTAGTGTTTTTATCACAGCCGGGGAAGTTTAAAGACTTATCAATACATTTGACTCTAAAATTACACTGACCCAGACAATATGCCAGGAGCTGTCCTTAAGAATAACAAATTGGAATAATCCTCGATCTTAGCGAAGTTATTTAAACGCTACTTGAAGGAGAAATCCTTCCCAACTCTGTGGAAAGGCTCAAGCGTGCAAGCTGTCGTCTTTTGTCATGAGTTTGCACGGTGTCATTAAATAGCTTTTTGAGTCTATAATGAAAAAGAAGGTTGTTAAGCATCTAAATACGAACAACCTCTTGAGGGATAAACCCAAATATGGATGTGCAGTCTTTACATCTCAGTCTCAATAGTGTTCAAATAGAGTCTCCGCGATTTTGTGGGTAACAAATTATTTTCCACCTTGCAACCCCTCACTCACAGATATGATGTCGCAAGGCCGTCTTGTTCTATTGTTACTTCCATCGAAAGTGCTCAGACGGACTAAATTCCTACATTCTACCAGTTGCAACTTTCACGGCTAAGGCCAGCAATGCTAAGCACATTGTAGCCCCACTTTTTCTTCGTATTCCATTGGTGCGAAGTTACACTCGAGCATGAGTTTCCGACGAACCACTGCTATGTGTAACAGACTCCCAAGGGTATCAGTACAATATATACCTGTTCGATTCTAGAGTTTACCCTTATCTTCCCCACCTCGCCACATAAACTGTCCCTCTTATTCCGTAAACTTCTCCCTCCAGTGGCTGCGAACGCATTGTGCAGGTTGAAACTCACTGTAAAAATGTCTCTTTAACAACTGTTACCCTGCCGTCGATATTCTGCCGATTGTCCTTATTTTATTGAAATGATGAAGTCAGCATCCCGATTAAAATTACTCGAAACTTGAATCCTGCTTAAATAACAATTTATTCTCTCTAATAGTACGTTGCTCTCAAATAGCCTGCGGTAGGTTAGTGGTCCACGGATGCCTCTCTTCAGATACGTGGATCTTGCATTTTGTCTGCAGTCTGTGAGACGCCAGTAGCCTGTCGGGGATCGTTTTATATAACGTGTATATCAAAAATCATTCCCACGTTTGCTATCCCGGATGAATATGTGAGGACATGTACCCCTCCATTCGAGGCTACTCCGGGTCAACCCTGGCTCTGGCTACTAGTGATGGTCTTGTATGAGATTTGATCCAATGTCAAATGAAATTCGATACACTTGCATCCACAAAGTTTAACCTAATCTCTTGTTCCATTTTGAGATAAGCTGCTTTCTGTTGACGACTTCAGTTATTATGGAGCACTCTAATTTTATACCAGGCCATTACAAAACTTCTATATATCATGTTTATGTTTGACACTGGCTTTTAATCTAAATACATTTTCAGCCATAAAAATAACATGTTTATGATAGCAAACATAACCCACTTGTCAGAAGAGACGGTCTTAGCAATTTCCGAAAATGATTGTTTAAGAATAGGTAGGCTGACACACATTGACAAACTACTGGTCAGAGATTTAATGATCCGTACTGAGAAGAGCTGCTTTGAAGGTCCTGTGTGCGTAATTCTGACAGTGATGGATTGCTTTTCCTTAACTTTTGATACACGACCAACCAGGCGCAAGAACCCTCAGACGGCTACAAGAATTAGAAGGGTCAATATGCCTCGACGCACCCCAAACTCTAGTAAAGCAAGGCAGCTCGTGGGGAAGAGATTTTTTTCCAACCGGCTAACATGCGTACACTCAATCACCAGCATCTTCCGCTGTCTTCCTCTTAGAAAGGATTCTACGACTATTGTCTCTCATGAAATAAGAACAGATAAAATAAAATAAAATAACAGTGGTAGATGCAGTCTATGATATAGTGTTTGAATCAGAAGAATTGAAACGAGAGACGACATGAAACCCCAACTGTGATATATTTAGCTTCTTATCTGAAGATGTAATTCGGATATAATCTTTTTTTTTAAATATATTTGCCTGGAATAGACGAAATTATGATCTGTCCTGTCCTGAAATCTGTTATATATGTTTAAATAATTACAGTCAAAGATGATAACTGATTCGTACCTATTAAGGATAACGAAAAATAACTAAATTTACGTAAATCTTCTTTCTGTCGCAATAGAAAGAGAAAAACGTTAAACGTTTGATCGAAAGCGGAGCTGGAAATTTCTATTTACATTATTCAGAACACTTCTATATTTATATTTACATTATATAGACCACTTCTATATATCTATTTACACTATTTAGAACACATCTATATTTATATTTGCATTATTTAGAACACTTCTATATTTATATTTGTATTATTAAGAACACTTGTATATTTCTTTTTACATTATATAGAACACTTCGATATTTCTATTTACACCATTTAGAACACTTCTATATTTATATTTACATTATTTAGCACCCTTCTATATTTCTATTTACGCTATTTAGAACATAATTCTATTTACATCATTTGGAACACTTCTATACTTATATATACATTAGTTAGAATACTTCTATTTACACTATTTAGAACACTTCTATAATTCTATTTACATTATTTAGAGCACTTCTATATTTCTATTTGCATTATTTAGAACACTTCCACATTTCTATTTACACTATTTAGAACTCTTCTATATTTATATTTACATTATTTACATTGTTCGAACTGTTGTCCTTATCTTTATTGTAATCTTCACGACGTTTCGACTGTTGTAGGCTGTGTCCTTCTTCAGGTGATTGACGTCGGAAATATGACAATAAAAAAGAGAATAACAGTCGGAACAATGTAACTAATGTAAATAATTACAATACCTCACTTCAGAGATATAGACAGATATTCTAAATGTCTGTCTTATGTTTCCAATTAAAACGAATAATTGAAGAAAATATTTTTAGAAAAGCCTTAACATAATCACAAGTACGTAAAGAAATTAACTTTATTGCAAACTTTACATACTATTATCTATTACATATGTATTGCATATATGTTAGTATTTACATATCTATTACATACATATTTTATATGACATATCTATTACATATCTATTAAATATCTGTTAGAATTTACATTGCATATCTATTATCTGTCACACATCTATTACATATATGATAGAATATATATATATATATATATATATATATATATATATATATATATATATATATATATCTACTTTATATTACTTATCTATTAGATATCTATTAAGTATCTCTTAAAATGTACATATCTTTTACAGGTCTATTATATACTACATAAATATTACATATTTATCACATAAATTACATCTCTCTTAGAATGTATGTCTATTACATATCTATTACATATTACAAATCTATTACATATCTGTTAGAATTTATATATTTATTTCATATTTCATATCTATTACATATCTATTTTATATTACATATCTATTACATATCTATTAATTATCTGTTAGAATTTACATATCTGTTAGAATTTTTCATATATATTACATATATAATATATATTACATATACATTACATATCAATTACATATCTCTTAGGATTTACATATCTATTACATATCTATTATATATTACATATATATTACATATCTGTTAGAATTTACATATCTATTACTGTTGTGGTAGGATCCACCTAATTTGCATAGTGGAGTACCGACCATATAAATATGGTTGGTACCGGGGAGGAATGAAAAGATTCAACCAGAGATCGACTGTCGAACTCTATGCATTAGCAAAGAGGAACCCGGACGAGGCTTTGCCGAAGGGCAAGGTTTCGTCCGGGGAGGTAGTCAGGCCTTGAACCCGTCTAACCCCATAATGTGCCTTTAAAGCGGGGTGCATGTACCGGGAACAGTAAATTGGCACAACAACAGTTAAGGTCTATGTTCGGTCTGTCTTACCCCGACACAGATGGCCAAGCTAACTGTAAGGATCCGTTTAACTTTATGACAGGCACTAGTTATATATTCATTTCCAGGGGGGGGAGAGGGAGCAGGGAAAAGAGAGGACACATGTCAATCGGTTGGCCAAAATCTACACGTCAGTTTTTGCCTTGCCTTACTCAGGAATCTAGGTGTGACAAGGCGTCTTGAATTGTCTCTTCGCATCTTTTGTCATCTTTTAACCAAATGAGAAGTGAAAGAAATGAAAGCGAACAATAAGTGAATGGATAAACGATAAAGAATGTATAAATGAAGAAGACAATGGAAAAAAAGAGGGCGGAAAATAGATGAAAGGAAGAAATGAGATTTTGTTTGTGAAAGTTTATCCAGACCAAGGTTCTTGAACTCTATTGGATGAGAATTGAAAGGAGAGGTTTGAGGGAGCTAACATTATGAAGATGAAGAGTTTAGATAACGATTAACGCATGATGTGAAGAGATGAAATTAGTAGTGTTTAAGGAAGCACCCACATGGCGGTCTCTCCACAAGTAAAATAGGGAGTAAAAAAAAAAATGAAAAGAAAGAGAAAATGACGCAGATAAGAAGATAGTAACTGAAAAGAATCAAGCAGAATAAAGAAGCAAAAATAAGGTTTGTAATGAAGAGAAAATGAAGGCAAGATGAAATGAATGGACATTGGCAAGTGATAAGTAAAAGTAAAGGAAATGAAGAAAACAAAAAGATGATTTAAAAGACTAGAAAAAGAAGAAGCAGATGAAGATGATGATGAGGATGAAGAGGAGGATGACGGTGATGATTTCGAAAACAGAAAGATTAAAATTTAAGAAGAAGATTATTACTATGTTGATTGCTGTGGTGATGATGAATTTCAACTTAATACAGAAAAGTTAAAGGTTGGAGAAACTAAAATGGTAATCAAACGTGAAGAAGAAAACGAAGAAGAAAATTATTATTATAATTATTATTGTTGCTGTTGCTGTTTTTGTGGTGGTGACGATATTGATAATGATGATGATGATAAAACAACTTAATAGAGAATGTTTAATGGTTGGGAAAAATGAAAATGTGATCAAAAGAAAAAAAGAAGTAAAAGAAAAAGGAGGAGGAGATTATTGTTATTGTTATTATTATTATTATTATTATTATTATTATTATTGTGATGATAATGAATTCCAAATTAATACAGGAAGGTTAAGGGTTAGGAAAAGTAAACTGGTATTCAGATATGAAGAAGAAGAGGAAGAAAATTATAATAATAATTATTATTATTAATATGATGATGATGATGATGATGATGCAGTATTCGAATTTAATACAAAAATGTTAAAGGTTGGGAAAAATGAAAAGGTAATCAAAACATAACGTTGATGATGATGATGATGATGATTATGGTGATTATGATGATGATAATGATGGTGATTTCCAATTCAACAGAAAAAGGTTAAAATTGAGAAAAATGAAATGATAATCAAAAAAAAGTAAAAGAAGCAAAAGAAAAGTAAAAGAAGACAAAGATCATACTGATGATGATGATGAATTCCAACTTAATGCAAAAGGTTAAAAGTTGAGAAAAATAAATATGTTATTAGAAGAAGAAGAAGAAGAAGAAGAAGAAGAAGAAAATTATAAGTAAAAAGTTAAAAGTATATATGCACATATCAAAGAAAAAAATAAAAATTTAAGAATAAAGACAGAAAACCTGAAAACCCGTAAATATCGATAAAAAAAAAATTCAGGGTTCCGATGTTCTCATGCGTATGATTATCAAAGATACGAACTTCCATATCAACATCATCGATTTTGTAAGTTCAAAAGTTGCAAGCCTATCGGAAACGTGTAATAGGAAATCTTGGACAGAAGAGAAGATATAAATCATGAAATTAAAGAAACCATTTACGATTCTAACATTTAAAAAAATGCCTCTGATCAATGTTTCCTGATCTAACATACACTAGCAGTCAATATAATAAGTAACGCTAATGGCGAGTATTTTTCTAATGATTCCCGATGAAGACATTTTTTTTCTGTTAGTTGTGTCTCTTCATTACTTTGGTGATCGTGACAATTTCCTGTACTTTGTAGCTTCTAATAAATTTGTATTTTTGTTATCTCCCCAAAATTTCGTTCCACCATTCATTTACCCAGGTTTTTTCGATAGGTTATGCACTGTTTTCGTTTTTCCCTCGACAAATTCTGTTCTGTGAGTATCAAATTTTCCAAGCCATCTTTGCTCATTATGTGCTCCAGATATTTCAATCGTATCTTTCTGAATATTAGTTCACATTTGTTTCCATTTTCTCTAAGTTTTCCTCGTTGCTCACATATTCGATCTATGGTATACTCAGCCTCCTTCTGTTCTCTTGTTTCAAGTTTTCATCAGTGAGGATATTATCCAGCATTCACCGCCGTATCGGAGAACTGATATTATGCAACAGTTCAGTACACTTTTTTTGCAGTTTCTCGAAATGATATTAACAGCAAAAAAGATCATGAATTATATATAATTAAGCATAATTTGAAGTCATTGAAAAATACTTCGCTGAAGAGAGTGCTTCGAACAGAAGATAAATAATTAAAAAAAAACTAACTCCGTTTGAGCTTCGAGTAATGAAGTAGAACAATTTACTCTCCTTTTAAATTCCATTCGTGATCAGGTCATTGAATTGTAATAACTGTGTCCGTAACTTAATTATAAACAGCTGAATTCTGCGATATGATCAAGTTGGAAGCTTATATCAAAAACAACATTCAGTCTTTTCTTAACTGGGGTAAACGAGTACTTGTTAATTTTACCTACTTGAAAACTAAACTTCCCACCGTTAATCATCTGAGAGATCCCTCTCTGCTTTTCATCTGCATGGGTTATGCTAACACCCACGAGTTTGACTTGTTGCACTTTCTTCTACGTTCTCCACTGACATGAAGTAGAAAGAAAATATTGAATCCATTGCAAGATCAACTGCTGAAGTTAGTTCTTTACATCGTGGGAGACATTTTTTATCTCCAGCATCTATCTTGCATATCTATAAGTTACAAAATGTGTCCATGCTTAGAATATTGCTGCCAAATATGGTCCGGAACTATAAGGGCATTTGCAGACAACTTTTGTCTTTCGTTTTTCCCTTATTTTATGGCTAAACGACTGACTGATTTTGGGCGTCGTTATTGTACTTTTCAAAGAAAAACACCCGACTCGGGAACTGATGAAATGTACAGCAATTCTTCCTGAATTTTTCAGTCATATCAATCGTCACCCGATTTCAACTGTTGTCTCACGTCTTTTTTAATTTACCGCTTTTTTTTTACTGGGCACTCTGTAGATATCTTAGGGTTAGTTTAATTTTATAGAGATCAACATTGACGGAATATTTGGTAAGGATCGATCCCGCTGGAGCAGGGTTTCTCAGCCTTTTTTTTTAATGTAGGGCGAATTTGTAGAACAACTAAGACTGTGGATGCGCTTTAGATTTTAATAAGGAAAAATTAAGAAATTTGAAAATATAAAAATTTTTGTTTTGTATTTCTAAAGATTAACGATGAAGGTTTCCTTTAAAATGGTTTATAAATAATCTGCTATTATCTTTTGATTGAGGACATTAATGAGTGATTTTAATCCCAGGTGAAAGCCAAAAAGGAAATGCTTTTCCACTCCTTTTTAAAGATTAAGGATTTTAGCATCCACTTTAAAATATTAGATGGCAAAGAATTGACTTAAACATAAAAGCCACGTGATTGATGTCTCTTGATTTTAAAAAAATAAAGATTTTTTTTTTTTTTAATATAAAAATAATTCATAAATTACTCTTCTCTTTAATTATCGCGTATCTGAGTACCATTCAAGGCGAATTAGAACTCGGATCCAAACCAGTTGAGCCACGCTGCGCTAGAAAATTGTATTACTTGGTAAACTTTACAATCACTGCCGGGGCAAATAAAAGTGTTCAAAATTAAATTCAAATTTATTGTAGTTAAATTCTGGCACAAGGAAATTTTGGACAGTTTACCGTAATCTCAAAATGAATTTCGAAGCTGTCTTGCTAACTATCACGCTACAGCAGGCACCTCATGACTCAGTTGAACGAATGACCTGGTTAAGTAATATGTGTTGTCGCAACACGCTGTCAAATTCAATACACCACGGAACACCGGGAAGTAGAAGCGAAAGACAGCTAAGGTAGGAAGATTTCGTGACAGAAAGGACAGAACACTGTGTCTTTTATTCGATGCCAACGATGCCCGCAGAGATCAGTAGATTCCTTGTCAGTTGATTCACGAAGCGTTGTACTTCAACGGGACAAAAGCCCGACGATGACCTGTTATGACTTGACGTACAGGCTGATACGAATACACACACTCGCACTCGCACTCGCACACGCACACGCACACGCACACACAAACACACACACATTTACACAGGTTTAAATCCAAAATAATACTCCTGAAAAATTGTTCTTCTTTTGTGATTCTATAGAACTCTTTTTTTTCTAGCTCAAAATTAGGTATGAATAA
>OZ010579.1:26981100-26996100 GCA_963932145.1 Acanthosepion lycidas | reverse complement strand
GGCGACAGTCTACTTCATGCTAGAAGCAATCGTCCGGCCTGACGATTGCATCTAGCAGGAAACAGATTGTCGCCTCTAAGTGTTGAATTCTATGTTCACTTTTATATTTACACACGCTCTATCCCTGATATTGAGCACTTTATCCCATAAATATAGCACACTTTAAGAGTATATATCTTCATGTATATGTATATATATATATATATATATATATATATATATTTATATATATATATATATATATATAGTAAACAAATCCGATCTCCACCTTTGACTGTTCAAATGTAATATATCAGTGAAATACGACAACATCAATTTAAGTGTAGCTGCACATTTCAACCGCCCGTACCATAGCATTCATAATGCTAGCATCTAGCGTCCTTTAAGTTTCTTCATTTAAATACGAACAAGAAAATCATAAATCGAAATTAAATTACATTTTTTTTACATAAATTCACACATTCTGCGTTTAAGTAGGAATGGATACGATTTTCCCATAATAAGCCATCTATCAACCTCAACAAACGAAATCGATTCAAGCAACTACCCCAATAGAAATGTGTAAAAATCCACCTCTCCATCCCCCAAAGTCTATCTTCACTTTTAATTCCTCATTGAGAATGGATTCATGTGTCCTTGAAAATTATAATTTTAAAATCTTTTCTTATCATTTTTCTATTTGGTCAAAACACCGACTCAAGGTGTTTGGAAAGTTTCTTTGCACTGTTGAAAGTGATGCCCGTTAGAATCAATAATGGTTTGGATCGTTCTTATTTTGTTTCTTAATACAGCTATCAGTTGTTCGCTTGCAGTAAACTGAATGAAAGTTGTTATCACTGCTCTCAAGTCATCCTCTGTGCGCGGACAATCTCGATATACTGCATATTTTGCTGTTCCTCATAGAAAAAAGTCCGGTGGATTAGGATCTAGCAAATGCGAGGGTCACAGGTCTTAGGAAATAATACTGTCTGCAAAAATGCTCTCTCAAAACTGCATAGATCTGTGAGATGTATTGGGAATTAGAATCGTCCTGCTGAATCAATGAGTTCTTCACTTGTCATCTGACCGACGAAGGTGAAAAGAATATAATAAAGAAAATATTGCCAAGTCGCAGCCCAAATTCTAAGATTGTGATTATATATGAGTGTTTCATACAAACCGTGAGGATTAATAGAGGACTAAAATCTTGTGTTTTGCAAATTAACATAATCCAAAAGATGGAACCATGCTTTTTCGGTAAAAAAAAAATTAAGAATGTCGCATCCAATACGGTAGAAGTATTCTTTTCGAAAATTCTTTTAAACCATCTACATTAGCGAAATCACACTTCATGATCTATTGGTCTCAGTTTTTGTACCAGCATTTTGTATATGAAGAGTTTTAATTTTTGTCTGACGGTCTTATGAGCAGTTCCAATAGCAATGTGTTGCTAACTTTCGTAATGACTACCTTGAATTCTGTTGAATACTATCGAACAAAATCTGTGTGTATACCACCTTCTCGAAGTACGTGTTCGAACCGAAATACACGTTCGGCATTTGTTAAAATCATATTAGTGTGAAATCTCAAATATAAAAAAAAGTTTGATCTGAAAAGTAAACTTTCCAAACACCTTGTACAATAAATATGATTAAACTTCTAAACAATATTATTATTTTGTAATACTCGAACTTTTTTCATCGGCCTCATATAGACACACACACTCACACACATATGGCTTGACGACTGCGTTTAACATGAAACAGATTGTCCCTTTGGATGTTGAAATCAATGTCTACTTTTATATTTACATCCGCACTACCGGTAAAAATGAACACTTCAATCCATAAATATAGTATACCTTATCTATATACATACCGGCCAGAAAACTTTTTAGATATATATGGACCCTAAAACAGGACCTGAATCTGTGTCTCAGAGAAAAACGTCATTAGATCTGACGTGCCTTAGAAAAACTTATCCACGTAGAACCACATCAAACCATGCCCGAATAGCGCTTTTGAATACGTATCTTCCCAATTTCTTGAATTATATATATACACTCTCTTTCGTGTCCTAACGTAAACAAAGACGTGTCAGATATAATGACACTTTCAGCTCAGGGACGCAGGTTCGAATCCTAACAAAGGGCACAATATTTCTCAATATTCACACATGTAGATCTAAATAAATAAATATACGGTTTAAATAAAAACCAAACTGCTACTCAAATATAAGTATCAATTTAAAATAACGGTTACACAAATATATATATATATATATATATATATATATATATAATAAAAATATAATTAAAAAGCTCAAAACACTAATATCCCATGTTTATAATTTATTACAGATCCAATTCATCATACCTACAATTTTATTCCTATTTCTTTTTGAATTTGTAGGTCTGATGAATTGGATCATGATTACGATTCCAATGTAATAAATTATAACCATGGAATATTAGTGTTTGAGTTATTTTATTATATTATTTCTCTGTCCAAGACATTGATTTCTACCAAGATTCTATCCTCTTGAAAATTTATATATATATATATATATATATATATATATATATATATACCACTAATATGATATATATATATATATATATATATATATATATATATATATATATATATATATATATTCATCAGCGGTAGCATATCTCTGAGTTTCAACGACGATGCAATCGTCATGGGCTAATTTCAAATTTATTATTATTAGTGTGCATTATAGCTATAAAAACAACAAGAATACTACTAATAATAATAATGCTAATAATAATAATAATAATAATTCAGTTCCCTGTTCTACATAAATCGTAAAGCGTTAAAAAATAGGGAAGGTGCGATGTTTTCTGATTTGGTTGTGTACGCTGTTGTACAGTTCAACCGGTGTTCAACGCAAATCTAGCTGTTTAGCTGACATTGAACGGGCATGAGTCCGTCAGCAGCAAAATCTCGCTCGCAAGACAACTCGCGGGAAGATGTGTGACTTCGATTAGTGGAACGGATACATCGGGTCATAGGCATTGATCGGCTGCTGGATTAAGGCCAGAGAAGGCCAGGATGCGTCATTCGCACAAACAACCTGACACGGTCAGTATGCAAAACATGCCCCATCTAACGGTACCGTCGTGATAGAAGATGCTGGGACAGTTATTGGCAGCCTGCCATTACCTTCCAATCAGTGGTGAATTCTAACTTTTTTCAAGAGTTTATCGCTCTTACTTTGTATCACCATCATCAGTATTAATATCACCAACATCAGTAACTTTATTTTTACCGGTTTTATATACAATGGCTAGAAAAAGAAATAAATTTATTCGACAAAAAATTAATTTGCTTAATTTTTTGCGAAGAAAATGTTAAATATGTAATACAGTGTAACCCGGATATAAGATACCCGGATATAAGAGAAACCCGGATATAAGAGAGATTTTATCTGGTCCCAAATTAGAGCCATACTTACCTAAACAAAATAGACCAAACCCGTATATAAGAGAAAACAGATATAAGATAAACCCGGATATAAGAGACTTCTTCTCCGGTCCCGGCAACTCTCTTATATCCGGGTTACACTGTATATGTATCCCAGATGAAGCAATCATTGTATTCTTGTGATCATAACAAGAGGCGAGATACAGATTTAAACCCATCCTGGCATCGAAAATAAGGCATACAAAAGTTATGAGACATTTGATACCCCTTAAGAGGATCAGAATTCTAGATTATGATACGAATACAAATTTCCACTGTTAAATGATCATACAAATTATGTAAAGTCAATAAATGCTATTTTTTTAATCTATTCACTCAAAGAAATGCGTTAATTCTACTAAGATGAAATACGCTGTTGAAAGAGGAAGAGAATGGAAAATATTTTAGAAGAAACCACAAACCGAATTCTCACCAGGAAACAAGAGATAAACCTCTACTGCTATTCAAAAGATCGGAGAAGAGTGTGAACCAGACAATAGGCGAATCTGTCTACTCCTATTGAGGAAAATTAAATAAATAAATATCAAACTTTTAGTGTTTAAGAGGAGACGTTAGAATTGCAGATGGGACCGGAACCTAATCCAAAACAGGAAACAAGGGATAAAATGGGCGATAATTTAACCTATGTTCTCGTATTGACGAAAATAAATAGTAAAGAAATTAACGAAGTTTAGGCAGAGACGTTAAAAGTAAAAAATTGAAGGAGACTTTAGGTGCAACTGGAAACCCAATCCTAAATATGAACCAAGGGATAAACATATACTCCTGTTCAAAAGACAAGGGAATCATGTGAAGCGGGCTACAGTCGACGCTATCTGCTCCTGTTGGCGAATTCACTGATCCATTTTGTTTTATTATAGTTGATTTATGCTTCAAAATGGGAGTTTTGAATTTGGAGGAGATGATACAATTTATCGAAATATCACAAAGAATGAATTAAATCGCTAAAGGATTTGAAATATCACCCTACACTGTCAGTCATAAGAAGCATGTTGATGGCAGGAACATTGGGTCAGTGGTATTCCTTCGAAATTATACGAAAGTAAATCCCGTTTGTAAATCTAATGAGGTTATTACTATCGAAACCAGAATTAACAGCTCTTCAAGTTATAGATAAAAGAAGTATTACTATTGAAATGTTAACTCATACGGTAAGCAGGATAAATTATGCATTGTAGCACGTATCTATCATTGAGATAAACCCATCGAATACGTTAAGGGATAATAAAACAATTGATAAAAGTTATAATGACTTGTTCAAAACAAATTAATTCTAATGCAAGTGTGTGTTTGAAAAATCATTTCAAAGAAGTACTTGTTATGCAATCAGTCGTGACTCGGCATCTCAACTTCAGTCACTTTCTGACAGACGTGACATGGCTTCCCTCTATAAATATTTTCATGGCAACTGATCTGACGAGATTTTTCCCTGATGCCCAGACTACAGGAATTTAAGTGTTCTACTGGATTTTCATAGTTAAATGCAACAGTCACTTATACTCCAAATATTTATTTTCTCGCACTTCTAGCTTATGAAAATCCACTCCGCTTTCTTGCTTCCCTGATAACTACAATCTTCAAAGATTTAAATACATCAATCGCCATATTCTGTCTTCATGAATCCCGTTCATCTTTTTTCTTTTCCTTAATCCTCCCTATACTCAGTTTCTCTTACTTTCTCTCCCTGTAAACCTCATTCTTCCTTTGCTTGGCGTGAAAGGGTTAAAAATATTTGGTGTAACTAAGGAAAATATATAATAAACAATGGAAAATTCGATTGTGGATGTCCTCGTTCGATCGATGAAGTAAGTTTGTGTCTGCTCAATAATCAGATTGTTGGACGGCAGGATGCATGCCTGCGTTGTAAGAATCAAAGAGGCCGGAAATGGATACCGTTTGCTTACTTATATTAGTAGAAGATGTCAATATGTGGCGCTGCTTCTGGACTGACATTCCTGAAGTTGGGTGAGTGTTGGCGTCAATATCAAAATCAATGATAAAAGATATGTGACAACAATAGATAGAACACTGAACAACGAAAAATATATTTCTTTCAACATGTTACCAGAAATATTATTACACAACTGTTCACCTTGCCGTAGATTGCGTGTAACAAAGAACTTTATTATTTATGGAGACAGCGCAGCGTTGCAAGTTTGGCCTGTCCAAAGTTCGGACCTCACTGTATTCAAATCATAGTAGAGAGAATTCAAAAGTCGGTTGTATTACAGAAAGCCAAATAAGGCCATGCGCTTCATGTATATAGACAAGAGGAATACTGAACATTCATGTTGATTTTTTATGCTTATTCTTCCATCTGACGTCGAGTTGTGGCTGCAGTTACTGCTAAAGGAATCTATACTTATGTGACCGACAAATACCGATCACTCACGTCTTCCAGGGAATTAGCTAAATCCTATTACAGGCGCCTGGTCAATCGACAGAACCAGCAGTGGTTAATACTGTATCTATCCTATCGTATAATAAACGCAATTTTTGGTCTTTTGGGGGGTTATTTTCTACTGATATCAAGTGGAGTGATTATATTGAATCAGTTACTAGGTCTACTGCCAAGAAAGTTATCGTTTAAAAAAAACGCTCTGTTTGCCATCGTGACGAGTAAACCGATTATTTCGACGGGAGAGATGAATCAGAGTTGGAAAATCCGTATACCAACTGCCTTCCACCATTTACAGAGACTTGGGTTCAAGGAAAACGGCAGATTTTGGCAAGTCGAAAAGGGTTCATTTTACAACACATAAACGGACGAATGCATATTAAAAAACAGAACTTGCAGAAACATAAGTGTCGTGTACTGTAAACCTAGCCAGCACGCACCGTATTCTCCTGACCTGACTTATCCATATTTTCATCTGTACCGCACAGAAAATATATGATAAAAATGGCTCTATACAGTCATTCTAAAATTACCTCATAACTTTCTTCCAACAAACATAAGTAAGTGTCTTCGAAAATGGCATCAACGTGCTTCTAGAATGATAGGGGAAAGTTTTTTTTAAAAAAAACAATAAAGATTACGTTTGTTTTATTGTGTAACATTTTTAATTATGCAACATTTTCATTGAGTAACATTTTTATTAGGTAACATTTATATCATGTAACATTTTTATTTTGTAACATTTTTATTATGTAACATTTTCATTATATATCATTTTTATTAGGTAACATTTATATCATGTAACATTTTCATATTGTAACATTTTTATTATGTAACATTTTCATTATATATCATTTTTATTAGGTAACATTTATATCATGTAACATTTTCATATTGTAACATTTTTATTATGTAACATTTTCATTATATATCATTTTTATTAGGTAACATTTATATCATGTAACATTTTCATATTGTAACATTTTTATTATGTAACATTTTCATTATATATCATTTTATTAGGTAACATTTATATCATGTAACATTTTCATATTGTAACATTTTTATTATCTAACATTTTCACTATATATCATTTTTATTATGTAAATTTTATATCATGTGACATTTTCATTGTGTAACATTTTTATTATGTAACATTTGTTTTTTTCTTCATTTTCTAATCAGGCACGAACATCTACAATAATCTAATATATGTTTGTTATCGTAAAAAAGAAACTAAAGTGAAAAAATCTCTGTGTGAGCCTACCACTGTCGTCATAGTACTCGTCTTACAGTCATATCGATTTTTCAATACACGCGGTCGCAGAAATATGGCAGATTATCCATTCCTCACATCAAAAGAAATCACTAAATCCAGTTATAAAACCTTTATCTTCTAATTATGCATACGGCATATCACTAACGCCTTGAAATTTAACTAATGAATCTCATTAGTTTTATTATTTTCAGCCAGATTAATGTCTTTCCACCTGTTTTTATTATACTAATTTTTCAGTCATTCTGCTCTCAGCACTTTTTCAGTGTGTTGTCGATGCGAGTAATAAATGCCATACATCTGTGCTTTTGTTCCATCGCAATATGAAATTAGTTCTTTTAATGTCGTAGTGCATATCTGAAAGCATTTCGTAATGACTGACCTCAAATCTTCACCGGCTTGGTAATTTCTGCGCTAACGATTGGTTTCGAGGTGAAAGAACGGAAAACACAGACTGCCAACTGCGTTAGTTCTGATAAGGGTAAAGGAATACAAAATGCGATTGTCTCCCTTTGGTCGGGACGAAGTTACATGAGGCAAGTGACGGCCGCTTAGTAATGTCACTTTACAGTGTAACGACAGTGGTCGGTCTTTCAGTCAGCTTCTAGAAGTCAAGCCGAGCAGTTGCTATTTTAGTATGGGGGAAGTAAGGGCATCACCCGGATGAAAGCTAAATCTGACTCCTCTGGCATCATCGAATCTGGAATCCTAAACAAGTCTTTATTACCTTGCTTGGGGTGAGATGATTTAAAAAAGTTCTTCCTTTTCAGGATTCGTAGCTCAGATCTTCTGCTCTGTTGGATTGTTTAATTAAATTTCAAAGCTGTTTCATTCACTTTGACGGATTTTACTTTACCCATTAAATATTGGCTATTTACGTTCAAAATGAAATGGCTTGCGCAGTTCCCAATAAAAACAGTTTTCGACCATATCATGTTTATTAATCTAATATTTCTCGCTTACTTTGTCTCATTCGCTTATTATATTGATGACTACTTATTTTTTTTTGTTATTTTCTTTCAGAATGTGAGCGATCATAGCTCTTCACACGCTCCTTGCATTGTTTTCTCAAATTTGACAGTTTAATATCAGTTCCATTAGTTGTTTTTCAATTGAAGCAAACATTTTAAGCAGTTTACTAGAATTATTATTATTATTAAACAAAATGATTTCAATATTTTTCAACACGTCAGAGAAAAGAAAAAAACACGGTGTTTGACAATGTCAAACATTATTTCATCATTATGTCTTCTTCAAGTTTTATTTAAACATTTTTTTAAGTATAAAAATATATACATCTACAAAATAAAATTATAAGGTCTGTCTACAAACGTCGCTTGCCTTTGCAATGAAAAACGGCTGTTCTAGTAATGAACGCGTCAAAACGAATGAAATGCCACCCGCGTGAAGGGATGCAACTGAAATGTGTTTAATATGATGCTGATCTTGTTCATCTTGAAATTTTTCGTGATTTAATTAATTACTAAAAGAAATTAATCAAACAGCCTAGTATAAATCTTAGGGAACTCTCTTGTCATTCTCTTCATTCCCCCGGTTCCGGAAGTTATTAATTTGCTTACGTAACCATC
The DNA here is from genome assembly GCA_963932145.1 of Acanthosepion lycidas. Lineage (NCBI taxonomy): Eukaryota > Metazoa > Mollusca > Cephalopoda > Sepiida > Sepiidae > Acanthosepion > Acanthosepion lycidas. The sequence continues at coordinate 26,987,349 of OZ010579.1, read as the reverse complement.
TTCATGCGTTTCAAGAGTGGGTAGATTCTAAATATTTTTTTATTCAGAATGTGCACCTTAAGATGTTTGTTGAAATTACAGTCAAAATTTGGAATAAAATGTTCTGCAAGCTGCGTTGATGTCACATTATTTTGCCTGACATCAGTGTCCATTGAATCTTTTAATTAATTCATGTTTGGGGGCGTATATTAAATGGGAATCTGTATAATTATCTCACTATTATGCATGATATTTACCTGAAGGTTTCTAGCGAAAAGACTCCTGTCTTGCTTTGCAAGAATAATGCCTTGCATTTCAGCGTTTAATCCAGATGCTTGTAGCCATCCATGAATGTTAACTTTATCAACACCAGTTTTATTAGCAAGGTCTGGATATTGGCCATGCAGATGTTTGTCTTGACATCGTTTTTTCATCTGTTCGTGAGGATTAATCCTGGCTTTTTTGTTTCATATTTTTTGCTGCAATAGTTGGTTCTTGGGTTCTGTTTTTGGTTTTCTACAGAATCTATAAATATAAATCTCGTATGTATTTGTACAGCCTTCTTTCATGATTGAATATTTTTCTTTCTTTTTTCGTGTTGTTTGACTAATTGTTTCATCCACTCCATTGTTGATTCCATGCATTTTAAGCCAATAGATGTTGTCCTGTATGACTATTCCAGCTGAGTAAGACCTCTTCCACCTACTTTCCGGGGTATGCATAGAAAGTCATCCTTCGGATGATGCATATTATGATTACAAAGAAAAATCTTTTTAGACTCCATTCGTCTGATGTCATTTAGAGTTCAACTCAAGATGCTGAAACTATATTGAGCCACTAGGATGGCAAGGTTATTAAATGGTTATAATTTTGTTCTGAGAATTCAGTTAAGTAAAATAATTCGGTTCAAATTGATTTGGACGCGTTTTAATTCAGGCTTGTCAGCAACTAAGATCACGCCCTTCTGACTTCTAGACCGTCAGCATTATTTTCACAGTGATTCATGTGTATCTCAGTATCGGTATTGTGATTTGGGGTTTGTGTGATGTTAGTATTTTCTATGTGCATTTCCGGTGCCGCTCCATGTTCTGGAGATTCGCCAATTTTGGATGCAATTCTTTTTATTTCTTTAATTTCAGCATCAGCCAATCGGCTATTTCTCATGATGCAACACCTTACATTGGCCAGTTTATTTTCGACAGCGTTCTTTCTAATTGTTTGTCCAACGTTTTCTGCCCAAATGTCATGGGTTTGGCGAGTGATTTTTTTTCTGTTGTTTGGGCCACGCTTCATAAAATGAAGTCATAACGAGTTGGTACACTTCACGAGACCATTGTACATATTTATTTTTTTCTTTGAATGAATGGTTGTGCATCCAGGTGAAGAATTCGCAGGGCCGTCATTGGGATTATCCCTGTTGTGAGGACATTATTTATCCAGGGGTTCGTAGATTTTTATCATTATTATTATTATTATTATGTTTATTATTATTATTATTATTATTATTATTATTATTATTATTATGTTTATTATTATTATTATTATTATTATTATTATTATTATTATTATTATTATTATTATTATTATTATTATTATTATTCCTGTTCCTTTCCATTATCAGTTAGTGAGTACATACATAACGCCCTGCAAGTACCTACGAATAATGAATTGACTATTCGGTTTTGGTAGTGAGTAAAGACGGAAAATTACATCTCCCAAGCGCTGTTTGCTTACAGTGAGAAAAAAAGAAAAAAGAAAGAGAAGGCAATATCGCTTACGCATTTTTAACGTCTGATTCAATTAATGGAAAAATATTCTTTAAATCATTTTATTCATATCATCTTATTTGTTTATATTTCTGAGATGAGGTATTATGTGCAATGTTTACATTATTCGGACTATTTTGCTCGTCTTTGTCGCTATATTTATTACAAAGTTTCGGCAGGTGTACGCTCCGGCCTTCTTCAAGTGGTTCGAATGTCGAACTGAATCCTGTTATTCACTCACTGGGGGAGACTGTTCTAGTTCCACATGCCATGTTTAATGGAAGTCAGTTATCAGTTATCTCCTGTTAATTCCCCTCTCAAAGTTCTCCACTGCCTTAACCGGGTATTGAACTCATACACTCTGGGTCCTGTCACTGGATCTAACCAACGCCTCTTATTTCTTTAAATAATAACCTTTATTCTTACTTTTGATTGCTATTGCAATATGTAGTTTCAATTGTTAAGCTCAAATATTTAACGATGTAATAGAGGAATTTCCATAAGTACGTTATTGTCGAAGAACTCGCTAAGAGCTGATTCAATCATTAACTTAAGTATTAGAATTCATCAAAAATTAAAATAGGAAAACCTTGACATTTTCCCGTGTACTGCTATCTATTATTATTATTACTTGAGTTTTTCTTATTATTCTTAATTTAATGATCATGGTGGTGTTCTTATCATCATCATCATAAACATAAATCATCTTCGACATTCACTGAAAGGCGTTACGAGAACCTAAATGTCAAAAAACTTGTATTTTTAATAATTTTCCTCTCTCAATTATGTCGAACAATTCATTCTTTTCTTCTTTTGTTCACGCTTTTATTTTCTCTTTTATTTTCTCTGGTTATTATGTTTCCTCCCTATTCGTTCTTCACCCGCCATGACACCAGGCCTTTTCAACATGACCGAAACTTTGTCCCATCATCAATACTGACAAGCCACGTCCATTCTCATATTGATTATTTATTCCTGTAGAATATGAAAATTGCTTTAAGCTGACGAGCGTAAAACTACGCCCAACTACACTGAGGCCAAAATATTTCATCTGCTACCGATAAAAATGACTGGTATTGCGCGCGAAAATAAGAACGATTATCTAGTTGTAACTGTATCTACGAACTATTTGGTTTGCCACAGCGATTCCCAGTAAATGTGATGCATCATTCTAGAACATTTCATAACTCTAGAAGATTTACTAGGATCAACCGCCTGCATATGGATAGAAATTGAATTGAGCAAGTAAACAAAAACAAAGAAAGAGTTAACAGAAGAATGCTTCTTTTCCCAAGATCAATTCAACGTTTACAGCAAGGTAAAATGATGTGAAACTAGGGTTTATTATTGTTGGACAATATTAACAAAATAAGAATGACAGATGGCATCATTTTGATGACAGAAACGTAAGGAAACTTCAGGAACGCATAACTTCTGAAAGAAAGGATACATACAAATTTTAAGAGACTCAATTTATGGCAATTGTAAAGAAAATCAGTTAAATATGTCGCCTACAAAATGGAGACGGCTAAATAAACAAGTGTAGAAAAAAGTCCAGAAAAAAAGCCAACACAGAAAGAGGTTAAATTGAGCAAGAAATTGCTTGCAAATTCTAAAAGCTCTAAAATAGCTGTCATAACACTAACACAAGAAGCATTTTTGCTCCGCATCAGCATATGGCTCATGCTAACCTCCAACTGATTGCGCCTCATTGTTCTCTTGTTTTCTACTGATATTGAATGAATTGGTAGGTTTGCTGCTAAGAAGTTCTTTCACTCTTTCCTGCCAGGGAATATTTCTCGTCCGAATCCATATAGCACATTTAAAATACACCATTCGTTCGTGCGTTTAATATTTCTGTCATGTCTTTTCTTTTGCTCCTGGATATATATCGGGAGATTCTAGAAAAAATTCAAATAAAGATCTGTAATGTTATCGGTCCTGACCTGGGAACTCGACTTCTGTCATTTTCCCAACACCATGGTGTGGCTTCCCTATAATTATCACAGATTTTATTCTTTTACAATGGTGAGAATAACAATTTATGAGGTCATTTATGTTGGTAGATTTTCTTTGAATCCAATACCATTATTGGTTCTATGTAGCATGACATCGAAGAAATCTAAAGTGTCGTTATTTTCTGTTTCAAATGTCAAATCTATTGTGTGTCCCTCGCTATTATATTTGTATACAATGCCGTTGTAAAATTGTAAAATATTATTGGAGTATCATTTATATATCTAAAATAAGACAGGGAAATTTTTACTAGTGCACCAGTTAGTTTACATGGGGCGCAAACCATTGCTGATATAATTAGTCTCACGTATTCTTCGCAATCCGTAGAATATGGGTGTGTGTGGGTGATGTTCGATTAGTGTTAAACAGGAAATACTTTTATTTTATAATAATGTATTGATTTTGTGCTTAAATGTGTCTCGTTTCTGACATTCTGTTCATTTATTTTTTCGTATATATTGTCTTCAAGAGGAAGTTAAATGTTTTGTGAATATACGTGTGTATCCGTTATTATTAATTCAACACCATTTTTGGATGGGCTTACATAAATGTTCTTGTTGATTAGATATTTGTGTAAGGGTTTTCATATATTTGACTTCTTGTGTACATTATTTTGTCTGTATACATATTGCCCTTTTACAGATATATTTTATATATATATCTACATGTTACACACACACACACACACACACACATATATATATATATATATATATATATATATATATATTTGAAAATATTGTAGAAAATAGGAAAGAAACTGGTTTGGTAAATAATCCAAAGTTCCTTAGTATTTTTGTTATTATTTTTAAAAAATAGTGCTCGATACGAACGTAGAGCATAAATATAATTATTTATTTAAAAATATGATTCCAACTCGCGAGTTGGAATCATATTTTTAAATAAATAATTATATATATATATATATATATATATATATATATATATATATATATATATATATATATATATATATATGTATGTGTGTGTGTGTGTCTGTAAATTGATCATTTCATACCAAGCAAAGTAGCGTGATTCGTTGATCTGCTAATTTTTCCAAATGTTACACTTGAACATAAGTAAATTATTAAAGATTGTTTAAAAACAACTTTATCCCTACTTTACATTTCCAAGTTAGACCTTTCCATAGTCCTACCACCACTTTGTACCCTTATATCAATCTAAAACTATCCCTCAAAAACTTGTATTAAAAATAAAAGAAACGTAATTCTTTTGTAACTAGAGATGTGACCTGATAAAACAAGAAAAATATATTTCCTGGGGAAATAAATTATAGTCATGGCAACTTCAGGTTGTCTCTTAATTATTTAATGTTATATATATATATATATATATATATATATATATATATATATATATATATATATATATATATATATATATATACAGGGGGTTCATAAAGTTCGTGTGAACTTTAAAAATCTATAACTTTATTTGTATTATAATTTTTTTAAGTGCACAGGAACACCCTGTATATATAATCAAATCAGAGAAAGAACAGATGCAGTAAAAATCCACTATTCGTAGCATTTACTGCTTAAAAAAGTACCCAATAAAAAGTAGAAAAATATTTTATTATATTTTTGTTATGAGAGATTATAAATTTGTCGCAGTCGTCAGAGATGACCTGTCTATGTTCCGATTTATTGTGACATGGAAAAAACAATTCAGCCATCTCTAACCTCTGAGCTTACTTTTCTATTTAGTGTAGAACTGATATTTTATTGGTTAATGAAGACATAACGCCAACTTTATTTTTAATTCTAACCTTATGTCACCTACTTATAAAATTCGGAAAAGATAAAACTTTAAATTTCTTTAAACAGTTACTTATCATCGCCAGAAGTACAATCATAGTATTGAAACATAAAAGCTTTTCTGTAGAGATTTCAACATGTTTTTTATTATACTCTCTCATTATATATATATATATATATATATATATATATATATATATATATATATATATATATATATGTTAGTTAGTTAGTTAGTTTATGCAAAACTAGGTAATCCGTATGGGTAGACCCAAGGAGGCTGATATCCAGAGAGCTCATTGGAAATTCAGAGCAAATATGTTTGAATAAAAACAGATCACTTTAAGGTTCCATGTAATAAGTTATTTCACCACAACCCTTTTACAGAGCCCTTTAAAAGGGTTGTGATGAAATAACTTATTACATCGGACCTTAAAGTGATCTGTCTTTTATTCAATATATATATATATATATATATATATATATATATATATATATATATATATATATATTGATTATTTCATCACAATCAAGGTAATAGAGCCACTAATATGCGAGGGTTGTAACTGACTGTGTTAGAGAACATTACAAACCCCACTGTTGAGAAGAGAAAACAATGAAAGTACAGGGAGGGAACGTTTAACGTTGCATTTTAAATTTTGAATATGAAAGTTAACTGCAAATCAAGAAGCCGAAAGAGAGATCCACAG
>OZ010579.1:26951100-26978600 GCA_963932145.1 Acanthosepion lycidas | reverse complement strand
TAAGTAAAAGCAGTCTATTTTCCAAGTAGTAGGGAAGAGCGGGAAATACGTTGAGCCCTACTCTACAACAAATATAGACCTTTCTTTGGATTTTTGGGGAAATCTTGAGATACACACCTCGAGCAGCAGACCAGATATGGCAGCAATATTCAATGCGCGGACGAATGGTAGAGATATAAAAGTGCTAAAATTATCTGGAACGAAACAGTGAACTAACTTTCTTAGCAGCAGAACTAGCAATTGAATCAATATAGGTTCCTCTACTTTTCGAGGGAAGAATAGCATAGCATGATGAAAAAGGCCGCAATATTAATAAAAAAAAAAGTTTAATGTCTCAAAATGTTTATGTTAATATTAAGAGGAAACACCAAAATATTTTTTGAATATTTTTCGAAATTTTTTTACTACTTTCTAGCATGTTCGAAACTTTGATTAAATATCTAGTTTTGTTTACGTCAGCGGCTGATTTAAGAACTACGTTTATTTATTTTATTTTATTTTATTTTATTTTATTTTTCCTTTCCGGTGAAAAATACATTGTTTGATAATTCCTGCAAACATCAACCGCCGGATTTTAGTGAAACTTTAAGGACATATTCACAAACGAATGAAAAATTTTATACGTTTCTTTTTAATTTTGGTATTTTTTTTACTTTTTACATATATTACCCCCTCTTTCCAATAACAGTATTGTCTTAAGAACACTGTTTTTTCCATAAATAATTAAGTTTTACAAGAAATGCTTTCATTTTTTTAAAATGTTAATAAGATAATTTAAATCATTTGAAATTCTGCATTATTTCAAGGAGGTTAGGTGATATTGTTAACAAGTGAAAACTACATTCAAGGATGGAAAATTGAAAAGCTCATTATAAGACGTTTTACCCCTATATATTTTTTTTATTTTATTTTTATAAATATAGGTAATGTGGCCCTCTTTAAAAGTATCTTGACCATACACGATATAATCAGAAAATAAAAGTAATTACTATAGTCAATTTAAATTCAACTTTCCTAAAATTAGATTATGGTGAACATTTTCCAATATTTTTAAGATTAGGGAGTACTTAAAATTTATATACAAAAGCGTTCACCCGTCATTTTCTTAAATTATGGTTTAACACACAAGGTATCTTTAGAATAATAATAAAAGAGTCAGCAAATCGTCAACTGATTTACGATGTGTTGAAAAGCACTTAATCACGCTACTGTTTGTTTTAAAAATCCATTTCTCTGTTATTTTAAACTTAAAGTAAATATATTTTTCAAAACAGATTGATTAAATTTTAAATCAGTTAATATTCCTCAAATAAAGTTTCAGGAAAATTTAACAGATTTTTAGAAGTGAGAATTAAATTAAAATTAAATTTTGTTTACAAATCTGTCAAAAATGGCTGAATTTAAAAGATTTCTGAAAGCGAGCAAAAAGTTGAGATTCTAATCAATATAATTTCTATTTGAAATGCACCAGAATATTTTGCTTAAGGGAAATAGTAAATGTAACCATCCCACTTTCAATTAAAGTTTTAAAAAAAAAGCTTAGAGAATGATTTTTCATTTTCAAAAATTCATTTTAAACCGAGATATGAAAATTGAGTGGAGATACATAATTCAATATAATCAACTCCAGTTCATGTCAGTGGAAAAGTTGATACAAGAAAGCGCAATGAGTTCCTCTCCATAAAATATTGAGTGTCGCTTATTTTATGACGATATGTGTTAGAATGTCTGTCTATATTTCTGAGATGAGGTATTATGTACATTATTTACATTATTCAGTCTATTTTCCTCATGTTTGTCGCCATATTTATTATAACGTTTCGGCCGTTGCACGTTCCGACCTTCTTCAGGTGGTTGGAATGTCGAATTGAACCCTTTATTTCGCTCACCGGGGTAGACTGTTCCAGTTCCGCATGCCATGTTTAATGGATATTAGTTATCAGTTATCTCCTGTTAATTCCCCTCTCCAAGTTCTCCACTGCCTTAACCGGGTATAGAACTCACACTCTTTGTGTCCTATCACTGAATCTAACCAATGTCATTATTCACTGTGTAATGTGTCCAGTGCGCGAAATAAAGGGTTCAGTTCGACATTCCAACCACCTGAAGAAGACCGGAGGGTACAACGCCGATACGTTGTAAGAAATATGGCGAAAAAGATGAGGACAATAGTCCGAATAATGTAAATAATGTGTTAAAATCTGTTCCTTGAATTCTTTTATTGCCAAGACATTTCAAGACATAGGCAATCATTACTTTTCAGAACTTTCTTTTTTTTGTCGATTCTAATTATTTTTTTACCTTGTATCCTACCATTTTTATCTATCCTGATATCTATTCCCAATACGCACTAAGTAGATTATACACAGTTTCACCAGATTTTCTTGCTTTCAGTATATCATTTAAGTGTTAAATTCACTATGCAATCTTACATTCTAATATGACCACGGAAATTAGATTATCTCTTTCTGATTGTAAGCATAGGCTTCTTTGTTATTCCGATTTTTATATGTATTCATCGTTGCTCACACCTTTAGTCATAGCAGTAGATATGTTCACCTATCATTCGGTTCATGCTACCCCTCGTTCTCTTGAAAAGGAGCCTGAGTTTATCCCTTATTCTTTGTTTAGGTTTCGTTTTCCGATTCCTTCTAATGTCTTTTTCTTCCTTGTCTATCCCCCTGCATCCTAGTCGCATTACCGCCTTTCATGTAGTGAATTGATATGAAAATAAGCATATAAGCCTCTTTCTCATCTTTGGGGAATTTTTCAGCATTCACCGCCATATTAGATAGTTTATAGCGATTCGATACCCGTTACTTTCTAACTATATTTTTCCTATCTTATTACATTGCTTAATTTGTGGAAGACATTTTCGCTACCTTTATATACCCTTCGAATTATGTGTCACATTTTGCGACACCTTTTACTAAACTACCCTGACAGTTAAATTTCTAAAACTTATTGAATTTTGATTCTCTTAATATATAACTCACCACTTGGGGCACTTCGAGGCGGTGTAATGGTTAGCAAGCTTGGCTCGCTAGAACAATTACAACTGAGTAGTGAGTTTGATCTTCACTGCGTGCCTCCTAATTTCGGCCTTGTGCCACATCTAAGCTACGCTTGGAAAGTCACTATATAACTCACACCTTGGGCTGCCTCTTTTGCTACCACCCGTGCATTCTTTCGACTGCATCAAGCGCGGAATATTTGCTGAAGAAAAGTCAGGGATTGTTATACTTATGCCTTTTAACTATTCTGTTTATTTAGACGTTAATGTGCAAATGTTTTTCAAACATGTTTTCTTTTCTTATCTGTCATTTTGCTACTGGAAAGAGGAGTGATATCAGAAAAAGCGAAAAACAAAAAATGATTTTAAAAATACAAGAGTAAAAATCTTATTTTCACAGCTCGTAAATCTCACTCAGCTCGCATCCACAGGACAATTGCTGAAATATCCCTTTAATCTTATTTCTTTATTTTACTTGTTTATCTATTTGTTTGTTATTTTATTTATTTATTTGCTGTTTATTTATTTCGTCGTTGAACTGATTTCGAAATAGCAATGTCTTTATCTAGCGTCATTCAAGCATGCTGTAAATACTTTTATCTCTCTTTCTTTATTCTTCATCTTTGGGAATCTTTCCGCCTTTTCCTTCCCTGTTTTTATTCTATCTCAGGGTTTGTCACCTTATCAAATAGTATGTACATCAAGCAAAAGCCCACAACATCATGAATTGAAATCTAAAGTGCGTCATGAGTAGTTTGTAAAGAAAATAGAGGCAAACGGAAAGACAACAAACCCTCAGGTGGATACGAAACTGTGGCTCTGCATAATTCAAAGATTTTTTTATATTTTTTACATTTCGGAAAAAAAATTGTTTGGATTCTTTAATCTCAACATAAATCTTCGCATGTATATTTTATTTATTTTTTTTTCTTGTTCCATTCGGGGAATAGAATAAATTTATTTAATACATGTGATGCAAGCATATGATATATATATATATATATATATATATATATATATATATATATATATATATATATATATATATATATACAGAAAAATTACTTAGCTGTAAATATCAATTTTTGATGTATTTTCTCCGACTTCGAAGTTTCTTATTATCCATTCTTCAAGGAATCTGTTGTTTGAATATATATATATATATATATATATATATATATATATATATATATATATATATATATATATATATATATATACATACATATACATACATACACACACACACACATATATATAAATATATATATATATATATATATATATATATATGATTGACTCTTTTCGACTTCTTTTTTTTTTGACAGGTCCCTACAGAACGTGGGGAATCAAGGCTATCCACAACTACCTATATTTTTTAGCTCTTAGCTATTCTGTTTCTTGACACTCACCCTGAGTTCCGCATTTCTGACATTTATTTGCACAAGATCGTTCGGTCACCTACACGCTGTTTCTCTCTTACTCTCTTGACTTCATAACAAATGGGAGAATCAAGTTCGAATTCCAGTCGAGTTTGTTTCATTAATACATAAAGGCAGGAATGCATCTCTTCTCTTCCATCTATGGGTTAAATAACAATTTTGTTTCTGTAAAAGCCACTAACATTCTCTTAAAACTGTTAATAGAATTATCACTAGCAAAGAAATTTTTCTTACAATTCAACATATGCTTCTGCTTTAAATAACCTACAAAAAGTTTGATAAGCCGTAAAAACACATCAGTTTATGACCTGCTTTGTTTTATTTTCAAATTACATCTTTTCGGCGCAGAAGCTAAGTTAAGCTTGGTTCAAAATATTTTAAATAATTTCTGATTTTCTTCAAATAAGGTTTCAAAAAATGATAATTGATATTTAAAAGAATTTCAAAGTGAGATTTTCATTTTTTCATAAAATGGAAAAAATGGTTGAAATCTGTCAATTTTGCTGACTCAAAAAAAAAAAAAAGATTTTTAACGAAAATTTCGGACGTCCTAGGAACGATTAAAAATGCCAAAAAATACCCCCAAAATACTTTGATCTTTCCTCTTAATAATAACATAAACATTTAGACGATAAAATTTTGTTTTCGTCAAGTTTGGCGTCTTTTTCATCATACTATGCACTTTTTTTTAACGATCTCATAACAGTTATAATTTAGAATAGGTGAAAAGTTAATTGAACACAGAATAGTCTGCTTCAGAGTAAGTTTCTCCCAACACCGCAAATAGCTACAAAAAAACAAACTGAAAACAAATGTCATTTTCTCATTTAGTCACGTCAGATTAAAATATTCATATGAAGCCCATAAATGCAAACATAATCGACACTGAATTATGTAGAAATCATTGGAAGATCCCGTACAATCGTTTTTACAGGTTTTCAAAATTCATCAGTTATTTTTGAATGGTCATTAAAAAAGTTAAAAGATTCAATACTAATTTCGTAATAATTTAATTCATTTAAAAATCTAAATATTTTTATCGATTTAGCTACCAGTGTAAAATATTAAAATCATTCGTATTCTGCTTGCTAAAGTTTATTATTTCTATTATGTGTCGTAATATATATTTAGAAATAACATTAGTATTCCTAATAGATACCATTCTTCTGCATGAACTACAATAATATTTAACTACCCACACTGATTTGATGAGAAGCAAATATTCAAGGAGTTTAAAGAATTTTTTGTTTTGTTTTGCGATGAGTCATTTTAGATTATGGGGATGTGGCACAGGGCCGAAAGTATGTGGCACACAATGATGATCGAACTCACCAATCAGTCGTAATTGCTGTACGCCTAAATGCCTCAGTCAGTCTCCCAATTCCGTAAATTGCTACAAAACCAAAGCATCAGCATGAAAACTCGTCTCATTTTCTTAAATAGCCTCGTCAGATCAAGACTTTCATATGAAAGTCATGCATGGTACCATATCTAAACTCTCATCTGTATACAACCATTTTTCTCTGATCAATGGTTAAAATAGCATTAAGGGAGTGAAGCCTGAAGGTTTTGGCAAAGGTTTGAATAATTTTAAATATCGTATTTGTCATCAATGCAAGCTAAACAAACTCGTTGTTTTTGTTTCAGAAAGACATAACAATAATTTATGGAATTTAGATTATAAGTATTATTTTACCTATACCTACGTTTATGCAAAAATATCCACCCACTTTCGATTTTTCGAGGTTTTAAATTTATCAGTTATTTCTGCATGTTCATTGAGAAGATAAAGTTTCAACTAAAAGCTGCTATTCTAATTTCGTAATAAGTTCGTTCATAAATAATTAACATTTTGTCATATATTTCTGTTATTTGTAATATTATCATCATGTATTTTTCTTGAAACCCACAAATTCTTTTTTAAGATTCTATAAGTATATAAATAGAAAGCCTGCAAGAATAGGACTTTTACTAACAGCGTTACGATTTTGTTATCGATTTAGCTACCAGTGTCAAATACTAACGTCATTCAGAGTCTGCTAGTTAAACTTTGCGATTTCTATTATATGTCACATTGGATATTTACAAATAGTATTAGTATTACTAGTGATGTATGACTGCTACATCAGCCACGGCTATATTTAATCATACATACTGATTTGACACAAATATTCAAGGCGTTTAAAGTAGAGACATGTGGCCCAAGATTGAGAGTGTGGAGTACCGAACTCACTACTCAGTCGTAACTGTTCTGGTGAAGCAAGCTTGCTAACCATTACACCACATTGAAATGTCTACACCGCAATGTCTATGGATCAGTTGTAATTTAGCATAGGAGAAAAGAAAACTAAACTGAGAATAGGTTGTACCAGAGGTAGTAAATTCAAACACCAACAATTAGTAATTGTTCTAGTGAGACAAGCTTTCTAACAATTCCCTCACATCCAGGTGACCCAGTTAGTTGAGGTCATGGACAAAATCCATATGGTAACTAAAATCTTAATTTTTTAAAAAAAAGTGCAAAGAACATAGAAAAAAGAGTTGGAAAGGAAATCGTACATGAAACCTGTGAGATACCTTGTTACTCCAGGACAGAAGGTTAGAATGTTTGAGAGCGAAGATCATCTTGAATAAGTTATTATTTATTCTGGAATTATATATATATATATATATATATATATATATATATATATATATATATATATATATATATATATATATATTTGAACTTAATTTCAACCCTTCATGAGCTTTCGATCCATAGCTATGATTAATTAATTATGAGCATATCATTTTCATTTATGATGGATTTCATTACGATTCTTCTGTTAAGCCTCAAGAGTAATTATAGATTCTTATTGCCCAAAGTAGTATCCAAATGTTATAAAAACCTCGTAGAATTTCAGTAAGATAACGTTGATCATTTCTAAGATACAACGGTTCAACACTGAATCTAACTCTTGGGCAATTTTGCTGTTACACCCGGAATACACACACACACACACACGCATATATATATATATATATATATATATATATATATATATATATATATATATATATATGTGTGTGTGTGTGTGTGTGTGTGTGTGTGTGTGTGTGTGTGTGTGTGTGTTTATGTGTGTGTGTGCGATTAAAATATAGTTGTAAAAGTGCTCAATACCAAGGCGTATGTAAATATAAATGTGTCCACTTATATACTGAACTCTCTCGTTGTTTTCGATGTATAAAGGACAAGTAGCTCATTACTGAGAACCAACATCCAGACAATCCTCACATATCATTTTATTATATTAGTAAAGGTTTATGCAGTACCAAATACATTTATTGGGGGGTAAAATTCAAAGAACTAGTGTACAGTATGCCACAAGTTTTTAAAAAAAGCGCCGCAAGTTCTGAATTCAGATTTGTCCTACTTTTAGATCTCTCGCTACCGACGGCAATAGGAACCAGTATGTCTTCTTATTTATCCATAGCTAGGATGAGAAGAGATGGATTCATACATTCCCTAAATTTATTGGCACTTAATTGAATATAATGAACACCACTGGAATTCGAACTCAGCTGTCCGATTCTTCAATTCATTATGTGTGTAATTTATAAAATTCGGATATAATAGATATATAATTCCGAGTATTTGCTGCAGTACAATTTTTATCAAATTAGTTCTGCCGAATATTGCAATACATTAGTAATAGTCATCTAGACTAACCGCCGAAGAATATTACATCGACAATGCCTCAGTTAAGTCGAGAGTAAAATGGCACAAGGCCAAACTACCGGAACATTATCATTTAAAGAGCCTTCGAGAATAACACTCCGATCTTCCAATGAGTCGTGCTAACATTCATACTACTCTTGTATAATTATATAAGTAAACTTTTCCACTATTTCATATTTCTGAATTGAAATTCATGTTTTTAAAATTGAAAATAAAAAAATCTATTTGTTCAAAAATATTATTTAGACGAAATAAGAAAAAAAAATACCAAAATAAAGAACAATCTCTCACAAAACATCCGTGACCAATATATACGTGTTTTTATTTATTTATTTATTTATTTTTTATTCTCTTATATATTTCAAGTTATTCTTTTAGTGCGCATGCGAGGATTTTTTTAAACAAAACAAAGATTCCCTGCTAAGCTATTAGTGTCTATCATGACAATGTTATTCTCAGACGACTGTGTCAACAAAACTTATTTTTTTCAGGCGATATATAATAAATCGATATCCCATAACACCAAAAATAATCAGCTGCTCAGGGACTGAATTAAACGTTTTTGATTAGAGATTTGTGATAGAATACAGAATTAACTCTGAGACACCTACTGAGTTGTCGAGTCGGTGAAGTTTTTTTTTTTTTTTTTTTCTGACGATGTAGGATGTACAGGTGGCGTAGCTGTCATCAGCGTTTAGAGTGTGATCGGTAAGACGAGTTAAAATCTAGACGATGTTGTTGCTTTCATTGCAAAAAGTATGAATTATGTCTCTTCTCAACGGACCTCGGTTAACTGGGCCTTCATTTTTTTTCTTGTTTTGCAATGAAAACCAATTTAAAGGAAGGAAAATAGAATGTCAAACAGTAGAGAAGGCGATACAAAGAGATTTCATTACCCCAACCCATCCCACAAAAAATATCCTGTCAATTCACAAATATTGCAGAAAAGGAACGTGCGGTCAACTATAACTGCGTTCGTCATTACACTATATAAAAATTGGATGTTTTATTTTCAAACTTTCAATAAAGCATTTAATCTTGTTCTAAGGATCACGACAATGTCAAAGAACTAAGCGTATTTATAACCAAACTGGACCTACAAATTGTAAATCGTCGCCATTTTATGTTTTTAATTTCACGCATGCGTGTTGTTTGTTTTTTATTTTGTCGACTGCACATGTATAGTAGGGTCAGCTGGGCACTATCTGCGAGAAAAAAGTACTAAGATACAATTCACTCCGCCAGACATTTGGAAACAGCTAGATATACTGCTTAGCATTCGCTCTGGAATCTTGAATACAGATTTCTTCCTTCATAAGTGCGTATTCTAGAAATGTCAATTGTCTCTTTCTGATTCTAAATATTCAATATTCTTTCATTTTGTTTCCAATTGTATTCTCAGTTTCCTTCTATAGAACCGTATTTCTGCTGCCTCTTTTTGTGCGATGAGATTTTAAATCATTCACTGAAACTTCATAATTGTTAGATAGTCGTATGGAAAATACTCTCTATGTCAGTGGTCTGTGAAAATTTAAAGATCTGCACCTTTTAAAATTGGGCGATGTGTTTTAAGATAATGCAACATATAGACAGCGTGGTTTGGGCACCTCGAAGGGGTGAAATGGTTAGCTAGTTTGTCTCGCTAGAACAATTACGACTGAGTAGTGAGTTCGATTCTCACTGGGTGCCCCCCCGAAGTTCGGTCTGTGCTACATCTAAGCTGTCCTTGGAAAATCACTATAGACAGCATTATATATATATATATATATATATATATATATATATATATATATATATATATATATATATATATATATATATATATAAGCAGAAGGGCAAATATGTTGTTAGTTTTTCAAAATTTTTAATTTTTATAAACGTTTGTGAATATTCACCAGGTTAATTGAAAAAACTAGGTAGGTTATAGAGGACTTGTGTCTCATCTAAGCTACATTTAAAAATCACGGTATGCATACAATTTTTGGATGTTGTAATTATTTCTATGTTGTCAAGATTAGAGAAACTGTTTTGGATAGTGGATATTTTGGTCTTAGTAGATAGTATTATAGGTACTATTTCTATTCTGTGTATAATTGTTAATGTTATCTTCTAGTGGCTGTATATTTTGTATGCGTTTCTTTTCGTATTAAGGATATTGAAAGTTTCTTGAAAGTGTTTTCTATATATTAGGTTGGTGCAAAAATAATGACGTAATAATATCGTTTTTTGACGTATTTTTTGACGTCAAAAAACGACATTATTACGTCATTATTTTTTCACCAGCCTAATATATTTCTTCCTTGTGTAAGTACTGTGGGGGCTGCACATTCTTAGTGCTCTTAATCAGAATCCTATAATGCTTCCAGATTTAATTTTGTGGTTAATAAAAACAAATAATCCAGCACAAGCAATTCAATGAAAAAAAATGTTTCTGGTCACAATTCTGCGTTACAATTCTTTTAAATTCTGGCATAAAGTTGCTGTTGGAACATTTAAGTTTGTTTCTGACAGGAGTGACATGTTCTTGAACTTATTTCATGCAGGAAAAACTCTGCTCACAGATGTAAGTGGAACCAAACATAGAGAATAATGTGGCAGTAAAATTTCTTAAAAATAGCAAGCATTAAACAGAGAGTGAGTTGTAAAACTCTACTAAATGTAGGGAGTGAAAGATTTCCTTCAATGAAGGATCAGATCGAATGTCTATCAATTGAAGCTGTCATTTATTAGGCGCTGCATAAACATCAAAGGAAAATGGAAGCGTTAATAAGTTGAGTTTGCGCTCAATCCGCCTGAAATCCTGACACATTCTTTCAAAATCTTCAAACTTCACAAATGATCTGTAATCATTGAGAAGATATTTGTAGGCAAATTCTCCTTTCTGAAAAAGGGGTGAACTAAACCTCACTTGTTTGCCTTTATTTAGATTGAAAAGATTTTGATATGCTTATGCATTTCATGAATAAAAAGTTCCTTTCCTTCAATTTCACATTTAGCTCATTCAAATTTTCAAAAAAATAGCTGCTAACATAAGTTCATATTTCCACGCATCAATGTCCATTTTTGTATTAAATTAACAAGCAATCCCATTCATATCGAGGAAGAGCAGAATTTCTTTTCGTAACTCCCTCACTCGCTTCAGCGCTTTTCCAAATACATTGCTGTGGTAGACAAAATCTCCATGCTCACCCTCAATATCCTCCAGTAGGGATTTGAAATGTCAGTGATTGATTACTTTTCAGTGTAGGTTTATACCTATCTACTTTATTAGGATTGTCTTTTCTAATCTTTTCTTTCAAGAGTTTAACAATGACCACATTTTTCCTACATAATACCTGGGAACAATCTTTTCTTATGTTTGTCAATCTATCCCATGAATTGCAGTTTTTTTTCAATTCCATTGACCACACATTCATACAAACCCTGATCGACTGTGGTATTTTATATCGGTTCTAGTGACAGCAATTCTTCGTTGATACGAAAATTATCATCCACTGCACGTATAAAAATTCGTCAAGGTCCGGTATCTTGGATGTTGGTACTCTTATCTAGAGCTAACGAATATCATATAAAATCTTTACTGGCATCTCTCAGCTTTTGAGTCATCTCCTCACTGGTTCTTTCTATGCGTCGTACGACAGTCATACACGATAATGAAATATTTTCGAATTTACCTTACATTTCTCGACATACATCACGTGCGCAAATCATCATAAATTGTTTTATTAACTCGTCATCATAGAATGATTTGTTACGTCTCGAAATTCGCTATGCCACCATAAAACTTACCTCCAACGCAATATCATGAATTGGTGATTGCTTTTGTAAAAAGAGTTTGTTGCTTGTTCAATTTTCCAACATATCTCAAAGCCGTTTTTCCGTTCACAGCTTTTTCCGGTCATGTTGCGACCAAAATCCCCGTGTTTTCTTTGGTAGTGACGCTTCAAAATTAACACATCAATCGTCTCCTGGCGCAGCAAAAACACCGCTTTATTCTTAGAACTGGTGCAGAAATACAGTAGAATCCCTGGAAGGTCATCCTGATATGAGGAATTGGTTACAAAGTCCGTATATGAGGGGTTATATTTAGATTAAAATAAAAGAACTCAAATCATGTTTAACATTTATTTTCAATGTTTTATAGTAAACAAAATAAGCTAATGGTGATTGAAATATACCAGGATTGATTTTAAGGAAAAAGAAATAAATTATGTAATGTTAATGTAAATTCATTAAATTAAGTATGTTACAAATGGAAAACAAATAATGCAACAAGGATTTTTTAATTGTTCTTGCATGATGATTCTTTCTCTTTCAATATCATTCTCAACTTTTTCCGCATTTCGTTTAGTTTTGCTCTAAAAATTTTTTAAACAAAAGTCACTTTTTAACTCTATGTACATTACAGCAATCGTCATGACTGAATGCTGGCTTTCTTTCCATAAAACTGATAACATTTTCAATAGATTTTTCAATTTCAGCCCAGGTTTCATAACAATCATGTTTTTATTTCCTTATTCATTGTGACTGTCAATGTTGGAGAATAGATTCTTTGTAAGATTTTTCCAATGTTGAACTCAGCCATTAGTTACAATGAACTTTCACCATGATATTATGCAACAATAGAAGCCATTAGGGTGAAATAAGCATACGCAATTATCAAAAGTAAATTTCCTGAAAAACAGAAATTTTAAATCAGTTACATAGCACCAAATAGTTCAAATATACACATCAAAATCGTGTCTAGATATGAGGGGTTCTGGATATGTGACACTCCGAATATGCACATATACACGTTAAGCAGGTGCAACGTGTCCGAGATTTACTTACCCCCCCCCCACCACCACCACTGAGTCAAGTTGTGACGCAAGCTCCTTTTTTAAAGTGGGGACCCAAGTGTTTCCATTTGAGCCACTGGACTAAACTGCTCTAAGCTTGTCTAAGCTAGCCTAGTTGTTCATAACTTGTCTAAGCTAGTCATACCACCGCTACATAATAGATGTTATGCAACGGGGTGGCGAAGCAAACGGAGAAGCAAAAGGAAAGAAAGCCCCGGAACGGAACATATACTACAACCGCAGCATTTACTCCAACGAGAAAACTGCTTCCTCCTCCCCTACCAATCCCTCAGCAGAAACCTGGGTGTAGAGAGACCCAGGGTCAATGTGTCCATGACAGTTTGGTCGAAAATATTTCTGTACTCAATGACAATGCAAGGGGTCATACAGCAAATATATCACAAGAAAACTTATAACTTTGAACTTGTACGATTATGATTTTTTTAATGATAGCTGCAAAATTCTTCGTTTGTGGTAGGTATAGGGTTTTTTTTCCCCTAATGTAAATCAGATTCACGAGACGTCGAAATTTATTTCGCATCAAAACCAGCGGAATTTTAATCAAAAGTTATCGAGACTGCTTGGTAAATAGTAACATGTCATTTCAAATAATGGTGAATATATAATTCAATAAAAAGCATTTGTTCTTTTCTTATGTATAAAGTTGATAAATAAAATGGTTATTATTCACCAGAGTTGTCGAGTTTATCTTGGGAAAAATAGTGAGTTAGTTACGCCATTCTACCTTTCGCCCATTTTACTTGATTCGAACAAGTACCTTCCATGAATTCTTGAAGTCAATAGCCAGTGTTTATCGTATCTTGCTCATCTTACTTTGACATTAATAACGCACACCTCATTCTTCATAACCATTCTAACAGAAATCTTCAACATTGATTGCCTCACGAGCCTAGTATTGGGTGAACTTTATTATATAAAAAATAACTTGACCTCTATTAGTTCATGAACTTTGTCTCTCTCTCCATTGTTTTACGTTTCCAAAATGGAATGTAAACTATATGATCTGCTTGTTTCCAACGACTCGATCCGGATAAAATTTTAAACAAAAGAGAAATTTAAATTAAATTTAACTGCTATAAATAATTTTTTTAAAAAAAGCACTGCGTATTAAATATGTAAGACTTTATTTTATTTTTTTATTTTTTATTTTTTTTTGTACAGTCTAAATTGCAAGATAATGGCATTTACTTTAGATATATCACATTATACCCAAGAATAAATGACTATTTTCATAAAGCATACCCCGCATTTGTGTTTCGTTATCTAAACGAGAGAGAAAAAAAAATATGATGGATATGTTTAAAAACAATAAGACAAGTAACCCTGCAATGTTTTGCAAAGAGTTGCAAATGTCACCTTTTCACGTGCCAGGTGCTGAAGCTGGAACCATAGATAGGCTTTGCAAAATATTAATAAATCATTTGGCGTTTTTACGTAAACAAGGAAAAAGAATCTGTGACATTTTGTCTTGAAATCTCCTTATATCCCACGCTATGTGATTCACAACGGGATTAAAAACTTTAATAAAACAGTGATCTAGATGTTAATTCAGCTTCAAAAGATACCTGCCGTTCATATCTCAAGAGAATCCTGTTGCGCGTATTTTCTTAAATTAGAACTACTTGCACCCACAGTTTAAATGTCATCATTCAAAACGTGTTGCGTCTCAGTCAAAATATATGTACATTTATTCATCTCTAATGTTTGTTATTCAAATCTCCAATTCTTTTACTGTGATTTATAAGAATCTTTATTCACAATATAATATCCATAATATACATCCTTGTCCAAATTAATTGAAACGACTGCTTTAGTTTCCTTTCCTTCACCAGACAGTCAGTTTTTGACTCCCTGGAATGACAAGGTGTAATGGATTTCTATTTTTTTCTCAGATTAGGTCATTTGCAGTGACGTTCAGTAATGTGAATCTTTTTCGGGTGACTGATGAAATTTGTTTGGCCTTGAAAATTATAGCATCACCCGTGATTGCATCAGATTTTCATCACGCCCAGACACTATTGTCTTGACTGTCGATTAGTTGTCTTACTGTCATTGCATGCGATGGACGTTACTCCCAGAAAGCGTACGAAAATTTTAACGCTGCACGAACACAATAGCAAAACTTACCAGTGAGCAAATCAAAGTACTAGCGACTGGCTCGGAAACTGGCCTGATTTTTAAATCCAATCAAGAATCTGTGGTCAATCTGCACTGAAAAACTTTGTGGAATGGACATACGAAGTACTAACATGCCCAATGGGTCATGTTTCATTGGAAAAATACGAAAAAAATTAAATGATAATGGAATTATTTGTTTTGTTTCAATTAATTTGCGCAAGGGCGTAAGATTCGTGTTTTCAATTACATATTGGTTAAAGGCCATATCTTGTTGAAATACCGAAGTGATTCTCAGCCGATGTGCGGCGGCACACTAGTATGCCGCCGGATTCTCTTAAGTGTGCCGCGTGATCTTAAGTGAGCCGCGAAATATTGTCACAGGAAATATATATATATGTGTGTGTGTGTGTGTGTGTGCGTCTGCGTGTGCGCGTGCGTGTGTGTTTACGGGTGTGCGCGCTCGTGTGAGTGTATATGCGTGTGTGTGTGGAAGTAGTAATGCTACAGCGTTAGTATTTAAATAAATAATTATTGAACTGTTTTTCAAATAATTCTTTTCCTTGTTCTTAGTTAATATTATTCGAAGTACTTTGGTTTAATATTCATTTTGTAAAAATGTATTTTCCGTTTTTAATTTAACTTTTTTCAAAATTTCCTGTATTTAGATTAAAGAATATTAAACCTTTTTTATATAATTGTATTCAAGATTTTTTGCTTAATTCAAAATACATAACTCTTTATTACTTACCATTTTAACGTACGGCTTTTATTTATTTTAAATTTTGTCGTGATATTTTCATTTGCTCCTAGGTGTGCCGTTGTTTAAAAAGGTTGAGAGACACTGAAATACAGAATCTCGTATTATCAGCGAAGTTAAGCAGAGTCAAAATTGGTCAGTTACCTAGATATATAACCGCTTGGGAATACGCGGTGCTGTAAGCTTGAATGTGCAGGTGGTGTAATGTACATCATCTCGGAATTTGAAATCAGAGAGCAGAGTTACGATTCCAGTCGTGTTTGTTACAAGGACTTACGCACAAATCGCCTTAGAAAAGGCATGGATCGTTTCGCAGACACTTGTTAATTTGTAGAACTTTTATCAGTAAATCATTATTATCGCCCCAAAATTCTTAGAATCTAAAAATATTTTATCGCTGAAAATTAAAGTTTAATAAATCGTAAAATAAATAAATAAATAATTATATTACATGAAATATCGAAAATATATTAATGACAGAAGCTTTTCAGTCTTGACAGAGTCCAAATGTCTTTAAACGGTCTTTTTAAAAGATGTTTTTTCTAATCTACTGACCTTTTCCACATTTTAATGACACATGCTCAGACCTTTACTGCCAAAGGTCGCCTTGCTACATCCAAAATTTGAATCGCCCTTATTCCCTACGATTTTTTTCCACAACAGGGCATGGTGAAATCTTAAACACAAGAACTGTCACTTTGTACAACAGACTCCAGTATTCTTACCTGAAAACTACAGTGTATGGATAGATTGTTGTGTAATTTTCGCAAAAATGAAAATAACACTAACATCGAATTTTAACAGATATATTTACCAAAATTTTACAAAGATATCTTGAAATACTAAAGAGTAGATTTATTCAATAAAATCGTCATTGACTTCAGCCATGTCCTCCAGATGACCTCAGAATCTCCCGCATCTCTTCTGGACGGTCTCCTTGAATAGGTTGGTGAATGCTTCCATAATTCTTTGTCTTTAGTTCATCTTTGGTGTTAAAATGCAGTCTGGAGAGATAGGTGATTAGAGTTAATGGGTGACGTGGTCTCAGAAATAGTCTGATAGACATGATTAGGTTATCCTGCTTGTATAGCATGGTGCAGACTCCTGTTGAAGCATCCAGCTGCCACCAACTTGATCCAAGGCAGAACTACCTCTTCAGTGTACTTGACGTAGGCCTCCATGTTGAATAACAGGTCCTGTGGGAAGATGAATCGAGGCAAATCATCGCCATCACTAGTTACTACTCCAAACAACTTCGTAATAACCATTAAACTTATTCAGCTATTTCGGAATCCCTGCACTGTTCTCAGATTGACACCCATACACCCTGAAATGACAAAATAAAAAAATAAAAAAACGCGCATGCGCGAAATATAAAAATAGCGACAATTTACCCATTGCAACTTCTTCACGTCTAGGGTTATCTATCCAGATTCTTCTATGTGCCGTATCCATTTAGGACGTTGGCGACCATGTGGATCACAATATTCTGTCCATTGTAGCTCTTAATATATAATAGTTTTTTTTCTGTTATTTCTCCTAAACCTTGTTTCGACATAGATTTATTCAAGCACCCTAGGTAGTTTTAGCGTTGTTTTCCTCTGTTCCCACTGCTTTCATTCTGATCTCTATCAAATTAACAAAGCCCGCTTTGTTCATTATATGCCAAAGACATTTCAGCTGTCTCTTCCTGTTGTTAAGTATATGTGTCCTTTTTCTCTCCATTTTCTCTTAAAACTTCGTTGTTGATCTCGACATCTTTCAGTAGAACCACATTTCTGGTGCATAAAGATCTTCCCGATGTCAGAGGTTCCCAACGAGGTTATCCATGCAGATTACACAACACTTTACATAACAATTAACTCCTCTATTAACGATAGAGCCGACAAAGTAAAGAATTGCCAATAGCTTTCGAAAAGGACCTTAAATCAGTAGTTTACTGGGACAAACAACAGCTTGTAAATTGTAATGTCTACAAAACAATACTTTCATTTATTCACCGCCACGAACCATCGTACAGACCGGTGACAGGAAACCAAAGAATTCTGAATTCAATACCTGGTTAGGGCAGTGGAGTACTTGGAGAGGGAAATTAACAGGAGATAACTGATAACTGGCATCCATTAAACACGGCACGTGGAACTAGAACAGTCTATCCCAACGAGCGAAATAAAGGGTTCAGTTCGACATTCTAACCACCTGAAGTCCGGAGAGTACAACGGCCAAAACGTTGTGATAAATATGGCAACAAAGATGAGCACAATAGTCCCAATAATGTTAATAGTGTACATAATACCTCATCTCAGAAATATAGACAGATACTGAAAGAACCAATTATGCCCTACATCAGCATGGGTGATGCTAAACCCAAGGACAGCAACAGGTTTCAACTTCTTGAAAGCATGTTTTTTTACTGACATGAAGTGGTGTAATTACATTGAATCAATTGCTAGGTCTACAGCTAGGGATGTTAGTTAACTCTGTCTCGCCTTTTCTACATTAATAAATCTACCATTCGTCCGTGCATTGAATACTGCTGCCACAGCAGATTAGGTCTTCCTACTACATACACCACCGTGCAAAGAATTTAGTCAACCCCTGGTAATTTTTTTTAAAATTGGCCGCAAAAGTATTTATTTTATACTTTATATAAGAGAACATTAGAATACATTGATTAAATCACGGAGTAGACTAGGCTCTCTAGTTGTGTAAGACAGGGGGTGTTTATTTAAAAATCCGGTACAAAATGGCCCAAAGTAATGTCTGACCTTCTGACTTGATGACAACTTATCTCACTGTTTATTAAACCAGTGTGTTATTTCTCCAACGAAATTTTAAGTAACCACAAAATGTTCCATTCGTTTTTAAATCAACCGATTCAAAATATCTTTCGTTTCTTATGAAAATAATTCGGTAAAAAATACTAATGTCGAGTAAAGGATGTTCACTTTATTTCAAATCTATCATTTTCTCCTCTCATTTATGAGTTAAATGGGTGGCAACCACTCTAGAGGAGGGAACAGTCTCTAATTTGAAGAGGGATGGATTCGTTTAAGATACCTTTCCCTCGAGAAACTTCTGCTATGCCTGTATATATGTACTCTTCCAATGACATGACCTTAAGGGAATTTAGACGTTGTGACGAATACAGTAAACGATTCAAAAAATAGCAGATGCTTTGCATGTCATCTTTGTAGATTTGTCATAATTCGGTAGTTCCTCAGTAAGGACCTCAACGCTGCATCACAGACTGAATAAACGACGGAACATTTTCTTCAGTTTTCTTTTGTAAATGTTCCTTCAGGTTTATTTATTTTGGTGAATGGACATAGTTGTAAGAATCATTTTTTCTGGTAAGCAAGTCAGTGGGTGGGAGGAAGAGAGCCCTGTTGTAAACATGTTTGAAGCTGCATATAAACAACACCATCGGCCGTTTTTACGTTTTAAATTAATTAATGACATATAAATTAAAACACATTGAAACCATAATTAATGTCAATTCATTACTGTCAGAATTCCAATCCAAAGATCTTCAGACCAACTCACAAACAATTAGAATCGTCAATGTTCTGAATAGTATGATAGCGTTTGCCATTTTTTCTAGGCTATGTATTCCATTAACTGAATATGTAAATAATTACTCTAAAATGTTGAAATACAGCTTCTTGAAAAGTCCTTAGTCTAGACACTTTGATTATTTCTATGCATACAACTTTACTATGAGTTTAATAGCGTAACATTTTCCATCGATTGTTAACTATATCTTTTTATTTTTTTTAAGCGTTTCACCCAAAGCAAGACGGAAAGCCACTAGCACGCAAGGGGTTACAGCGAGTTGGAGCAAGAGCAAACAGAAGTGATGGAGGAAAGGATGAAGAGAAGGATAGGGGATAGATCAAGGCAACTGGAGGCGCCGATTGACATTACATTTGAATAGTTGGAGATTATAGTTATCAGGGAAACAGGAAAAGGGGAGGGGGTTCCACAGACGAGAAGTGAGAGACATGAAGCTACTGGAGTAGAATAGACGGCTACATTTAACAGTTTTGACAGTGAAAGGGTGTGAGCGAAATGCCAACCTAGTTGAACGTTTAAATTCATGAAGTCTGGGGACCAGCGAAAGCAGCTCATCGGAGCAGTTACCGTGAAAGTATTTGTAAAAAAAAGACAGCGACTGCAGACGAGATGCCAGATCAGGGCCAATTATATTGCATATCCATCTCTGGATCATATCAAGAACATTGAGACATACAAAAGGGGCACCAGACCCTATATGGCAGCAATGCTCCATGAAAGTGTGAATGGTTGATTTGTAGATTTGAAGGATCGACTCCGGCGAGAAAAAATTCCTGGCGCGGCACAGGGAGCCAGATTTCCTTGCCGTGGACAAAGCTATTGACTCAATGTATTTTTTCCATCTCAGGGCGGCAATCAATGTAAGAGCAAATAGTCGCAAAGAGGATCTCTCGAGAAGTTAAGAGTCAGACATTCTAATGGGGTGGTGCAGGAATGGTTATATCTGTTTTTTTATTCGTAAGATCCGTTTATAAAAAGCGAGATTAGCATTCAGAAAATAGCCGTTCCTTTCAGAAGCTTTGACAACGAAAGCTAATAAATATTTGCGCTTGTAAAATCATTCATAACATCGCTAGTATAAATATCCACTCAAAGAATTTATTAATTCTAAATTTTCGTTTTACTGTGATACGTTTTCACTTACAGATTATGTCTTTTTTATGTCCCTTTATAAACAATCGGTTCGACCGAGAGATTCAGTTGAATAGTGAAAGAAACGAAGTGTAAAAATGAATTTTACGTTATTCTTTTAGTTTGTTTTTTTTTCTGAATTTGTTAGACGGGATTTTTTAATAATAGTACGAAAAAGCAATGAAAAGTTTTCAGCCTGACAAAGAATCTATTCAAAAAAGAAAAAGATAATTGATCATTTAGTCATATTTTGGGATGTGAGTATTTCCGAGAACTTTGTGAACTTAATTTCGAATTAATATCCTGGTCTTTATTTACGTTGTTCGGACTATCATCTCCATATTTGTCGCCATATTTATCACAAAGTTTCGGCTGTTGCACGCTCCGGCCTTCATCAGGTGGTTGGAAAGTCGAACTGAACTCTTTATTTCAATCGCTGGTGTAGACTGTTCTAGTTCCACTTACCATGTCTAATGGATGTCCGTTATCAGTTATCTCTTGTTAATTTCCCTCTCCAAGTTCTCCACCGCCTTAACCGGGTATTGAACTCACACTCTTTGGGTCCTGTCAATCGATTTGACTAACGCCTTTATCTACTGTGTGAATTCCAATACTGATAACTAACATCCATTTCACATGGCACGTGGAACTAGAACAGTGCTTTAGTTTATTTTTGTTTTTTAATAGACTGTTTACGGCTATATCAGGTTGAAAAACTCGTCCGAGTAAGCAACGTATAGACTGGTCAGTACCTAAATAGGAGACTATTTGGGAATGCCAGGTAGTGCGGGCGGTGTAATGGATAACGGCTCAACATTGTTAACCGAAGAACCGAGTTCCAATTCCAGTTGGGTTTGTTATATTTACTTACGTGAAATATTTTTTAGGAAAAATATGAATGCACTTCCTCTGTATGCCCCCGCTATGGGTTAATTAATAAGACTTATATTTAAAAGAAAAAGCGTTATTAACCTCACCAAAATTTCTTACGGTCTAAATATATTTTCTGGATTTAAATAACCTGCAAGGGGTTGTTAAAGTGTAGAAATCTAATCAAAAAATAATTTCACTCAATTCAATGCTAAAACGAGGAAATTAGTCCAAAGAAAAACAATTATGGTGAAAATTATAACTGATACAATAAGCTAAATAGGAAAAAAAATCAGTGTGTGTATGCAGAAATTATTCGTACGGACGTGTGAACAAGATGACTATTAAATTGTAGGAGACATTTAAGTTACCCTTGGAAAGAGCCCAAGATGCCAACAACGAATTATAGATGTGTAAAACAAAAAAAAGTAGTTTAAATATCTGGGAAGTGTTTTAATAGAAGACGGAAAATCTGATATATATATATATTGCAATGGGTATTGAAATAATAATGTATGAATTCCAAAAACAAAGCAACAGAAAAATATCGTTATAAAAACAAAAACAAAAAACTGCTGATTTTTTAAATCAATTCACACCGAGTAAGGTGGGAATGCCACTAGTACAGAGAGTAGATTACAGAGAGTGAAACTGAGAGAAAAGACTGGGTATAGTGGGAACTGAAGAAAGGATAACTGATGAACGGGATTTAAGAAGAGATGTCGATTCTATAAAGTCAACAAAATCAACTATGAAAATGGCCACAATCATCTGAACGTGTATATAAAAAAAATTCTTATCACTCTAGAAAGATTAAAAGAAATTTATATATTGAGATAAAAAATAAAAAATATCCTTGATAATGGCTCATATATACAGAAAATTTGGACAAGTATTTACACACATTATGCTTAGAAAACTTACGAACAAAAGAAAAATTTTAAAAAGCTTACTCACATTACCTCACAGTGGTTTTCAATAAAACTTACAGACACACACACATATACGCACACAAACACATAGACACACACACACACACACACATATATATATATATATATATACATATATATATAATTGTTGAATGAGAGGTCAACGCTACAACCATTTTATTTCCTAAAGACATATACCTCCCACCCCCACTTCTTATTCTATATAACTATCTTAAAACACAATTTCTGCTAATCTCGTTTTGATTGCGTTTTTCGGTTGATTCCTGGAAGAATTTTTTAAATCCACTCATTGTTTTGAAACTGCAAGGTCTGAGGAAGCAAAACCGAATTTTATCGGTTTCTTGAAATATAAAATATTACCATGGCTTTCTGAATACTACAACTCTTGGGATTTATATCCTCCATGGAATTATCCATACGGATAATCAGTTAACTTCATTATATATATATATATATATATATATATATATATATATATATGTGTGTGTGTGTGTGTGTGTGTGTGTGTGTTGCTACGAAACATAGATCAAATATGAATAAGCATCCGACAGAATGATACGATAAAAAACAAATAGGTAACATTTATCAGTCAGAAATTGAAACATGTTTGATTGATAAACTTTTTTTATTTGTAATGGTCCTATCATATGGTGTACTCTTCCGTCGTATTCGACGTATGAGGGTCAAGCTCAAGCAGTTCCCTTCCTAAGAACAGACAGCCGGACACCAGCAAATATGATTTGATTATAATGAAGAAGGCTTTGCGCAGAACCAACCACACTTTTGAAGGGCCAAATATAGGCACACACACGTATATATATATATATATATATATATATATATATATATATATATATATATATATATATATATGTTATTTTATATGCATACACATATTGTATATTTTTGCTCGTTTACATATTTGTATACTGTTAGGCCTTTCGGCAACTCACAACCCATACCTACTCACAATCTACAATTAACGACCCATCTCTCTTTCCCATCGCTCTAACAATATAACATCTCTCTCTCTCTCTCTCTTTCTCTCTCTTTTGCATATATAAAAGAAATCGCTAAATGCAAAGACAATTAGGTCAAAGAGACTAACGACCATAAGGATGGAGCCGAGGCTAAAAATAGATTCTCATACACGAGACACATCACGTGACTAAATGCGATCGTCTGACCGGGAAAAGATCAACAGAAACCAGTTTGTGTAATGAAGCTCGAAGGAGACGGATAATCTATTAAATTCTCATGTGAATTGATTCTCCGACATGAAGAGAAGTGATGCCGCTCCCAACTCATATAAACTCCAAGCACAAAAACAGGCGGGATAAGACTTGGGCGAATAATTTATCTTTTCCTTGTTACTATCAAGCAAGAATGATCACATGATAAAAGACGAACTCCAATTCAACTCACCACTACACTGCTTAAGTTAAAGGCAGAGGTGAAAAGTGATAGTCACCTAAGAAATGCATATGTGATATACTCAATTGAACGAAGGATACGAACTATAAATATATGACTTATACAGCGCAAGCGAATGTACAAATTCTATAGCTCTGAACCTAGTCAACCGACTAACGTAGGCGATATTGAAGAAAAGAGAACAGATCAAAGGATACCGCTACTTGAGAGAACAAACTGATTTGAAACTAAACAAGACAAAGAGAAATATAAGAGAAAGAGAGAGAAAAAGGAAAAAAGAAAATCTTACTTTATTTCAGAAGAACTGAAGCTAAGTTTTTATTTCAATTTTTACCCTCACAAAATAACGCATAAATCTTTCCACACAGAAATGTCTAGCTCATATCGAGCAATGAATTCTCTTGCCTAAACGTCTTCATGTATTGTCGGCTTATAATTAAATCTTGTTAATTTGTATATTGACATTTAATCATTTGTTCCTGTTGGTTATCCTTCCGAATTCGTGTATTTTTCCCCTGCTAAGAATCCATTCATTGTGGAGTGGTCAACCTGGCGTCTTCTAGACAGTGTGTTGCTTTTATCTTTTCTTTTTAGTCCGTTCCGATATAATCCAAGTGAAACCTAATAATATAAAATATTAAAACTGATCTATAAAGAGAGCTCAATGTTTTTTGTAATTTTACGGTAAAGATGATCATTACTATGAAGTAATTTTAAATTTCTATTACATGTAATATATATATATATATATATATATATATATATATATGTATGTATATATATATATATATATATGTATATATATTACATGTAATAGAAATATATATATATATATAGAGAGAGAGAGAGAAAGAGATAGATAGATAGATAGATAGATAGATAGATAGATAGATAGATAGATAGATAGATATGTCTGTGTGTGCAATATATCCGAAGTTCTTCAGTATTTTTGTATATTTTTTTAAAATACTGCTCAATACAAAAGTAGAGCTTAAATTATAATTATTTTTTAAAAAAATACGATTCCTTCGCTACATAAGAATGCTCAGGATTCAAAAACAAGAGCCAAAAACTTCAATATAATAATTAAAATTAAAATGAATTAAAGTATCAAGCTCTCTTTCATCCTGAAGCTAAATTTTTGTATATATATATATATATATATATATATATATATATATAAATATATATATATATATATATATATGTTTGTGTGTGTATGTGTGTTTTCAACATGTTTCACTTTTATTCAATTTACTGTAGCTTAAAAGTGAAACAAGTTAGGTAGAAATTTCGCATTTGCTCTTTATCTCATCGTGCGTGTCTTCGTTCGTGTGTGTGTGTCTTTGCGCGTGTGTATGTGTTTACGAAATTTTCTAAAGAATAATATTTTTAATTTTAATAATTTTTGTTATGACGTCGTCAATAGACACTGATGATATGGCAGCACCTTTTGAATCCCCCCCTCGAAAAAACCCATATTTATTTTTGACCTTGTCACAGATGAGGATATGAGCGTCCGAGTGGCAAAATAGGGTCTGGAGGTGTGTATAATGCAAATGCATGATTCAATTCCTCCAAAGAGAAAACAAATGAGATTCATCGGCATTCACCGACACTTTCAATTTCCAGAAACAACTTTGTGCATGTGAGCACATTTAGTTGGAATACAATGTGTGTCTAAGTATGTGTGTTCTAGGATGTGTGTATGTGTATGTGTGGGGATGTTAGTTCCCGCGCATTTGGCTTGGGTGTGCTTGTGGGTGTGTTTGTGTGTGTGTCCGCGCCCGAGTGCGTGATCGTTTGGCTTTATGTGTCAGAAATATTATATGTGTGCCTCGCCGAGATTTGGTGTGTGTATGCGTGTACCGATTCACGTAGGTGAGTGTGTATAGGTTTTGTATGCCACAAGAATCTGTTGGAACTGCTCAGCAACCTTGATATATTCGGGAAAAGACACTAGATCAATCAAGAACATATACTAGCAGCAAACAGTATGCATGCGCATACAGAACGAGTTCAGTAAATATACAAATATAGAAAGGGGCGTAAGGCAAGGATGCGTCTTCTCACCCGACATGTTCAACCTATA
This sequence comes from Acanthosepion lycidas, assembly GCA_963932145.1. Taxonomy (NCBI): domain Eukaryota; kingdom Metazoa; phylum Mollusca; class Cephalopoda; order Sepiida; family Sepiidae; genus Acanthosepion; species Acanthosepion lycidas. The sequence goes on along the minus strand of OZ010579.1, from coordinate 26,952,634 downwards.
CATCGAGGCAATCCTGAGAGAATTGGAAACCCTACCGGGATTTAGCATTGGCGGCTACAATCTTAACAACATAAGATACGCAGATGACACAGTAGTAATAGCAGACATGGAAGAGAAATTACAAAACCTCTTAGAGAATGTAGCAAAGGAGAGCGTGAAGAAGGGACTAAGCATAAACTAGAAGATGGCAGAATACATGGTCATCAATAAAAGGATATGTCCGAAATGCGATTTGAACACTAAAATCAAGTCAGTGTAGAAGTTTAAATATCTGTGAAGTATTTTCACAGAGAACAGTTAGTGCGACTCTGAGATCTGTTGATATATTGGTATGGCCAATGACCTATTTCAAAGGCCGGGCAGAGTATCGCGAGGCAGGAGTATTTCTTTGGTAACAAAGAAAAGAATACTGTTACTGGACGTCTGTGGTATTGTTAACAGGCACGTGGCGACGGAGATGTGGTTCTCCAGAAGGATTATGCGGTCTTGGATAGAATGCAAAGGAGGAGGAGGCTTATACTTAACATCAGGAAGGGACAGCTGAATTTTCTAGCACATATAATGAGGAAGGAGGGCCAGGAGAATCTGACAATCACAGGTCGAATAGAAGGAAAGAGAGACAATAGAAAGCAACACTTGACATACCTGGCAGCTTAAGCAAGTGGATGACAGAACGTAGTCTGTGTGAGGTGGAAGGTGGACGAAACTTATTGAGAGCTACAAGGGATAGGGGGAAGTGGAGAGCCATGTTCGCCTACGTCATAAAAGGACACGGAATATAAAAAGAAAAGAAGTCTATGGGAACACTCGTTTGTGTGTGTGGTGTGTGTGTTTGTGTTGTGTGTGAGAGAGTGTCTGAAACCACCACTCGCCCCATATATATATATATATATATATATATATATATATATATATATATATATATATATATATATATATATATATATCAATTATTTGTGTTGATCTCTTCGGGGAGAAAAGTTAATTTGTAAACAGTTATTGTTACTGCAGGTGATGCAAGACTCTTCGTTAAGACGAATCGAATTTTTCGGTCACTGACGTATTTGTTCTAAAATAAATACATCTAAATTCACCTTCAGCTCTGCCATGTGCCAAAGGCTTAGGGATAAAATCTCCAACTGATAATACATCAGTCGGGTTTCGATCACGGCTTGATGCAATCGGATGTCTAGCCACAATTATGAGCTGTGAAACAGTCTCTCTGTGGATGACAATACACACAAACATATATATATATATATATATATATATATATATATATATATATATATATATATATATATATATAAATATATATGTATGTATGTATGTATGTATATATAATGAAAACAAAATTAAAAATACCACACCCGTCACACCACGCCTATGTCACAGCGCACTTTGCTTGCCTCAATGTTCACTTTCACATTTTTATAGGTTCTGTCTCATGCTTTGGACTTCAATCAAGTATATATATATATATATATATATATATATATATATATATATATATATATATATATATATATATATA
>OZ010579.1:26896100-26946100 GCA_963932145.1 Acanthosepion lycidas | reverse complement strand
AGTAATTCGTCCACTTGTTTTGATAAGATTGTACTGAAAATATAATTAAGTTTTTAACGATGCACATCTTAGAAATAAATCGATTCTGTTTCCGCTGTTGTTTGGCAACACGGGAGTTTCATTACCAACTAAAACACAACGAAATACCAATTTCTTATTTCTTCTTCGGTTGAAGATCGGCAAATTAGTTCTCATTCTCGTTAGTGGAAGCCATTAACAATGTACATAAGTACACATACACACACACACATATATGTGTGTGTGTGTGTGAGTGTGAGTGTGAGTGTGAGTTTCTGTATGTGTGAGTGTGCGCGAGCGCGTGTGTGTGTGTATATATATATATATATATATATATATATATATATATATATATATATATATGTCTGTGTGTGTGTCTGTGTGATTATTTCTTTGATACCATTTCACTGCCTACGAATTCTCTCAATGAAAAGTAGTGCACTTTTCTTTCAGAGTGCGCTTGTCGATGTCATAGTTCTTCGAATGACGATAAACTACATCCGGCAGAAAGGCCACTGGTCGGGGTCTTAATTGCTGTTGTCCACCGTCACCAGGGGTGGTACTAACTGTTAGGGTCTCAGCTATGGGCAAATACCGACCTGCAGAAAACAAAACGCTATGAACGTCTAAAAATACATTTTCATAGTGAAAATCGCAATAAATACATTTTATATAAAAAAATTACCAACAATACTTATTTGTAGTAATTACTACCTATTACTATGTATAGAAATTACTACCAATACCTATTTATAGTAAAGTTACCAACAATATATATTTATTTGTTGATAAACGCATAAAATTGCGTTCAAAATATTTAGATTTCAACATAAATAAACATAGAGGGTAATAGGCCGCTAAAAACAATTACTCAACCAATATTGTGTATATTGACGCATAGCCTTAAACGTTCAGATGTCATCATTCAAAGCAATTAACTCTTTCATCACCATACTTTAAAATTTTTTGCTTGATGTCTTATATCATTTTAGGACATCAATCTTCATTTCATGAACTGTTTTTTTTTATTTTGTCCTGGTTCCAATTAGCTCTTGGTCTCTTAGAATCCCGATCTGTACTTGCTCTGATATGTTTGTACGAAAACAAAATATATAGTTTGCTTACTTTTCTTTTTACAACCTTGTGCAAATTAATTGAATCAAGACGAATAATTCCGTTGTTATTTCCTTTTTTCGTATTTTCCAATGAAACGTGACCCATTGCACGCATTAGTACCTCGTATGTCCATTCCACGAAATTGTTCCTTGCAGATTGACCACAGACGCTCGACTGGATTAAAATCAGGAGAGTTTCCAGGCACGTTTATAGTATTTTTTTTTTACTTCTAAGACTTCCCTGTTTGTTCGCCCAGCGTTACAATTTTTATACACTCACTTGGAATAACTTCCATCGCAGATAATGACCGTAGGACAACTAATAGACAGGTGAGACAATAGTGTATGGGCTTGATAAAAATTTGATTCAATCACGGATGGCAGTATTTTTCAAGGCCAAAAAAATTTCATCATACACCCCGAAAATAAATTCATATTACTGCACACCACTGCAAAAGGCCTAATTTGAGGAAAAAATAGAAATCAATTACACCCTGTCAATTCAGTGGGGTCTAAAACTGACCGTCTAGTGAAAGAAAGGAAATTAAAGTGGTTGTTTGAATTAATTTGCACAGGGGTGTACTTCTCGGCTTAATGCAATAGCTCACTGAAACCCAGGACCTTGTCACATTATCGAATTTAAGGAACGCCAAGCCTGGATAGTTCCTAAATGGGTGACCGCCTGCTAATACTACGTGTAAGTTTGAATGTGCGGCTGGTGTAATACATAATGGCTTGGAATTGGATATCGGAGAGTCGGGTTTCAATTCCTTTCGGGTCCGTTACGTTTAATAATTTGGATCAATTTTTTTTTTTCACCTAGGTCATAATGTCTCATATGACTAAATGTTTCTGTGTAATCTATGAAACTTATTTACAGTTCTTTTTGTACTATGGTGAATAGTACGAGTTGTTTCTGGTGTGAATCGGTAAAAATGCTGCTAAACTATTGAAGATCCAATTAATAATAATCAAAAATATTTAATATGTTCAGAATGTGATAATTGCTTGTAACAGAAAGAAAAAAAATGACACCATGAATCGACAACATGGACTTTCTAGTAGAGTAAGCTGTTAAATCCTCAAATATTTATTTTCCAAAAGTAAATAGTAAATTAAACGCTACGTTTTACCATTTTTAGCGTTTTTATATACAGGAAATTTAACATAACTTAAACAAATTTCATGCACTATTTGTGGCTTCATTTTGTTACAGGTTCGATTAATTAGAATACTAATGGTATGTTTATCTAAATGGAGTTTGCATTCATTCGTAACTGGATTCCTTTGCATCGTTATGACGACAGATATACTATATTTGCTCTCTGTGCTTGACCTGCCAGATCCCCGGACCTCACTGGGTGTGACTTTTTCTTGGAGGGGGGTATGTTAAAGACCCAGTTTATGTTCCAACACTTCCAGCAAGTATCGCTGACTTGAAAGATCGAACAACAATTGCAATCAACACGGTGGACCGTGACATGCTGAGGCGCGTTTGGGAGGAATTCTCATATCGCCTTGATGTTGTCCGCGCTGCCGGTGGTGGCCACATTGAGCACTTATAAAACATGAAATGAACCTTGAATGTATATACAACACATGTGTTCATGCTAGAGGTTTGTAATTTTTTTCGTTTTTGACACATCACGTGATGATTTTGGCGTATTCTTTTTGAAACACCCTGTATACTCCTGTATCTCACCGTTGTTATATATTACATTTATAATTTTGGTAACTCATCCATTTCATCTAATGCTAACGGCATCTCTATAATAACGCCCTCTGGATTTGTTATTTTGCTACTGTGTATTTTGGCCGGTCCTGACATTAACTCAGTGTTTAATAGTACGGGACTTTCAGCAAATAGGTCCATATTCGAGACTCTGTTGTCATGGAAGATCTATGTGATGTATTCGATCAATTTTTGCTGTATCTTTCCTTTTTCTATCGTACTCCCTTTTTTACCTTTTATGCATCCTCTCAAAAAACACTTTTTCTTATCTGATATATATTTCAACATTTGTATGTCTACATGCTAGATCTATACTCTGTAATATACGTTTCGGATAGTCAGTGTACACTTATTTGCTGAAAGGTGAGCAACGTTTGGAATTATTTTATGATAACCCCTGTTGAAAAAAATAAATGGTTGAACTTACTTTGTTGTTGAGTGAGAAAACCTGTGAGGGTTGTTCCAAGGCCAGTTATTGTGTTTTAGAACAGAAGACATGTGCGTCCTTCCGCGTTTGTGGTATTGTCCGAAGAGATGTACCGTTTTCAAATTGGTTACCTCTTTTTAAGCACTATGAAACAGGTAGGTCTTTCTATCAGACCTCTGTACAAACAAGATATAGCGGCTGATACAGGTTCAATTTTTCTTTAATTTTCGTAATTTTCTCCCAGGTCTGCATATGGCTTCAAGATAATCTCTTCAGCATACTGTTCTTTGATATTTCGAAAGTACAGAGGTAGTCATTTGTTGTTCTTTGTAATCCTTCCAAGATATTTCTCTCTTCAAAAATATCTTGGGCTTTATTCGAACTAGTTATCATTTTCTGTCGTACCATGGGCAACAACAGATAATTTATTTCACCGGGTTCGTACTTGCCGACTATTTCATTGTCTTGTTCTTTTCCTTCATACTAACGAAACATCTGCAGCGTGTGACAGAAATCGTGTTGAAGATGATCGTCCTGACAAAGAAAGTCATTTGATTAAACCGGATTTAACAAGTACCACGTCAGCCAACCCTGACAAAGGAGGTCAGCTGAGTGGATCAGACAAAGAATCCTGGTTATCAATTTAAGACGAAATCTGACAGGACAAAGATGATGGGTTATCTATAAGACAGTGGTCTCTAGCAGTCTAAAACAAAAACGTCCGCTCGCTTGCCACGCCAAAGTAAAAGCACACGTCAGTGAAATCGTACGCCCTCTCATTTCTCTTCACTTTTCTTCGTTCACCTGCAGCCGCCCATTACGAGATGGTTGCAGCTAAAGAAAATGTTCCGGTTATTACAATTTCGTCATATTGTTGTTGTTTTTTCCAGGGTAACAATCCCCCCCAAAATAATTTCCCTTCAATTTACCCACAAGCGTTCAACTAGAAGTTGCTGCACCCTGTGAATGAACCCGAGGTCATGTCTGGACTGCAACGCTACATCCCATGGTAATAATTTCTGGTGTTTGGAACTGGCTTTTTTATATTACATAATCTGTTGCAAAACATATCTGTTTCTTCTTCCGTGATTTCTAAGAAAGAATGAAGAAAAGAAGAAATAAATATAGAAGAAACGTTAGAGAAAGCACGTCTCATTTTAAATTTAACAGCAATTCTGAAAAAAAGAGGTAAAGTAAAAAATAATAAAAGGCATAAATTAGGTAAGAACTACGGTTATAATTCAGCGAAAAAATAAAAATTAAAAAGAAAGAAGTAAAATATTTCGAAAAGACAAAAAATGAAAAGTTAATATAAATGGAAAAACGAAAGAATATTATTAAACAAAAGGAAACGGATGTAATGAATATTCATACACCTGGGTTCGCCCCTCACAGTAATATGATTGGCTGGTGTCAGCCATAAATACAGACTGATGTGGAGGTACAGGGATGCCCACTGACTTCGCCTATTGCCTACCACTACGACGAGGACCAGTCCATTACAGTTACCTGCTAGATTATCCTACCCCGTCACAGTAGTCAACAACCAGTTTACTACTTCGACAAATATATCTCTTTCCGGGACATATCAGAAACAAAGACAGCAAACAACTCAAATTACAGAGAAGACCGTAAATGAAATTAAAATGAAGAATAAAGAAGTAAAAGGTTTTAAAAGAAAGAAGCATGAAAGAAAAAAAACAAAGTAAAGAACCGATTGTGTTCCAATGAGAATATGGAAGAAAAGAGAAAAGCAGCACGAATGGAGAAAACGGGGACCAAAAGAGAAATAAAAAAAGTACACATATCAAGAAAAGCCGGGAATGTTTTAGTAAAATGAATGAAAATTCAGAATATAAAAGATAAAAGAAAAACTGGGGGCAATATATATTTGAGAATAACGAAGGAATATTTAAAAGAAAGACAAAGAGAAAGAAGATATTAAAATGAATGAATATTCAAGAGAATAAAAGAGGTAAGTTTTTGACTATAAAATGAAAACAGATATCAAAGAAATGAGAAATAAATAAATTTACACATAGAAATAAAAGTTTTCTGACAGGAATCAAAAATATCGAAAAAATTCCGACTAAATAAAAAAATCAAAAAAAAAAAAAATAGGTAAATAGGAGAATGTGAGACGAACTGAAAATTACCTTCAGCAGAAAACAGAAAAAAAGGAATGAGATATGCAAAATGTGCAACAAAAAAAAATGGAGTCACCTATATTTTTCCCTTTCAGCTGATGAAAGTGTTCAACTCTTATGACCTACGCTTTACACTGGACGCGACCTCTCAATACAGACATTAGAAGGATTCTTGCTATTAGAAGCTTTTTTTTAATGAAATATCTTCAGCAAAGCAAGGCTGCGCGATGCGTGTAGGTGTACAAGTACACGGCGAAAAGCAACCACCCTTTTAGGTTCAGGCAAAAAAAAAATGAATGATGACATCAGTATGACGCAATATGGATTTGCATTTTTGGTTTTAAAAAAATAAGCCTTAAATAAGGGAAAATATATTAATATAAAAAAACAGCCTCCAAAAGAATATTTATAATTGGAACGACAAAAAAGTTTCCGCAGAAAGCCAAAAATATGGAGAAATCGAAAATTAGCTGTTAAAATCAGGTGATAGCACATACCAAAATACGCATGCAACAAGAGAAACGGATATTAAACCGAAGCAATCTGTTAAGGTCACAGCAGCAATGAGGCCCGGGGGCAATTTACGGTTCTCTCCACCGAGAAATATGAATCAACTTGTTGACAGCAAAAGTGTAATATAGAAGAACGACACACACACACACACAAATATATATATATATATATATATATATATATATATATATATATATATATAAGTGTAAGAATCAATGCACTTCAGAACCTCCAATCTCCCCATCCGAAGCTTTGCTGCCGGATGTAGTTCATCGTTATACCAAGAACTAATAAAAGCAAGTGTCGCGGTTAATACGGAATTATCGTGGGGAGAGGGAGAAAGAGATAAACTATGCAATGGTAAGGAGAAAGGATTAAGCCCTGGGGAAATTTACGATGCTCTCTACTGATACACACACACACAAACGCCCGCAAACACACACACACACACACAAATATATATATATATATATATATATATATATATATATATATATATATATATATATATATATATATATATATTGGGGGGGGTGTAAGTGGACATGGGAACAGCAGCCGTTAAGAGGTGAATCCAAGCATTTCAATACCTTCAATATCCCAATCCCAGGCCTTGCTGACGGTGTAGTGCATCGTTACACCCAGAAACAAATAAAAGTAAGTAACGCGGTTAATATAGAATTATCGTGGGAAGAGAGAGAAAGAGATAAAGTATGCAGTGGTAAAGGGAAAAGATTATATATTTTCCTCTGTGAAGCTTGGCCTAAGGTGTTGGGATTCTTATTTTGAATAGGAACACTTAAAATGATTTATTAACTGCACAACGATAGCGGCACATATAAAAACATAAATGTAAACAAAATAATGACTGAAACGCAAAATATTATAGAGTGGTTAGAAAACTAATTAATAATGAAAACAAATCATGGTATAAACTAATAGAATAACACCATAGAATATTAAAACATTATGGTATTCCTAAAACCTATAAAGCAGGTATTCCGATGGGCCGCATTATATAAAGCATTGGTAGATCTCCCCACTAATTCTATCCCTTCTCTTATTACATATCAAAATTTCAGGTAACATGGTTGAAAACGAAGGAAAAAAAACTGACAAACTCATGTCCATTAAGTCTATTTACTCCAATTATCATGTTATCAAATGAGTAAATATTTTCAAAGTCATTTCGTATAATAAAAAAAAATTAAACTGTCTCTATAGCTAAAATAATAAAACTCCTATTATCGCACCCACAATCAAAGCTAGTTTACATTTAACAATAATTATTTTTATAAACAACCATTAGCATTACCAATTGGGTCGCCTTTAAGTGCAGTGTTGTCATGTATTTTTCTGTTGCTTTCCAAAATACTTTCCAAAGCAATCAGCATATTTCTGATATATTGAAGACTCTTTTAATATTCTTTTTAAGCATTTCATCCGAAACAAGGCTGGAAGCCACTAGCACGTAAGGGGTTACATAAGATTTGGAGCGAGAGCAGATAGGAGTGATAGAGGAATGGATGAGGAGAAGGATAGTGGATAGATCAAGGCAAGTGGAGATGTCTATTGACATTACATTTGAATAGTTTATAGCTATCAGGGAAACAGGAAAAGGTGAGAGAGATCACAGGCGAGAGGTGCGAGGTATGAAGCTATTGGAGTAGAAGAGACGGCTACATTTAACAGTTTCAACAGTAAAAGAGTGAGAGCGAGATGCCAGCCCCGTAGGACGCTTGAATTAATGAAGCCTGGGAACCAGCGAAAGCAGTTCATCGGAGCAATTACCATAAAAGTATTTGCTAAAAGACAGAGAGATGCGACGGCACGTCTGTTAGAGAGCGACTGCAGACGAGATGCCAGATCAGGGCCAATTATATTACATATCCGTCTCTGGATCTTGTCAAAATCCGAGGTAAACAGAAGGTGCTCCAGACCATATATGGCAGGAATACTCCGTGCAAGGGCGAATGGTTGATTTGTAGATTTGAAGGATTGATTCCGGGGAGAATAATTTCCTGGCGTGACACAGGGAGCCAACTTTCCTTGCAGTTGACGAAGCAATTGACTGAATGTATTTGTTCCATCTCAGGTCAGCAGTCAACGTGAGACCGAGCAGCCGCAGAAAGGTGATCTCGAGAAGTTGAGCGTCAGACATTCTAATGGGTGTGCAGGGAAGGATCTCTGTGGTGATTAATAGAGAGCAGTTTTGTTTTTGAGGCGCTAAATTTAACCAGCCAATTCCTGCTCCAGTTCGCAAGAGATTGGAGGTCTTTTTCGAGACGAACCGCCATGTTAGTTTTGTCAGCGACATTAGATTTGTTTTTGAGGCAGGAGTAAATTGTAGTGTCGTCCGCGTAGATGCCTACTTGGGAATCTATGACGTCTGGAAGATCATTGATGAAGTTCAGGATATTCCCGCAAAAGAAAATCTTATGACCCTGTAGCTAAACTAAAGCAAGTTGAACATACATAATATACATATTATATATATATTATTTACATTATTCGGACTATTGTCCTCATCTTTGTCGCCATATTACTCACAACGTTTCGGCCGTTGTACTCTCCGGCCTTCTTCAGGTGGCGGGAATGTCGAACTGAAACCTTTATTTCTCTCACTCGGGTAGACTGTTCTAGTCCCACGTGCCATGTTCGATGGATGTCAGCTATCAGTTATCTCCTGTTAATTTTCCCTCTGAAAGTTCTCCACTGCCTTAACCGGGTATTGAACTCACACTCTTTAAGTGTTGTCACTGGTTAAGGCAGTGGAGAACTTTCAGAGGGAAAATTAACAGATAACTGATCTACCCCAGTGAGCGAGATAAAGTGTTCAGTTCGTCATTCTAACCACCTGAAGAAGACCGGAGCGTATAACGGCCGAAACTTTGGGATAAATATGGCGACAAAGATGAGGAGAATAGTCCGAATAATGTAAATAATGTACATAATACATGATCTCAGAAATATAGACACACACACACACACACACACACACACACACACATATATATATATATATATATATATATATATATATATATATATATATATATATAATATTCCAGGATCATTTTCCAACTTATTCAAGATGATCTTAGCCCTCTAACCTTCTATCCTGGTGTAAAAAGTTGTCGGAGAGGTTTCACGTACGACTTGATTCTCAAGTCTTTTTTCAAGTCTCTTGAAAATGGAAACAAATACAAACTTTACGTTTCCTTCATATCATGTTACACCGTAGTAATAATAACCTAAAGTTAAGTGTCCCTCGCAAAGCAAGTAACAAAAGCGATGGCATAAATTTCTATTCTCATTAAAACAACAAAGTAAAATCCGAAAATATCATTGGATTCCATTTAAAAGCACTCAGAATCCCCCCCGAATATTGAAATGAAGAGGAGAAATACATTGAACATACGTTTAAGTTTCTCCAATACCCTAATTAAATCTTATTCAATGCGAAACAAAAGTCTCGTAAAAATTTTTTATTAGGTTGGTGCAAAAATAATGACGTAATAATGTCGTTTTTACGTATTGTTAACGTCAAAAAACGACATTATCACGTCATTATTTTTGCACCAACCTAATAAAGTAGAAAATCGGACATTCCTATCAAACCCAACGAATCAAATCATATTGTTCCACCCACCAACGATAATTAAAAAGAATTTCTCTAAGCTTAACATCAAATGTGTTACAATTATTTCGAAAAAGACTTTGCAAAACAAAATAATCAGCTAAAGATTGAACAAGTAATTTTCTATATAATCTGTAATAATTTTCACAAACAATACGTCGCAGGATCTTCGAGGAATTTAAATAAAAGATTATATAGTCACAAAAGCTTCTTTTACAAAACAACACACTAAATGAATTAGTTGCTCGCCGTAATGTTTTTGACAATAATTTTGATTTAAAAATGCTGCTCTAATTAAAAAGAAAACAATTTTCCTGCGACAAAAAATTATAGAAAAAGATTTAATCGCAGGATCATCCAGAGGTTTCCAGATTCATACAATTCACTTTTCTTTGCTGAACTTATGTTATCACAATGTGGAGTATTAAATCAGAAAATTGATGGAAAGATTCACAAAAAGAAAAGAAAATCGGCGATAATATATACCCAAAACATATTTTAAAAAAGCAATTAATTTAAATTTCAAATTTTCAGCGTCCCCTCATTTGAAGCAGCGTAAACATCAATTTAGACCGATGACGTTTTAAATGTTGAAACACGTCAAAAGGAAAAATTTTCCGACACTGTTATAGTGATTTTTTTGTTTTTTTTTTTGTTTGTTTGTTTTTTTTATCCTAAGCATGTATGGCGATTTTATAATTGTAGCTTAGATGTTGCACAAGGCCAGAACTATGGGGCACACAGCGGGGCTGCCACTCACTATTCAGTCGTAATTGTTCGAGCGAAACAAGCTTGCTAGCCATTACAACACGTCGATATACCCCGTCGTAAACTATGTATATATGCATATTATATACAGGGTGTAACAGCTAAATTGCCCAAATCGTGTGTGTAACAGCTAAATTGTCCAGTTGTTAGATTAAGTTCTGAACCGCCGTATCTTAGAAATGATTAGAGATATCTTACTGGAATTCTCCGAGGTTTTTATAACACCGACCGAGTCTACTTTGAGCAATACGAATGTATAATTACTCTCTAATCTTAACAGAAGAATTGTGTTGAAATCAATCATAATCCAAAATAACATTCATCATTAATTAATCAATAGTAAGGGTTGGAAGCACATGAAGGATTGATATAAAGTTCAAATATATATATATCTATATATATATATATATATATATATATATATATATGATGAGTCCCAAATATAGGACGAAACGGCCGTCCAGTGCTTCCTGAGGTTTCTATCAGACTCGATGAATCAATTAATATATATATTTCAGGATCATTTTCCAGCGTATTGAAGATGATCTCTAATCTTCTGGCCTGGAGTAAAAATTTGCCTCAGGTTTCAAGTATGACTTGATTTTCAAGTCTTTTTTCAGTACCGTTTGGACTGTCATAGCTTAATCTCCTCTCCCACGTGCTTTATGAATTGAGTTGGATCTTTACTAATGGATCTCTTTAGAGCTTTGTTGAAATGGTGATCCTATTGCGACCTCCTGATCCAGTTTTCCTTTCTAGTGTTCTTTTTTAAGTTATTCACCTTTCTCTTGGTGGTTCTTGGATAGACTTTGAAGATGGAAGCTAGAGTATGAATGTTGGTGCTAATACAGGATGCTATCTACCTCTAACCATTATTCATTTAGGAAGACAATTAATTTCAGTAGTTTTTAGGCGGTTACTTCATACATAATTCTTCTCGTTCTATTGTTCGATCATTCTTTTTTTTCGTTGCGTCTTTCTGCATTCCGTCAATGGAAATCTCTGGAGAATGTAGTCAGATATATTTATTTAAAAATGTTGATTTATACATCATCAGATTCCAAAGGCGCATCAGGATAGTGTAAAACGCCTTACCGAAGCTAAGCAATGTACAGCGAAAGGAAAAAAAATCTTACTTAACTGTTATATCATATCGGTCATCTTTAGGGATGCTGGACAATCTCATCACTGATTTAAATGGTGTCTTTGTTTTACTATCCTTTCGACTTACTGCTCTAACATAATTTTGCACAAGCTTGTCAGGTAGGATACCCTATGTTTCCCTCTGTTTATCTTAACTTCAATATATCCTGTGAGTATCTATTTCTCCAACCCGTCTTTTCTCATTATATTCCCCAGAAATTTCAACTGTCTCTTTCTGATTCCTGAGTGGAAGTAACGTTTTTTTTTTTTTGTTTCAATTTGACTTAAAACTTGCCCGTTAGTCTCCTTCTGTGTTATTTTCAGCAATCTTCTGTAGAACCAGATCAAGTCAATTTTTCATTTTTCCTTTTTTAGTAAATTTCCCCCTCTACAAGATATGAGGTAGAGGATTACAATTAATGAGCCATTTATACGGATAGGAGGGGGATATAATAGTTAACTCTAGACTTGAACAAGTTTCAGATTGTAGTGACCGGGGAAACATTCACTTGGGAGTCTACTACACAGAGCCGTGGTTTAAGGAAAGAAGGTGTTCGAGTTGAAGTTCTCACCGATGGAATACGTAGGGGATGTTGGTGGTTTGCTACAATGTAACTAACATGGCTGGTTCTAGCCGTGACAGACCTTTCGGAACAAAAACATATAGTTCGTTCGAGCACTTTCCATGGAAATAGTGATAGACGAATGCAAGGCTCGCTACTTCCCGCCTGTGAGAGAGAGAGGTTAGACAGTGGTAAATATTCCGTTGCCCCCAAAATTCACGGATGCGTTTGAACTCTTTCGAAACTGGAAGGTGAGGACTGGGCAGCTCCCATCCAAGTATGACAGCAGTACTCCAATTTCCGTCTGAACTGGCACCTGTAAAGGAAGGATAGCATGATGTTTTATACTTACTAGAGCCATATAGAGATCCGGACATTTCATCAGCATCTTTAAGGATGGATCTTATATGTACGAGTTCCCGTGACTGTCATTCTCTCTAAGCCGTCTTTTCTCATTTTATGCCATGACGATAAACTTCACCCAGCTGTATGACCTCTGATCGAGTTGTTTTGGGGATCATGGAAACATCTCTTTATTGCGGTTGTTCTCAGCTGTTGTCAGAGCCCCAGTTATGGACAAATAGAAAACCCCAAAACTGGGGTCGAAACACTATAAAAGTACAAGAAAAATTATAGTCAAGATACTACTAACACATTTTCATACTAATAAAAATTACCAGCAATACTTTTCTGCAAAGAAAAAAATATTACCAGCTATACTTTTTTTTGTAAAAAATATTACTAATGATCCCAAGAAAATTTCGGCGTTAAATGACCCACAGGGTGTTGATATGTCGTTAAATAAGCTAAACAAAACCAAAAAAAACCATATCATTTTATACCAGAGAAATTTCTTTTCTCTCATTCTAAGTAGAAATGTTTTTTTGTTTTTTTTAATTTATTTCCCTAAAATTACGCCGTTGATCACATGCCTAGTCCATGGTAATTTCATCCATCTTTTAAAGAGCCACACCTCTGATACCTGAAGTCGCCTTTTCATCTGTAAAGAAATTGCCCAGGCTTCGTTGCCATGTAGAATGTTTGATCTTATATAGCATTTAAGTCGTCTTTTCTTTGATTCCAATGAACTTTCCTTTTTTGTTATTGGTTTAATTAGCTTTAGGAAATCGTCGTTCTCTATTGCTATGCACCTTCGGAACACTGGGCAATATTTTCCGAAACATTTTAAAACGTTTCCGCTATAGTTTAATTTTCATATTTCCAATTCGCATGTTCGCAGAGGAGGCACGGTGGATTAATAGATAACGACTCGGATTGTGGAATCGCAAAGACGAGTTCGAATTTCAGTCAAATTCATTACATTCACTAATACCCTTGGGATAGGTATGTATCCTCTTCTACCGCCTGTAAATAGCAAGACAGACCGGGTTCCATAGCTTGGATGGCACGTAGTACACCGCAGAAAGAAATGTCAACCTACTGCGGGAAAAAAATCTGAAAAAATCGAAAGATACACGATCGCCTAAGCGTGTATCCCGCAGGGCACATAACTGACTGACTAACGTGCTAATACCCTTAGGAAAGGTATGAATCCTCTTCTTTTCCACTATGCTATGGGTAAATAGCAGAACAAACCGTGGTCTATAGCCTTTGATGGCAACTGGTCTACCGCAGAAAGAAATGAGAACATACTGCGGGAAAAAATCTTCTTCGTCAGTCATGTATCGAAAGATACATGATCGCGTAACTGAGTTCGCATCTTCAGCTCTTTCTGTTGAAAAATGCTATATATTCTGACTTCTTATAATTGATGGTTTGTCTTTCCTTGCCATTTATTTTATTTATTAACCTGTCTAGGATTTACTGCAGTCTTCTTTCTTTATCTGCTATGAGTACTACGTCCTCTGCTTATCGCATTTTGCTGAGTGGCCCAACAATAATAAATCAAATATAAGATTTCAGTTAGTTCTCTTTGGATTGCCCTGCTCGAAATCTTAAATAAACCGGTGGATATTATCTTACACACCCTTCAATTTTTATGTCCATAGTCAATATAATTACTGGAATTTCCCTTTGGCTACATTTTTTTTTCTTTCTTGTCGTGTCTTTTAAAATTATTTCACCCCAAACAATAATTACATTAGGACACAGGATAGTTACAGGGAGTGAAAGTGAATGAGATGACTTTAGTGACGATAAGTGAGGAAAAGAATAATAAAGGGACAAGATTCAGGAAGATAGATGGAGATGGACGTTGTATAGAACTCTTTGAAATGGCAAGGAAGCAGGAAATCAAAAAGGATTTCCACAGACGAGCAGCCCCCCACCTCAAAAAAAAAATATGTGATAATATAATTGACGGTTTCATTTAAATATCCAAAGGTAAAATGGTGATACCTAGTTTTGAATCTAGGAGCAAGCTTAAATTATTGAAGTAGATGCACAAAAATGAACAGCTCATCAGTATAATTGACTTGAAGATGTTAGCAGAAAACATAGAAGGATGCCATGTCACAACCGTGAGACTATGATTGAATTTGAGATGCAAGGTCAGAATCGAGGATATTACAGACTTTACTTGGAATTTTGTCAAGAATCTAAGGAATACATAGTATGAGCACCAAACGACATATGGCGGAAATATTCAAAGCAAGGATGAATGGTAGAGTAAGAAAATGTGCAAGAAGCATTCTGAGCAGAAGAATTGTCTGTCATGACACAATGAAAAATCTTTTCTATCAGTAGCCCTTGCAGTTGATGCTATATAATCATTCCACTTCATATTACTAAACAAACGTGGTCCCAAGAAAGTGCAAAGTGTTGCTCAACTGGAGTTTAGCATCAGCCATGCTGTTAGCAAGAAAAGTTCTCTGAGGTAATTAAATAAAAGAAAATTTTGTTTTGGGGACGCTAAAATTTAAAAGGAAATTCCTTGCCCCATTTAACCACTGATTAAGAGTAGTCCCCAATTTCAATTTGTCGCATCTGAGTTTTTGAGTGTGGAGTAAATAGTTGTGTCATCTGCATAGATATCTATTTGAGAAATGTGGCGAGCTGGAATGTCGTTGGTGATGATCAGAAACAACGTACCTCCGAGGATTAATCACTGTACTATCTCTGAACTTGAAACGTGTCCACTCAACACGACATTCATTACAGGATTTTTTAGGAACGATTGAATCAGGTCAAATATATGTTCACAGATGCTGTAGCACTTGAGCTAGTGTAGAAGGCCAGCATGCCAAAGCTTGTCGATCGCCGTTGAGATGTCTAGGGCTACAGCCCGAACTTTCTATAAAGCTTGATAGGCAAATTTGTCATGGCCGTTGACATATCAGTGGTAGAGCTGAAGAAACGGAATTCATATTGTTTATTCTAAATTAGGTTGTGTGAAGTAACCAATTCAGTGTTGACAGAATATATGTTGCTTTCTAAAAGGAGGTAATAATAGGGCAATAATTTGAAGAGGTCAGGTCGTTCCCCAGCGTTCTGAAATACGGGAACTACATAGAGGGATTTCTAACAAGCTTGAAATCAAGAAGTGATCCATTTAGTGTAGAGTTTTGGGTGAACAGTAGACATTTCATGAGCAGACTTCGTTTAGTCAAAATATATAAGTCCCACTTGCATAGAGGAAATAATGATCGGTTTGTTTGGAAAAAGAACTGGACAATACGAATTTCTAATATTTAATAAATTTTCAATAGAAAACCTTCGTTATTTTCCAGATTATTTTATTTAATTTTAATTCAATAAATTTTAGCTATTATAAAACCATGTCTGGTTCCGGACTAGGATCCAACTCTATGTGTTGGAGTTCCGAAGCTCAAACAAGTTCAAATGAATCTAAGTAACTATAGTGATGTTCGCCCGACTGATGGCTGAATCCTCACGCAGGATTGAATTACTGGCAGCATTTTCAGAGTGGTCATGGCACGCCATTCTACACTGAATTCATCGGCCATGTCCAACCGATAGAATCGACAGTGATGTGTCCGTGATCAAGGCTAGACTTAGCCTGGTCCAACCGATAGAATCGACAGTGATGTGTCCGTGATCAAGGATAGACTTCGCCTGGTCCGACCGATAGAATCGACAGTGATGTGTCCGTGATCAACGCGACACTTAGCCTGGTCCAACCGATAGAAACGACAGTGATGTGTCCATGATGAAGGCTAGACTTCGCCTGGTCCGACCGATAGAATCGACAGTGATGTGTCTGTGATTAAGGCAAGACTTAGATTCGGTGCGCATCGGTTCTGGTTAGACCTGGAAAATGAATGAGCTTACCTAGTTCTACGTGACTATGAATTATAAGGAAACTGATCAAATGTTCAGCTGAGAAGCGTTCCTACTCCTCATAGTCTTGTGACATATGATTGTTAAATAATGTCCGTATAACGCTTTCACTTCTCGTTAATAACACTGTACCGTAGTTGAGTGCAGCAATGCACGCGAAACAAACACTACGCCTTGCGACCCGATTTGTGACGTCTGTTCCCAGGAGCAGACATTCTACGCATGAAGCAGTCGACACGCAGTCTTCTATCTGTCGAACTCTCTGCTTTGGCAGTGAGAAACCCGGACGAAGCTATGCTGAAGGGCAGAGTTTTTTTTCCGGGGAGGTAATCAGAACCAAACCGCTAATGCGGGTTCTATGGGGATATTTTTGGCCGAGCCTACGGGCTCGAAGAATCCGTGGTAAACTCGGCCTTGTGCCACATACATCCCGCGTGAGTGGACTGTTATATATTGGCAGACATTCTACGCATAGCGGTGGACGAGTCTATGTTCAACAATTAGGGTACAGAAGGTCGGTGACCATTCTACACAAGAATCATCATCCTCATCATTGTAGTAAATATCTCTATGCAAAATGCAAAAAATAATCAATAAAGTAAAAACACTTCGCTTTTAAATCAATAATCAATAACGTGAGAAAAGTATTATTCGATCGATTTTTTTGTTGTTGTTGTTGTTAATTTGAATTTATAACCTACACAATGTAGCTTAGTCTGTGTTTCATTTATTTCTCAAGAGTGATCAAGGATTGCAAAAGCTTTCCGAAATATGTTATAACAATAAACTATCCGTTGGAGTTACAAGTTTTTATTCCTTTTAATTCAACTTCACCAATGGAATCAAGCGTTTTTTACAAAATGTATTATTATTGATCTCTCCAATTCAATCATTTAAATCATACAAGTGTTGTCTTTTTACTTTGTTCAAAAATTAAATAGATTCGACAGATTGTTTAAAATCCCTTTTAATAAATTTTAGATCAATTTCAGTATCTTTTGAGAATGCAGAATTCGCTAAAAGTTATGATAAATTCAAAAGAAAATTCATCAAGATTATTAGGTTGGTGCAAAAATAATGTCGTTTTCTCACATATGTTACTATGTGAGAAAACGACATTATTTTTGCACCAACCTAATATTATTACCAAACAAGAAATTGTAATTACTTATTACTAATACTAAATAATGACTTAATGAAGATACTGATCTTCCAGCCAGCCGTAAAAAAAAAAAAAAAAACTTAGTAAGAAGTATACTATCAATACTAGGATGAGCGATTGTGGACTTGGGAAAACTATTTGTCACTAAAACAGTTTTAAGATAAATAGTTTATAGATTCACCGGCATTAATGCTACCGATTTGCTCAATGAATGCCGGATGTTTCCTTATAAGGAAAAAGCTGTTTTAAAAAATTCTACTACTAATACCACAAAGTAATAAACGAATATATGACAATTAAAATCTTATAACTGTTGGTTGTTTTTGCAGACAACTTAGTAATACAGTGACGTTCGTGTCTAGCACATGGTTACAATAGTTTAAAGCCCTGTGTGATAAGCACACAATACTTGTGATAATCATCATTCAAGTTTAGCTTGTTAACTATCAAAACACGCCAGACGACTAGCGCCTGAGGCTTTCTCATTATTACTGTGATTGCCACTAGAACATCGTCAAATGCGAACTCTCGATCAATCAAGTCGCTTACTCATCAAGTTAAAAACGTTCCGACATGGTGCCATCTGTATTAAGAAGCCTGTCAACACTGGCAATAACATCTGCCACGCCTCATATTCTTCCCATTGTCCCTTGGCATAAATTTTTTCTCCGTATCTTAACTTAGTCCTACGTGTACTACCTCTCCTTCCACCGTTTTAACCCTCTTCTCTCTGAGTAAATGGCTTCCGGTCTTTTCAGTCCTTCTCTAAAACCCTCTTATTCTCTCTCGTTCTCTCTCTCACCCACTCGTTTTCTCTCTCTCTCTCTTTTTTTTCTCTCTCTCTCTATCTATCTATCTATCTATCTATCTTTTACAACGTGATACACATTCTTTCTGCTTGTATAAACACGTTCCTGCGATACCCCCTGCTTTTGCAGCTTTTACCTTTCTCTTCCTGGGCGTTTGGCCGTGAGATTTGCTATTTGCTGTGCTCCCGTCACTTCCGGTCGACATTTTGCGCAGAAGGTGATTACTGATTATTTGACAAATTCTTAACAAGCGATTGTAGAACCGTTAATTAGGACGATAAAGTGCCAACTCGGCAAATGTTATTGCATTATTATTAGACGAGCAAATGCAATAATGGCGCGATGAATTGTTAGCGAAAGAGGTGATGTGCCAATTAAAGACTGGCTTGAATTTATATCCAATTGAACACTAAGCTACTTATGGCGACTGAAAGGATGTTCATTTAAGTTTATCGTGTATATCGCAAGTAAAAGGCGTAACGGTGGCAAAGATCGCTATCTATACGCGCCAACATATTGCATTTAATAAATAAGATATACCGGGGTTATATTGGCAACGATAAATAATAGTGGAAGATATTGTGACGTATGCTTTGATATCAAAGCTTCTCTTCGGCAGACGTGTGTAACGAAAGGCATATATTTGTATGGTTACTAACTAAACATAGCTGTGTTAGGTGCAAGGACATCCACCATAAATTGAGGCTCCTCAGGATCGAACTGGTTCACAAGGCATATTTACTAACAATCTCCAGGCGGGATGAATGTATGTTCCCTCGTGGAGGCTCCGTGTCTTGAGAGACTATAGGGCATGCCTTCTCAAAAGGGGTGAAATTCACCCTGGGGCGGGAGGGGGTTGAATTTTGTAAGTTTGGGAGTGAGGGAAAGCAATTATAGAGTTTGGCCTCTCTGGCCTGTCACCTTGAAAAGGAGGTGGGTAATGGCCTTCCGGCAAATGGTGAAAGGGATGCATGGGGTAAGCAAGTTTGAGAACCCCTGCTACAGGGTCTTAAACTAACCCCTGAGAAGTGGAACTCTTCCATACAATCAATCGCTAAAGGTGCGGGAAAATGGTCTGTACCTGACTCCTCGAGCTATCTTTTAGATTTACAAGAGACAGATCAGACGGAAAATAGATTACTGCTTTCATATTTGTACAGATGCTGCCGAATCTACACTTTCCCAACTCGACAGAGTTCAAAAGCATCTCCAGTTCTTTGTTGGTGACAAAGTTGATGATTTGTTGTTGGTGATTATTTTCCACACTCCAACCCCCTCGCACTGGTTGCATGTGGCAAACCTCTCATTGCTTTATGGCTACTTCCATGGGAAATGCTCGGAAGAACTACCTTCCTTGGTTTCTCCATTTCTAATCTTCACGGTTAAGACACGCCATGTCACTTACATTTTAGAAAACCACACACGTTCCCTCCGTATTCCATCGATGAGAAGTTCCAATCGAACAAGTTCTTCTTACGAACCACTGCTTTGTCGAACTGACTCCCAAGAGGATGTTAACTCGATCAGTACAGACTTAAAACTTTTTATGTCTAGGGTTAACTTTATCTTCACCACTTATACCCATAAACTGCCTCTTACTGTAATGCTCCACCTCGAGTGGCGTCAGGGCCTTTTCCAGGCTGAACTTTCCTGTAAAATAAATCTCCACGTGAAATTTATATAGAAAGTATTTATTGAATATTCATAACAGACATTTACGGTAAATTGCGGCGCACCAGTCGAATTTCCAACCCTAAAAATATTCCCAAAATAAGGGGTGACTCATATGGCGGGTATAAAAAACAAAACTTAACGCCCGAGTTGTAAGCAAATGAGACATCACTCCTAACATTTACTACCATAAATATATTCCATTAAAACTTGTGTTTGGTACACATATTCTGTATATTAACATATTAACATATTAACATATTCTGTATATTAACATATTCTGTATATTAACATATTAACATAGTAACATATTCTGTATATTAACATATTCTGTATATTAACATATTAACATATTAACATATTCTGTATATTAACATATTAACATATTCTGTATATTATCATATTAACATATTAACATATTCTGTATATTAACATATTAACATATTAACATATTCTGTATATTAACATATTAACATATTCTGCATATTAACATATTAACATATTCTGTATATTAACATATTAACATATTAACATATTCTGCATATTAACATATTAACATATTCTGTATATTAACATATTAACATATTAACATATTCTGTATATTAACATATTAACATATTCTGTATATTAACATATTAACATATTCTGTATATTAACATACTAACATATTCTGTATATTAAAATATTAACATATTAACATATTCTGTATATTAACATATTAACATATTCTGTATATTAACATATTAACATATTAACATATTCTGTATATTAACATATTAACATATTCTGTATATTAACATATTAACATATTAACATATTCTGTATATTAACATATTAACATATTCTGTATATTAACATATTAACATATTAACATATTCTGTATATTAACATATTAACATATTCTGTATATTAACATATTAACATATTCTGTATATTAACATATTAACATATTAACATATTCTGCATATTAACATATTAACATATTCTGTATATTAACATATTAACATATTCTGTATATTAACATATTAACATATTAACATATTCTGCATATTAACATATTAACATATTAACATATTCTGTATATTAACATATTAACATATTCTGTATATTAACATATTAACATATTAACATATTCTGCATATTAACATATTAACATATTCTGCATATTAACATATTAACATATTAACATATTCTGTATATTAACATATTAACATATTCTGTATATTAACATATTAACATATTAACATATTCTGCATATTAACATATTAACATATTAACATATTCTGTATATTAACATATTAACATATTCTGTATATTAACACAGAAATTAATATAAAATAGTAACACAAATTCAGTATTGTATGAACGTTGCATCACACATTGCCTACATTTATATGTACATATACATTGCAAGACAATATTTCATTAAGAATCTTTTGGAAAGGATACCTATTATTTATCACCCGTAAATACTTCTGAGATGAGATAGTGTAGCTATTTGCAATACTTACATCATTATTGCCATATTCACAAAGTTTCGGGCGTTGTTCGCTCCGGCTATCGTCAGTTGGAAATTCGAAAAAAAAAAAAAACTTTATTTAGTCCCCTTGAGAAGATTGTTTTAATTTTAATTCTAATTACACGTGTCATGACCTTTTTTAGATATCTCAATTTCAGTTCTGTTTAGTAACTAATCTCTGATTTTTTTTCTTGCCTCTGTTGTGTCCAAGTATTCATACTTCTGAGTCATGTATCCTTAACTTGTCACTTACAAGGACTTGGTGACGCTTTTGAACTCTCCAAAAACTGGTAGGTGAGAACTGATCAGGTCCTACCCAAATATGACGACTTCATTTTCGGCCTGATATAGCTCTTCAAAAGGTAGAGAATAGCATGAGGAGTCAGATACTTACTGGGGCCGTAGAGGTAGTCGACCATTTTACCTGTATCTTAAGCGATGGATCGTGTATACGAGTTCCACTTGTTTCAGCTTCAGGCCCAATATTCTTTCAAAGCTCGGTGCAGACATCCACTCATCCTGACTGGCGGCAGTTGGGGATCTGAACGGCGATGATGGAACTAGTTTGGTTTTCGAAACATTGAATGGGAGGTTAGTTCTAGATCGAGATAAAGGTCAGCTGCCAATCATTGGCATAAATCTATACGATTGCGTATATTATTAGGTAGATCATTTAGGTAAATCAGAATGAGGACTGGTCCGAAATGTGACCCATGGCGAACGCCTGCTTTGACCGTCAGGGCATCGGAGTACTGCATGTTAATGGCTACCTTCAGAGATCTGATTCTTGTAGACGAGACTTGAGGCAACAGATATAAAGTTTTAAAGAAGGATGCTGAGAATTCCCTCGACTGAACAAATGAGTAACGAGGAATTTTTAGGAAAATGGAAACTTGTATGGCCATTATATTCAGAATCAAAAACAGGAAATTGAAATTTCTAGGATATATAATGAGAAAATATCTTAGGGATAAATCACTCATATATTCCAGGCAAGATGGACAGAATGAAACAGAGAGTATACATAACAAACTAGTGTAAATGAATTTCAGAATAGATAGTGAGGGGGTCTATTCCAAAGAGAAACAATAATAAGCGCCACAAAGGATAGGAAGTTGTGGAGAGCGCTGCTAACACACGACCTGAATGCACACGAGATATAGAAGATTTTTCCGGACTGATCATTCCTGCCTAGTGGCTTTTATATGCATTTTTTTTTAATGGAAGCTTTCGTGTTGTGCAATTGTTAGCCAAGCTAATCTGGTTAACATTAGTAAAGGATAGGGCGATTATTCCTCACTAGGAGGCCAAATTAAAATTCTTCATTCAATAATCCAACAGGGTTTCACTAGCCTTAAAATCAAACAAACCACATGGACAAACCATCTTAATGCTGACGTGTACTTAAGCTTCTAAATCAGGCGCCTGGAAAGAAAGTGAAAACCTAAATGATGCAAACTTACAACTTTACCTTTTAGCGGGTCAGTATGGAAGAGAAACTAAAAACAACTGGATTGAGGATTTTATTAGGCGAAAGGAGGAATTGTTCTGCATTATCGGTGAATGGTAGAATAAAGGGTTATGAAAAAGAATCTCTGGACAACTTACGAATAAACGTGACAGGCGTGAAGAAAAAGTGACTGTAGAGTGGAGGCCAAGAAGCGAAAGCGAGGAAATAAAAGCTGGCAAGTGGAATTTTGTATTACAGTGTAACCCGGATATAAGAGAGTTGTCGGGACCGGAGAAGAAGTCTTTTATATCATGGTTTCTCTTATATCCGAGTTTCTCTTGTATCCGGGTTTGGTCTATTTTATATACATTAACACAAGCTCTAATTTGGGACCAGAGACAATCTCTCTTATATCCGGGTTGTTCTTATATCCGGGTCTCTTATATCCGGGCTACACTGTATTTCGATCTTTCGTTTTTGTCAGAATCAAGTCGACAGCCAAAACCCTACAAGTCCGGAAATAAGTGTGAACGAATACATACATACATACATATATACATACATACATACATACACACATACATACATACACACATACATACATACATACATACATACATTTATATGAAGAAATATAGTTTTAGGGTGTGCTATATTTATGGGATAAAGTACTCAATATCAGAGATAGAGCGTATGTAAATATAACAGTGAACATTGAAGTCAACACTCAGAGGCGACAGACTGTTTCATGATAGATTCAATTGTCATGGCGCCTGACGATTGCGTCTAGCATGAAACAACCTGTCATCTGTGAGTGTTGACTTCAATGTTCACTTTTATATTTATAAATATATATAAAGACTAAAAATAATGGAATCATTATTAATAAAATTTTTTTTTTTTTAAAAGGATTAAAAATAATAGAAGTGAGAGAAAGAGAGATATGTGTGTGTGTCTTTGTGTTAATTTC
The DNA here is from genome assembly GCA_963932145.1 of Acanthosepion lycidas. NCBI lineage: Eukaryota > Metazoa > Mollusca > Cephalopoda > Sepiida > Sepiidae > Acanthosepion > Acanthosepion lycidas. Next base: position 26,922,193 of record OZ010579.1, on the reverse strand, counting down.
GTTTCGCTCTATTTTTGTTCCGTTCCAATTTTTCGTGTTCATCCAGTTTTTTCCGAGAAAATAGCACTCGACATAAATTTACTGGAACACGAATTTTAGTTGTCTGGTTGATTTTTTTTAGTAGCATATCAACATCTCTGTGGGTTATTTAACGCTCCAAGCTCTAAATATTTTGAACACAAATTTATTACTTCAACTATATCATGAATGTAATTTTATGCCTTCAAATACAGATAAAATATATTATTGGTCATTTTGCGTTAAAATATATTATTGGTCACTTTGCGTTGAAATATATTATTGGTCATTTTGCGTTAGGTTGATGCAAAAATAATGTCGGTTTTTGACATATTTTTTAACGTCAAAAACCGACATTATTTTTGGACCAACCTAATAAATTGCTGGCAATTTTACTATAAAAATGTATTTTTATAGTTCCATAGAGTTTTTTTTTTTTGGTGGGGGAGGGTTTACTATTGGATATGGAAACAACTGCAACTAAGCGGCGGTTCTATGCTCTTGAAACCCTCCAATCTCTCGAATAGAAGCCTTGCTGCCGGGTGTAGTTTTTCGTCTTACCAAGGACTGCTAAGAAGTGAGTGCTAAATAACGTTTTCTTTGTTTTATTCTTTGATAAAATTAAACATTCGTTCAGTCACTGGCCTGTCTCTTGTGCCCCTCACACAGTACTCTTATTTTTGTCAAGCTAAGTTACTAAATATATTACACGATGCTTACGCTATACTGGCAAAAGGGCATATATCGGGGTCATGGAATGATAAGAAAATTCACTACCTTATTAATAGATCACATTAAAAATTGTAACTTGGAGAGACTAAAAATATTGTAACCTTTTAGAGCGTTTCTTAACAAATCGAAGGCATCGTTTATTTAAGAGAACCGGTGAAGAACGCGATCTCGATATGTTCTTGTCTGTTATTGAATTACATCTGGACATAATGGAAAAAGACATGCACGTAAAATCTTCGTAATTACTTTTGTCAGCGATGTCGAAACCAGTCTCTCATCAAACAAAAAAAAACTCAAGTAGTCTACTCATATATAAAGGTAATAGATTCAGTATACGACATTTTAATGGCTAGTTAAGGTAACATATGACGCAAAATAAGAAGCTAATTCATGAAAATCCAACAGTTGTTGCTAACCATTGATAACTCCCGACTGACAGTGATGCAGACGTTAAATTAATATCCATTTAATAAACGCTAATTGAATGTTGAGTAAAACTTAGATCTTTACTCTGTGAATAACGATAGGTTGTTGAGTGATGTGTACAGTTGACACCGTATCCGAAACATTCGGCACATATATTTTGGCCGTAGGAAGACTCGCTTCAGGATTTTCGCCGTAGGGAACTTCGCCATTTAGGATTTTTGTCCTAAGAACATTTCGCCGCTTTTTTTTTCCGCACCTCTATCTTGAACGTCCCTTTTGGAGTAATGTTCAATTTAATATGCGTGGTGCCTTGTTATCAAGTATACATGTATATCTTTTTTACAGGATCAGACATCAGAAAAGAAATTAAAAAGTAAACATTTATTTAAAAAAAATAAAAGACTAAATATGTATCAAATTAACAAAAACATAATTTAAAATGTGCGCAAATTCGAGTCAATGCTTGGTAAGTAATGTGCTTTTAGGCGTTGGAATGTAATGAAGTATTTTACGCTGAAGTCTGGCATTGATATCAATATATATATATATATATATATATATATATATATATATAAGGTTGGTGCAAAAATAATGTCGTTTTCTCACATAGTAACATATGTGAGAAACGACATTATTTTTGCACCAACCTAATATATATATATATATATATATATATATATACTGCATATATATATATATATATATATATATATATATATATATATATATATATGTACTGCATCGGCTCGATCTAAATTACACTCTTTCTTTTTTGCTAATGTCTATTCATTTTTCAAATACACAATTAATTTCCACAAATTTGTGTGCCTGTTAGTATAACTTAGTTTGTTAAAATTTTTAAATCGAAGCAACAACAGTGTGAGCCAGATATACTTGATAACCAAGTATTGCATATTAAAATAATTGCGGCGTAATTGTCTTACGGAAAAAAATCCTATACGGCAAAGTTTTCTACGTTAAAAATTCCAGAAGCGAGTTTACCGCAGGCAAAAAAAAAAAATCTTTACGGCGTATGGTCATAGAACCTGTCGAAACACCTTTTATTAACGTTACCTATTAGAACTTAATGATATAGGTTGAAGATATTCACCAATCCTGTATTTGAACTGTCGTCAGAAATATTCTTATTTTAAGACATATTCTTTCGTATTAATTAATTTATTGACAATGGCCCTCCACTATTTCCTGTCCTTTATAAATCTTAGCAACGTTTTACTATTTACTGTTATGATTAAATTTTCAAAATTATGGACACACTTGTTTTTCAAAATGTTTGTTCGAAAGTAAGAAGCACCCTTTCTTATTGAACTCCAGAGATTAGAAGCACTTAATTGAGTTGTATCTTTAACGACATATCAACACCCTTATGGTTCATTTAATGCCAAAATATACTTTTCTTGGGAGCGTTGAAGCAATAAAAATATATGTTATTTTGCTTTCAGAATTGAAGACATTGTAGATGATACTTAGCATTTGTGAATATACATGTCTGTATGCACATAATAACTGGAGGTGGCGATATTTTTCTTTTAAGATGTAGTTTTGTTGAAGTTATATTTTGGAATATAGTTTGATTTCTTTAATGTCATGAAAGATTTTTTTCATGTTGATCGTTTTGTCGATTTCGTTTAGCGGCATATAAACCCCCATGGGTTATCTAATACCAAAATCTAAATACTGTGGATACAATTTTAGGGATTCAAATAAATATATTTTGAACGCCGTTGTATACCTTCAACTACAGATAAAAAATGTATTGTTGGTCATTCTGCAATAAAAGATATTGTTATTATTTTTCATATAATATATGATTGGTCCTACTATATGACATTGAATGCTGGATTATGATTGGTCCTACTATATGACAGTGAATGCTGGACTATGATTGGTCCTACTATATGATATTGAATGCTGGACTATGATTGGTCTTACTATATGACACTGAATGCTGGACTATGATTGGTCCTACTATACGACAGTGAATTCTGGACTATGATTGGTCCTACTATATGACATTGAATGCTGGACTATGATTGGTCTTACTATATGACAGTGAATGCTGGACTATGATTGGTCCTACTATATGACATTGAATGCTGGATTATGATTGGACCTACTATATGTCAATGAATGCTGGACTATGACGTCACCATGGAAGAGACATGAGGCAATAGAAATGTGGTTCTACAGAAAGATGCTGGCAATCCCATCGATGAAGTTTTAAGGAAAATGTAATCATAATAAGCATTTATATGTGGGTCCAGGATGAGACAGTTGAAATTTCATGGGCACATAATGGGAAAGAGATCTTGGTAAATCAGATACTCACAGGGCATATTGGATTCAATAAGAACAGAGAAAAACAGTGAATAAATTAACGAGCTTGAATAAATTGTTGGTAGAACAAAATTTACAACTCAGTCAATTATGCACCATGCGTAATACACGCTTAAGCGATCATCTATATTTCGATATATAACTGACGAGGCAGATTTTTTCTCGAAGTATCTTGTCATTTCTTTCTGCGGTAGACCAGTTGCCATCCACAGGTATAGAAGCCAGTCTGTCTTGCTATTTACCCATAGCTGGGGGAAGAAGAAGTGTATTCATACGTTTCCCAAGCACACAGTCAGTCAGTTATGTACCATGCGTAATACACGGTTAGGGGATCATGTATCTTTGGATATATAGCCGACGAGACAGATTTTTCCCGCAGTACGTTGCCATTTCTTTCAGCGGTAGAACAATTGCCATCTAAAGTTATAGAACCCAGTCTGTTCTGCGTTTTACCCATAGCTGGCGGTATTAGCACGTAAGTGAATATAACGGATTCAACTGGAATTCGAACACGGCTCTCCGAATCCTCAATCTGAGCTGCTAACGATAAGCCCACTGTACCTATTAGAAGAATAGATGAGATAGGAAAAATACAAAACATACTAGGAACTCTAAGGAAAAGGAAGATGTGGATAACCATGATCATTTAGGTTCTGCAGAAAAGAAGGAAGCAAACGAAATGCGTACCATCCTATTGAAAAATGTCACATGTTAACGAGTCTTGATATTTTACAAGATAACCTCTACTGTTATACAACACTGCCATGGTATTATATTCTTCACGTCTTCATTCAACAGACATTTTCGTCCTCACATGAATGATCACTTTTTAAAGGTCTATAAATAAATACAGAGTTCTTGATCAGTTTACTGCAGCCTCTATATGCATGTACTGTCATGTCTGAAGCAATCTGACTCATGTAAACAGCTATTGTGCACCTGATGTGAAATAATTATACTTTTCTCTTCAAACGCTCGCTTTGCAGATAATTGTCACGTATGTAGTAGCGCTTTGCCTTAGTTTTTTTATTCAAATCATTTTCGTGTCAATAAAGGAAGACGAACAGCTGGGATACAAAAGAAACTGTAATTCGCATATGAATACCTACGCAGACTTTACGACAAAAGTAATATTATTATTATTATTCAAAAAAATTGTATACACACACAACCACGCACACACACACACATTCATATATATATATATATATATATATATATATATATATATATATATATATATATATATAGGGTGTTTCATTAAGTCGGATCAAAGTCAGTAGTAAATAAGCCAGTGTCATTAGTGGAAATTCATTTATTTCACTATTTTATCATGTTATTTAAGTCATGCCAGTTATGCTTGAAAAAATAATATCGCCCAAATGTCCGTCAAGTCTTCTCGGCACTCGATGGTCAAAATGACGTATCTACATAGTTGCTCCTCGATCTCACCAATATGCCTTATTATCTCATCCTTTAGCTGTTGAATTGTTAATGGCTTGTTGGCTCTTATTTTTGAGATGACCCCCAAAGGAAGAAGTCTAAAGGCTTCAAGGTGCACAATCGTGATGACCAATTGACTTCGCTGTTTCGAGAGATAATGTGACCTGGGCACATCTCATTGCATTTCTGGTTCGTAATAGGGTTTCGATAACTTTAACACGTTGTTTGTTAATCTTTCCATTGATGAAATTGCCAAAGACCTAAGTTGTTAAATCTGAAAGGAAAAGAAAACAAATCATTTAAACTTGTTCCACGTTATTGAAACACCATATATATATACAGTGGGGGGAAATAAATATTCGTACACTTGAAAAATTGTATTTTTATAAATGTAAAATCCTTAACTAAAACAAATTTTGATACATTTTATGTGTAAAGATACATTCTATTAAAAAATAGTAATAAACTTAATTAATTCTTATTCTAACAGAAATTAATGCATTAAGGATATTACATTTATAAAAATAAAATTTTTCATGTGTACGAATATTTATTTCCCCCACTGTATATATATATATATATATATATATATATATTCCAAATATATATATATATTCCAAATATATATATATATATATATATATATATATATATATATATATATATATATATTCCAAATATATATATATTCCAAATATATATATATATATATATATATATATATATATATAAGGGAGAGGTTACAGAGAGAAAAGTGTATATTTTAAGACAAAAGGTAAGGCATAGACGTATTTAGTTATAATCTAGATTTCGTAAATATATATTAGACTTTATTTTACATATTTTGCCGCACGTATTTCGGGTCTTGCGATTTTCATCGGGGGAAGAGCGGTTATTTCCACATATTAATTAAAAGGAGTTAATTTTCCTTGTGTTTTCCGATGTTTAACCATTGCCTCTTATCTATAGTAGTAATCCAAATGAGAGAATCAATTCACTAAAATACATGGTGTGAAACCACCTGCGATACGCTGCACTCGTCAGCCGCCAACCAAGGGAGGTAACACACTCTCGGTAGCTAAAGCGGTACTGCCACCCCTGGCGCCCCAGCAGCTTTTTTTCCAAAGGACAGCTTATTCTTTTTTTTTTTTAAGCGTCCCAGTCTCTTGCGATTTCTTTTTACAACTGCAAGTGAAAATTTTAACGTTGTGTTAAAATACACAACGCGCTTGTAGAGACCGTTATTAATGACGTAGAATGGAAGAAAAATATGTTTCAACCCGGAAGTAGCATTGTGTTGCCAGCATCGTTTATATTTATTTCGAACCTTGACCACATCCAACTCGATGTCTGTTGAGATGTGGGCTGGAGACGATGTGAAGCCCACTTTAGGTCCAGGCTAGTGTTGGCCACCTTTAAAATGAAAATAAAAACGGTTGCCTGGCTAAAGATGCCACGTCACCGGACCTCAGTAGGGGTTCGTGGGCCTCCTGCCTTTTCTCCTCCCATGGACCCGTTAATTCTACGAGGAGGATTCTTTGAATCACACCCCGCTACAATGTCAGGGCGTGCGTCTCTCTGAATGTTGTGTAGGGGTGTAGATACACTACCACCATCGAATCACTGGCATCAATCAGAAGTTATTTGGGTCTTTCGCACAGGGCGTTCACTTTCTTTGTGAAAACGGACCTTAGATTCCCTGGCCGTTACAGACTGTTTGTTGGCTGCTTCACGCTGTGTACTATGTCCATGACCACTTCCAACACCGTGTGTGTATCTGCAGTGATTGTGTACATGCAGAGAGCACGTGACGTAAATTGGCTCGATCACTTTGACATAATGCGCATACATCGAGGTCAGTTTACCCAACAGCTTGAGGTTGGTCACATTTGGTAGGAGTTTCCAATGGCTCCCTAGAAATCAGCATATTCCATGGCAGCTTCATTGGATCAATACCACGCCATGTTATCCAAGCACATTGTATGGATTGACAAACAGCAGTAGCTGTCCGCTGCACTTCCTCAAAATACCTGATTTCTTCAATCACCAGGTTTGTTATGGAACTTGCCTAGAGAAAAAATGGTTGCTCCTTCTGCCCAGGCCAGCTCGATTGACTTGGGTCACCCCCATAAACTCCTTGGTTCACAGGCTGGATTCTTCTTCTTGGGTAGCTTCTACTGCCAATCATTTGGTGCCAGTTTTTATATCTGGCCGTAAGTTGCGGACTAATTCATCGACCAAATCCCTCGTCATCATGTGAAAGTGTATCTTCCCTACCTTGAACTCCTTCACCAATGAGGAGGTAGGTAGGAAGTTTCAGGTTTGCGACATGGGTATAGATTCCCACCGTGGAGAACCAGGGGCGAACTCCAAGGCCTCTATGCAGATACTTGTTGACACACTGCTATGTCTGCTGAATGTGAGGCTGATAAATATCATACATCTGCAACGGACACAGAAGCCGGGGCAGCAAACCATGTTGACGGCATCAAGCCTTCAGTTTACCGCAGAGATGGGCTCTGTCGATAGATTCAAGTCCATCTAATGCCACTTTCTGTACCTCTATACCTCGTCAGTCAGTGGAATTTCAAACAGCCGTCCGAAGCTTTTCACTGTCTTCTCTTTGTCGGCTTCATGTCACCCCCAATGTAGAAGCCTATTACTAATGATAAACTACGACTTTATTTGGGCTTAGCCTTCATTCTCGCCCAGTGAAGAGCTTATGTTAGTACTGCAGCAGTTCGTCGAAACCGACCTTAGGCGGGACCAGAATGCTGATGTCATCCATGACGCTCTGGGAGAAGGAAATACCAGCTGTTCCTTAATCATCACTCCCTTTGCTGTGTTCGCTGCAGCCCATGATTTGAGTTCCATGGACATAACGAAAAGAAGTGGTGAAATCACAAACCCCGTAATGATGCCGACATTTAGGGCTTGCCAGTTGGTGGTGTAGTTACCAACGGTAAAATGCATAAAATCTGCCCTGAAATATTATATTATTACTTCCCCAACATTACCAGGGAAATTGAAAAATTCTAGCGACATTCGAATTAACTCATAAGGAACTGATCCATACGCATTCGTGAGATCAGGCTAAATTATATGAATCTCAGTTTTATTTTGTTTTGCTGATAGGTTCGCGTTCCAAATCATGTGGGAATGCTCTAGACAGCTGGGGAATCCAGATATCAGAGCCTTCTGGACAGATATAATGGTTACCTAGCAAAAAATCCGTCATACGACTAGGACCAAAAACTGTTTCCCTTCTACATTCAAGAAGGAGATGGGATGGAAATTTGCAATACTCTGTGCATTCTTTTTCTTAGGTATCCAAATGCTATCAGCCAGGCACCATTCTTGTGGTACAATACCTTGTTTCCATTTGTGGCTGATGATATTTTCCTTATTTTCCACGATATTTTGGTTTGTTTAAACAAAGACTTCCTGGAATCATGCAATCTACACAAAATATTCAATAAAGACTCAGTAAAAATCAGATACATTTGCACCGAGAACATAGCACAAATAATAAAAACGCACACCAGGAAAACTATCAACAAACCATCCGAACAAATTACACCCACATGTAACTGTAGAATAATGAATAAATTCCCTTTAAACGATAATTACTTACAGAACAACGTAATATACCAAGCCACGGAAAAATACCAGATTATGAAGAAAAAGTATACATAGGAGTAATTGAAAGACCCTGGAAACAAATAAACTATGCACACAAAACATCTTTCACAAATAGTAAATACGAAAAGAACACTAATCTTTCTATTTATATCTGGGAAATTAAAAACAAAACGCAAATCACAAGAAACATATCATGGAAAGTAAGGTCATCAGCCTACAACAATCAATCCAAACTTTGCTTAGAAGTAAAATGGCTATTATTGCCCTTCCCAGGCCAAATTACATTACGAAATAAGCGATCGGAGCTCATCTCAAATACAGACATGGAAAGAATTTTTTACTACGTTACTGAAAAATCGAAAACTGAAAAGAATAATTAAAAATAAACAAAATAATATTAAAAATCTTGTAAAATGAATTAAACCAAGCAAATAATAAACAAATTAATAAACCATTCGCGTTAGAATTGATGAAATAGAACAAATAAAAATAGAAAGTAAATACATAAAATACAGCTAAAAATAATCAACCCAAATAAATAAATAAAGAAAACAATAAACAAATTAACAAATTAATCCCGCTAAAATAACCGTTAGAATAGACTATAAAATTCAATCCAAATCCACATTCTTTTTCCTCCTATTCTTCGATCACCGTGACTCTTCAGGAAATGGACAGGGCTGACTCTCCACGACTGCCTATCATTTGTAGCTTTTAGTAATTCTTGTTTTTTTTTTCTTCGCAATCAGTGCCACCCGGTTCTGCCATTCATTTACATAAGCTCGTCAGGCGGATACGCCGCAAACGACCACTGTCACATTTACTTTCGATATGCCCGGTGAGTGTTAAATTCTGCAATCCTTCTTTACTCCATATCTACCCAAAATCTTCTGATGGCTATTTCTGATTCGAGATTGTCAGTGTCTTTTTTGTTTCCATTTTGATTTAGACTTCCTTGTTGCTTACGCCCTTCGTCTATTTTATACTCAGCATTTTTCTGTAAACCGATGTTTCTGTTTAAAATCTTCGCTTCATCTGTGTGGAAATTGCGCCAACATCCACTGCCATATAGGAATATTAATATCACATAGCAATTCAGTACAGTTCAATTAAACAACTATTTCCAAATGTAGAAAAGTTCCACTGCACTATATTTTCCAGAAAGTCATATCAATCCATAGAGCTATTTATAAAGCGTAACTTAGGGGTGGCACAAGGCTGAATGTGGAGAGCACGGTAAGAGGATCTAACTCACTATTAAATCATAATTGGTCTAGATTGCTAAACATTACAACACTTCCGAGTACTCAATGGTAATCTACATAAATAAGGAATATATATATATATATATATATATATATATATATATATATATATATATATATATATATATATTCTTTCTGATATATTAACAATCCCGGCTGATTAGTCACTATTAAACGCCATTAGTAAGTCTAGCTTGAATAAAAACTAATATAGCGAGAGAAGGTAACGTCTTATGCAGTAATTTTCATTGCGTAAATGCAAGTGTATTTTTGCGAACGATTTCCATCTTAAAAAAAAATCCGAGCTAGTTAACATCTTCCTGGAGACTGATGCAAGCTATTTCATTTGTAAATAGTTTTAAAAAATTCCACGCGTAGACATAATTAAATCAGTATTTTTTCTAAGATAAAATTTCTGACTGACATTGAGTTCAATTTATTTCACGTTATTTTTCCAATTCTTTCCGTTCCTTAAATATATAAGTGCTTAGATATAAGAGAGTAACACCAAATGTAATGTCTATCATATGGATGCTGTGCATGGCGTCATGCATATACAGCCGTTTTCTCAGTTCAATGGATAAAATTAACTTCAAACGAGCAAATGAAGATCATATTGCATCAAAGAATGTTACCAAATAAAAAACAATCACTCTCATATGAAGACTTCCAGTAGCAGCAACAACGAAAATAGATAGCACATGTAACTAGAAGAGAGAATGATGAGTTAATTGAGTTTCTTTATACCTTCCCCACTAGATTAAACAAAAGGTTAGGAAGAAAACTCCCCTCAATACTCGGAACAGGACGGATTTTCAGGAAAACTGTTTTAAGAGAAACAATTATTGAATAAATTCCAGCCAACAGTCGCGCTAACTGGTCGGTTAAATACTATTGAATATTCCCTGCGCGGAAACAGCTATTCTCACCATTACCCTTAATAAATTATTACGTTCATTCATAACGAAAGAGGCTATGGGTACTTTTATAATTGTAGAGGAGTGAAAGTACCCCAAATAACACACACACACACACACACACACACAAACACACACACATACACACACACACACATATGCTAGGCCACAAACATCTCCTGAGCCGACGAAGCATAGAAATGAATACTATATGGGAACCAGTAATAAGTAGTGCCAGAGAAAATAGATAATAACCACAAAAGTTGCAATATGTGCTCCGGTTAAAAATGTTGCTAGTTTACAATACCCAGAAATTCATACACAGATGTACTCAAGGAGACATGGCACAGTTGCTTAGATCTAGTGACCAACCTAATATATATATATATATATATATGTGTGTGTGTGTGTGTGTGTGTGTGTGTGTGTGTGTGTGTGTGTGTGTGTGTGTGTGTGCCGGTGATTATGGTTCTCTGCAAATTCCTATCCTTCGTAACACTTGTCAATATTTGTATTTTACTACACTTCCTCAACCTGTTATGCCATCCATTTAAACAATGTCCTCTTGTAAGTGACTAATTTTCCAGGCCTTGCTTTCTCATTATATATTTCAGAAATTTCAACCGTCTCCTTATATTTAGATTGTTCAAGAGCGATCGCATTCATTTGCACTTGTCTCCTTACACAGCACTATGAAAATAAATTCAGTAAGAACTTCCAGTTTTTCGCCATTGTCGTATATTTCATTTATTATTTTTATGATCTTGTCGATAACGTATTCGTGTAAGGCTGGGAGCAGTTCTGTTCCACCTCTATCTAATCCTGTTGCTTTTTTTCTGCTCATCTTCTCCAGTGCCATCTTTATCATCGTTGATCTTCACAACATCGGCATACAATATTTGTTCCTCTTTTATGAAGTCGACGCATTGATGTGTCAAAGAAACATATGTAAAAAAAAAAATATTTTTTATTTCTCGTATGGATTGCAAATAAATGAAATATGGAGAAGACAAAACTCTGGTAAGGGAAAATCACTCTCTATAATTTCAGTTAATTGTGCGGGATGATAAATATATGGGAAAGAGAATTTCTCATCTTGGGAGATGAGAAAAAAAAAACTCAAAAAAAGTTGACGTTACGTAATACCAAATTATGGCAGTGGATATTCGAAAATCTTTCTCGCAGATGAAAAAGAATTGAAGCAACAGAAATATGGTTCTATAGAAGAATGCTGAGAATACTATGGATCGAATATGTGAGTAACAACAACAAAAATTAGAAAAAAATAGTGAAGACAAAAAAGATACTTTGAATTATAATATGACATTTGAATTTTCTATGACACACAATAAGGAAGACAGCTTGGAAAAATTGATACTCACAGGATAGATTGAATACAAGTGGAACAGAGGAAAACTCATAACCTATCTAGCAAGCATGGCAGAACAGGGTTTAAGATAATAAAAAAGTAGAATCTATCAAGCGCTACAAAGGACAGGAAATTTTAGAGGGCAATGATAGGCATTGTCCCAAAGGGGCACGTCACGCTGCAGAAGACACAAAAACAGAAACTGCGTAGTCATAAAACGTCACAAACTATTGATCCTTATAAAACAATTTACATCAGAATGATAATCCAATTTGTGAAGAATTTATATTTATTCATCAATATTGAAGCACAGCAAGAGATCTCATTTATTGTTGATTTCCCTGGTGAGGGCAATTTTAAGTAATCTGAACAGGCGAGTACAATACGCAGCATAGGATGCATTGGAAATTAATAAACTAAGTTCAACACAAAGACACAAATATGGGTCACCCATGAAATTTCTTATAGTAACATTAGATTATTTGAAAGTTCTATTAACTACCTTTATTCAGATGCTATCATTCTAAGAGGCAATGACTTGATTCATTCATAACCAATTAAGTATTTGAAGTTTACCTGTAGAAAAAAAAAGAAAACATCGCTAAATAATAAAAAAAGACAACGTAAAAATAGTCAGCAAAAGAAGTATCACGTGAAATCTGAATTGGTGTTGACTAAGCAAAGAAAGTACAAGCATTTAAAGATCCATTTCAAAGTGGAGGGGAAAATGCAGCATTGTAATCAGAAGATGAGAATATTGTGATGTAATGGAATAACCTTGCACCCCCATGAGCGGCGGCACTATAGGTGGTAACCACCTATAAATATCCCTTAGGACAGCGGACAGCAGAGTCGCGCTGGGATCTTTCCCAGCTGCGCTAGTCGAACTCTCTGCCTTCTGGTAGAGAGGAACACGGACGAGGCTATGTCGAAGGGCAGAGTTTCGTCCGGGGAAGGTAGACAAACCCGATCCCGTTTATGTGGGGTCTACGGGGACTTTTGGCCGAGCCTCCGGGCTAGGAAACCCCAATTTAAATTCGGCCTTGTGCCACATGTGACTGCGTGGGGCAATTACTAAATAGCGTCGAGCTGAGATCTGCGAGAACTAACAGCCTTCCGATAGCAGCACGCACTCAACTGTACAGACTTGCGACGACCGTGCGCATAACTATTACTTCCTTGCTTGTTTTACTGGTTTCTACAATAAACGTGTTACTATTTATCCACCTTGTTTGTCCATTTCATATTCCTATTAGCATGGAATATAACATATTCTTAGAAAGAAAACAGTGCCGAACTGCAATGTAATATCAATCCTAGTAAATAACAGTGAATGCTGGACAGTCTGCTTCCACATGAAGAAAATCTTTAAGGCAACAGAAATGTAGTTCCACAGAAAGATGTGCCATAAATTACCATAGACTGAACATGTGAGTAATGCGCAAGATTTAGTAAACTTTGAAAGAAAAATTACGCTTAGCATTAGATCGGAGAGTCAGGGTTGATATCGCTAGGACTCATAATGGGGAAAGATTGCTTGGAGAATTTAATACCCACAGAACATACTGAAGGGAAGAAGAAGAAAGGGAAGCAAACCAGTAGCCGAACTAACGAGCTTGTTTAGCAAGATGACACAGGTGTGTCTAGAATGGATGGTGAAAATGCATACCGTACAAAGAGCTATAAAAGATAGAAAGTTGTAGAACAATCATGACTGTTCTCATCCTGAAGGGACACGGCACATAAAAGAAGAAGAAGAAGAAGAAGAAGAAGAAGAAGAACCAGGTTGAAGCAGTGAAAATTATATATACACATAGCAGAGCTAAAATCCCGCCAAAGTTAAAGGGAAGTATAACCTGCTCAGATGTAGCAGACAGGCTTTCCTTCCAGCTATTACTGCTACTAATAAGAGAGCGAAAGATAGGCTTAAACAGTTACACATTGAGTCTTCGTGGCATTATCGCCCTGCTTGGGGGGAAATGATTAGAAAAGATCTCTCCAACAGATATATTATCCCCCTTCGACAAACAAGTCACTGTTGCAACAAACTGCTTATTCACGTAAGCAATACCGAAACATTTCAAACCTCAATCTATTTCATATTTTCCTAGAATATTCCCTGCGCATATACAAGCACAGATGGGAAGAGATGGTCACTGATCACTTAAGCATCCCATGCAACATCCTAAATGAATCTATGAATAGAAAACAGTATTCCTGTTTTCCTTCTTGAGGTCAGTGTACTGAGGATAAAGAGAGATATGCCTATGACACAGGTATTCATATTTAGAATAAGAATGATCTTTAAAAGAAAATCAATATCCCCTACCAAGTGCTCCTTGAAATAGAACTCAAAATAAACCTTTCCAAAATAGAAATTATGATCTGGAATTGGAATGAAAGCAGTCATGTCAGCAATCCATCATAAACAGGATCTCGAATTAGTAAAGAGTAAGCACTTCAAGTACCTTTTTTATATGGATCAGTTATGATAAACTTAGGATAAGGAAATTGAACTGCGCTTGAGGTAGTTTCGCCCAACATACTACAGAGTGTAATCATTAATCCAAATGCAAAATATTTTTTTACCGAAGTTTCAATAAATACATCTTTAGGCAAATTAATTGAAAACAATTAATCGAAACAAAACCAATAATTCCGTTATTATTTACTTTTTGTCCCATTTTCCAATCAAACATGTCAGAGTGCACATGTTAGTAATTCGTATGCCAATTGAACGTATTCATTGATTGCCGCTTGACCACGCATACTCAATTGGATTTAAATCAAGAGATTTTCCAAAACAGTCTATAGTACTTTGCATTGCTAACTGCTAAGGCTTTCCAGTGTGTTCGTGCAGCTTTACAATTTCTCTGTTGGATTGAAGTCCATCGAAGACACAATGGCAACAGGACAACTAATCGACTTTCAAGACAATAGTGTCTGGGTGTGTTAAAAAATTGATGCAATCACGGATGACGCAATATTGTTAAATATTTAAGGATAGGTATTACAATCAATGAACTCCTTTAAAAATACGACAAAACGAAATATGACATCACTTTCGAAATACTTTTGGAAACTCAAGAAAGAAGGAAAAACACCTAAGATTAAATGGAAAATCATAAACAAGCCAGAACTTGCAATTCTCTGAATGAACATTGCTTCTTATGTTTACAGGAGAAAATATGTATCATTGAACTCTTAAATAACACCCAATTATTAAATCAAAGATATGAAACAACAATTTTCTGTAGACATACTAACGATCTAACACTACAATCTTGTTAAATTATTCTCTTGTTCTTGTAACGGCATTCACCCGAGGTGGGTTGAGCCGACTGTGACGTCCCCCGGTGTCGCTTCGCCAGATGTGACGTCTGCCTGGCCGCGTCCGTCGTGCTATCCCTGTCAGGTGACCAGTTGTGACGTCACCCCTTCTGTCTCCGCGCGGTCGCCGTCCTATCCTGTTCTGTGACGACCAGTTGGCTTGGTATTGGTCGCGGCACCAAATGTGACGTTCTAACCTTTTGGTGATTCGAATGGGAATCTGGTTAGATTCGGTATCAGCCTTATCGTTCACAGCTAGCTTCCAACGTCTGGTTACCGAAGTAACTGCTTTGATTTCCAGTCTAACCTACCCACGTTGTTAATTGATCTTAGGCAGACGAAATCAATCAGTCGCCGGGCCGTAATGCAAGTCGAGTTCGAATAAGGGCGATATCGCACAAGTATATGCAAAAGAAAATAAAATAATAACTCGAAAAGTTAAAATGTGTTAAAAAAGGATAACAATATTTTATATATGGTTGCTGAAAACAGGACTGCGTCTTTCTCCTAAACCGCTATAATATGGATTGTGACACTTTGTGTTTGTTAGGCGAGTCTTAACATCTTAAGTTGTTTTTTCAAGGAACTGGTTTTTGGTGCATCTTCAGGCGATATTCGTGAAACTTGTTTTGGTGGTGTGAGTCTAAGTCGTTCTTCAAAAATAAATTTTTCTTGGTTAGAAGTTGAGTTCGGAATTGCGTGGAATCTTTCAGTCAACTTTTTTCGAGGCGAGCCCAACTCAATTCAACTAAGCTGCGAGCTTCACTGAGAACTTCACTGCGAACTTCACTACGAACTTAACTGGAACTGCTTTTCACTTGCTGCGACTCTGCCTATATGGACGCCGACCAAAACTGGGTTGGGCTTGTCGGGGTTTGAGGTTCCTTGATAATTCTAAATCCACAATCCTCTTCTTTGTTTTCGGTCAGGAAAATTTATTGTTTTCCATTTTTGGAAGTTTTTTCGTCCTCCCACCTTCTTCTGTTGTCATATTGGTATCTCACCATACCCTCAGAGGGTGTCAACGGGTTTCCCCTCTCTCTCACAGTGGCATCACATACCGATCTCTTCAATGGGTGCCAACAGGCCTCCTCTCCTTCTTCACATGATTACCTTCGCCTGCCGCTCACGCCAGCATTCAGCCAATGGACGCCCAGAAGTGTGGGTGTGGCCAGACTAGTCTCGGTTTAAAAATTCTTGCTCAAAAAAAAAAAAAATTATCTTCCTTTTTCTTTTTCTTTTTCCTTTCTTCCCTTTCTTCTACCCGCCAACAAACCTTAGACTCTTATCTTAACCGAATCATATGGAATTCGTCAACGAGATTTGTTAAAAAGATTAACATCGCTTAGTTTCCTTTTCGTGATGGCTTCTTATCACCTAAATTTAATTCTCTCTCGTTTTTTTTTTCTTCTTTTTTTCTAGAGACCTAAATAGTGTCACACGAGTCCAATATTGGTGTTTCATGGGAATTTGTAATTCACAAGCGGTCCCCAACCCGCTTGTATAGCACATGAGATTTGATTATAGTGGTGAAGGTTTCGTGCAGGACCATGCACACAACTTGAAGGGCCGATTACAGAGACCTGGTGCACTACGTGCTACAAGGTCCCCAAACAAGCCACCGCAGGTTTTGAATTCAGAGTTATCCTTCTCCTAGACCAGTTGCCATCCAACGCTATAGAACCATGTCTGTCCTGCTATTTACCCATACCTGGAGGGAGAATATAATGGAATTTGACTGGAATTCGAACTCGGCTCTCAATCCAAGCCGCTATCCATTATTCCACCGTGCCTCCTCTTGTTAAATTCTTAATTCCATAACTATAAACGTTTTAAAATTATAAATCAACTTCTTCGATATATTCCCTACCGTCTCATGTACCTCTCCACTAATAAAATTATGATTCTTTTTTTTTTTATTTTTATATTTCACTGGTAATATTTTCAGATAAATCGTTTTACACCCATACTTATTCTTCACGCTATATGGTCCTAGAATATTTAAAATTTTGATTATAAAAGGTTATATCAACGTCCCTTACTTTTTTCTTTTTTAGTGGAAAGCACCACTTCTAAATTTTAATCCACAAAACACTTTCATTGAATACAGAATTAGTAGTGATAACCCCAACATAAATACATGCAATTCAGCTCTAGAGTTTTTATAGTAAACCCAAAATAACATTCCCAATTACTACTAGAACTATCGCTACAATTTTACCTACTCAAACGTAATACTATCCCCTATCTCCATGTTTCCTCACCTACCTCTCAGGAAGCTTGTGAGATGATGTGCCTAAACTTTTGACCGGTGTTTATCGGCAAAATATTTCCACCGACCTATCAACATTAAACACCCAATCCATTCTTCACCAAACTGCTATCAACAAGCACTATTGTTTCACTCAGTCACCTTCTTTAGTTTTTTGAAATATATTTTCTTCTGAGACAAATGGAAAAACGAAGTGACGTTTCTCACACGGCTTGTCTACAAGCAGGATTGTTCATAACCATTTTCGATTCTCACCCGTTGAAGTGCAGTTGAAATGCACTGAAACGAAGTTTCAACTTTGCAATGAGTAAAATGGTTTTGTCTATATGATAAAATTATTATTTATATATATATATATATATATATATATATATATATTAATGAATATTTGTGTATTTACACGGCAATTTTTAATGCGCGTTTCATTGAATAGCACAGACAAGGTGCTTCAATTTAGTTTTTCATACAATTTCTTATGTGAACTATTTTTTTCTTTTTGCTAAATACATTATTTAAAAACTGTCGTATTGTTCTTTGAAACTACGCCTCCGAGTATCATGTTCAATACAATCTTCATGTAGGCCTAATGGTAATGAAATGTTTGTTACGAGTGTAACGAACAGTTCGCCACCTTTATAAGTACCTAAAAATTATATTTAACATGAAACAGGGAGAGTAATTTTGACGTAAGGCAATATGTATATTTACTAATATATACTTTATATCTCTGTATTACCATATTGACCAGTTTTTTGCTAACAACGAAAACAAAATATAATATTTATCTGCTGATGTACCTGATTACGCGCATGTATGGTTGCTTGTATCTATATTTACCTATTTGATTCATATATATATATATATATATATATATATATATATATATATGTACATTTCATTGAATACGACAGACAAGGTGTTTTTATTTATTTTTTAAATACAATTTCTCATGCGATCTAATAATTTTTTTCTTCTCAGATCATAAATTATACAAAAGGTCTCAGAATGTTCATTTTATCCGAGGGCTTTCGGCTATACATTTAGCCATTTTCAAAAATTTTATAAGGAACATTCGATTAGTTTTGATTTATCATCTGAAAAGGAATTATTAGATCGCATGAGAGATTGTATAAATAAAAAAAAAAAAATTCCATTTAAAGAAGTATTGCTCCCTAAATACAATATATATATATATATATATATATATATATATATATATATATATATATATATATATATATATATATATATATATATATATATATATTGAATATCGAGGGGCAAACAATGCATTTCTTCTATTAGACTTTCTTTTTACTGTTTATATCAGTGGAAATTTAAAATTGTAACCAATACATAATTTGTGCTGAAGAAATTGTATCTGTCTATATTTCAGAGATGAGGCATTATGTACACTATTTACCTTATTCGGACTATTGTCCTCATCTTTGTCGCCATACGTATTCCGGCCTTCTTCAGGTGTTTGGAATGTCAAACTGAACCCTTTATTTCGCTCGCTAGAATACACTGTTCTCTTTACATGTCTAATGGATGTCAGTTGTCAGTTATCTCCTGTTAATTCACCTCTCCAAGTTCCCCACTGCCTTAACCAGGTATTGAGCACACAACCTTTTGGAACCTGACAGCTGATCCAACCAACGCCTTTATCTACCGTGCCATGTGTCCTTAAGCGTACAATAAACGTCGTTAGTGACCAACAAAGATGAGGAAAATAGTCCGAATAATGTAAATAGAAAGAAATTGTCTATCTGTTTTTTCTTTTTTTTTATCACAATTGATTAATTCATATATTGAAACATAGAAAAACAAATAGTGGTTAAAAAACATGTATTATTTATTTGACTTTTTATTTTCAATTCCATTATCATTTGACTTCAAGGCTTCGTGCAAAGTAATTTTGGGGTTTAGAATTTTTCCCAGATATTTGGAATTATCTTTCGCAAAATATTAACCGTTTGCAAAGATCGAAGGGAAAGAGATTATAAGATGCAATGTAATTTTCTTGCTCTACGAAAATCATTGATTTTTGCTTGTTTTTCATAATGAATCTCGTATTTTAAAAAAATGCAGCAATATTTACCAGTCGCCAACTAAAAAAATAATATGGTCGATATTTCGGATTAAGATATATGTCTAATAACTTCAGATTTTGCAAAAGGTAAAATGATGGTAGAAATATGAAATCGTGGTACGTACGACCTACAAAGAATTTTGTTGCGAATGTTGAACGCCATGGATAGAAGACAGTTAAAGGCATGATATTAATTTATTATGCCAGTCCATGTTCTGTATCAAGTGAAAAGTAATATTAAGTCAATATTGTCAGGTTATGAAGTTTTAGGCATTATGGCAACGAGAAAAAGAAAACAATAACAGATCACTAATCAAGTGGGAAAATATGTCTGCCAGTTCCTTAGGCCGCTTCTAAAACAGCTATAAGCAAAGTGGAAGAATGTACGAGCCGAATCCGTTAAAAATAATAAATGAATTCTCATGAAAAGAATTTGAATTGTTTACAAAAAGTATGCACTTATATATATATATATATATATATATATATATATATATATATATATATTATATATATATATAATGTTTAAATTTCAAATACTTTTAAAAAACTTGATTTTTTTTAAATCTTTCCAGAAATTTAACCAACACTATATATGTATATATATATATATATATATATATATATATATATATATATATATATATATATATAATTGTGTGTGTATCTGTTGATGTTATAGGGAAAAACAGTTAGATTAATGATCCAAAGTTGTTTTGTATTCATACTTTTATTTTTAAAATCCAAGAAAATGTTCAATAAAAGATAGATATGAACACAAATATATAGACTGAAAAAAACATTTTGTAAATTTATTCAAAAATATTATATACAATGACTACAAATATAAAAAATTTTGTTTCAACACTATTTTTGTAGTGATTTTATAACATTTATTTCATAATTCTTGAATAATTTATATTTGCTCAAGTCTGTATTGAGCACTCTTTTAAGAATAATATTTTTTACTTATTGGAAATTATTCCGTATACACCAATCCTATACTTATATTTATATATATATATATATATATATATATATATATATATATATATATATATATATATATATATATATATATAAACAGAATTAAGGTAATAGATAGATAGATAGATAGATAGACAGGCTGATAGGTAGGTAGTTACGAATGATGTGACGTGTATAAATTTTATTTTAATCATTTCAACACAATCATAATAATAAAGACAGTAACGTGCAAGGTGTGTTAGAGTACATGTGAAAAATACTATTAAGGAGAGAAAACAATAAAGAATAGGAATTAAGAAAACAGAAGATAAAAATAAATATTGCATTTAAACAAGATTGCAGATTCTTCTTTGGATTTTTACAAGAATCTCTAAATATATAACAGGAATACCAGACAAAATCAGAGAGAAATATTCAAAGCCTGGGCGAATGGTAAACTTATAAATATGTAAGTTAGATTCTGGCGTTTAAAATTGCCAACGACCACACGGAAAACCAACTTTCCTAGGAGCAGACATATTAATTGATTCAAGATATTTTTCTACTTCCTGTTAGCAGAATGTGTTAACCGAAAAGGACCAATGAGACAGCCTCCTTGATGTTACCATCAGCCATATTGATGGAAAGTTAAATGGGTCCTATCAGACGAAATTCGAATATATATATATATATATATATATGTATATATATATATATATATATATATATATATATATATATATATATATAGATAGATAGATAGGGAAGACAGGTTATGCCGAAGAATAGCGTCTCGTCTGGGGAGGTAGACAGACCTGATTCCGTTTATGCGGGGTCTACGGGAAATTTCGACAGAGCCTACGTGTTCAGGAACGCCACATTAAATTTGGCCGAGTGCCACATGCAACTGCGTGGGGCACCTGCTAGATACCGACTAGCTGAAATTATTCAGCTCTTAGCTACTGACGAACTCTCTGCTTTCTGGCAGAGAGGAACCCGGACGAGACTCTGCCCTTCGGCATAGCCTCGCCCGGAGAGGTAGACAGACACAAACCCATTTATGCAGGATTTGGCCGACCCTACGGTCTCGGATTCCCCCACATTAAATTCGTCCTTGTGCCACATCCTACCACGTGGGGAGGTTGGTAAATATTACTAGCTGGAATCTGTTCCAGCTGTGGTGCCGAACTCTCTGCCCGAAGGCAGAGATGAACCCGGACGAGGCTACAGAGAAATTTTGGCCCAGCCTACTGGCTCGGATGACTCACGTTAAACTCAGCCTTCTGCCATAAGTACACCCGTGGGGGTGGGGGTAAATATTGACTAGCTGCTATCTGCTACTCAGCTCTCAGCTGTTATCGAACTCTCTGTCTTTGTTCAGGGATGAACCCGGACGAGGCTACGCCGAAGGACAGAGTCTTGTCCGAGGATGTAGACAGAACCAAACACGTTTATGCGGCGCTTACCCTACATAAAATTCGGCATTGTGCCACATCCTACTCCGTGGAGCGGATGGTAAATATTACTAACTGGGATCTGTTGAGTACGACTCAGACTTACGTGAGAACTGCCGATCTTCCAATAGTAGCACTTACTACTGGATTGAATTGCATCGATCTTGTGCATAACTGTTACCTTTATTCTTACTGTACTGTTTTTTTACTATAAACCTTCGTTTGACATTTATAAATTCATGGCATACTGCGGGCCAAATTCCACTCCCAAATAATGGCAAAGGACAGTTAGAAAGAAGTAACAATTAAGTAATTTACACATTAAGTAATTTACAAATAGAAATAGTCTATCAATCTAAGTCTCTAGGAGATACGGTGGTTGTGGCATTGACCACTCACTCAATAATTATATATATATATATATATATATATATATATATATATATATATATATATATGCAAGTGTCATTAGAAACGATTGTGGTTAAGTTTTTATATAATTTTTTATGTTTTATAATTTTTTTTTGTCATCTGGATGGAGATTATATAAAAGTTCATAGTTATCAGAGGTACAAATTCTGCAATAATATTGAGATTTTTATATCTTTGTCCTTCAATCTGTATAACAACATTTAATAGTTTGGGTATCTATCGGTCTATTAAATTGTGTCCTTATCTATCTATCAAGATTGACTGTTGATATGTTTCAATTTATTCATATGCATCTATCTCTCTCTCTCTCTCTCTCTCTCTCTATATATATATATATATATATATATATATATATATATATATATATATATATATATATATTAAATAAAAACAGACCACTTTAAGGTTCAATGTAATAAATTATTTCACCACAATCCTTTTAAAGGACTGCGGATCATCAGACTTTACTTCCAAAGATTGAAACGAAAAATGAAAAGAAATTTACACATTTTTGACGGGCCGTATTAAGCATATGTAAATTAACGGAGGAAGTGAGGGGGGAGAGAGAAGACATGAGTGAGTTAGATGTAATTTAAAATGTCTATTTTTTCATACTTAAAATTACTTGGGGAGGTGCAGATATTGGCACATTTAAACGGTTAACTTAACGGAAGTTATATTTTGATATAGAAGGGGTAGAGGAGAAAAAAGACAAAAAAAAAAGAGAGAAGGAAGTCATAAGAGAAGGTGTCACTAACTTTCTTTGGAAAGAACAGGCTCGAAAAAGACGCTGTTATTTTGTTTTACTTTGAAAGTGTTATTTTGGGGGTTCATAAAGATTATAATGTTTGATATAAATTTGAAAGTCTAAACTCTCTACAAAGAATTTAATTTGATGTTTGTTAGTAATTTAATTTTTTTTAAATTTGGGGGATTTTCTATGAAATAGTTAATTAGAAAAAATATTTATAGAAAGTACATTAAAAGAATAACATGTTATTTTAAAATATAAGTTTACTTCTAGTAATCTTTTTTTATTTTTTTTTTTTATTATTGATTATTAAATTGACATCTCTGTCCGTTTGAATTTTGTTCATGAATTCAACTCGTGACTACTTTTAGCTGGGTAATCTCTGTGGTTTATACTGCAACTATGCTGAGCAGGCCTTTCAGTTTCTGGGAGAGAGCGTGTTATCTAGCGTGATCAACAAACTGAACGAGGCCAGGACACTCAAACACTCGGTCATAATGACTTGTGACTTTGTGTTAGCACAGGGTTCGCCTACACAGTTCCACTCACAAGTCTTTGGTCAACACGAGCTATGGTTTTCAGGAAATTTCCAAAGATACCGCACACTCGGATCGCTCCCTCCAGATATATACATACATATATATGATCAACAAATTAAAATTCATCTCAATAAAGTCAATAATTTCATTAACAAAATTGTTATTATTAATAATAATTGTAACCATAATAGCGTACGCGCCTAAATAAAAATAATACTAATAACTTATTTTATTGTATCTAAATGTATAATAATTACAAACACGATGAATCAATGATAAAAAACATATTAGGTAGAAATGTTAAACCCATTAATAATAATAAACAAGTTAAGCTCATCCTATATATTTGATCTCATAGACTCAAATAAACACACAACTAAATCCTCTAGGAAAAAACTATGTAGTGTATCAATTTACATAACCGTTCAGAGATGTCTGATACTAATAATAAACGCAATACATATATTGGTTTTATAACCACGCTCTCCCGTAAACTTACCTGTCACATTTCTGACCTTAGTTCCATTAAACAATATTTCTTAGAAAAACATAGCCATGTACATAATAGTAGACAGATGTTAGCTGATAAACCAATAATCCTCACACATACACACAGTAAAAATAACCTACAGATATTGGAGGCCATTTACATTAAAACAAAACAACCCACACACAAACAAATTGCGTTTCAAACTAGTCACAACACAAATACATTTAAATATATGGTTCTTTTGTTCGTATTTCTTTCTCTCACATGGTCATGTACGACGTCATAGAACCGCATTAAGAATTTACGACTTGTGTCTGCTAGTCCCGTCTGTTATCTTCGTATAGCAAACTTCTATGGAAATCTAACAGGATGCCATCTTCGACAGAGAACATATCTGTTGTAATATCCATATAACCACTCTGATGATGGCTAATATGAACCGAAACCTTAGATCGAGTAACAGCATAATAAAAATATATCCAAATGATAGTTTTTTCTTTATATTCCGTGAAACTAAAGCAACTAGACGAAGCTTAGAACGGCTTATGATCAAACATAATAGACATTCGTTGTCTGTTACATTTAACAAGATGTGTGTCAATATATATATATATATATATATATATATATATATATATATATATATATATATACAGGGTGTTTCAAAAAGAATACGCCAAAATCATCACGTGATGTGTCAATAACGAAAAAAATTACAAATCTCTAGCATGAACACATGTGTTGTATATACATTCAAGTTTCATTTCATGTTTTATAAGTGGCCACTACCGGCAGCGCAGACAACATCAAGCCGATATGAGAATTCCTCCCAAACGCGCCTCAGCATGTCACAGTCGACCATGTTAATTGCAGCTGTTATTCAATCTTTCAAGTCATCGATACTTGCTGGAAGTGCTGGAACATATACTTGGTCTTTAACATACCCCCACAAGAAAAAGTCACACGCAGTGAGGTCCGGGGATCTGGCAGGCCAAGCACAGAGAGCAAGGACTTTAGCACCTCTCCTCCCAATCCATCGCTGAGGTACGTTTTCATTCAGATGAGCTCTAACCCCGAGATGTCAAAGGGGTAGTGCTCCATTTTGCTGAAAAATGAAGTCATTCAAATCTGCCTGCACCGTGAAAATGGCGCAAACTCAAGCACGCAAAACGCCTTCTGCTGAGGAGTCGCTATTTTGATTGATCTTCCCACAATTCAGCTGCCCCGGAAGTTATACTAACGACAGCGGTGGAACTGACATCCAATCAAACTTTGATAACTACTCTATCAAATAACCACTGATTCAGTTCACTACAATGCTATAGACCTGAAGAACAGCGTAATGATTTGGGCGTATTCTTTTTGAAACACCCTGTATATATATATGTGTGTGTGTGCGTGTGTGTGTGTGTGTGTGAAACTTGATGCCGAACTAAGGGAAATTACTAATATCGTCATCGCTAAGGGAAGTTGTCATCAAAACAAGTTTAATGAAATAAAAACAGTTGGTTCGCCTAAGTGTCCTGTCTAAATGAGATTACCTTGAATTGGTTCGTATAGTCAATCATGCGCTGACAAGATCTCTTCAACTGTCATG
>OZ010579.1:26801100-26893600 GCA_963932145.1 Acanthosepion lycidas | reverse complement strand
AAATTGTCCAAATCCTGTTAGAGCATAATTGTCCATCACACATAATGATTAATATCTTTAAAAAAAAATACTAAACACATTGAGTTTTTTTCCAGGCTTTCAGATAAGCTGTGTAGCCATCTCGATAATATGTCATGAGTCTCACTGAAAAACCCTGTAAGTTATTTAGCTAGACAAAGAACTGGTTAAAATCGTTTTGTGTCAGTCCCACTGTCTTATCTATCCCACCCAGGATTCAATGTTTTAATCTTTTGGATGATTCTTTGAGAGTAACTGTCTTTTTGTAATACACATTAAATAACCTGAACAGCGTCAAAATCTTCTTTAAAACGCTGATCTAAATATAAAAAATGCTGCTAATTATTCTTGATAACGTAGAATTAACATTCTCATTGATTATGATTTGATAGCGATGCCGGTACAACCTGAATTATCATCTGATTTTAATGTTATTTCGCTATTTGGCTTTATGTCTGTCTCCGTATGGCTTTCTTTGTTTTGTTAGTCTAATAATTAAAATAGCTAAGTACTGTTATGTAGTATTAGTCCTTCTATATTGTAGTGAATGCTGGACAATCTCATCACAGATTAAGAAAATACTTTATGTGACAGAAAGGTAGTTCTACCCAAGGATGATGAGAATACCATAGACTGAATATGTGAGAAAACGAGGAAGTTTTTGAGAAACTGCCAGCTACAAATAGACAAACTTTGCTTCAGAAAAAAACAGTTGAAATTTTTAGGGCAAAAAGCCAGAGAAGAAGCCTAAGAAAACTTCACGCTCTCCGGCCATATTGAAGGCAAGAGGGCCGAGGGGGAAACAGCACATAAACTATTTAACTAGCTTGGAAAGTATTGATAGAACAGGGATTAGAAAATGATAGGATAGAAAACAAATAGGAAACAGATCGTAATCTAACATGATTCGCTTCATTCAAGTTTCGTTTGAGATCAAGACAGAAATGATAAAAAAGCACTGAGACGCAGATTAAAGCCATGTTGTGTTTGGCTATGTCTTAATGGTTAGATACGTGTCACGCGTAATGAAGTAACTGATACTATTCAAATATGTGTGACAAACATTCACAGATGCTAAACTGTGTAAAAGTTCGCGAGGCTCAATAGGACGTTTTGATTCGTCATTTCTTAATAGATACGTATCACGTGAAATGGAGTAACAGATTATATTCAAATAAGTATGAGAAAACATGCTGGATTCTAAAGTGTGTAAAGTTAGTGAGACTCTGCTGGATGTTTATAATTTTTTTCTTTGGTTTGATTTCTCATTAAAGTATATCGCTTGTGTATTTTGTATGTATATTGGTTTATATTTATATATTGATATTTAAATATGTATCGCTCTATTTCTCTTCCTACCTTACCCTGACTTGACATCTATGAATGTAAATCTATACTGATACAAATTATTAACACCCTACACTCCTTTCTAGTTAAAAAATCGCTCTAGCCGTTACCATGGAAATTTTGTTTTCAATAATAGATATGTTATTAAAACACATAAATTTCAGAAATAAGTTATTCCAAAATAAATTTCGCTTGAAGATGGAACAGAGCTTACTTTAATTCAATTTAATTCAAATGATTATATTGAAGTTTTCGGCTCTTGTTTTGAAACATGAGAACTCTTATATAGCGTGTTGGATTCATATCTTTAAATAAATAATTATGTATATATATATATATATATATATATATATATATATATATATATATATATATATTGTGTATTTTGGCAGTAATGCCTCTTTCATACAACTTTCATTAAAAACGACTGGCAAAGCATAGTGGTTAAGTTTTTTTTAAATAAATTTCTCTTGTGTTCTTATAATTTCCTTCTTTTCTGGACCTAAATTATCCAGAAATTGTGCGCTCGGGCATTCAGAATATTCGCACTTTAAGCCATTATAAAGGATAATTCTATTTTTATATTTAACTGAATGTATGTTTTTTTTTTGTATGTATCTGGAGTTATAGGATTGTTTTATTTTCCAAACATTTTGAAACTCTTTGTCTATATAATTAATGCCCAGAAAAGAAGAAAAATACAAAAGAATACAAGGCAAAATAATAAAGACTTTTACCTTGTCAATCGTTTTGAATATATATATATATATATATATATATATATATATATATATATATATATATATATATATATATATATATCAATTAGAATAAAACTGTTAAAGATGTTACCTTAAGAGTCATTTACAATATTAAAAGATTATTCTCAGTAAACTTTTATATTTTAAATATTTTTATGTGTTTTTTATTAAAGTGTTTTTAAATATAGTGGTTAACTCAAATTAAATCCCTAAATTATTTGTAAAAGTGTTAAATATTAAAATTGCAAACAAACATTAGATTAATTTCTTCGTGGATTTTTTAAACATTTAAATTACTATCAAACGTTAAAATCTGTTTTTTTAACCTAGAATACTAAAAATATACCCCCCGTTCTTCATCCTCCGAAAACCCAAAATACATCTCCATTCTCTTTACATCACCCACATATATATATATTACTTTAAAATATCTCTGGTGAAAAAAACTATTAGATTGGTGCAAAAATAAGGACGTTTTTTTACGTATTTTTTAACGTCAAAAAATATCATTATTTTTGCACCAACCTAATATTACAATGGAGCCTTAGTGGTCTGTTTTTCTTTATATATATATATATATATATATATATATATATATATATATATATATATATATATATATATATATATTTAGTCGAATGGATATGAGTTTGTGACCGTCCTTTTTACGCCTATGCCACCCTCTGAGAAACTGATCAGTTTCTCTGAGGATCGCATAAGCGTGAAACCAACGGTCACAAACTCATATCCATTCAACTCTATCACTGATATTCATTCCTTTATGCAATATATACATATATATATATACATACATATATATATATATATATATATATATATATATATATATATATATATATATATATATATATATATATATATATCTGCTTTGGCTTAGGCAGAGATTCACCGATATTTAGAAATACTGTGGATTCACATTTTTTTATTATTTCATTTCCGTCTCTTAAATGCACCGGCCTTATGAAAACTTACTGTACCCGATGATATTGCTATATGACTACGATCTCTTTGCAGACTCCATAACTGTCTATACTTATAAAATGATATGGTTTTAATTCATTGTCGACACGGTCATCATATATATCTTTTTCAATGTGTTCAACATTTTCTGCACTCAGTCGACAAGAATTCTAATGTTCAAGCCACTGAAACTAATAATCTTGATTTATAATTTCAAAAACAGCCTAAAATGTTCATAGAACAATTAAAGAGACTCGGTTGCATATTTATCGAGTTTCCTGTCTGATACAAGCACTTTGCTCGAATCTGTCAGCCATCGTAAATTTCACAGAATCGTTTCATCACAACCTTCCACAATCTTATTAGAACAAAGTTGCTAGCAAGTACAGAACAACGAATTGTTTTGCATCACTACAAAACAGATCATTGGCCGTTACCCAATTTAGCTATATTGCAGATAGTAGTATAGTCAGCTGTTTATGTTCCAAAAACATCGTGACAAATGCAAATGGCGCCATGTGATTCAATACAGAAATGAGGCGTCGATATTCTTGAAAAGAGATTTAAAACTTAAATATCTCAGACTTGTTCACAAAATATTTATCCGTTCAGCTGCTACAAAAGTTCGTTCACTGTGTAATGCTAAACAATTTTTTCTCGTCAGAGTCTCCTTTACATTTTTATAAGTCTCTCATTCGTCCATGCATTAAATATTACTGACATAGCTAGCCCGGTGTTTCTGTTATGTATTTAGAGATGCTTGCTAAAATACAAAGACGTATCTGCAATGTTATTGATCGTGACCTGGCATTTCCGCTTCACGCACTATGCCACTACCTTAAAGTAATCTCCCTGTGTATTTATTTGTTATTGCAACTGTTCTCATGAGCTTTCGTCTTTGCTTGGTTGGCTGTTTGTTTGTTTTTAAGTGGCATATCAACCTCTGTTCGTTTTTTAATGACGATACCTCAATATCTTTATGCATATTTTTAATTTTCTCTGTTTGGGGGACAAATAATAATGGTGTAATAATACAAGCCTTACTAGTTACCCCAGAACTGGGAAGGAATAGATATATTTATAATATCCTAAGGACATTTGATCGTAAGTTACTTAGTCTTTTCTCCTAGCTTTCCTTCGCTACATTCTGTAGGATCTTTTGTAATTTTCTTTCCATGTCTGCTTATCGTATGTTGTTTAGATTATCGCCGCCAATAATATATCTTAGTAAGACTTCTAATTCTCTCAAAATTACCTAGTTGTACAGGTTAAAAATTCCGGTGAGCAGGCACATCCTTGTCTTACACCTCTTTCTATTTTTGCATATCTGCTGAACTCGACTACTTATATTATACCTAGTTCGATTCTTAATGAGGATACTTCATATTTGGCTTTATTCACACAAAAACCTATCATTGCTAATAAATATTTTGTCGGGTCCTGGGATTGAAACTATCAGAAACTGGCATTGGTTGATTGATTGGTTAATGTTTTTTTTACGGTTAATCAAACTAAACATATTTGAGAAGATATTTATCAACTAATTAACCCATAGCTGACGGGAGAGAGGAGGCGGATTCATAACCATGAAAAAGTTATTTGCGTGTAAGTATAATCGCTTTCGTTTACTTTCTTTCACAATACGGCCAGTGTTAGATCCACTGACGTGACAAGGTGTAATGTATTTCTATTTCTTTTCTCAGATTATGTCATTTTCTGTGTTGTGCAGTAATATGAATCTATTTTCAGAATGAATGATGAAATTTGTTTGGCCTAGAAAAATATTGCATCATCCGTGATTGCATTAAATTTTTATAACGTCCAGACACTATTGTCTCGGCTATCGATTAGTTGTTCTACGGCTATTGTCTGCAATGGACGTTACTCAAAAGACGCGTACAAAAAT
Source organism: Acanthosepion lycidas (assembly GCA_963932145.1). Taxonomy (NCBI): domain Eukaryota; kingdom Metazoa; phylum Mollusca; class Cephalopoda; order Sepiida; family Sepiidae; genus Acanthosepion; species Acanthosepion lycidas. The sequence goes on along the minus strand of OZ010579.1, from coordinate 26,888,587 downwards.
TTGTAACGCTGCATAAACACACTGACAAGACTTACCAGCGAGCAAATCAAAGTATTATATTGGCCGGGAAACTCTCCTGATTTTAATCTAATCAAGAATTTGTGGTCAATCTGCAATGAACGATTTCGTGAAATGGGCATACGAAGTACTAACATGTGCAATGGTTTATGTTTCATTGAAAAATACGAAAATCAGTTAAAATTAAATAATAACAGATTTGTTTGTTTTCTTTCAATAATTTTCCACAAGGATGTAAATATAAAGAAAGTGACAATTTGTATCTGGTATTCTCATCTACGTCCTGATCAAGTTCGAGTTTGCCTAGCTTTGGTGATCGTACGAAAAACGTTGTTTCAACGTGATATAACTGTAAGCCATACTCTGTACTAGACACTAGATAATCCGGAGTTAATGTCATAATAAAATCTGCCACTTACGAATCAATGTTTTAATCTTTTGGACGATTCTTTGAGAATATCTGTCTTGTAATAGACATTAAATAAACTGAACAGCGTCAAAATCTTTAAAACGCTGATCTAAATATCAAAGATGCTGCTAATTATTCTTGATGACGTAGAATTAACATTCTCATTGATTATGATTCGATAGCGATGCCGTCACGACCCGAATTATCATCTGATTTTAATATTATTTGGCTATACGGCTTTATGATTGACTCCATATGGCTTTCTTTGTTTTGTTTGTCTAATAATTAAAATAGCTAAGAAATGTTATGTAGTATCAGTCATTCTATATAGCAGTAATTGCTGAACAATCTCATTACAGATGAAGAAAATACTTTATGTGACGGGAAGGTAGTTCTACAGAAGGATGATGAGAACACCATAGACTGAATATGCGGGAAATGATGATGTTTTTGAGAAACTGGCAACTAAAAAGAGACAAACTTTGCATCAGAAAAAGCCTGTTGAAACTTTCAGGGGTCATATTGAGGAAAGGAGCCTAAGAAAACTTCACATTCTCTTGCTATATTGAAGACAAGAGGGACGGTGTGTGGGGACAGGACATAATCTGCCTGACGAGCTTGTAAATGGTTGATAGAACAGGGATAAGAAAATATACTGGAAAGACGAATATTACTAAAGCTACAAAGATAGCAAATTGTGGAGAGCTATGATCGTATACTACTTGAAGTGAATGGACACTGCACATAGAAGAAAAAATGATGGCCTATCAGGGAACAATGACGAGCAAGCTAGTTTCATATAATTGCTAACAACCACTTAAAAAAGCATATATTTAAAGTTTGCGGCCATATTTATAAGATATCTTTCTGGCAATTCTTTTGAAATTGATAAGTGTTTAGTTGCTCTTGACATGGAGGGTAGACATACTCTAAATATATTTTAGCGCGCGTGTTTATTCAATTAGGTATTAGCAAAATAATAAATGCGTCAATCTATAAGCTTGTTTGTTTATATACACCTCGTTACTTCGATGTTCCAAACATTTTATGACGTGACAATGCTAAAATAAATAGACAAATGTTATTGCTACACTGAGATATAAATAATATTAAATTAGATCTGTACATTTTTACAAAATATTTATTGATATTATGACACTCCTAATCGATTCAGATAGTAATATAGCTGGACACTAGTATTCGAGGATACATTTCTGTTATGGCGACTAACCAAGCCATACTGCAGGCGCTTGCTCAGGCGCACTTGTGTTTATTCAACACCCACAGAGCTCACCTGCGGTTTTTACTGCAACTATGCTGAGGAGGGAAAGAGTGTGTTATGTAGCGTGATCAACAATTTGAACAAGCCCTCGGCCACGATGTCTTGCGGCTTCGTGCTAGAACAGCTATCACATCTACCAAATTTCACTCACAAGGCGTGGTATGGTTTTCAGGCACTTTCTAAAGGTGTCGCATGCTGGGATCCAGTCTGATAACATCAGGAAGTCTGACAAATCGGTCATGGTGAGATTCGAACTCGGTTCTCATCGTCATAATGCGAACGTTCTAACCACTCAGCCACGCGCTACTACTACTGCTTCTAATGATAATAATAATAATCGTCGTTCGCTTTAACTCTTATCCAAGAATTTAATTTCTTCATTGCTGATCGCTTCCTTTTTGGTGAAGGCGTTGATGTCTACATTCTCCTCCAACGTGCAGATTCAGTCCTGGAAACTTCCAATTTCACCAAAACTTGCTACCGTCATTCATTCCGTGTCACCGTTAGGCTTTGCAAGAGTTGGTCGGAAGTGGAAGAAAATCAGAGAAGAAAGTATGAATAATGTGATTTTGTTTAAGGTGGATCTCAACTTGCCATAATCAAGCAGGTGCGGAAATTTATATATCTGGGATTTGTTCTGGACAGAGGACAGAACGTCCGACGCTGATTTCCGAAGACGTATTAGGATCGCCAAACACGCATTCCAAAAAGCTAGGCAGAGTATTACGTAACAGGAGGGTTTCGTTGGTAACACAGAAAAGACTACTGAACTACTACGTTATATGTGTCCTCCTTTACGCTAGCGAATGTCGGAAAGTCTCCTGAAAGATGAAGAAGAGACTCAAGGCAACAGAGGCATGGTTCTGCAGAAGGATGAAAAGATACCAAGGATCGAACATGTGAGTAATGACGAGATTTTGTAGATGATGAAAATAAAGAGCAAACTTATAATTATCACCCGAAAGAGGCATCGGAAATTTCTGGGATCACTAATGAGAAAGGAAGGCTTGGAAAATCTGATACTAACGGAGTGGATAGAACGGGAAAGAGTCAAGAGAAAGCAACACGTGACATACAAGCAAGGTCTGGGAGAAATAACAAAAAGACAATACTTCTTGAGAACAACGAGAGACAGAAGGAGGTGGAGAGTCATGATTTGCTAAGTCTTCCTTATTCCCTAAGATAATATGACTGAAGATATGTCCGTTCATAATAATTTACATTTCCCGATTTGATAGCAAAGATTGAATCAGATCAAGAATTTCTCCAGAAATACAATAATCTTACAAAAAAAGTCTACGTGTCACTCCCAGATAAATGCATTCCGGATATCCAAATCAACAGTTCGGGGAGGCTTCAGCATTCTTATCTTTAATTTTCATTCTGAGAACAAATCAATTTGAAATAAGGGTACCTCACCAATCGTTCAATTGCCTGAACAAAGCAATGTCTCAAGAATACAAAATAAAATATTGACATGTAGTATTCATCTAAAATCGATCAATCTGCCTCCTCTTTCCATTCTCCGTCTTTACAAATGTCAGATCAGACCAAAAACAAATTATCTCTGCCATATCTTTTGCGGGAATTGCCCAAACTTCACTTTTCAGCTTTGACAGAATTCACAAGGATTTATGCGTCTTTATGGACGATTAATAATCTTCCAATCTTACATTCTTGTTGGGTAGGAAATAAGTCACACACGAGTTTGAATTTTACATCCCGCACATATTTTAGCAAGTATATATGCGTCCATCGTCAAAACCACATAAGTTATGAAGAAAACTCATCGAGGCCTTCAAAACGGGCATTTTCTTGCCTCTGCTATTAATGTCGTGTTTTACATTCGTTCAGTCATGTAATTTTATTGAATAGGAGATATTTGTGCTTTAAAAAGTTCACCTAGCTTCTTTTTTTTTTCTTTACTAAATCACTAATCAAATGTCACGAGCCTATCCCTGGTTCGATGGCAAATGTCCAAATGATGTTTATTCCTTAGTTGATGAAACTAAGGGATCTAACTCATCTGAACATTTGTGTTTTTCATCTTTAAGAGCTAAAACTCCACGTGCCACGTTCACAGTGTCGAATCACCTCATTTCACCTGTATTCGCTTTCCATAAAAAAACACTGCTTTGTGGAAACAGACCACCGAAAGGATACTTTCCCAATCGCAAACAATTTTTAATCTAGCTTCAACCGTTATATATCCAACATATTATCATAATTCGACATTATTGCCTCTACTTGCGTTGATACAGTACATTCATTCACTAACCTTTCAATTGGGCGAAAAGCATAATAACTTAGTTGTACTAAAAATAAGAACTAAACGAGATATATCTACATATCACCAGTGGAGCGTGAACAGTTTAATCCCTTAGATTAAATAAAGGGTTCATTTCGGATTTCCCGGTAGGTTAGACGCATCAATATACACGACACGCACACACACACGTTTGCGCGCGCGCACGCACACACAGACACATATATATATATATTAGGTTGGTGCAAAAATAATGACGTAATAATGTCGTTTTTTGAGGTTAAAAAATACGTCAAAAAACGACATTATTATTATATGTATATATTAGGTTGGTGCAAAAGTAATGACGTAATAATTTCGTTTTTTGACGTTAAAAAATACGTCAAAAAATATATATATTTTTTTGTAAAAAAAAAATATATATATATAAAAATATATATATATATATATATTACAATGTCTGAGCGCCACTCGAAGTAAAGGGTTACAGAGTAAGAGGCACAGATTATGTGGATATGTGTGGAAGTTAAGATTGTAATGATCGGGGAAGCATACTCTTGGGAGTCGGTTCCATAAATTAGCTATTTGTAGGAAGAATCTTCCCGTGTAGAACTTACACCTCACCTATGGAATACGAAGGGAATGCCGACTGTTCCTATATGTGCGCGGAATTGCAGGTCTATTATATATACGGGAAATAATTTAAATAGATCCCGAAAGAAATAATAGAAATATATTGTAAATCTCTTTTCAAATATTACTGTACACGCTCGTGTTCCTATCTATAGAGAGAGAGATGAATATGTATGCATATTTGTAGCTGCAAATATTTGTGTAGGTAAGTGTTCATATATACACATTCTTATATATGCATACATACATGCATAAACGTATACATTAATATATGTATGCGCATTTTCATGCTCATTCATTTTATTATCTTTCTACAATTTCATAATTAATCTTCCCTATATTTTCTAATATGTCTCATATTTATTTTCGTTCATATTTTGCAAACATTTATTAAATTTCACTTTTAGGCCAAAAAACATATTGAATGAACAAAGACGTTTAATATAGCCTGGGAAACTTTAAAACTTCTTTAATTTATTTTTTTTTTTTTCATATATTTCTTTTCTCCTAATTGCCAGCACACAGTGCATTGTATGCAGGCAGAAGCCACAGCACATGCGCAATAGATGTCAATATGGCGTAACCGGGGTTTTTTATTGCGTGTTTGGTAATTGACTTTTCATGCGATAAATGTCATCTGTTCAATTTCCGCCATTTCTGAAAATCCCAGTGGTGCTCCATCCGTTCAATCAGTGCTTCTTCGGTTAGGCTTCGTTCGCCAGGATTGGGATGAAAATAAAGGAACGGTCTTCTAATATCATCACGTTGAAAATGGATTTTAAATCTGGGAAGGGCCGCCGTTGTAACTGTAGCGACGACGAGATCTGGTGATGTTCTGGTGGGAAATAAGGTTTTAGAACAATCTACGAGGTTGCACGAAAATTTTTAATTTTGCAGAAGTCAGCAGAACTTTATAGATATTGATTTAAGTGTTTTTATTTTTATTTTATTTATTTATTTTGATATCTTATTTTCAATATGGAGCAATATTATTAAAGAAGGAAAGCGGAGAACAGAACGGGAATCATGCAATAAAATTGTGCCAATAAATTTGAAACATTGCAAAAGAGGAGAATATGGCTGAACGTAAAAATGTGTATGATCTTTGCGCATGCGTGTGTGTATTTATCATTTTCGGGAGTATTCTCATGTCAAAAGTAAGAAAATTATTTTTTAAGTAAAAGGATGAGGAGTATAAAACTATGATAAGGAAGGAAAGAATCGTATAAAATTAACAACGACAGTAATAGAAAAGGAAAGTGAAAAATGAAGAAAAAAAAACAAAGAGAAATTTGAATGAAAAGCAATAAATAAATAAACAACTAAAAGGATGACCAAAACGAAGTATGTAAGGAATTAAATTAATATTCAGGAAAAAAAGAACTAGCAAAGAAATTAATTTAAATAAGTAAGTGAAAGAGACAAAAAAGAAAGACAATATAATTACTTCAATATGAAAAAAGGGCTAGAAGGAAAAAAATATAAAAGGTAGAATTCCTGAAGGAATTAATTTTAAAAATAACATGAAAAGCAGAATTAAATGTCAAGCCTTAAGAACTTAAGAAAGAAAGAGAAATTAAGAATGAAACAAGAAAATAAGGTTAAATATAAAATGCACGTAAAACATGAAGAATGCTCGGAGATAGATTTAAATTAAAAGGAAACGTGCGAATAAATAACGAAGAAAATAAAATCAGCTAAAAACTTATTTCTAAGAAGTAGTAGTAAAGAATCAGTAAAGTGAGGAAAGAAGAAAGAAAAGAAGGCGTAAAAGTGGAAGAAAAAGAAAAGGATTAAAAAAAAAGAAGGAAGAAAAGAAGGAAGGAAAAAGGAAGGAAAAAAGGAAGGAAAGTGTAAAAAGAGGAAGGAAGAAAGGAGTAAAAAGTAGAAGGGGTGAAGAAGTAAAGAAGGAATAAGAATTAGAAGAAAAGAAGGAGTTAAAAGAGGAAGGAAGGAAGGAAGGACAGAAGAAAAGAATGAATAAAAAGGGGAAAGAAAGATGTAAGAAAAGGGGTAAAAAGAGGGAGGCAGGAAAGAAGAAAAGAGTAATGAAAGAAGAAAGAAAATAAGGAGTAAAAGGCGGAAGGAAAAAAGAAAAGGAGTAAAATGAGGAAGTAAGGAAGAAAAGAAGGAGTAAAAAGAAGAGGAGAAGGAGTTAAAAGGGGAAGGAAGGAAGGAAAGAAGGAAGGAAGGAAGGGAGGGAGGAAGGAACGAATGTGTAAAAATGGATAAAAAGAACGAAGAAAAGAAAGATTTGAAAGGAGGAAGGAAGGAAAGAAGAAAAGAATGAGTAAAAAGGCGACGAAAAGAAGGAAGAAATAAAAGATTAAAAAGATGAAAGAAAATGAAAAGAAAGGATGAAGGAATAAAAGAGTAAAAAGTAGAAGGAAGGAAGGAAGGAAGGAAGGAAGGAAGGAAGGAAGGAAGGAAGAAAGGAAGGAAGGAAGGAAGGAAGGAAGGAAGGAAGGAAAAAAGAAGAATGAAGAAAGAATAGGAGTAAAAAGAGGAAGGAAGAAAAGAAAAGAGGAAGGAAGAGTAGAAGAAAAGAAGGATTAAATAGGGGGAGGAAGGAAGAAAAAAATAGGAAGGAAAGAATGAAGAAAAGAAGGAGTCAAAAGAGAAACGAAGGAAGGAAACTGAAACCGTGAAAGGAATAAAAAAAAGGAAAATTTCGGATACAGAACGAATAAGAAGAAAAATAAAGCCGGAAAAGCGAATATAACTTAAAAAAATAAATGTGAAGGAAGGCGTAAGAATAATGATATGAATAAATGCGAAAGGAATAAAGGGAGACATGAGAAGGTAAAATAAAGACAAAAAATAAAAATAAAATAAAGAGTGAACGGGGGGGGGGAGATATCCAATCCTCAACAGAATTCACTGAAAATTAAAAAAAAAAAAAACATGCACGACAAAAGAAATCAACGAAAGAAAGAAGTAAAAAAAATAAAGTAAATGGCGTAAAAACTTTACACAAAAAAAAATAATCATCTAGAATCTGTTATGGTGAACAGAGAGATGCAGATGTCTGGTGATATAAACAAGTCTATAGAAAATCTCATTCAATTCCTAATATCATTAGTGTCTTACCTTCAGTAAAAACATCTTTGTTCATATATTTACGTCTTTTGTCTGCTAACAGGCAACTCGTGGGAAAATATGAATAATTATCTTTTGGTAGTGAATGGAACTTTTAAAAGACAAAGAGTAGTTTTATTCAATTCCTTAATTATTAATTACACATTAATTCAAAATAGAACTATATATATATATATATATATATATATATATATATATATATATATATATATATATATGTATGTATGGGGGGGTATGTTCTGAAAACACCAAAGGGCTTATAAAAGACATTAGCACAAAAGAGGTATTGTAATACGTAAAGATATCAATGTAAAAGTGTATATGTATGTATGTATGTGTATATATATATATATATATATATATATATATATATATATATATATATATATATATATATATATATATATATATATATATATGTACACGCACACATACTGGGTTCGATGGGTAAATGGTCGCCATTTTATTTTGTAAATTTCGAGCATGCGCGTTGTTTGTCTTTGATTTTGTCGACTGCACATTATAGCAGAATCAGTCTGGCACCATCTGTGAGAAAAAGATCACTATGACGCAATTCACTCTGCCAGAAATTTGAAAACCGCGTGCTGTACTGTTTGGAAACTCCAATACGAACACCTCAAATTATTTTGGTGTCAATATGAGGACGGTAATGGCTTATAAAAAGTTGGATGTCTAATGTTGATTACGAAGGTGTTTGTAGTTATCACTAGTGATGGGGATGTTATGCCTCCATTCATCTTTCCACGGGACCTCAGACTCTCCATGCGGGCATACATCAAGTTCCTTGAGGAAGTAGTGCTACCCTGGGACAAGAAGGTGTCTTCTGAAAAAACTTATCTCTGCACTATGCCACAAAAGTATTTGGTTGGTGCAAAAATAATGAAGTAATAATGTCGTTTTTTGACGTTAAAAATACGTCAAAAACGACATTATTACGTCATTATTTTTGCACCAACCTAATAGGAGAAATCAGTCTTGACTGACAGAAAATTTCTGCGACCACGTTACCTCTTATATCAGGCTACCTAATTCTGATGATTGTAACCCTTGCTTATTATGTTCGGGACGCATTGAAGGAGAGACAAGCAAAATGCTTTGTAACTCCAATTGCGTCTCTGAGAGAGTGACTGTAGATGAATGGTATCGGTTATGATATAGGCTAGGAGAAAGTTTCACGTAGAATAGGCCTTCATTTCCTTGAAATACTTGATGATGTGGCAGAAATCATCAATGTTCATTTAGGTTCATTATGAGAATAGGGTTTTTCAACATCACTCACCCGTATCCATGGTGATCCAGTCGATACTGATTGGGTATCGACATGGGTGCCATAAGTCAGCTACATGCTTCTTCATTTTCTTCATTTTTAATATATTTATTGCTTAAAAAAAAGAATTATGACACAAGTCCTAGCCGGATTTTTGGCGAGGCTGGTCGAAAGTAACTATTCTGTAACTAGCTAATCAGTATCACGACTTTTCCATGCATTACAATTTGCTCATTCACTACAAGAACTTGACCGTCTTTATTCAATCTGACACTTGATCCTCCATGTGCTACAGTATGCAAATACAAACAGAGAACCTAAAAAAACGCTGTGATACAATAGCTTAAAATATCCAATATAAAAATAGATGAAAATTTGCATGAATGAACGGAAAAGGAGATGAAGCCAAATAACAAAGATATAGCATAAGAATAAACTAAACTAAAATATGTTAGGGTCCGTCCACCCGACAAAAATACAAGCGGTCGCTGTATTCTGCCTATAGGTTGAAACAAGTGGCTCACTATCTAAGGGAGAAAGAATGATAAATTAAATGATGAGACCAAACTGAACAAAACGAAACTGGAAAGGTTGGGAATCTCGACATGGATCTTAACAAAATAGAACGCCGAGGAACAGGCCAGGAACAACAATTACACACAATAAATAAATAAATACACGTACGCAAAAGGAGCCTAGCTAAACCAGGGAAGGGGTCCGACAGGTAACATTACTTTGTGTCAAAGGAGACCTAAAAAGAAAATCAAGGGTGGCCCATTCTCACGTACCAATCTAGTCACTTTTACCCACCTTTCGTTGAAATGTGTCGACATCAAACACTTTTTATCACATCCGATTTTGATCCTGAACTGACACCCCAAAATCAGTTCAGATCGCGATAAGAAAAGTGTTCGTATCGCAAGTTCCCTCTGTTCGCGACATCCATATCACGATTCTTGCCAGAGCACACGGCGTGCAAAACACCACTCGTTTTCCCCAAAAAATAATTATCGCACGCATATGCGATTTCGATCGACACGAGATGTTTGACAGCAATACAAGACGTCACCTCGTATAGTCCCAGGGTGGGCGCACATGAGGACAGTGGTAGAAGTCGTGCGAATGCATTTCTTCTAAATCAAGAGGACGCCGATGATAATCGGACAATTCCGCCCAGTCCCATCTAAAGGCTGCGTCATTGATAGATAGTATGTTCCAAATCAATCTGCAGATAAGCGAAAACTCAGGGTTGCTAAGATAATTCACTACTGACGCCCAAATCCAGAAGGAATGCAACTCGGTCGCCGACAAGCCTAACCGCTCTCAAAGTGGGTCCCACACGACCCACTCCACTAAATCCCGATACAAGACATTCCTAGTCCGTGAAATGTCAGTATTTCGAACAATTATCTTTAAGGCACTCGACACTCTGAAGACCTCCGATTTTGTCTGAGGCTTACGTCGGCTGTCATCCCTAGAAACCGGAGAAGATATGGTAAGGCAAGGGATGATCCAACATCGAATGTGTGGGGAAGGAAAACCAAAACCGAGGGGAATAAGTGACACAGCAAGTGTGGCATTCCTGGTCCCCCACGACAGGGAAGCTGGAAACAGACAACTGCGAACCTTATGCTAGCTACCGCACACCTCAGTTCTACCCATTAAGGACAACCGACTTTTGAGTAAATTCCTGACCTCCGCTCCTACCTTCGACTGTACCTCTAATCAATTCTTCTCCAGCTGAAGATCGACCCCGAACAACATTCCAAGAATACGGGCGAGTCTGTCAATCCAGCTGTAGGGACACGGAAGAACAACGCCCTTTCAAACACCTTAACCGCAAGCCGGAAGACTTGGTGCTGTTATTCTTGGAACCCGTAATCTTCTTGTATCGTTCATTGTCGCTGTGGTAAGGCAGGAAAATTCATACGTCACGGCATATTTTTACACCCTATAGGATCATGCGGATCAGATGCAGGTTGCTCCTAATTGTTCGACCCTTCACAACGCAAGTCTGCTCGGGTCCCAACAGAGTCTCGGAAACTGACGACAAACGCCAAAATTTTTAACTGTATTTAATCGTTATAGGCCTGTAATCGTCTAAATCCCGCCCACTGTCCTTGCCGTTTTTCGTGATTTCTTAAACACGACTCTCAAAATCGGCACAAGCATGTGCGACAGCTTCAATGACATTTTTAGGGCAGAACATCCAGCAAAGTAAAAATATAAAAATAACATATAAACAGAAAATATATTAACCCTAGAACACTAACGATCAATTAAAGTTATACCACGACTAACCATGGGTATATCATACAAGAAATATTAAATATCAATCTTTATTTGAAATATTTTACATGCAGACACTTCAAACTTTGTACTTTAAATTAACATTAATAGGAACTGAAAAACATTATTTAGGTAAGAAAATCAGGTACTGAAAATTGTAATTAAAAACAGGAAAATTTGCGCTGGGTACTATATAACCATGGTTAGTGTTCTGGGGTTAAAATAAACGACGGATTTAATCCATTTCATACTATATGTTGTTATTTGTTTACGTTAAGATAATCTTCGGGCAGATATGATTATTCGAGAAAGATCGTAAGATTTTGTTGTTTAAAAACAGTAATTAGGGCTTTACTAACCAGAGGCTAATTCTGTAGCTGAAATACATAGAACGTCAGATCAAACGACTGTTCTATGTAGGACACAGGTCCGATTGCTGTCGGAGGAAACACATTTTCTACGAAATTTCTTGGATATTTAATCTGGATAATGTAATTAATACTGCTTATTATAAACAGAGCATTTACTTAATTAATTGTATCCATAAAAATAACGTGTAAACATAATATATATATATATATATATATATATATATATATATATGTATGTGTGTGTATGTATGTATGTATGTATGTATATATGTATATTAGATGAAATTGATTAAATCCGAGAGATATTTTCTGTTTATACGTCATTTTTATTGATAGAACTTATTTGAATAAATGCTCTGTTTTAATTAAAGATTATTAATTACATTTACAGGCCTGAATTCGACAACGTATATTTTCTAAGAAAATTTCTCAATATCTACTAGTATATTTACATATGCTCTATTGGACACTGTAAATCATAAATATAGCATACCTCAACAGTATATTTTAAAACATGCATATATATATATATATATATATATATATATATATATATATATATATATGTTTGTGTGTGTGTGTGTGTGTGTGTGTGTGTGTCTGTGCGGGTCTGTGTGTTCTATTAAAATGATTCGGCGATATTTTTTAAGAATTTTTTGCTGTGTTCATAGTGTTGCTGTGTTTAGATCTTTTTTTCCGAAATTCTTTCGATTAGTCTCTTATCAACTTTAATAGAGGTGGTTGTGCCACAGCAATTCCTGTGTAGAGACATTGACATATTTCAACTTCTGAACACGGTCAGTATTTTATAGCCGTGTTCGTAGATGATTTTGTTAAGAGTTTAATTTTATTTCCTATGAGGGATCTACTATTTATATATATTTTTTTAATTATAGGTCTGAGTTATATATTCTATAAGTATATTCTGTATCAGTATTGTGAACATTTTATATTGGTTGTGCAGTTGGTATAATTCTATCTTAGTCCAAACACGACATCTAAATTTCAATTTTCCCAATGTATGTAACAGTTTTCACTGCAAAAGCAGCTAGTTTGCGACAAAAACTCACTTTCTCATTGGCTCCCTTACAGTAGGATGCCTGTGTTTAAATTTGCCACAGGAATGTGAGTTTATACATTTTGCACGTCAGCTTAGACCTGGATTCGAACTCAATTTAACAAGCGAACTTTTTATACTGGAAAACCGAGACAGCATTTCACATGCATGAACATGCACACGCATAGATATACACATTTACATTCATACACACAATATCTCCACAGGTGAAAAGGAAACTTCAGACAACCGAAATGTGGTTCTATATAAGTATTACTGAGCATACCATGGAGAGGACATATGAGTAACAGGGAAGTTTAAAGGTAATTGGAATTAAGAGGATGCTTGTGTTAAAATGAAAAAGTGACAGTTGATATTACTAAGAAATATCATATAGAATTTGGTATTGGAAAATATGACATTCACCTGAAGTAAGACGAGCAGAGAGAATTATCAAGTAGTCTAGGAAATATATTGATAGAGCTACAAATGACAGGAAATCGTGGGGAGCCATGATCACCTACGCACTGAAGGGACACAACCCATAAAAGAAAGAAAAAATCATCCATGTCTTCAACCGGACAGGTTCTTTTTTTTAAACTACTACATCCCATCATCATGTTTGGATGGAGTGGTCGTAAACAACAACAACAACAACAATTATTATTATTATTATTATTATTATTATCCGAATTTGTAGTTGAGGGAGAAGATGTCACCGTCCTAGGAATTTTTTTTCAACAACACAGATCGAACAATAACTGTCTGTTCTGTGTCATTAGGCAGCAAATGTTGTTTAAGGCAAATGCTATGGAAAACGAAAGATATTTTATGTGGATTCATTTCAATGATCGTCTTTTGAAAATGACAAATAGTCCTTTTGAAACCAGGAGGAAATTACGTTAAGAATCGTCCAAATTTAATTTTGAAAGAAGAAGTAAAATCAATGTAGTATAAGATTCCGATTTTCTTAAGGACAGGTAGAAAGAAAGTTGTGGTTTAAAAAATTTTTAGAAATTTTGTCACGACGTAATTTATTTTTTAAAATAATCCGTTACTGTTTAATATATATATATATATATATATATATATATATATATATATATATATATATATATATATATACTAGCAGCATGGCCCGGCGTTGCCTGTGCTTCATTCAAAAATCGTACGACTCATACAGCAATTGCTATCACTTGACTTAAAATATTTTTGCCCCTCCTTGCCTTTAAAGGAGTGCCCTTTGCCGTGCTGATGTTGATACATGCCTTACTTCTTGCCTATCTCACACTGCGAATATTTTCTAAGCTCTATAATTCTCTTACGAAAAATACTATTTGGGTGTAGGGCCTGAATAACCATCCTGGTCCCATTACATAGTTTCGGTGGACGCAGGTTTCTAAGCAACATAACCAGGATCCCCACTTTAAGATCCAGAATGTGAGGAGGGAGACCAGAGGGGTGGAGGCTGTTTAAGAACTCCAATGGAAAGTTCGCCATTTCAGCGGGGTCTAGAGTTTTGTCAATTGATTTGTAAACGTGCAACACGCCTGGCACAGTTTCCAGAAGCTGTCTATAAAGGGTTGTGACAGTGGTGATTTTTTTGGGGGGGGCAAGAATTGCCCGCCCGGCAAGCCACTTAATATTGTTGTAGTTGGTTTGAAGATCAGGAAAAACTGATTCCCTGGGTGTTGCTGGCGATGTGACCACTGTAGAAAACCCTTGGATGTTTCCAAATCCATTAGTGTCCGCCGGAATAATACATTCGCCAAGGGCTAATAATGAATTCGAAAATTCGGCACACCCATCATCGCCAGTTAGGTGTGCACGCATGTTGGTGGTAAGCTGCAATGGTCTAACAGTGGGCCAAAGTTGTGCCGATTTTAAGCACGCTTGAATAGCGTCGGCCCTTGTGCCCTTAGGTACAACGGGGAGGGTCTGGCAAAAGTCACAGGATAAAAGGTCAGTTCTGCATCCTATAAGGTCATCGGAGTTTCGAATATCCTTCAGAGAGCGGTTTACAGCCTCGAGTGCATTTTTGGGACTGACAGTGCACTCATCCCAGACGATGAGCTTACATCGTCTGAGTACCTCCGCTAGACCTGCACTGTTCGGCCACCCGTTAGTAATGTGGCAACAATGCCTGAAGACGCTTCTGCTAGCGCCTCTTCGCCATGGCGCCGAATTTCTGCAAGAAGCAGTTTTATTACGAACGTTTTCCCGTTCCCCCAGGCGCGTCTAGGAAGAACATTGATCCTGTATCCTGTCTGGTTGATGTAAGAACCACATCGTAAGCGGCCCTTTGGTCTATAAGAAGTTTGAGCGCATTTGTTGTGACATAGGCGTTGAGCTCCTCAACAGGGTAGGATGTCTCGCGCACAATCTCAGGTGAGAGACTGAAGGAAGTCACACGATCTGGCGTTGGAAGCCCAAGAGCGGCGAGAGATTCCACCCCCCATTTCGACAAACAGGTTCTTAATGATTATAAGCGCCCTGTTGTAAATTTCATCGTTGAATGTAAGAGCCATTGTTGGACACAGCAGTTGCGCTTCTCTGAGTATGTCTTCGGACAAAAAGTCCTTGTATTTGTTCCAAAGTGATTTGGGATCACTGGGTTCGCACATTTGTAAGATTGTGGTGAAGAGGTGGCGCAAAACAGAGGGCATTTTTAAAAGAGATCTCTCAGCCATTGTGGCATCCCACTGGCCGTGGTCTTCCAAAAGGCCGAGAGGGAGGGAGGCAGGCCTCACGAAGAGTGTCACATAAAACTCCATTAACCGTCCGTAATTTATTGTAACTCGTTGGACCACTAACTTCGTGCAAAAAGAGTCGCAAGTAAAAACATTCCTGTCACGATGGGGGAACCGTGAATACTCTTCTGTGTGTGGCGTGTATTTGACGCCTGTATAGCCCTCAACGTTATCCCCGCACTTCCGCCGAGCCTAGGTGTCCTTTTTTGTCTACACGTAGTATGAAAGCACGAGTGGGTACAGTAGATTCCTAGCAAAATTTGTAGATTCCTGTCGGCAAAATTTAAAGAACGCTGTAAGCGTTGTGTCTTTGGTACGGGCAGCCACATCTGTTGCTGTAATCGCAGAAAAATAAAGAATTTTGTCGTTTTCTAGGTGCACAGCAAGCTGGACGATTGCTGGGAAGCGTTCGTGGATGGAGAAGGTGAATATGTGCCCAGGGCCTTCTGTGTTGTTAATGACGCGCCCTGTATTTCGTCTACGGAACCTTCTTGTCTAATACCAAACATTGCAGCATCAGTCCCTTTGTTGATGTACTTGCATACATACTTGATGGAGCAAACTGAATGGCAATATTCGACATTGAAGTGCGCATTGAACGCTTTTGTTAGCATTACCCATCTGTTATCCACTTGGTGGACCTTTACCACGGCTGTAAATCCTACCTCAGCGGGACTCCTTCGCCGGTATAGTGGATAGCCATCGCTCCCTCTAATGGTTTCTCTCACGTAATATCGTGGGTACTGCCAGGTCCCTTTGCAGATGCTGTTGTGAGAGCTGGTGTAATTGTAATGCGACCTGCAGGGACCATAAATCATGTTGGTTGTCACTATTTCGTACAATTCAGGGTCAGCCGACGGATATGGAATTTCAGCAGAAATAAGATGATCGGTTTCTATGGCCTAATTTTTGTCGCGCAACCAAATCTGCATATGTGCATGAGGCAGGCCGCGTTTCTGCCACTCAATAGTGTGCATGCGTCAGCAAACAACCCCCAAAACCCGGCCCTTTGTAATCACATCCATTAGCTTTCCCAACTTCAGATGCTAAACGCGCGCAATGAGGTCTGGCGGTCGTAGGCCGATTGGCCTGGCATAAGTTCTTTAGCAATTGCGTACCATTTTGAAAGTTATGAATAGGTCTGGTCGGCCGTACTTACGAACGTATGTCATCGCTTCTTGCGTCCTCGCGAACATGTATCGTGGACTGCCTGTGAACGTTGCAGGTAGTATGCACATCTTGCCTATATTGCGTGAATCAGCGTCATTTCGTAAAGCTGAATCACGGAGCTGAATATAATATTTGCAGCGCAACTTGGACTGATTCAATCTGATGTAACAGAGTCTTTCGGATTCAAACTTAGCAGCCATGTCTACTATGAATTGATGGAAAAGTTTCCGGCTTCGATGAAGATGATTGAATGCACCCTCATGTACCATCAACAGGTAGGTGTAAAAGGACCTGCAAGACACTGTTTTTAAGGAGGACCCATTTTGCAGAATGCCAAAGTGGTACCCATCTTCTCCGTAAGGGAAGAGAAGTGGGTATTGCAGTGCATCGTAGGACCGGGGCGTTTCACTGATTCTTCGGGGCCCACTGCAGCGCGATACGATAAAAATGTCATGCCTGTTGTGCTGATCACCACTGACAATGACGGAAACTTCGTTACTTGCGGGAGCATTGTAAAGACGTTCTTGCTCTGCCTGAGGCTGTTTGTCAGCATCAATTACAATAATGAAATCAGAAGAAGTCTTATTTTCGAGAGCATACTTAAAACTGCAGACATAGCAATTTATCTCGTGGAGCATTTTTTGGAGACTCATTATGATATCCCTGCGAGGATGATTTTCCTGGCCTGTATCGTTCTCGGGAATAATGCCCATGCGGGCATATGCTTGTTGAGTGTAGTCAGCTTTGAAGTATATTTTTCGAAAGGCCGAATCAGTGGCAGTTTCCGGCAAACAGACCAAATCAGGTGGTAAACTTCACCTTGAACCTTGAAGGTGGGATTCCACCCGACTTCGCGGAAGGCATTACCACCAAAAGAGGTCATCTGGAAGGCACAATTGTACTGTCTGATTTTTGCGATGTTTGGAGTTTGGATTGGAACCCTCCAACAGAGCTTTCAACGAAGCAGGTAGGTCTTGAAAAGGTGGCAACTGTACCTTACCGGCTGAACAACACAAACCTGCAGACTTTCCAGGTCTTTTTGGCATTGCAATGCCCACAGACAACTGACATGGATCTTATTTGGAGGTCTTTGTGAACGGAAAGTCTCAAAACTTGCTCATCGTTGAACGTTGTGCCTGGCGGCTCAGGTTAACAGTTTGCAACTTTTCAAGCCTTTCAGTAGGTCCTTCTACAGCTCTAGCAGCGGAAGTTGAAATTGCACCGGGTTGCCGCCTTGTACACTTTTACGCGGAACTTTCCGACGCCCTTGCAGCAGAAATTTCAGCGGCGTCGGCTGCATGGCATGCCGTTTTCTAAGCGATGGATTCCTGGGACAGTCGAATGGACGTTGCCGCAGCTTTCGCTGCGCTACGTGCGGTTTTCTCAGCCGAGGTCTCCTGGGACCGTCGAATGGAAGTTGCAGTGGCGTCCACTGCATTACGAGTAGCTTTTCTGTCGAGACCGCAAAAGCGCTTGTGATGAAGTCGCTTTCTTTTGTCTTGAAAACGTTTAGGTAGTTTCCTCTTACTTTTCAATGAATATGTGTAAAATGATTTGCAGTACAAACGGTAGTTACAACGCTCACCAAGCGTTTAATGTAACAAAATATACTGCCTCCGTTGGGATTGACTAGAAAGCCTCAAATGGGCATTTACCTCGCCTTCCTCCTCCCGCTTTCTCTTTGGCGCAGAAAAAAAAACCGACATGCGGTTCAGGCGTAAATCTGGGCGTAACGGTTTTGGGGTTTTATCGATTTTTCGCGTTGTTTAGGGGTCCGTGGTCATGAAACTTCTAATGGTAGACACTAAGAGGGTGTCAAATTTCGTTAAAATGCGATCATTCCTTCTGTAAGCAGATTTTTTCGATTATCGATTTTTTCGGAACCTGAGTTCGAACTCAAAAATCGGCCTCCGTCATGTCCTTACGGCAGGTATTTGCAAACCTTTTAGTGAAAACCGCATCGAAATCGGGTGAGAAATGCGGTCAGGGCGAGGTAACAACGCCCACGACAGACACACAGACAGACAACATGAGAAATATAGATAGTAGATTTACACAAAAAAATGTCTCATACGGAGAGACGGGGAGATCTGTTTCAACCGACGAAAACATCGTCAGTTTTTTTTTTGTGGGGGTGGGGATTGTAGAAACTCTCTTTTCCATCCCCTTTTAGTTTCAAATTAATACTTCATTTAATGTCATAAGGTTCATATCGGCGCTTAATTTATAAAAGCTAATCTCTCCACTTTAACCTTTCACCCTTCCCTGACCACTGACTCGTGTTTTTCGACAGATGTCACAGTTAAAATTTCTAATTACGTCACAAACTCAGTCTACATACTGGCGTTGAATAACACTGACGAAGTTTTCGTCCGTTGAAATATGTGTATGTATCTATATATCTGTGTGTGTGTACACACTCTATATACTGGTGTATAAGTCCAATAGATAGGTCATACCCTTATTTTGGGGTTGCCAATGTGGGTATTTGTGCTTGACTCGCACTATGGGAAGTACATTTTTAATCGTAAATATAACTAATGCCTGTTTAGACGAAACTGTGGGTACCGGTAATCGCTTTAGACGTAAAATAACTTCAGAAAAGTCTTTCATCGTAAATCTGATAATAAATGCCCCAATATGAGAAATGGAGATGGAGCGATTGTATTCAATGTGTGAGGCGGTACTGCTAGAAAAGACGATTGCGTCAAATGGAAATGTCTGGAAATATTCATTTTCTCTTTTTCTTTCTGTTATGCTCCAATCCAAGAGATACTCGCCTGTACTACACGCCATGTCGAGTGGATAAGACGAACCCTTGGTTCTTAATATTTAACTAGACAATGGGGTCGCTCTATCATCCCACCACTGAGGAGCAAGTTCCCCGAAACATGAAATAACCACGTCTACTGACTATGCCATGTAAGCCTTAACTTCATGAAATCCCTTTCTATCTCTCTAACAATCCCAAGCTAGTTTCAACCAAAACCCTACCATGTTTTTCTACAATCTTACCTTAAACGTTAAACTAAAAAATAGACTATTATTTAATATAAATAGCTAACTAGATACATACATACAAACATGGATAAAGACTTGGATATGCTTGCACGTATGTCTATATATATATATATATATATATATATATATATATATATATATATATATATATATATATATATATATAATAAGATATCATACAGAATTTATACAAAGAATTAATTAGCAATGTTCATGAAATTAATGCTGAAATCACTTTGCTAACAAGATATATAAGATATTAACTTACTATCAATTCTTTGAATAATACAATCCTTATATTTGAATTGTTGTATATTTGAGCTGCTGTCAGAGGGAAATGACGAGCCTAGTACTTTCGACAATTTCAAATTGTCATCTTCGGGGCGCATTCTTTTTTTTTTTTTTTTTGCTTTTTGTTTTTACATATACAGGCGAAACTCGAAGAGTAAATATTTGTAGAGTAGACAGAAAGAATTTATATATATATATATATATATATATATATATATATATATATATATATATATATATGCTATTTATTGACAGTTATATTATTTGGAGAAATTTATAGTTCTCATTAAGTCTGGTTATCGAAGTGATTTCGCCATTAATCTCATTAATATTGCTAATTAATTCTTTGTATAAATTCTTTATGATGTAATATAAATACTGTATATTCTAATATATATATATATATATATATATATATATATATATGTGTGTGTGTGTGTGTGTGTGTGTGTGTGTGTGTTTGTGTGTATGTATGTGTGTGCGCGTGTGCCTGTATATGTGTGTGAGTGTGTATGTATATATGTGTATCTTTTATTTTTATAGTTTTAATTGTGTTAATGTCTTTGGATGCTGGAGTGTCATATAATTTATATAATCTTTATTTTGACAGTAACAATTCTTTCAGACTTGCTTGCTTGCTTAACATTGATAACATATATTTACCCATTTTTATTATCATGTTAAATTATATTTTTCATATATATATATATATAACATAAAAGATTGATGGTCAAAGTTGAATCAGACCAGGATCAGTGGTATTAAAAAGTGCTCAATACACGAGTGAAAAAATAAATTAAATGTCAGAATAACATGTAGAGCTTTTAACTTTAAAAATCGGTAGTTCAGGTGAATCCGCTACCTTGGTTTCAACTTTACGGTAACTTCAGGCGATTTTTATCAAATGACCTCTCAACGCTTTATTTTTTTTTTTTTAATAACTAATGACCGCTAAATTGCTATTTTCAAAAATAAATAAACCAATGCACGACGTTAGATCTAACAGAAAGGGAGGAGGAGGACGTGAAGAAGAAGAAAAAGAAGAAAGGGAAAGAGAAGAAAAGCAAGGTTATTTTAAATGTATCAGTGAGGGTTTTATTGAAATGTACAACCCTTTTTTTTATCCAGCCTTATATCAGAGGAATTTTCTAATAGGTAAGCTAGAAATTAAGACTTTTGATTCATGGTTTAAAAGGTTCTGTGAATCAGAAAATGTCATAATTTGTAATTTTTCCTATTAAATAATTTTATTTTAATGAATAAAGATAATGTTTCCAGGAAACACATATTTCTCTCTCTCTCTCTCTCTCTCTCTCTCTATATATATATATATATATATATATATATATATATATATATATATATATATATATATATATATATATATATATATATATATATATATATATATATTTTTTTTTGCCTGATGATCACAAAAGCGGGAAACCAAAGGTTACAAACTCATATCCAATATATAAAGACATTTTTATACATTCTTTTTATAGATACAAATATTTAAGTAAATGCTTTGTTTATAATAAACAACATTTACCGGCCTGAATGTCCGAGAAATTTTTACAGAAAATATTCGCTCTCCGAGTGGATTCGAACCGGTATTCTATACGGAACTGTCATTTAGCTTGAAGCGCCTCTACCGATTTGGCCTCAGAGGAGCGTTTGGTTAGCAACGTCGAATTTACTGTATTTAGACTTCAATCTTCCATGAATCTCTCACCTACATTCATATCTACTCATGGCGTATCAAATGTAATTATTTAAAGATATTTTTAATTTGTTTAATACCGGTTATTATAAACAAAGATTTACTTAAATATTTGTATCTATAAAAAGAATGTATACACATAAAAATGTGTTAAAACCATTGCCGTCCATTTCATAATATATATATATATATATATATATATATATATATATATATATATATATATATATATATATATAATGTTATTAAAGACATTTAATAAACTCAATAAAAGTATCCGTACACTTTCCTTAGATTAAGAGGAAATATAACGGAAATACTTGTCTATGTCGCCTTAATTTAAGTAGATGAGAAATTATCTCATGCATATAATAGAAAAACTTCCAATAAGATAAGATTAAGTCATAAAATTAAAATCTTTTAATTAAAATATGATTTTGTGGTTAAAATCCAATTTGCAAGAGCATCCATATTTTGCATTGATAAAAACTTGTGAGAATATTTTTTTCTTCATATTTCTTTAATGAATGTATTACCCGGGATGCCTTCAATGAATCTATCAGTATCTTTTCCAAGCAAACACATGTCTCTAACCACAACCGGAAATATTGATATATTTATGCCCCACATTTTTTTGAGATTTCTACTTCAAGGTCCTTGTATTTCGATTATTATTTTGTAGATGTTTAAAGATACATTACACTCTGCAAGAATTGTCATATAAATAAATAAAAAAAAGCACATTCTATTTTTGAAGTCTTTGGTATTTCAAGGCGATTAGCATGATTGTACTCTCTGTGTGAATTTTAAAGTCCCATAAATTATTACGTGTCTTATGACTATAACTACGACTGGGTGGTGTCCATACCAATTTTTCTTCTTGTTCTTCTTCTTGTTCTTCTTCTTCTCATTATTATTATTATTTTTGTTGTTGTTGTTGTTGGTTGTGTTGGTGGTGTTGTTTTATTTCCTTTGATTTCTGATGTGTACACATTTCTTTCTGGGTTCCGCCCAGAGACCTCATGTCAGAAATGGCATCATGACATTTTGCACTGTGTTATTTAATAAAAAACAAACACATATTTTACATAGATAAATCTCTTCGTAATGTGGGGCTCTACTCGTGAAAAGATTTTTTTTATTATTTCTTTAAGGCATGGGCTTCCAGGAATCTCTTCAATGAGTCTATTGAAATCTTTTCCAACCAATCCTGCGGCTCCAACTACAACCGGGATTGTTAATGAATGTGCCACATTTTTTAGATATAGATTTCAAGGTCCTTCTAATTTGATGGCTTTTTGAAGATCTTCATAAATACATTGCCGTCTGAAAGAACTGCCATATAAATAAGGAGGCATGTTTTTGTTGTTTGCGGTTTCTAAAAACGCTGTCAGGACAATTAGCTTTAATATTTCTGTCTGTGGAGTACCATTAGATTGATACAGTTCCTATCTCCGTAACCGAGTCTGGGTGGCGTTCATACCCATGTCTTTCAGTATCCTTTCCGTAGAAGTTTCAGATTTTCCAGTGCAGATATTGGCCCATTCTATCATGCCGAGTTTTGTATTCATTTGGTGCCAATTCCGTGCATCCTGATACAAGATAGTCAATTGTTTCTAGATATTTATGTCAGAATCTAAATTTGGGGATAACACAATTTTTAGTATGTGTGCTTGATAATTTCTAGTTAACAAGTATTGGTCCAGTGCATCAAGCATTAAACCTTTCGTGTCCTCTTTTAACCCTTCACTACGTAACAACTGATGGGTACAGGGTTTGTCTACATCTGCTTATTTGGCACGGGTAGAATGTTGACTGTGAATCGGGTTATCTTGTCATCGTTCTGTATCTGGTTGGTTACATATACTTTTGTTTACTTTTTTAAGAATTTTGCAGCTTCAGTCGATGTAATGCGCTTTACTTGTATTTCTACAGCCATCTGAAGCTCCATGTTTCAAAGTCCATTATTATTATTATTATTATTATTATTATTATTATTATTATTATTATTATTGTCTATGATTTCTGCCGTTTACACATTTCTTTGCGGGTCCCGCTCAGAGACCTAAGTTTAGAAATGGCATCATGACACTTTCCACTGACATAAAAAAAATTACATAGATACGGCCCTTCGTAAAGTGTGGGCTGTACTTTGTAAGAACAATTTCTATCTCTTTGAGGCATTGGCTTCCAGGAATCCCTTCAATTATTCTACTACAATCCTTTCCAACCAATCCTAGGGCTCCAACTACAACAGCGACTGTTGATGTTCCCATGTGCCACATTTTTGAGATTTCTATTTCAAGGTCCTTGTATTTTGACAGCTTTTTGAATATCTTCAAAGATACATTGCAGTCAGCAGGGACTGCCATATCAATAAGGAGGCACCGTTTTTGTTTGTGGTCTTTAATAACAATATCTGGGCGGTTGGCCTTGATTGTTCTGTCAGTGTGAATTGTGTAGTCCCATAGAATTGTAACAGGTCCTATCTCCGTAACCGGGTCTGGGTGGTGTTGGTACCAGTTTCTTTCAGTTTCCTTCCCGTAGAAGTTGCAGATTTTCCAGTGCAGATATTGGCCCACTCTGTCATATCGGGTTTTATATTCAGTGGGTGCCAACATCGTGCAACCTGATACAAGATGATCAATCGTTTCTGGATATTTATCACAGAATCTGCATTTTGGGCTGACACAATATTTTAGTATATGTGCTTGATAATTCCTAGTTAGAAAACATTGATCTTGTGCGTCAAGGATAAAACCTTCAGTTTCAGCTTTCAACCCTGCACTACGTAGCCACTGATGGGCACGGGTTTTGTCTCCGTCAGCTTTTTGGTACGGGCAGAGTATTGGCCATGAAGCGGTTTATCTTGCCATCGCTTCTGTATCTGGTCTATTGCATTTGAGTTTAGCTCAGTATTTAGTACCAGATGTACACGCCTGTAGTAATCTTTTCTTATTTTTTCCTTCATTTGGGGTAGTCGTATGCCATCTCCTTCGCTAATTCCTAGGTACTTATAAGCTTCATCATGCTCCAGTTCCTTAATCTTTGTGACAGAATCTAAATCTATTGAGAGTGTTTCTGTAATTCTACCTTTCTTGAATTTTACTTTTGCACATTTATCTAATCCGAAGTCCATACCTATGTCGTCACTAAAGTATTTTACAATATTGAGGCCTTTCAACGCATTGTGGTCTTTGGCAAAGAGTTTGAGATCATCCATGTAGGTGATTGAATATTTTCTTATTTATTTAGTAATCATTATTATTATTATTATTATTATTATTATTATTATTATTATTATTATTAATAATAATAATAATAATAATAATAATAATAGTAGTAACAATAATAATAATAAAATGTCCCAATGTTATAATAATGATGATTTGCGATGTTAATGCTCTCAAGGATAGATAAAAAGAGAACAGGTTAAAGTTGTTTTGTGGCAGACACACTGTCTTCCCTAACGAGCAATGGTGAAAAAGAAAAGATCATCTTTTTTACCTTTAGTAATGCTACCAACATTCATACTGTGGCTTCCATTTTCAAAGTCGATTCGAAAACCATCAAGACGGCGGTGATTAAATTTAAAATACTGGTTAACAATACAAAGAAAAACTGGATCGGTAGGTTACAACAGGAAGAGCGATCATCATTTCAGCTCAAATCTAAAGTGATCAATTAGAAAAAGTCTAACTCAATTCATAAGTTGATTGGCACGAGATAGTGGAGTTTCTGCTATGACGCTTCGAAGAGCAGTGAAAAAAGACTTGCTAATGAAATCGTACGTAAAATATGTCAGGCTCCTTTTTACTCCAGGACAGAAAGGAAGAAAAGTAGAAGTTTAGAAAGGGCGATGTTCATCTTGAATAAGTTGGAAACATATCCTGGAATATATATATATATATATATATATATATATATATATATATATATATATATATATATATATATATATATATAATTATTTATTTTTAAAGAAAAAAAAAATTATAACATAAATATGTTATAAAATCACTACAAAAATAGCCATTTTGTTTCAACACCCTCGGTGTCTTATCAAGTGATGACGTTGAATGTAAAATAAATATATATATATATTTGAACTTTATTTCAATCCTTCATGATTTCCGATCCTTAGGAATGATTAATTAATGATGAACATGTCATTTTTATTTATTAACGATTTCATCACGATTCTTCTGTTAGGCATGGAGAGTACTTATTACGGAAAATAGAGTCCAAAGTGTTATAAAAACTTCGGAAAATTCCAATATGATATTTTTAATCATTTCTAAATTAGAACGGTTCAGAGCTTAATCTAACAATTGGACATTTTTTTTTTTGTTACACGATTTGGAGAATTTTGCTGTTGCGCCCGGTTGCCCAAATCGGGCCAGACGCCATATTAATTTGGAAAAGGTATACGTGGAACACTTGAGAATTATCTTCGCTCTCCTTGGAATCAAACTAATGATGATTTTCCTTACTTTGCTTCCGTATGTATTCTTCAGTACCAAATAATGGTATGAAATGAACTAGGATCCGCAATAAAAGAAACGCTAATTGACTAAATACTCATTTCTAGTCTCATACTCTATATAGGAAAGCGTTACGTTTTTTTGAGTAGACAAGACTTTGGTCTTAGCATCACAGAGCAATTAAAACGTTAGTAATTCAGAATAAAATATGTTGAGAGAAATAATACGGCATAATAAGACTGGGAGGCAATCTGCGGAAATTCTTGCTTTTCCCTGAGTATCTCTCGTTGTGTTTCCCCCTCTTTGTTTTCTTTCTTTCATGCTTCTTTGCTCAAAGCGAATGGGACTAATTAATTAAATCACTGCTTTTTCTTCTTTTCTCGATAAGCAAACTAGAACTTTCTCTACTTACACTTCTTAAAATTATTTTAAAAATTTAAAATATAAGCTTCTTCTGTCAACAGAAACATTTATTCAGACCGAAATAGTCAGGACTAAACACCTCATTAAATCTTTTTATTTTCCCAATTTTTCATTAATTACTTGCATTATTTAAATTATTCTGACCGTTATCCTCATCTTCATTGCCATATTCACAAGCTCCTGCCGTTGTACGGTCAGGCCTTCTTCAGGTGATTGGAATTTTGAATCGAGCCCTTTATTCCGCCCACCGGGGTAGATTTTCTAATTCCACGTGCCATGACTCTTCCAAACGTCTCAATTATCTCCCTTTCACTCAACTCGCCAAGGTGTTGTTTTTTGTTGTTGTTGTTGTTGTTTGTGTTTTTTTTTTGGGGGGGGGTTGTTTCGCATTTTTTTGTTTTCTTTTTTTTGGGGGGTGGGGGTCACTCACAATATATCTAACCAATATCTTTATCCACTGGGCCATTTGTTATTAATCTTCGTAACATTGGATCAGTTCTATAATGCTTAATATATTAGCTTCTGCCCTCTCTCTCTCACTCTCTCACTCACTCACCCTATCTCTCTCTCTCTCTCTCTCTCTCTCTCTCTCTATATATATATATATATATATATATATATATATATATATATATATTTCTCTCTGTCAGTCTGCAGTCTGCCTCACTCTCTACCTCTCTCTTTCACTTTCACTCTTTTTCTAATATATAATTAAATTGTTATACATTTATTATATAAAGAGGGGAAGATTACATAGCATTAGAGATGGAGCGTTTTTTTCTTGTTGTTTCCCCTGTGGCTAAAGATATAACCACGAACTTATGACTGTCACTTTCAAATTTCAAATGGACATATGACACTACTGTCTTCGAGGGTCTCACATAAATATTACTGGACGCCTTCTTAAATTGACAGATGCTATTAAAATAAAATTGATATAAACCTGTTGTAGTTGTGCTGGTCCTTCGCTTGGGTAGTTTGCACGACCATTACGTCCTGTCAATGCTTTAGAAATAATGGACTATTCCGTTTTGATCGCATGGAAAGGGAAAAAGACACGAAAAAAGTAAGAAAGAAGGGAAGATAGAAGTTTGGAGAGAGAATCACCGGCCAAAAACAGACACTACACTTTTATCTCAACCTAAAGTCCGCGAATGAAAGGTGACGGCGCGAAAAGCGGTATTTTTCAGACACACAGAATCAAACACCGGAAACTGATTAAGGCAATCGCCAGAAATACAGTTACCATAATTAAAATAACATAGTCTGTTGAATTATTTTTAAATTATTATTAAGAGAAATATTCGTAAGTCGGGAATTTGGCTCGAAAGGAATAAAGATAGAAGTGTTTATGATCTGATATCAATACCTCATAAATAAGGAGAGATTCCGTTTTCATTGCATATAAAATCAAAAAACATACGCTACTTGGTTTCAGTGAGAAAATAAATGAATGAATGGAAGAAAGAAATGTTTAACGACTGTTTCAGTGAAAGTGAAAAAGTTTTCAATTTCAAATGTCTTCATTCATACTTATTTCTTAAAATAACGACCAGCATTTATATTTGTAATTTTAATGCAATATTTTTTAAAGTTGTTAAGCTCAAATATTTAACGATGTTATCTGGAAATTTCTATTGATATTTTATTGTCATATAACTCGCCATGAGCTTATTCAGTCATTAAAAGTAGAATTCAGATTCATTAGAAAATGAAATTAGGAAAACCATAAATTTTTAAGGGTCTTTCTAGTATTTATAAATATCCGAATTCAGTACCTGAACGACGCGTAGTACGAATTTCATTAGATTTACCCTGTTCCGGAAGCAACGGCGAAAACGAATCCAAGACATTCTCAGAACAAAAGGTATTGCGTCGATATTACATTCTCTCAATCCGTCACGAAACAAGTTGAACCATTCATTTCTTTTCGTTTTTTTCCAGACATTATTATAAAAACCTGACTGACTTTGATACCCTCCTTATGAGATTCCCCTAAAACGCTTCCTCTGCTGAAAGTTTCTGACATTATCACAATTTCTGTTTTATTTCTTCATTTTTTGTTCACCTGATATAACCTCAGTGCAAAATGTCTTGTTCGTCCACACACATCTCCAAATCAACATCAAAGGTTATTAAAAAAAATAACCCAAACAAAAGAAGAACTTGATTTCATCTCGCCGCAATTCCTTTAAGGTCTTTTATAGCAGCGGTCGGCAATCTATTTCGCGCATGCCACACGTGGTGCACCAAGAAATTTCCAATGGCATGCAGTAACTGACATCACAAAGTCCAAACCAATAACTACTACAACGTAAATAAGATATTTAACTGTTTCAGTTTTAATATATACTAAGGTATATATACTATATATTACTATATAAAATATATTGTAGAAGAGGTATATTGACCTTGACTTGTATAAAAATACGTATGCTCTTGGCACACTGAATGATTTTAAAGCTCTAAGTCTGTACATATTTAGCAAAAGGTTGCCGACCTCTATAGAGATCCGGCGTAAGGATAACTGACACTTTGTCGGAAGATAGCTTGGTGAAAGAAACTGAAAGTTCGTATTGTTCCTTTAAAGGCATATCAAATCTTTATGGATCATTTAATGCCGAAATTTAATTTTCATCGGAACATCAGTAATTTCTTTTACAAAAATCTATTGCTAGTAATTTTTTCCTTAAAATATATTGCTGGTACTAAGATCTTTATAAAAATATATTGCTGATAATATTTTTTTTTCTTAAATTTTATTGCTGGTAATATTTATTTTTTCCTTATAAAAATGTATTGTTGGTCTTTTTTTTTTTCTTACGGAAATGTATTTCTGGTAATATTTTAATTTTTTCACAAAAATGTATTTCTATTAATTCATTTACTCTAAAAATATATTGCTGACACTTCTACCACAAAAAAAGATATTTGTATACTTCCATAGAGTTTTTGACCCCAGTTTGGGAGTTAACTAATTGACAAAAGCTGGGAAACAAATAGCTACTACCATCCCGGGTCAGGGTGGGCTTGGGAACAACTTCAATTAAGAAGTGGTTCCACACTCTTCAAAGCGTTCCCATTTTTGGGTACATTCTAAATTCTATACACAATGATTGCTTTATATCATGGCAACCAAGAGAGTTTTGTTTTTTTATCTAGCAATGGTCATAATCGGTAACGAAGTGGCTGCTATAATATATTCATGTAACTAATTATAATTATTCAGACGGCCAGAAGTGATCGAGCAAAAACCGAAGAAGAAACATGAACCTGAAATTTATCCATAATTTTGTTCCGAATGTGAAACAACGCATTCGAAAATTGGAAAATAAAATAAAAAAATAAAAAGACGCAAATTGTCGGTTGAATTTAGCAAACCTAGATTATCTGAATTATTGCCAAATTTCTCTCACCCTCTATCTCTCTCTTTCTCTCTATCTCTCAAACCAAATAAATACATAAATATTCTTAAAGACTCCAGTTACATTTTCGGCTTACATTTCTTATATTTTTACCCGGGTAGGGGAATATATAAAATATCTTACCCTTATATAAATATAAATATATATATATATATATATATATATATATATATATATATATATATATATATATATATAAAGGATAAAGAATTGAAATGGTACATCTAACTAACTTCTCTCCCACCTCACTTCCTCACTTCGTTAATTTTACATATGCTTGGTGCCGTCCGTCAAAAATCTGTAAGTTTCTTTCATTTTTCATTTTAACATTTGGAAGTAAAGTCTGATGATCCAAAGTCGTTTAAAAGGGTTGTGGTGATATAACTTATTACATGGAACCCTAAAGTAGTCTGTTTTTATTCAAACATATATATATATATATATATATATATATATATATATGTATAAGTGTGTATATATATGCTATTTTATATATATATGTATATATATATATATATATATATATATAATATATTGTTTTATATCACTATAATATATGATGTATATATATATATATATATATATATCATTATTATCATTATTATATAATTTATATATGCATATATATATTATAATATATCTATATTATTATACGTATATAATATGTCTTCCTTGGTTCTCACCTGCTTGCTCTGCCCATATAGCTCACAGGAATCATTTCTTCCGTCTGTATCAGAGCGACATGTCAGATTGCAACAGATGCCTCTTTATCTGTGCGCGTAATGAGTGTACCCCTGTTCTCAATAAAGCAAAGTTACTGTTTGCTGATAGAATGAAACACCGTAGTGCATCTCGTATGTTTGGTTCTAAAGATTATTGGAGGCTCTGTAAGAATGTGCTGAACTACAGCATAGACTAAGATTAACAACTGACAAGGCTGAATTCTCATTCAGCTCAATGCTCGAGTCATCCGGAGTACCCACGTCTGATTTTCCTCATCATTAAATTAGGCTCTCATAAAGTAAGTGGTGATGGTGTGATACCAGCCGTAGTCCTAAATAAGTGTGCTCGTCAGCTGGCTCAATTTGTCTCCAAACTATATAACTATAACCCCGCCGATTCTTGCTTTCGAGCCAGTCTGAAGACCTCATCTGTCGCCCCTGTCTTTAAGATCTGTGGATAACCATCACCAGGTTTTTTCCTCTTGACCTGAGGCTATACTGAGTGAAATATTCATAACCACATCGACATTATCTCTAGATTAGACTCTCATAAAGTAAGTGGTGGTGAGGGGATGCCAGCTGTAGTCCAAAGGAAACGTGCTCCTAATCTGGCTCCAGTTCTCACCAAACTATATAACTATTGCCTTGCATTCCAGCCTGGTGAAATCCTCATCTGTTATCCGTTTTTTTAAGAACTCTGGAGACACTTTACCAATCTAACTACGATTAATCTCCGACCACTCTTCGGTAAAGTTTCGAGGCTTTAATCATTAGTTAAGCATCTCACCTCCCAAGATTTGCTCTCTGACGATATCATTTTCACTTTGTCCGGTTTACCGCTGATGTACTTACGGCCATAACTGAATATGTATACCGAGCTCTTGATAATAAAGGCGAAACTTGAGCTGTTTTTCTAGATATATCGAGGCGTTTGATAGGTTTTAGCATGCTGGCCTTTAACCTAAACTTCAGGGATACGGTATTACAAGTCGATTAATACAATAATTCCTGTCTAACCGTGAGATAAAGATTTCCCTGAGCCATTTCTCTTCCACTTCCTTTCATACGAACGCTGGTGTTCTCCAAGGTTCTATACTTGGACCTACATTGTTTCTGATCTTCATCAGTGATCTTCCTGGCGGCATCAGTTCTCAAGTCGGCATCTACGGAGACGGCACTACCATTTACTTTTTTCAGTAGTGAATCCGGCATTGCTGACAAAGTTAATCTAACTGTTGGTTTCGCAAATGTCCGCCAATCTGTGGTTGACTTGTGCAGGAAATGGCTTGTAAATTTTAATGAACCAAAAATGAAACCGCTCTGATTTCCTCACCATAGATAAAATTCCCTACCTCCTATCAGCATGTTTGTTGCTCAACTCAATGAGAACTCCTCAATGTGCCTTCTTGGTCTCACGTTTTCAATTGACCAATCAATAGCTACTTCTATCGCAAGGAAAGTTTGTTCTTTGTGTCGCGCCACAAGGTATTTCTCGTATGAGTCCATCCGTCACATCTACATTTGTCAATACCTGAGATATTGTTGCCATATCTGATCTGGTTGCCTCTATTCATCTCGATCTTCTTGGCTAAATCCAAAGACAGATATGCAATGTGATCGGTTTTGATCTCAACTCCATTAACTTTCTCATAGACATGATGTGGCTTCCCACTGTCTTTTCAACAAATATTTTCATGGCATTTAATGTATTTTCACTGGTGCCCCAACTGCATGAATTTAAGCATGCTACCAAGTTGGCATCTCGGTCCCACACATTTACTGTCGAAACTGATAAATGTAACCGCCTCTTCTCCTCCAACTGTTTTTTCTTTCACACTTCCCCTCAGTGGAACTCCCTTCCTCTTACTTGCTCCCATCATATAATCTTCAAAAATTTCATTGTAAGAACAATCGACATCCTATGATGCATTGTGTGTGCGTGTGTGTGTATGTAATCTGAATATGCATCCATAATTCGTCATTGCAAACCGTGCGTTTATGTGTGCAAAAGATGCTCCAGACTCACTGGACATTTCAAAAGACATAATGATCCCCCACCTGAGAGGCCTAATCATAAGAAAAGAAAAATGTTGATTTAATTTGTTGTCTTTCGGCAAACTCTGTATGTCTCTCGCCGGATTCAGGAGCCCCTGTCAATCTCTCGTTCGTGGTTACATTCATTTATAAGTCAACCTGTCAGTGATGATCACCTACGTCTAGCGAGTAGACAGTTACCATAAATATGCAGAAGCTCTCATAAATACAAACACACACGCACAAACACACACACATATATATATATATATATATATATATATATATATATATATATATATATATATATATATATATATATATATACAGAGTGAAGTACTTTATGTATGAATTTACCAATGCTATTTTCTGATTCTTTAACCGAATGTCCGTATAAATGATCGCCATAATTTTTATCAAGCGAGGCGATACAATTTATACTAATTCGAAAAAATATACAGGAAGTAATGGAAACTGGGTAATGAAAGTAATGGAAGGAGCGCTTTTACACATTTTCTTTCTCGTATTTCTCTCTTTTTCCTTTCCTGTCCTTGTCTTTATTTCTTTCTAGTATTTCTCTCTTTCTCCTTTGTCGTCTTCGTCTTTTTAATTTCTCGTCTCTCTCTTTTTTCCTTTCTCGTATTTACCTTTTTTTTCTTTTCTCGTAAATCCATTTTTCTTTTCTCGTCTCACTCTCTTTTTCTCTCTTTCTTTTCTTGTCTCTCCCTTTTTCCATTCTCGTATTTACCTTTTTTCTTTTCTCGTAAATCCATTTTTCCTTTCTCGTCTTACTCTCTCTTTCTCTCTTTCTTTTCTTGTCTCTCCCTTTTTCCTTTCTCGTATTTACCTTTTTTTCTTTTCTCGTAAATCCATTTTTCTTTTCTCGTCTTACTCTCTCTTTCTCTCTTTCTTTTCTTGTCTCTCCCTTTTTCCTTTCTCGTATTTACCTTTTTTTTCTTTTCTCGTAAATCCATTTTTCTTTTCTCGTCTTACTCTCTCTTTCTCTCTTTCTTTTCTTGCCTCTCCCTTTTTCCTTTCTCGTATTTACCTTTGTTCTTTTCTCGTAAATCCATTTTTCTTTTCTCGTCTTACTCTCTCTTTCTCTCTTTCTTTTCTTGTCTCTCCCTTTTTCCTTTCTCGTATTTACCTTTTTTTCTTTTCTCGTAAATCCATTTTTCTTTTCTCGTCTTACTCTCTCTTTCTCTCTTTCTTTTCTTGTCTCTCCCTTTTTCCTTTCTCGTATTTACCTTTTTTTCTTTTCTCGTAAATCCATTTTTCTTTTCTCGTCTTACTCTCTCTTTCTCTCTTTCTTTTCTTGTCTCTCCCTTTTTCCTTTCTCGTATTTACCTTTTTTTTCTTTTCTCGTAAATCCATTTTTCCTTTCTCGTCTCACTCTCACTTTCTCTCTTTCTTTTCTTCTCTCTCCCTTTTTCCTTTCTCGTATTTACCTTTTTTTTCTTTTCTCGTAAATCCATTTTTCCTTTCTCGTCTCACTCTCACTTTCTCTCTTTCTTTTCTTCTCTCTCCCTTTTTCCTTTCTCGTATTTACCTTTTTTCTTTTCTCGTATTTACCTTTTTTCCTTTCTCGTCTCACTCTCACTTTCTCTCTTTCTTTTCTTCTCTCTCCCTTTTTCCTTTCTCGTCTTTCACCTATTTCTTTCTCGTCTCTCTCTTTTTTCCTTTCTCGCCTCTCACATTTTTCTTTATAGTCTTTCTTTTTTTCCTTTTTCCTCGATCGCTTTTTGTCGACTTTCTCTCACATACTTCTCTTTTTCTTTTGTTGTCTTTATTTCTTTTTTTTTTTCTCTCTTTTTCTTTTCTCGTATTTTTCTTTTACTTTTCCCGTGTCTCTCTTTTCTCTTTCTCCTTTTTCTCTGTTTTTCTTTCTCGGCTTACGCATTTTTTTCTTTTTTGTCATTCTCTCTTCCTTTTTCTTCTCTTGCAGAAATAATTTTCTCTCTTTTCGTCTGTTTAATATGTTTTTCTTTTTGAAAGACTGTAGCTTATCACAACTAAATTTTAATCAGTATGTTTTTTTTTTCCTTTTTTTTTAATTATACAATCACTTGTTTTTTGGTGTTTTTTTTTTAATTTTGTTGGCATCAGAAATATAAATTCACAATTTTCAAATTTGACAAAAGCGGACATTTTGTTGTATATTTTCCTTTTCAATAATTTTTATGGACAAATCATTTCAGAGTGTCAGGGGCCGAGTTAAAATTCCAGTCGGATCGTTGCATTCGCTTTCGAGGAAATGCATTTCAGTGATATCCTCCAGTCTTATACTGCTAACATATTATTTTGCCATATTCTTTATAAATATTCTTCCACTGTGTTTGTCGTACATAAATTGGGCTGGGGAAAGAAATATTCGTACACAAACAAATTTTTAACTTAGTGTATTTCCAACTAATGAAAAAACATACTTTTCATATCATTAACTGTACACAGATTTATAATAAACAAATATCCATAGAAAACAGAAAAATGCTTCAACAGATATAATTACCATTTATCCATTTTAATAGATGAAAAATATTCGTACAATGGAAATTTCAAATTTTAAAACTTTTAAATTGCTTTAATACTATAGATTATTCAAGCAGAGTAATTTAGCATATTCCAATAATGTTATAGGTCGATATTTGAAGCCTAAAAATACAAACAAAAAATTCTGTAATTGATATTCGTGCAAGAAGGTCATCTTCATGACAAGAGGTAAAAAATTGACAAATTCAAAAGACTTATTGTTAAGCTCTGAAAAGAAGGTAAAAGTGTCAGGAAAATCTCAGACAACCTGAATATTCCATTTACTACCATTAATTCATTCATTGGGAGGTATAAAAAAAACGCAAAACTGTTTCAAACTAAAGAAGAACATGATTTCTTCAAGATCCTCGAGGAAAATATATGCGTCAAATTAAACAAAATCCAATTGTTGCTCGTCAAGAGTAGCAGGATGAAATGCTTTCATCAGGAATCTATGTCACTAAACGGGCTAGTAATGAAATTCACAGGAACAATCTAAAGTCACGCACCCCTTGGAAAACTATGCAGCAAGTGAAAGGACACAGAGATACTAGGTTGAATTTCGTTCCTGAACATAAGGATAACGAAAAATCCTTTTGGAAAACAGTATTATGAACAGACAAAACCAAAGTTGTGTTGTTTGGACGTAATTCTAGAAATTATGTATGGAGGAAAAATGCCCATGCCTTCAAACGAAAGAACACAGTTCCGACAGTGAAATTTGATGGTGGCAGGGTCAGTGTTTGGGGATTACTTTTCTGAAGGAGTTACTGGTTTCATATCAGTAATATATGATAGAATGAATGACGGAGCATGTCAAAATATTTTGGAAAGAAATTCAATGATTGGATCTTCCAAGAGGAAAATAATCCTAAGCACACTGGAAAATCTACGAAGAAATGACTTGCTGAAATGTAAATATCCTGAAAAGGCCATGTCTGTCTCCTAATTTAAGCCCAATCGAAAATCTGTGGCGTTGTTTGAAAATTCAAATCCAATCGAGAGTTCCAACAAACCATCTTGGATCTGAAGACGAAATGCGAAGAAGAATGGAAGAAAAAACCAACTAAAATTTGCAAATCATTAATTGAGAACTCGAAGAAGAGGTCGGTTGCTGTAGAAGTTTATAATGGTGATTCTACAAAGTATTAAATGAAGATTATGTATTCGTTTTGGTATTATACGAATATTTTGTCACCATTAAAATAGATACATGAGATTTATGTTTGTTAAATCATTTTTTCCTGTTTTCTACGCATATTTAATTATTATGCGTTTATGTACAATTAATTATATGAAAAGTATGTTTGTTCATTAGTTGGAAATACAAAAATTAAAAATTTATATGTGTCCGGATATTTGCCCCCCCCCATTTTCGAACATATTCTCCAGCTTCATACTTCAGTCGATTCTCAGATAAATTTTTCGGACCTTCATATTTTCTGTATATATTTTTACATTCCTTAGACATCCTCCTCGCTCACATTCCTTAGTTATATTTTCAATCATATACCTCCCCATATTATTCGGTCGTATTCTTTAGCCATATTCCATGGCTATATTTCTCAGAAATATTCTTCAGCCATATTCTTCCAATGTATCTTTCCAGGATATTCGTCAGCTATGGTCTTAAAACTTATTTATCATTGCGTTATCTAAATGATGCCTTGAATTCATAAAATAGAGTAAGTAAATCTAAAATTGAACTTTATTCCTATAAATATATATATGAATAAAAATATTTTGGCAAAATGCGAGATGCTTTTGAATTATTCTCATCTGATATAATAAATAATTCAGCAAATTGGCATCTTAGGTTAAAAGAAAACCCTGGAAAATACTTTGATGGCTCAATCAGGAAATTATGAACGCTTATGAATAAAAGATGTTTGTTTAAATTGCTGGTAAATGTAGCAATGTGCTCTAAACTAAGAAGTTTATAATTGTCTTTGCTTCGATTTATTTTTCTTTAATCTAATCTGTGATATCATGATGAGGTTTTATGAAATTAAAATGTATTTCAGTTTTGAGCTGAACTATTCATTTCGTCAATTGGGGTAGATTTTTCTTGTTCCTCATGCCATGTCTCTTCCTGTTGTCTCAGTTATTTCCCTTTAAGTCAATTCTCCAATTTTTTGATTCACCATGCTGTGACCTGGTATTGAACTTACAATTCTTTGGCTCTAGTCACTGGATATAACACACGTCCCTATCTACTGGGCCATATATCCGTGAGAAATTCCAGTCACCTGAAAAGGCCGGAGCGTACAACTGCCGAAATGTTGTGAATATGGCAATGAAGATGTCGATAACAGTCCGAATAATGTAAATAATGCAAGTAATCATAATACATCATCTCAGAGATCCAATCACCTAAAGAAGGCCGGAGCGGACAACGGCCGAAACGTTGTGAATATGGCAATGAAGATATGGATAACGGTCCGAATAATGTAAATAATGCAAGTAAGCATAATACCTCATTTCAGAGATCCAATCACCTGAAGAATATTGGAACAGACAACGGCCGAAACGTTGTGAATATGGCAATGAAGATGTGGATAACAGTCCGAATAATGTAAATAATACAGGTAATCATAATACCTTGTTTCCGAGATATAGAGAGATATTGAAAGATGGATAAAATTAACCATTATCCTTACCATAACACACCTTTAATCCTTGATATCTTGATTTCTTGGTGATATTTTTGTCATGATTGCGAATTAGCACTTAAACTTTCAATTGTTATTTTTGAGTAATCGTTAAAGCCATGTTTATTAAAATGAGTGAAATATTCTACAGAAGAATATTGGTAGTTATCAAAATAGAACACGAAAATAAGATACGAGGACTAAACTAAAACAACACCTTTAAAATAACATATGAGAATGAACATCTGAAACAACTTATCGCAAAACATACATTAAAATGAAACGACATATGAAATATCAAAGAGAGCTTCTTTAACTTTTAAGCGTCATATTTTTAAATGGCGGCTGTTGACTCTCTAAATAACTCATTCCTTTTAACTGCTCCAAACCGTATTTGGAGATTGCTTAGCATTTACTTAGAATCGGTAACAAGTTAATTAGCTTATTCTCTTTGTTTTTCTTTCCTCCTATGTGACCAGTAAGTGTTAACTTTTTCAAACATTTTTCTCGTTATAAATTCAAAAAGTTTTCGCTGTCTTCCCCTGATTGTCCGCAGTAGTAACTACAACTATTCTTATTACCCTTAAACGTTCCGCATTACTCAGATTGTAAGTCTATGGTATACACGGGTGCTTAGGGAGTTTTATTTACGGATGAGTTGTTTATTTTATGACAACTTGTTGTTATGGGTGTATTTTGGCCTTGTGTAATCTTTTAAAGAAAAAGCACAGGGTGTTGATCATTACAAAATAAAACTTTATATACAAAACATGAAAGCTGTAATTTCAAGAGTTGAAGTTCTGATGCGTAAGTGCTATAAAAAGAAAGATCTGTGATAATGTAAATATATATATATGTGTTACTGTATCCAAATATAGTGACTGATCCTGCTCACTTAGTGAACGAAAGTATGTTTGTTTTTAATGCAGTAAGGAGGGGTTAGTCTACTAACACATGTATTTATGCATTTCTTTTTGTCCTTAGAGAATTTCAAACATATATATGTATATGAACTACTATTTATTAGATTATTTATTTGCAAGCAGAATTTTATATATAAAACATTTTAAAAACTAATACAATTAGAATTAAATGCAGTGCAATATTTATCAATTACAGATTTATTAGGAAATAAATATGAAAACATTTTTTTTTATTTGTAAATACACTAAATTATTACATAATGTGAACCAACTATAAAGAAATCCTTGTATTTAACATTTTGTAAAGTTTGAATCAATCGGCAAGTAGGCGATATTTAACCAACCATTACAATTAATGACAAAAATGAATGAAAAAATAGTGTACATAAACAATCTAGTAAATAAATAGTGTTTATTATTTTGTGGTCAATTCTCAGTAACAAAAAAAAAATGTTTAAATTCAATTTTATATGTTTAGGTTTTATTAAAATTTTAATCAAACTTTTCAAACAATAAACTTTTTGACACTACGTCTAATAGCGAGCACGTTTCTCTTATGTCCTTGTTACAATCTGTTAGCTATCTCTCTTATCCTCTCAGGACTGTAATATATACGAAAGATATATATTTCAGCTGAATTAATTATTATTTTATCATTTTAAATAGTAATAATATTTTAACTTTCTCAAACCATTTCGCCAGAGAAGGCATTTATTTCAAATATTAATGTGTCACCAAGGAATGTATTCGAATCGATTGTGTATAGAGTGTTACTGAGTGGTAATTTCACTGGTTACAAATCCGCTTTGTCTATGTTATTTTCTCATTATATGGAAGTAAACATCAACAAATGGAATTTTGCTATACTCAAAACGAAAACTCCAGCATCGAAGACATTTATATAAAGACGATTTTGTAATTTATCAAAAGATGGAGGAAATAACAACCTTCGAGTAAAGTGGATATTGCATCCTAATTTTAAGTTTGTATTGGATGATTGGAAGCCAACACAAAATTCTAGCGCAGCAAAAAATAATTGGATTCATGAAAGAATATGTTTTCCCGATACGTTATTAGGAAAAACAAAAACGTTAGTAAATTGAAACAAAACGGTATCTTCAGTTCTGAATGATGAAACTTCTATTCCTATCAATTATAATCGCATCATTATATATACATATATATATATATACTAGCAGCATGGCTTGGTGTTGCCCGTGCTTGATTCAAAAATCGTACGACTCATACAGCAATCGCTATCACTTGACTTAAAATATTTTTGCCCTTCCTTGCCTTTAAAGGAGTGCCCTTTTCCGTGCTGATGTTGCTACATGCCTTGCTTCTTGTCTATCTCACACTGCGAATTTTTTCTAAGCTCTATACTAAACATTAAATCTGTTACGAAAAAAGAACTAAACAAAATGAACACAAAACGATCAGCTTTAAAAAAAAGGACTCGTAACTGGAAAAACCGAATGAAAAAAGAATGTTAACAACAAATAATTTTTCACACCCAACCCAGTTCTGCTGAATCAGGATCAACGTTAAGTTTAAGCAAGCGAATGAGTCAATTGGAGTAAAGTGCCATGCAGATTTAAATTTTTCCCACTTGTGACGAATGCAGCTATCGATTTTTTTCTTGCATGTTAGCATGCTAGTTAACATTCGTGTCAGTGAGCTGTTGGTTCTCACGCTGGACAATAGAATCTTCCTTCCTATTCGTGGCAGCCAGCTATAAGCTCTCACTCTGGGGAGTGCAAAATAGCTGCAAACTACATGAAAACTGCCTTAGAATCATGAAAAAATCGATTATTTCTACTATCGATGGGAGTTGGGAAATGCAAAGTCGGTTTTGGCATCCCCGCTAACTTGGAGCATGTACATTTAAATTTTGGTGCAACTCCGTCGAAAATTGCGGCCGTGCATTCGTTACACACACACACACACTCAAACATCCTGCCTTATATATATATATATATATATATATATATATATATATATATATATATATATATATATATATGTATCTGTATATATGCATATATATATATATATATATATATATATATGATATTAGATTTGATCAAAACGTATCGGAACTGTTGCTACGGTAACGTAGCTAAAATATGAAGAGTGAAGACACTTAGAAAGGGTTATTTTGATTTCTTACGCGCATACACGTTACGTTACAAAATTATCGCTCACTTTTGCTGTTTATATCAGTACTTGGAAGGAAAGTGTGAAGTGTGTGGTCCGCTCATCAAACCACAGGGGTTTCATCAGTTGCCATGACTTATGGCCAAGTAGAGCATTCCTCCAGTTCGATGACTACCATATTCCTCAGATATTGGCCCTTTTTCCAAAATTCAAATTCTAATTGAAAGTGTCAAAATCAAGCAAGACACCCAAGTGAATGCGTCGGTGTAGATTCTCGTTATCACTCAAAATGGAATTCCAAGTATGCTTCCATCAATGAAAATGCTGCGGGATGAAGTGTGTGGATTTAGAATGGGACTACTTCGAAGGTTGTTTATATGCTGCGTTGATATGTATTGTAGTTCTCTTTTTATAGCACCAGTGCCGTTTAATTTTGACATAAGAGCGTATAATACTACACGTTATATTATTATATATAGGAATATATACCATAAACGATTATATATTATGATATATTTCATTAGCCGCACTGCCCGTCTATACTAAGAGATTCATTCTGGTTATGACAGTAAAACCTTATTCCTTATTTCAATAATAATGAAATGATAACCGAGTTAAGTTATATGAAACCGATTGAGATATATATATATATATATATATATATATATATATATATTTATATATATTAGTTATATACATAGAAATAGATATATACATATATATATATGTGTGTGTGTGTGTGTGTGTGTGTGAGTGGGTGTTTGTTTGCTACTAATTGCCTGAATAATTTATAAAGATTCTGTAGAGAATTCTTGCAATGTTGGAGAAGACTTACCTAAAGCCATAAGTCATAAATAATGTAAAGACCAGACAGCGGATTTGAACGAATAATGACAACGCTTCATCGCCATGACTACGTACTCGCAGATTCGGTCTAATCCAAATGTAAACCGAAGAATATCAATCCAAAGACTTTAAGGAAATGTAGCGCTGCTTCCTTGGAGATATTTAAACCTGAACTGGAAGCCCGGAACTTGTATTAGGTTGGTGCAAAAATAATGACGTAATAATGTCGTTTTTTGACGTTAAAAAATACGTTAAAAAACGACATTATTACGTCATTATTTTTGCACCAACCTAATACCAGTGAAAGGATCAGAATAAGAATAACTGGTAAGTCGTCAATAATCGGCACCTATATACATTCGAGCATCGGGATCATCATGGTGTCATTTCATTCAATTTTCCCCTCTGGTGGCGGTGAAGGAGCATTCTACTCCTGAAAAGTCGTATCACAGAGGAGTGTGGGTAGTGGATCCGACTGGGCGAGTAGGGCTTCCCTGACAGCACGTCGCAGATCCTCATCATGTTGACAGTTGGACTCAAAAGTCTCGGTCCGGATATTTCTAGGTCAGGTAAATCGATTTGCAGGTGCGGTTTCCGTGTCGCACATTCGATACTAGTATGTCAAAATGTCTTTAACTGATCCTTGAAGTGTCGTTTTTGGCCTCAGTGTAGCTGTTGCCGCTGGTGATTTCTCCAGGCGGGAGAAGATACTTGGGAATCGAGTTTGAATTCATTCTGAACACGTGACTCGAAGCGATGTTGAAGGGTGTTAGCCTCGATGCTCAGGAGAGATGCCCAAGAGAAGACATCGAAGCGGTACTCCTCCCAGAATCATACACAAATAATCCAAATTCAGTCAAAGCTGTACTACACGAACTTAATGGCATTATCGACTCTATCTGATGGTAATCGTAATATTAGCCTATTCCCTACGAACCATTTATTGACCGACCTGCCAGTAACTTTTCGGCTGAAAAATATTTCCCTTATAATTTTTCAGGAAAATTGGTCTCTAAAGTCCAGTAGCTGTTATCGCTCTTTCCAGTATTGGTGGAAGTTTCCTTCCTAACCTTTACTGTGACTTAGTGTGGAATATCATCATCTTCATTATGTCATTATTTTCTATTCGAGTTACATGCGTTGTCGATTTTACTTGTTGCTGTTGTTGAATATTCTCAAGCTACGTGGTTTCTGTTATCTGGTACAGTTTTTTTTTTTTTGCAATTCTGTACCGCCAATTTATAAAGTGTGAAGAAGAATGGAACTTGCTAAGATCCACATGTCTCACTCCCTCAAATATATTTTTAGCCAAACGGGCGTATACAGCTGACACTTTAGA
Source organism: Acanthosepion lycidas (assembly GCA_963932145.1). NCBI lineage: Eukaryota > Metazoa > Mollusca > Cephalopoda > Sepiida > Sepiidae > Acanthosepion > Acanthosepion lycidas. The sequence continues at coordinate 26,845,387 of OZ010579.1, read as the reverse complement.
TGTTTCTGAACTGATTTGCCGCCATGCATGACATTCATATGACAAAACTATTTAAGAACATGACACGCATGTATTGATTGATGTTTTGGTTTTGTAACAACGTGGAGTAATGGATAGAGGCTCGGAATGAGGAATCGGAAAGCCGAAATCGAATTCTAGTCGAATCCATAACATTCACTTATGTATTAATACCCTTGGGAAAGGTATGAATCTTATTCTTCTCCCCTCAGCTATGTGTAAATGGCAGGACCCTCCGGGTATGGATGGCAACTGGTCTACCGCAGAAAGAAATGACAATCTACCTCGTCAGTTATGCATCGAAAGATACATGATCGCCTAAGCGTGTATCAAGCACGTCTCATAACTGTCTAGAGAGAGAAAACAACATATCCAATAACAACAAAAAAAAATGTGCTCTCAAGCAAGCATGTAAATAAGTTCTTGGTATTGAATTTTGATGAGGTGAATTAAAAGTTATAAAATAATATAGTTTATTATTGAAACATTTAAATATTTTGTGTTAATGTACATGTATGTGCCAAGAATTAGAGCTGATGAATGAAATGGATATCTGAAATCACTGCCCCATAATTAGGTTAAAGCACCTATTTGTATGCTTACGACATTTTTGTAAAGCAATATAAACGTTTCTGAAATTATGTTAATATTTGGAAGATGGTATCAGAAAAATGAATATTTTATGATGAAAAAAATTGACGGTCTACAAGTGCGATTTTTCAAGTTTCTTTCATTCTCTTATGCTTACGATATATTCATTGGCATAATGATGGCTGGCGTAGTAAGTGCGATCAATATTGAGTCTCCCATATAAACCATCACATCATAGGTTACCTATGTCATTATATATATATATATATATATATATATATATATATATATATATATATATATATATATATATCTTTGCTGACACAATTTTTGTTTGTGGTAAAATTCAGATAGCAAAAACAAAATAATTTCCATGCCTGAAGATGTCTAATTGTACAGTCGAAAGTACTTGCGTATTTAAGAAATAAATTATACAGCTTATAATTTTAGAAAACAAGGATCATAACATTCATCGAGAGATTATTAGGTTAATGCACCTTTAAAATTTTGTTGAGGAAATTGAAGGGATTCCGCCATTTAATTACATTAACTTTACTAATTTACTTTTTGTATGAATGATTCATTGTAATATAAATTGAACTGCACCACATATTTGATATATATATATATATATATATATATATATGTGTGTGTGTGTGTGTGCACGGGCATGTGTGTGCGTGTGAACATAGCTATTAGGACTACATGACTACTAACTGTCAGCTTCATGCATCAGTGCAATAGAATTGGAGCATAACAATGGCAGTCATACAATGTCTATATCTAAAGAGAATCTATCATCGATATTCATCACTAATCTCCCACAGATATCGAACTATTTATATGTTGATAATATTAGTGGTCAGCATATATGAACTATATATATATATATATATATGTTGATAATATTAGTGGTCAACACACACACATTGTTTAACGTTCTTTTTATAGATACAAGTATTTAAGTAAATGCTCTGTTTATAATAAACAGTATTAAATAACATTTACCGGCCTAAATGTCCGAGAAATAGAAAATATTCGTCCTTGGACAGGATTCGAACCTGCATCCTATACGGAACCCTCATTTACGCCTAACCGCTCGGCCACCAAGCAAGGTCGAATTTGCTGCTCATAAACTTCAATCTTCTATGAATCTCGTACATTCATAACTGCTCATGGTGTATCGAATGTAAACAAATCACGTCATATATTACGAAATGGACAAAGTCCGACAATTTTATTTATTAAAGAGATTTTTTATGTTTAACGTTCTTTAATGTCTTTAATAAATAGTATATATATATATATATATATATATATATATATATATATATATATATATATATATAATTGTTCAAAAAAAATTACAATTGATCGGGCTTTCGTTCTTAAAGTTTTATTTTAAATAGTGTGGAAGATAAAATTCTAGATTATTATATTATTCTTTTTAAGTTACCTGGACTATCATTTATGGTTGTTGCATCTTTTGATTGTTCTCAACTGATGATTATAAGAAATAGAACAGCCATGTTAACATGAAAAAGTCATATAAGTATATAGATAGTATATCAAATACTGAAATGCAAGGCCGACAGGCGGGCACGTCTCGCCTGGCATAGTTCATTAGGGCAATACATTCTTCCTGCCCTTATGTCCCAACGCTTTAACATTAAGCTAAGCTTAGCAAATATTTGCAGCACATAAACACACGCACTAATGTGCACGAGTTTAATACATATATATATATATATATATATATATATATATTTCTTTGATTCTCGCTCTGAAACTGTGAGATGCCAGCTAATAGGTAGCTTTAATCTCAAAGTACACGAAGTGGTCGACAATTCCTCGAAATTTGACAATCGAGTAGAGTTTAAATTAAGGTTCCGATTGAGGCTTGCATTAGCCTTATGCTGCTTAACAGCGTCTTTGATCATTGTATATTTGTGTTGTACCACATACAGCCATCGCTCTTTGATGTTTGCCATTCAATATTGAAATCACCAGCTGCTCTGAGAGGTGTGCCTTGTTTGATATGCTTCCTAACCGAATTTCGTATTTGACTTCGACTATTTCTTGAAATTCAAAATGGATTGGCCCATAGAAAAGATGAAAGCAACTCAGAAAAACATGTTTTTACAAAATCAATATTTTCTTCTTCTATGTACCATATACTTTATGACGTTAAGAAACATGGCTCTCCACAATTTCACTCTTTTTTCTAGCACTTAGTAAATTTCGTCCTATTGATATCTTTCCAAAATCCAGCTCGGCCAATTATTTATGCAAGATTGTTAGGTAAATTATGTGATGTTTTCTCCTATCCATCTTTTCTTCAAGGATCCTGTGCGTATCACATTTTCCAAGCCCTATTTTCTCATTACGCGCCCTAAAAATTTCTACAGTCTTTTTTTTTTTATAAATGTCTTATTGTTGCTTCCATTTTCAACTAAAACTAATTCGTTGCACACATGGTATTCTCAGCATGCTTATGTAGAACGAAATTTCTGTTGCTTCAAGTGCGAGGAGATTGTCCGGCATACATTAAATGAAAATGTACTTGGACTCAATTTGTAAACTATACAAGGACACGAATTTTTTTTTTGCTTTTTATGGTCCATTACTCCAAGAGAGATTTACATATTAAGCCTTTACATATTCATGATACTAATGCAGTAACTACTCATTTTGCTTTCAAAATGAGCAGTTACTGCATTAGTATCATGCTGCTATGACCTATAATGATGTCTAACTCAAATTGTTAACCTGACCAGTTTTATTGCACTGATTGCAAGCGGAGTTAGGCTGGACATCATAGTGGCGGATTTGTTGTTATGGCGACATATATATATATATATATATATATATATATATATATATATATATAACAATAAAAAAATAAAAACTTTAAAATCCTCAGACACACTGGGTTGTAGATTAATATTATTTCGTTTATTTTATTATTATTCCATTTAGATTCCTCGACTAGTTTCGGCCGAAATCGCCATCATCGGGAGGAGAAATATTTCTGCTTGCTGCTAATATATATATATATATATATATATATATATATATTCAGTTGTATTGATATTAGTTTGTGACCCTGGCTTTCACCCGTTTTCGATCTTCAGGCAAACTGGTTTATTTTTTTTTTAAATGGATATAATTATGCTTATTTGTGTTTGGTTATGTTGTTGGTGGGAGGGGGGAATTTTTTTTCTGTGTTTGTTAAGGATGACACTCTCACACACATAGACACAGGTGTATACAGGCGTGCACATTTTAGTTCACACAAACACACCTATATAATCAATCCGAGGTTAAGCGCATATACACATCCATGCGTTCGAGGATACATATATATGCAATTGTAATTTTTATTTCGGTGTCGAGACGAGGCCGTTTATATATGAAGCGATCTTCTCTCAACAAAGAACAAATTCAAGGACGAAATTTACGCTTTTTATATCGGCTGCCTGCGCCGTCTGACAAACTTACACTTTCTCGTACACACAGATAGACGTGCAGACGCGCACATACACTCAAATTAGTCTGGGGTTTTCAAAACCACTTTGGTTAAGTTGGATTCTGTTTATGAACATGGTGATGATGATGTTTGTATTTTCAATTCTAACTGCTTGTGTATTAATGACGATTGCGATAGCAATAATAACTGTGGTATTATTATTGATATATTAATAATACTTATTGATGTGTTAACGGTAAATTTAGCCTTAATGATGATGGAAGCGAAAATATAATGACAAAAAATAAATGTGGCAATAATGACCAATGTAATTATGATAATAGTTTTGATAATAATAATAATAATAATAATAATAATAATAATAATAATAATAAAAGCTTCTCACTTGCTATCGCATGCATCATCCCAAAGCTGATGTTGATCGTCTGTATGTGCCCAGATCCGAAGGAGGCAGAGGATTAGTTCAACTAGAACTGTCCTACAAAACTACAATTGGCCTCCAAAAATACTTGGAAACTACAGAAGACTGGATGATGGTATGCGTCAAGGAACATGAAAGTAGTAAGCGTCTTTACTCCGTAATGAAAGAAGCCAACAAATTCAAACTGGGGCTTCAAATGGGCGTAGAGATGCAACTACAGCACAATACACCGGCTGAAACTGCAAAATACTTGAAAAAGACAGCAAAGACGAATGCAACCGACCAGATACAGAAGCGATGGCAAGATAAACCGCTTCATGGCCAATACTCTGCCCGTATCAACCAAGCTGATGTAGACAAAACCCGTACCCATCAGTGGCTACGCAGTGCAGGGTTGAAAGCGGAAACTGAAGGTTTTATCCTTGCTGCGCAGGACCAATGCTTGCTAACTAGGAATTATCAAGCACATATACTAAAATATTGTGTCAGCCCAAAATGCAGATTCTGTGATAAATATCCAGAAACGATTGATCATCTTGTATCAGGTTGCACGATGTTGGCACCCACTGAATATAAAACCCGACATGACAGAGTGGCCAATATCTGCACTGGAAAATCTGCAACTTCTACGGGAAGGAAACTGAAAGAAACTGGTACCAACACCACCCAGACCCAGTTACGGAGATAGGACCTGTTACAATTCTATGGGACTACACAATTCACACTGACAGAACAATCAAGGCCAACCGACCAGATATTGTTATTAAAGACCACAAACAAAAACGGTGCCTCCTTATTGATATGGCAGTCCCTGCTGACTGCAATGTATCTTTGAAGATATTCAAAAAGCTGTCAAAATACAAGGACCTTGAAATAGAGGTCTCGAAATGCGGCATATGGGAACATCAACAATCCCTGTTGTAGTTGGAGCCCTAGGACTGGTTGGAAAAGATTGCAGTAGACTAATTGCAGGGATTCCTGGAAGCCCATGCCTCAAGGAGATACAAAAAATTGTTCTGACAAGTACAGCCCACACTTTACGAAGGGCTCTATCTATGTAATTATTTTATTTTATTTTTTTTTTTTGTCAGTGAAAAGTGTCATGATGCCATTTCTAACCTTAGGTCCCTGGGTGGGACCCGGAAGGAAATGCGTAAACGCCAGAAAGCAAAGAAAATAAAAATAATAATAATAATAATAATAATAATAATAATAATAATAATAATAATAAAAAAGAATGACAATGATAAAAAGCAATTCTAATAGAGGTAGAGCTGGTTATGAAGTGATTGCTCCTAAATTGTTAACAGCAGTACTGATAGTGAAAATAATAGTAATAGTATTTTCGGTAGGTACATAAGGCAGTAACAACAATACTAATAGCCAAAATGGTAGTAGGCGTTAAAAATATTAATTTTGTAGTGTTAATCTTTTATCTCGTTTGCTGGCAGCAACATGTTCGCAGGTGTGATACTAGTGTACGTAATAGTGCTGGTAGTTTTATCGATCTGTGTATAATTGTTATAGTGGTGATTGTGTTTGTTGGTGTGGTGCTAGTGTTGGTAACAGTACAGGAAGTGCTAATGATAGATGTTGGTGGTTATATTTTGGAGGTCTTGGTGTTCTTGCGTTTTAGTGTTCTTACCATTTTTTTACGCAAGTTTTATTGCTGGTTGTGTTCAGTTTTGTTGTAGGTATTATATATTTATTATGAACTGTGATAATAGATATTTGTTTTCGTGTCTGCATTTTTTTAAATTATTTCCGATATTTAGTTTTGTAATTCCTTTTCTTGTGTTCGGTATATTATTGCCACGTTTTCGTGTAGACAAAGTAAGCTTCACTTCGATAGGTTTTCATGATTTCATGATTTTCCACCTTATTTTTGGTGTGATGCTACTCTCTTTAAGTGGATTGTGTGCTGCCGTTGAAGTATTTTCTGTTGGAGAATGAGAGGTCGTGGGTGTGTTTTCTTTGCTTTAATATTCTTTCTGTGGCGCCAATGTGATACATTGTAGTGTTGTTTGCGTTTCCTTTAGCTTTGTATACTATGTTTGTTTGTAGGCTTTTTCCTTGTAGTGGGCATGTGTTTTTGTCTCTGCAGTTGCATTGGGAAGGTCTTTGATGGCGCTAGTGCAAGTTATTATTTTTTTCTGGGTTTTTATCATTTGTGTTATGTTTTTAGTGCAGTTTTACGTTGTTTTTGTTAAATATGTTTGCTAAAGAGGTCGTTACGGGGGATTGTTTTTCTATTAAATTTAGGAATGTCCTGTCGATGTTTCTTTTGACGATTTTGGTGTAGAGTTTCTTCCCAAACAAACACAGAACAAAATTCCCCTTCCCACCATCAAACATAACCAAACACAAATAAACATATATAGATCTATTTTTAGAAAACTAATCAAGTTTGATGATCGCAAAAAAAAAGTGAAAACCAGGGTCACAAATTAATATCCGTACTACTGAATATGTTAGCTTATATCACTTATATGGAGTACTTTCCACTAAGTACTAGTCCACTAATGTAATACACACACACATATATATATATATATATATATATATATATATATATATATATATATATATATATATATATATATATATAATAATAATAATAATATGAGTAATAGCGGATAAATCGGAGAGCCTAGTTCAAATTCCAGTTAAATTCCATTCACTTACGTTCTAATATCATTGGGAAACATATGATTCCTCTTCTTTAACAACCAGCTATGAGTAAATAGCAGGACAGAATCCTTTGATGAAGAAGAACAACGGTTAATTCAAAACCTGCGAAGCGTTGTTTGAGGACCTTATGGCACGTAGTACATCAACTCTATGACATCGGTTAGTTCTGAACAAAGCCTTAGCTACTATAATCAGATCATCTGGCTGTCGGTTATTAGGAACTGACATGATAGACCCTCATGCATGGAATAGAGCCCAGCCAGAATATATCAGTATATATATATATATATATATATATATATATATATATATATATATATATATATATGGTTTAAAATGTCAATTGGAAACAAAATCTTAGATTTTGCCGACGCGTTTCGTCTTCCGACTTTTTCAAGGCAAAAATAAAATCGTCGCCTCTCTTCTTCATTTTTGAGGAAATCGTTCAACATTTGCTGCCGGAAAGAAGACAAATGTCATGTAAAAGTTCAGTATTCTTTTCTCTGTTACCAAAGAAATCCATTCCTCTCGCAATACTCTGGTCAGCGTTTGGAATGTGTCCTTGGCTATTCCAATACGTCTACGGATCTCTCTTACTGTCCTATGTCAAGACGATTCCCAGATATTTAAACTTCTGCTTCTGCTTGATTCTAGTGTTCCCGAGCTGCAAATTGCATTTCAGACTCATCCTCTTACTGGTGACCATGCATTCTGTCTTCTTGCAGTTTATTGCCTTACGACACTTTCTATTTTCGTATATTCAATAAACTCGTTCCCTATGTGTATGCATACTTTTTGCTGCCAATATTGTTTCTTTGTTATTCTGATAACCCTCTCGAATATATCAAGTTTGCTGAGAAGTTTCATCAGATTCTTTAGGCGTAACTTGTCGAAAGTATTTGCGTAGTTTATGAAACATAGGTACACGTCTTTCTGCATCTGTATCGCTCTTTCTGATAATATTTTGAGCATGAATATCGTGTTCCATGTTCCGGTATCTTTAACTAACCCGCACTGTTTTTGTCCTATCTCTGGCCTGATTCTGCTGCGCGCTCAACAGAACACAGATGATGAGTTTTGTCATGTAGCTCATCAGGCTTATAGTTCCGTGGTTCGCATTCGTTTGTTTCTAGTTTCTATGAAGTTTGATCGGCTGAGGTCTTCCGGTATATCCCCGCTGTTGTATATTTCATTTGTTGTTTCGATGATCTTGTCTATGCCTAAGTCATGTAAGGCTGTCAACATTTCCGCTACAATTCCGTCTGGCCCAGCTGCCTTGTTTCTGTTCAGTTGGGCCAGTGCGGCTTTTATTTCGGTTTTCAGAATTCCAGGTCCCTCGGTAGTTCTGTTATTACTGATTGTTCTCTTTTGTCGTGGAAGAGTTCTCCAATATACTCGCTCCAGCGTTGAAGAATTTCTCTAATACGAGTGATCCATCATTTGATTTTAGGCAGCTTCTTGACGAGCATGTCTTTTGTCCTGTTAGTAACTTTATTTGTTTGTGCATGTCTCTTTTGCTTGTAGTACTCACTCTCTCTACTTCTGCACATTTTTTCGTGTAACCAATCTTCTTTAGATTGCTTGCCTTTGTTCCTTATTTCATGGTGTAATTTTCTGTACTCCGTCTCGTATCTTGGCAGAGTTTTTTGTCTCGTTTCCATAATGTCAAGAACTTCATCAGTCACTCAATCGTTTTTCCTACTTCGTCCTGACCTCTTTGGGATGATGGAAAGTACCTGGGAAATAAAAGTAATTTTACTGTTACAGTGCATTTCTTCGCTCATTTGATTGTAATATACGGAAAAATATTTGTGTATATGAAAGGAGTGTGATTACTCGTGATTTACTGTGTGTCACACATTTGTTTGTAAAGCAGCTTGATATGTGTTTAATTCAATACTTGTTTGAATTAATTGATGAGTAGATTTCAACATTGATATGGCAGTTCAATTGTCGCAACAAATGTGTGTTCTAAGGAAATACCCACTGATTGGTGATTTCTCGCTCAACTTGACGTCCATATGGTCTCATTTTGATCTTGCAATGAGACCTCCATCTTCTGGGTTTCTCCTTTTATATTTTGGGTAGAAAACATTCCCTTGTTTAAATTTAAATTTAATTTAAACCTGAGGGAAGAAAAATTAAGAGTAGAGGTGTTCCCCTCTTTGATCAAAATAGAATATACTTAACCACGTATCCTAGGAGCCATTCCCTAATTCAAATTGAAATTTAATTTATATCAATTTAAAAAAAAAAAATAGTGGGAATGTTTGTGCCCCACGGGACACCCTTTGATCAAAATGTAATAGACTTTATCCAAGTAACGTAGTTTCAGAATATATCTGTTTATGGCGGTCAATCTACAAATCCCTAGGAGGAGTTCAATAACAAACCGACAGTCAGAGGCTACAACTTTAAATAAAGAGATACATATATAAAAATAATATTAAGTTCGGCGCCGGGTTTTGTCATCTGATATATTTTCATCATGTTAAATATAAGGGATTTAATTTGCAACAAGTATTTATAAATAAATAAAAGTAAAAAGAAAACCTCATAAATATTTATCAGGCTAACGAAAAAGTTTAGGCAAATTATGGAGGATGCAAACTGACGTAATTAAACAAAAGGATGTTGTTGTTGATTCTTCTTTCTAATGTAACCAATATTAATATAATTTTCGTTTATTGTTGCAAAATAACATCCTTACATTTGCCTTTGTCGGAGGACGAATCGTGTCGGTTAATATAAGTTTTACTTTTACGATTATTTTATCGGCCTTTTACAAATATATTTTTGGTTAGGTTATATCTGAAATTTTACAGACACACACACAGATATATATATATATATATATATATATATATATATATATATATATATATATATATATATATATATTACCACATTAGTGCGATATATGTATTACCACATTAGTGCGATAAAATATATGAAAAATTCCAAAAAGACACAAATGCATAAAAAATGATGTTGGCTAATATATATATATATATATATATATATATAAATAATGCCGTAAAATATTAATACCGAAATATAATTACGATTAAAAAGCACCTAAACTCGTTCACCGGTCTGAGTGAGTATTGAAAATATGCATGAAGATATAACATTAATGGCTAATTACAGAGATGACTGATAGGACTTAATATACTCTGATTCATTCCAACAATTTCAAGGAATAATTGAAATTGTTATTTCTCAGCAGAGAGAATACATCCGGTATATATGCCCGGACACACTGTGAACTGAATCTGATACATTGACGCACATGCAGGTAAAATGGTTGGCTCCATGTACAGCACCCGTAAGGCCAAAAATAGAGTACTGTTGTCATAATTGGGCGGAACCTTTCCAGACCACACTCTCCAGCCTTGATAGAGTCCAAACGCGTCTCCGAACCTTTCTGAGTGGCGAATTATTCCCCACACCCAAAATCTCTTACAGGTGTATCAAACCTCTCGCTGTTTTATCTCTACTTCCATGAAAGGTGGTCGATCGAACTGCATTCCCTGGTCCCGCCGTGGTAAACCCCCACAACAAGAACACACCATGTCATTTACATATTATCACCCCCCTCACCTTCCTTCCGTATTCTATCGGCGAGAATTAAGTTCCACTTGAACAGCTTCTTCCTGCGAACAACTTCTCTGTGGAACCGACACACAAGAGGATGCTTTGCCGATCATTAGAATCTTAATGTGCTCAATGTTATGGTTATAAGTTTACTTCCACTCCTATCAAATTGCCTCCCAACGTAACCCTCTACCTCGGGCGGCTCCCTGACCTTGTAAAAAAATTAAAATTATCCTGGGTAGGATGGGTAGGCAGAAGAGCCTTCTCAGTTAATCTCAACATAGCTCTGGTCCCCAAAAATAAAACGTGGATTGGCGGAAAAATAATAGAATTCTTACACCAACAGAAATTTGCGTATCAAATCTCGGACTCACCTCACCAATCCACTGTACGCGCAAATTGATGAGACATTTCTGGGGTTCTAAATTGTCACATTTTCTCTCGTGCTGGACTCCACAATAAAATTAATGTCAGCCCAACACTGTGGGATTTTTGAGGAACGAACATTCAAATATTCCACCAAGAATGGGAAGGACGTTAATGTCCCCCCATCCCTGGTGTGTGAGGTGTTTATACAATTTCTTGGCAACTTGCTTTTATATATCTCAAGTTCAGCAGTGTTGAATTATTTTTTATATGTTGACGCTTTATTCCACCTTTGGTCAATAATTTGATGTACTAGATCCTTTGATGTTCTACAAGATTAATTTAACATCACATGTTAGGCCTATGATATATTGGGGCCACCGCAGATCAATTCTTCTTAGAGTTTGCTGATTTACATTAAATTCCATTCTGGCCTTTTTTTTTTTTCAAATGGCTATCAAAACCAGCACTTTCAAATACAATTTAGATGCGATGTTCATAAATGTCAGTATCATCGAATGCTACCATATGCAGAAATTTCACAGTTATATCGGGTTCTGTTTTTCGGACCCAGATAAATATAAAACTATATAATAATTATCTATGTGTGCTTATTTATATATGTCCTCTCCCATCTGTAGTGGGAAGAGTGGTAAATCAAATTAAGTTAGTGAATCTATACAAGTAAAATACTCGTCTCTATATAGAAAAAAATTCTTCCCAAGAAAAATGGACTGTTTAATTAAATCAGCTCATTTACTACGTTTCCTAGACTGTAGTTTTATTTGTTCAGACGTTGCATATTAGTTACACAGATACCTTTCACTATTAAGTGTTCGTCTTACTTCTCCTTGCTCTTCAAATAGATTTTGTCATCACCGTCGTTCCGTTACTAAACTTGTTTTATGCCGAGAGATATTTCCATTACACCTTCATATTAAGCATAACATTTTTAACATGAAAAGACTTTGAGCAAAAAGCGATTTATATAATAGCAGGAGTAATCAATGAATTATAAATACCACTGAATGCGTACATATACAAAGGGAGCGGATTAAAAGGTTCATTGACTTCTATTTTAGTTCAGAAATCTTTAGTCCGGCTTTATTGAATATTAAAAATTTCAAATAATTGCCGTTATTTTTGACAGCACAATTGCACTAGTTTTACAAGAAAGGTATTTTTTTTATAATATTTATAAAGACAATAATTTGCCATTTGAAACATTGGTACTCAAAACTTTACACCAATAAAAGGATTTTGTTATAGTTCAAAAAATTGTTTTCCGTTGAGTAATAGGTATTTGCAGAAATTTGGCGCTGTACAATCTTTACACTCTTTTTACCATATTTGATTTTGTGTAAGCCAGAGCAAAGCGAACTGAATATAAAAGGCGTACCTTATAGTTTAAAAGATTCTGGCTCATGTCACAGGGTATCTCCCAGACGAGGCTCTGCCGAAGGGCAGAGTCTCGTCTCGGGAAACTGACTCCGTTTTTCTGTGGTCTATAGGGATTTTTTGTCCGAGCGTACGGAATTGGATACCCCACTTTAATCTAGGCCTTGTGCCACATCTTGCCGCGTGGGGCAGCGGGTAAATAATTATATTCGTAGTTTGAAAAAATTGCTCAATACAGTCTTCCATACTACACCCATTTGATCTTCTGAAGTGATAAGTAAGGGTTTGCAAACAGAGAGGTTTCATTCGTGGATTATATCACTGCGTATTTCTATTTTTACGTCGAGATAAATTCAGAGATACATGTATCGAACAAGTTTTGACGGTTAGATTATTCTGACCAGCACCCACACCCATTCGGAACTGAACAAAAAACGAATGTCCGGAGAGGTTTTGGTTACGTACGTTCAGGATTAAAGATAATTGGTAAAAAGGATTCAAGTTCAATAAATCTTCGGCTATAACGCCGAGATCGATTACCAATAATAAAGGATATAATTGCATTGTTTGAAATCCGCGTAGTTTTTCTTTCGGAGGCACTACATCACGAATAATTGCATGAGCGTCCAGCTTTAAAGAAAAATACGAACAATGCCTAAAGATGTGAGGATTTATACAAACTTCACTATTTACTCGATGGGAAATCCACCATTGAATTGATCTTAAAAAGGTTCCATCATTATCGCTAAATATTCATACTTATGCTCTTGTAATTGCTGTTTTCCCAGGGTTATTTCACTTCTGAGCGTCTTATATACACGTATACTGCTATTCTATCATTCTAATCCCGTTCTTAAAACCTCTTATCCATATCTCCCGTAAAAGCATTTCATATGCGTTTGTATAGTGAAATAAAAAAGATCCATTTACAGTATACGGGGTCTAAACAAAACGTATCGATACAGATGTTCTAAAACGAAAACTACAAGGCATAACAATTCTGCATTTAATCTCCTTCTAAGTAGTCCAATTCTAAAGCCACATAGTTTACCCAGCGATGGTAGCATTCTTGTAAAACGGCTTTGATGGGATAGTGAACATATATCTTGTGGCATTCCCTTGAAATGGTTCGATGTCTTGTTCGTTTCAACTGGGATTTAATTTTTGAAGAGAAAAAAGTTGCAAGAGACATCGGCTCAAGACAAGCCGTTACTCATTACTACATCTTACCTCCTACACTTCCCCCATATATATATATATATATATATATATATATATATATATATATATATAGTGTGTGTGTAACACTAAAATTGTCCAAATCTTGTTATACCATAATTGTCCATCCCACAAAATTTTTAATATCTAAAAATCCACTAAACTAATTGAGTTTCTTTTTTCCAGGTTTTCAAATAAAACGTTTATCCATCTTGACACCATATTTTCGTAAGAATCACTGAAAAACGTTTTGAGTTATTCAGCTAGAAATAAAACAGGGTAAGTCGTTTTGTGTCAGCTCCACTGTCTTTCCAACTAAAAAATTCTGAGAAGAAAAAGATCATTCCCTCCTTCAGTATTGCTACTAATTCAAACTCCGGCTTCCATCTTCAAAGTCCATTCAAGAACTATCAAGAGAACGGTGAATAAGTTTTAAAAAAAGGGAACAGTAGAGATAAAAACTTGATCAGGATGTCACAAAAAGAAGAGGGACCATCATTTCAACTTAGAACTAAAGAAATTTAGCACCTGTGGAGGTTTTTCAGGCATAACAGTCCAAAGATCTGTGAAAAAGGACTTGAAAATGAAATCGTACTTCAAACATCGGAGGCACCTTGTTACTCCAGGATAGAAACTTAGAAAGAGAAAGAGGGCGAAGATCATCTTTAAAATGATCCTAGAATAAGACAGACACACACACACACACACACAAACACACACACACACACACACATATATATGAATATTTTTTCAATAATCCATGAGCTTCCGATCCTTAGCTGTGATTAATTAATAATCACATGTCATATTCGTTTATGATCCATTTGATCACGATACTTCTGTTAATCTTAGAGAGCAATCATATATTCTTATTGCTCAAAATAGAGTCCAATAGTAAAACCTGGAAGAATATCTTTAACCATTTCTAAGTTAGAACGTTTCAGAGCTTATTCTAACAATTAGACATTTTTTCTGTTACACGATATGGACAATTTATCTGTTACACCCAGTATATATATATATATATATATATATATATATATATATATATATATATATATATACACAGTGTAACCCGGATATAAGAGACCCGGATATAAGATACATTTTCTCTGGTTCCAAATTAGAGCCTGTGTTAATGTATATAAAACAGACCAAACCCGGATATAAGAGACTTCTTCTCCGGTCCCGACAACTCTCTTATATCCGGGTTACACTGTGTATATATATATATATATATATATATATATATATATAGAGAGAGAGAGAGAGAGAAAGAAAGAAAGAATGTAGGGAGTGCGAGACTGATAACCGCTATCTACTCTCGTTTATGTGTCCATCAGTCTGTCATTTGTGCCTGGTTCACATCCATAGAGTCAATTTGATGTTTTTTCAAGAGCAGTATGCTAAGCGGACATTAATTATAAGGAGAGAAAGTACACTCAAACCTTCGATCACGATGACTTGTGACTTCGTGCCATCTCAACTAGGACATCTTCCAAACACTTCCGTCTACCCCACATGGTTTGCTTCAACAGATAAAATCACCTTACTCAACTTCTTAACAAATGGTGAGATTCGAACTTGTGTTTCTTGGTCGGAAAGTCAACTTTCTAACCACTCGACCAAGCGAATTATTTAGGATTATGCTTGATTTCTGTCTCTAATGATTATTACTAATGCCCGGCATTTAAATATCCTTTTCTTCTCTATTTTCAATCCCTGAATTTTAAAATATTTTGCAATGCATTTATCTAGAAAAATCCTGAGCAATACATTCAGTTTTAATATATAGGAAACGGTATTCTGTCAGTAATGCCTGTATTATTTCTTGACTACTGACGCTCTCTCTCTCTCTCTCTCTCTCTCTCTCTCTCTCTCTCTCTCTCTCTTTCTCTCTTCAGTATGTTCAAGGATGTGCGGGTGTTGGAATGGAAAGTGTGTTCAATTGAGAAAAGAATGCTGGATTTACGCGAAATAACCTGCGGCATAGTTAGGAATCCGTCTCCCCACAGGTATTGGTTAAATGCTAGCATTGGTTGATTGACTTCTCAACTGTGTGCAGGTTATTTATAACAGAAATTATTTTTAGATCATAAGAATTTTTGGGGAGACAATAATGATATTAATGATACAATTCTTACTAATTAATACATTGCTGGGGGAAATACAATTTGCTTTGTTTTACGGCATATCAACCTCAATGGGTTCTTTAAGGCCGACAAGATTTTTATTGCTGCTAATATTTTTTTGCCAAAAATGTATTGCTACTAATATTTATCTTTCAAAAAATTCATTGCTGGTAATAATTTTTTACAAAAATGCATTGCTGGTATTAAAACTTACTTTTACACTTTCATGGTGTTTTGACCCCAGTTTGGGGGTTAACTATTTGCCCATATTTTTTACCCTAACAGGTGCTGCCACTCCGGGTTAGAGCGGACCTGGGAACATCAGCAATTTAGAGGTCGTTCCACGCTCCTCAAAACCTCCTGATCGAAGAACTTGCGGTCGAATGTAGTTTATCGTCTTACTCACGACGCGCATGTAGTCTATAGTCTTACCCAGGATGGGGGAAATACAGGTGGATTTATACGTAATCAGAATTTGATAAGCAAACAAGAAATTATAATGTGGATATAAAAAGGGGGATCAATTCTCTATTACAATCAATGCATAAAAAGTTCCCTCTCTGTGTAACAACGGTATTTCCTATACATTTATATTCAAAAGAATGTAAATTAATCTAAAATACATACCAGTGTATCTAATGAGTATTTGATTCATTAATCGACTCAATTTTTACGGTTTATCAACGCTTTAGAGGTTATTTAAAGCCAGAAAATATGTTTAGATTTTAAGAATATTTTTTTTAGATAATAATTATTTAGCCTACACGTCTTACTAATTAACCCATAGCTGGGAGAAGTAGAGGTGGATTCATAACTTTCCAAGGGTATTTGCGCCTAAGTGAATATAACAAAACCACCTCGAAGTAGAACTTGGCTCTCCGATTAAAAATTTCGAGTCGTTATTTAATATACAACTAGCACATCCAAGCCTACAACACCTGGTATTCCCAAGTGGTCACCCATTTAGGTATCATCTAGACTCTTCGTTTCTTAACTACGGTGATCATACAAGAACCGGTGTTTTAACGTGCTATCTACGTTAGCGGTTGGACTTGTATCAAGAAAATCATTGTTAAATTGAAAAAAGTATTGACGTAATATTGACTCACACAGAAAAAAATTATTCTAACAATCCGAAATATATTTTAGGTTTTAAATATCTCAGAAATGGTTAACAAACCGTTAATCTTGATTTTCAACCAGATATGTCTTACTTTTCCGAGAAGAAATGTTAAGGAAATGAAATTTTCAAATTTCAAGTTGAGTCCAGTTATTTTTGTTTTTGTTTTTCTGTATCGTCAGAAATATTTATTTTATTAACGTAAAAGTAATTATAGCAGGTGCGTCGTAGAATAGAGTTAAAATCAGTTGGCATCAATTATGGAAAATATGACTTGTTGAGTTGAATTCAGTCAGTGCAGAAATACGATCATTTTCGATTCTTCTTCTTTTTATCATTACTAATGTCCTTTGTTGTGGTTGAAACCATTTTGCATTTTCTAGTTTGATATTAGGTTTTTACACAAGAGATGATGCACTTTATCGCGAAAGAATTAAACGTTTTTGAAATGTTAAATAACTAAATTTATTTCCGTGAAACAGGCACCATTTTGATAAATAACTCTTCGTCAACGTACCTCTAAATTCTTGATCCCATCTTATAAATAATTCTCAACCTTTTTTTTATGTAATAAACAGTTCAAATATTTCGATTACCGCTTCCTTACTTGAGAATGTTTTATTGCGTATGGAAATCTCAAAATTCTGAAACGATAATCAGTAGGATAGATATTTAGTGAATATGAAGGATGAAGGAAAATTTCAAAAGCTGTGGAGCTTTTGGACATTTGGCTGAGAAGCGTGCGGCCGTGCGTTGTCGTGCAGCAAAATTGGTCCTTCCTATTCACAAATTTAGGATGTTTCCTTTTTAAGTTTTCGCGTATATATTCAATTTCTCCACAATACGACATTGCTGTTATTGTTTTACTTTGAAGCAAGAATGAATAATGAATAAGCTCTATGAAAAACTCTCATACAGTAACGATTCAATTTTTAGGGTGCAGTGGATGTTTTGTCTATTGTCTTGGTGATTCACTTGCTTCGAAATACTTGCCAACGCCCTTACTGTTGTCAAAGAGCATCCATTTTTCATCGCATATAATTATGCATGTATTTATGCAATGAAGAAATGGTTCTTTTTACAAGTTTTTACTCACACATTAAGATTACTCAACATTGTAATTTCATTGTAATTATTTTCATTGGGCTTATGAGTAACAATATAATGAAAGACAAATTATCTGGAAAGGAAAAGATTCAGGAATCAGTTAAGATTTTCTATATACTAAGAAGGTTACTTTGTTAAACAACCGGATCAACAGCCAACCAAAAATATGCGCCATTTCATGTGCGACAAGCTAATACATTAAATTAATCATATCCCAATCCGTTCAATGTCTACCTTATCATATTAATGTTTCCATAACCATCAAAACATTTAAAATAATTATTTTTCTCGTTTCATGGACTTAAGATATATCATAATAGTTCTTTGATTTA
The DNA here is from genome assembly GCA_963932145.1 of Acanthosepion lycidas. NCBI lineage: Eukaryota > Metazoa > Mollusca > Cephalopoda > Sepiida > Sepiidae > Acanthosepion > Acanthosepion lycidas. The sequence goes on along the minus strand of OZ010579.1, from coordinate 26,826,906 downwards.
CTCATGTAGTTGTGATTCACACTTCATAGGAAGAAATACTCAAAGTCTGGATGATAGAATAAAATAGCATGTACCAACAAAAATCCGAAACCTTAAGTATTCTCCGTCAGATATTCTAACCATCACATATTGATTTTCCATCGCGGATCACCTGATAAATAATCATAAGTATAGCGCTAATTTTAGTGCGGACTCGTTTTCCGTCCTCAGTAAGTTCAACTCAAATTACCACTTAAAAATATTGGAGGCTTATATATTTCTTCCTTGAAACCTTCATTATGTAAACAGAAGGATTTTGTCCTCGGCTTCCAATTAATTTTTATTTAAGAAATTTTCCCTGATATATTTTCCATCTTTTTATTGATGCTTATATCTTTATTAACCTCGATTTAAAAATTTTGAGCAAGGTTCGAAACCGGTTAGCTAGCTCATTTTTTTTCCTTTTAATTGTTATCATGAGTGGTAATAAAAACATTTTTTTCTATTTATGGCGGTCGTTAAGTTTTGTACCACTAATAAAATGATTAAGATATTTGTATTTTTTTACGATTCCTCAATCTAATATTGTCTACTGACATTATTTCTGAAAGATTGTTTATCATTAAATAAGAATGGTAGTTTCGATACGACATATCGCGAAAGAGACGTAGTTTTGAATAGTCAGACTTATCTAACTTTTTCATTAATATGGTTGTTCCCCAAGGGCTCAATCCTTGAACCGACATTCTTCCTAGTTTCCATCAACGCCCATCCCGTCATCAGTTCTCGATTCGCTATCTACGCAGATGACACAACGATTTATCCTCTCTTAAATCTGTAAATCTGATAGGCACGATGAAGTCAAAACTACATTATTCAGACTATTGTCTTCATCTTTCTTGACATATTTATCACAACGTTTCGGCCGTTGTACCCTCCGGCCTTCAGTTTGTTGGAATGTCGATCGAACCCTTTATTTCCCTCGCTGGGGTAGACTGTTCTAGTTCCACGTGCCATGTCTAATGGATATCAGTTATCAGTTATCTCCTGTTAATTCCCCTCTCCAAGTTCTCCACCGCCTTAAGCGAGTATGGAACTCACAGTCTTTGGCTCCTGTCACTGGATCTAACTAACGCCTTTATGCGCTTTGCCTTGTGTCCTTGACGACACATAGCACAGTGTACATAATACCTCATCTCAGATATATAGACAGATACGATAAAGTCAAATTGGTAACTGAGCTCGAAAATAAGCCTCCATCTTTTGTTAAGTGGGGCATGTAATGGCTTCTTAATTTTAACGTCTCCAGAATTATACTTCTCGTTATACTTTAAGAGGAATTTGTTTACCTTCCATCAGAATAGATAATGCTGAATTAGAGAAGAGTTGCTTATTTCGCCTTCTCGCTCTAACATTTTCCCCTGACATGAAGTTGAATGATTATATTGGATCAGTTCTGCTGCCAAGAAAAGTCGTCCCTGCATTAAATATTGCTGCCGCACCTGGTCTTCTGTTTTTGCTACGTATTAAGAGATTCTTGAGAAAATCCAAAGAGGAATCTGCAATCTCATTTGTACTGACCTGGAATCAAGACTTCAGCCGTTTTCCTATCTCCATATCAATGCTTCCGTATTTTTATTTGTATTTTCATGCTTATTATCTGATAAGCTTTTCTCTTTGCTACCTTTGCTTCACGAATTTAAGCGCCATACTACATTGGAAACTATACCTCGTCTCTTTAATTTATAGCATTTTGATTGTTAAAGTTTATAAATGCAAGTATATGTTCTATGCTATTTTTTACTTTCTCGCAATCTCTCTCTTATGGCTCTTTGCTTTCCTGTCAAACGCGATCACCTAAACTTTAATTGCAACGTCACTCCTCATCGTCTGTCTACATGAATCCAAGTTTTCAAATACACTTTCTGTACTCAACGATTTCTCTGTCTCTCCCATATTTATTGTGTAGTGGATCTAAGAAGGATGCGTGAATATTTAGGATTGTGCTGCAAATAAAATAAATATAAGAAAACATAAATTATAAGAAATGGCCAAATGGTAACGATATTCAATCACAACAAAAAATACATGTTTAAAACAACAGATTAAATTTTATATACACAATTCACAATCTCATTCTTTGTAATGACGTGTGCAAAGTTATAGAGAAAAAGTTATTTGGTGTTTCGGAAATTTTTAATATCTAAAATGTTGTCTGCCTTTGATTGAAAGGTTGAATTTAACTTAGACAAAAGATTTTTCTATGAAAGATATAAAGTGAAAAAGTTTGTTGGGTGAATTTTCCTAATCTCTCATAAAGAAAGTTTGTTTCTTTGGCGGCAATTTTGACACATAATTCCCGTGTGTATCTTTGCGTCTGTGAGTCTCAAAATGCGACGGCATTTCATTTGCTGTTTCTATTTATAGTTTTTTTTTAACAGCAAAATCGGCTTGGTAGCTTGTTGTGAATTTTTCTGAGAAATCCGTGGGCGAATGTTGTATTTTATTTTATTTATTTAGCCAGTAGCATTTCTTGAAACATTTAAATTAGGGATGAATTTGAGATAGATTTTTTTCATGTAAGTTGAGCCGATTTTTGCACAAATTTTAACTGTTTTGTTATGGAAATTTCAAGAAGCTTATTTTTATTTAACAACCAATGAAATGAAAGAAAATGTTTGAAAATTGAAATGAGGTTTACTAATATCGTATCTTAGTGGTGTACTCGCCTTAATTTTGATTAGATAATAAACAAAAAAGTAGGTTAGGTCATAGTTTGAACTCAGCAAGAGGCCTTAATATTCGAATGCTGACTTTCTAAAGGTTTCAGATGGAACCGAATCATTCAGTATCTTTATCAATATTCGTCCTTTTCTTGGACTGACTTTATCTTACAAAATATAGTTTAAGAATGCTCGGTTCATTCAAACTTATCCGCAGTTCCGTTTACTAATATTTCATTTTAGACAAGATAAACTGTTCTCTATTAACGGGTCAAAAATACAAGACAACTAAGCCCTGATGATTCGAATCTTCTACAGGAGAAGTTAATTATCTTTTTTTAAAATGGAAACCTAAAATTTTTCAAATAAAAGAAAATTATTAGGCTCAAATATTATGTTAGTGACGTCTGCTGAGAACACGTGACAAAAAGGTTTCTGTCCATTTAAAGACTGCCATTAAATGAATATTCCTTTCAGGAAATATCCTGTAACGTTAGAATGTCTTCGAAAAAGTGAGTAATTTCATTTAACCCTAGTGAGCCAGGTGTTTATATAACGTCATCCGGTTGTTTTCTGTGTGCTTGTTTTAAGTTGAGATGAGTGCACTTACATATTATACATCGTCTGGGGCTCAATTCAAACTATTGAAAGTTATGCGGTACCTATCTGACTAAACTACACGAGGTAACTAGTTCTTTAGACGTTCTGATGTGATACCGAGTACAAAACTTACCGATAGCACTTAACATGAACTGAATACATATTGGGGTCACAATAGATCAGCTCCTCTTAGATCACATAATCTTGATAGATATTCAATTCTCGTATTTCCTAGTGAGTACTTCTAATATTTCCTAGTAAAAATCACATACTAGTTGAAGTTGTTAAAATGTACGTTAAGAAAAATGTTCTGTCCCAAAACAAGTCTTTCATTATACTACATTGTTATAATTTTTTTTTTATTTTATTATTAGTCATTGTTATTAAACTCTTATTGTGACTTTATAATATCTACGATGGGAACAAATGTTTTATTCGCCACATTTTTTTCTCTAAGTGTTGTCAATCTCTTATTTTGATTAATACGATCTATTCTGTCCATTACGAAAATGTATTATATTATAGTATCATTATTCTTCTGTTTTATAATTAAATATTATTAATATAGCAACCCTTATCATAGGGAAGTAAGAATCTTAAATCTCGCCATCACATGTAAGCGTGTGTTAATGAATGCAGGGGTGGCCAAACTTGGTTAATGTAAGAGCCATATACAATAGATTTCTGATGTTTGAGGGCGGCAAGACATGAACAAAATTTGCACATTAATATTAAACTTATGGTTTAATCCAGTTAGGTCTCACTTCATGCCCAGTAAATAATTACATATCTTGACTTTTTTCTTATTTACCTTTCCTATTAACTGTGATGAAAAGAGAGCTAATCTAACATATTTCCACCAGCCGCATATTAAATATCATAGAGCCGTATGTGGCCCGTGAGCCGCGATTTAGCCACTCCTTGAATAGAGCATATAAGGAATATATACTTTGCTATTTGGACCAGCATGTTCATATTGCTTGTTAGGAATCAAGATTATCATGTCAGTCCGAGTATGTAATATTGATAATTCTTCATCTCAAGAATTATGACTTTTAATAATTTCTTGTTTCCAGTGTTTTCATAAAAGCTAATAAATGAGTGCTTCAAGAGTCTGCAGGAAGTTTTCCATAGTTTTTATCATCAGTTTGACCATTCTCTGGCCAGCCACAAGAAAAATGGTTATACTTCAGAAAATTATGAGACGATGAAAGGAAGTTATGGTATAAGAATTTTACATCAGAAGATGGTTTGGGGAATTTAATGAATACCATCGGTAACACTGTAGCATGTGTTTGCGAAAATAAAATTGTCTATTCCCGAAAAAAATGGCATGGCTCTCCTCCACTCATCCAATGAACAGAGGTACATAATTCTTCCATCCCTAGGGATATGTCGATATTGTTATCATCAAGCAACTGGCAAGCCGTTTTACTGAAGCTGGTGTTTACAGTAATGAAATTTAATTCACGAAAATAAAATCAATTTACCAAGATAGTTAAGATCAAAAGACATGGGCACTATGCCTGATAGAGCATCAAGGCATTTAATTATATATCTACCTGAGCAGCATTCCAACAAAGTGGTACTTCTGTACAAGTCTACCAAGGCAAATATATACCTACCGTGACACACAGACATAAGCATTAAATATGTGCAAAATAATGAAAGATTTTGCTAGAAGCAGCGCGTAACAATTAGAAAATGTTTTGAAAACAAAGTCACTTCATTTTGATTTCATTTGAGATTGTTCCCTAAAATCCCGATGCGTTTCTCAAGTCGCCTGCTTTATCCTTCAAGCTGTGTTGTGCTAGGGAATCATTCGCGTTCGAATCGATCTTACATATTTGTAAGACTACAATTCGTCTAGGCTTTGAATATTGTCTCGTATGGTCTGGTGTTCCTGCTACATATTTACAGATCCTTGATAAAATCCAAAGAAGAGAGCCATTTCCTCTAAAATGACGTCTCAGCTTCAGTCATTTTCTCACTTCCGTAATGTAGTTTCCCCTGTGCTTTTCTATAGATACTCACATGGAAATTGTTCGGATGAACGTTCTTTTATGGTACCTAAACTTTATGAATTTAAGCTCAGTACTAGATTAGCGGGAAGGTCCCATTATTTAACACTTAAAATGACTAAATATAGCCGTAAGTTCGATACTAGCATTTTCTTTTCTCGCACTTTTCACTTGTGTAAATCTTTTCCGGTTTCTTGCTTTCCAGTCAAGTTTGAACCTAAAAAATTTAAATGTGATGTCAATCTTTATCTTATAACTTAACTTCTGTTGGTAGTTAATAATGTTTGTCTTTTTTTCAGATATTATTCACTTAGTAACCGCTGCATCTGAGTAGCTTTATTGCCTTGCTTGCGGTGAAATGATTTAAAAAAATTAATATATATATATAGGAAACACGATATCAATACTTATCAATACTTATCATATTACTTTTATCTTTCCTCTTTGTGTAATACGAGTTGGCAGTAAGTATCAAGGAGAGACATTTTTTGGTATCAGAAGATGCAAAGTGACATGAAATAAGAAAAAAACACAGTAGGTAACTTTGGTCATTGGATGAGGATAAATCTACACAAAATTAAGAAATGTGTCCATGTGTATTTGTTTTACAATTAACACATTTTAGGTCTACCAAGAATTTGCTCTACATATTTCTTTGTTCAATTTGGTATAATTCCAAAGATCCAGCAAAAACGGATAACTTTATTGTCTTCATATAACACATTCTATTGATTTCTATCTCGAGGTTTTTACCTGACTTAGTTTGTTGGACGTTTTAAAACGTGCTTTTACTCATTGATTTGTAGCCAGGGATACAGCATATATCAAGAAAAATGAAATTTTCAAACAGATTTTTCACAATTATGTCTCGTCAATATACCTGGATTTCCCTATCATTCTGAACGCTTAAATTACAGAGGATGGTAAACTCAACATTTTGTAGAAATTGTGGTGGCTTATGTTCGTGCCAATTGTCTTTTCGTAGGAAGTTGAATGCGAGACATATTCACTAGTGTATGTATTGAGCAGCCTTAATATATCGTTGTAAATTCTCTGTTGGCACAAGTCGCCCACACTGTTGTTGTTGTTGTTATTATTATTATTATTATTATTATTATTATTATTATTATTATTATTGAAGTAATATAGAAGATGTCAAAGTGACGACATTGTATGATTTTCGTGGTAAACAGAACTGGGCCGTCTTTGGATTATGACAGTTATTGCCTTAGACAAGAAGTAAAAAGCGAAAAGGTTCCCCTGTGCTTACCAGGAAGAAGTATAATGCCAATTCGAGAGTCGAATATGGTAATGGCGTGTCAAGTATAATGGTAATGATTCACTTGGCTCTCTCTTTTTGTTTACATCTAAGAGTTTTAGGTTTTCGCGCAGGGAACGTGACTCGGTTAGTAATTTTTTTGTGGTTTGTTTATCTCAAAACGAAGGGCAAACGATTATTAGGAGGAGAGGTCAGAAACAGAATGAGAAATATCCATACGGAGGCGCACACATTCTTAAAAAATAAACGCATTAGAACAGGTTCGATTACATACACACACACACATGTATAAATATCTTTACGTGCACGTATATATATATATATATATATATATGTGTGTGTGTGTGTGTGTGCGTGTGTATGTGTGTGCGTGTGTGTGTGTGAGAGAGTAACAGAATGAAAGTGTGTGTATGTGTTTCTGAGGGGAGAGAGGGAGAAAGAGAATGACTGTGTTAAACAGTTTCTAAACAAAAGCTATAAGGATAGAAAAATAAACAAAAAATTTTTTTCTGTGCTACATTCATCGTAACAATTCTCTCTCTCTCTCTCTCTCTATCTATCTCAATATATATATATATATATATATATATATATATATATATATATATATATATATATATATATTCTGTAGTTTACTGCTATCAGCAAGCAGAAATATTTCTTTTCCCGATGATGGCCATTTTGGCCGAAACTAGTCGAGGAATCTAAATGAAATAATAATAAAAAAACGAAAGAATATTTATCTACAACCCAGTGTGTCTGAAGATTTTAATATTTTGATACTTTTTTTTATTGTTCAATATATATATATATATATATATATATATATATATATATATATATATATATATATGTATGTATGTATGTATGTATGTATGTATGTATTCGTATTATCTATCAGCACTAGCACCAATATTATATTTTTGAAAGACAATAGCATATATACATATACGCATCTATGTACATATATGTGCATACTTGTATGCTAACATATTTCTCTGTAAATGTGCGTGTGTATATGCTTTCATCTGTGTGTATCTTCATAGAACTCTATGTACATATCCTAAGTAAAACGATAAAGTACATTAGGCAAATAATCCTCCGTCGGGAGGTTTTGTTGATCGTGGAACCACCTCTTAATCTCTGCTGTTGATAGATCAAACCTGACGCCGGGTTAATAGTTGCTTTTATGCTCTCAGGTATGGGCAATTAGTTAACCCCCAAACTGGTGTTAAAACATTCTGAAAGTATAATATACTTTTTGTTAGTAAAAATACCAACAATACATTTTCATAATTAAAAAAATTACAGCAATTTGTTTCGAAAAAAATAATACCAGCAATACATTATTGAAACAAAAATTATACCAGCAACACATCTTTGAAGAAAGAAATACTAGCAATACATTTTTGTAGAAAAAATAACTAATCCTCCAAAGAAAATGGCCCATAAGTAGTTGATATACCGCTAAACAAACAAGCATGGACAAATTCTATTCAGAGAAACAAAAATACATTCATATCCAAAATATATATATGTAGACATATCTATCTATATATATTCATATCTTTTTAACTATGTATCTATGACTATTCATATCTATCTATCTATCTATCTATCTATCTATCTATCTATCTATCTATCTGTCTGTCTGTCTATGACTATTCATATCTATCTATGACTATTCATATCTATCTATGACTATTCATATCTAACTATCTATCTATATGTCCCTCTGTCTGTCTGTCTGTCTGTCTATGACTATTCATATCTATCTATGACTATTCATATCTATCTATCTATCTATCTATCTATCAATGTATCTATCTATCTATGTCTATTCATATCTCTCTCTATATCTATCATCTCTCTCTCTCTCTCTCTATATATATATATATATATATATATATATATATATATATATATATATATGTCAATACATATGTATTTATCTCTGCCTATTCATATCTACCTATACATTTAGTTAATAAAACGAAGGGAAAAGGGAAGGGGCGCTATTCGAATAAAAGCTTAATGGTTTCTGGTGACTGTAAAACAGAAACGTTATTACTCACACACTGCCTAAAATAGAGAGAGAGAAAGTGATAGAGAGAGAGAGAGAGAATCAAATGATCTTTCTCTTTCCACAGAATATATATTTGTTCCTCACCGGGTAGAATTTCATGCACGTGGCATCATCAGGGATAAATTGAATGTTTGAACCAGCTGAACTTTCTGAAGAAAATTTCATTAATTTTTGCTGAAATAGCTGCATAATTTTATTTCTGCTTGCATCTAATAAATAGAAATGAAAGACATTTAAGACGACTATTTATAGTAATTCTGTATATATTTTACGACTTATCAACCCTTTATAGTTTATTTAAAGCTAGAAAATATTTTTAGATTTTCAGAACGCTTTTTTTTAGGTACTAATAATTTTAGTAATACAATTACTACTTAATGCATACATCGGTGAGGGGAAGAGGTGGATATATACCTAATTAGAATTTGATACAAAAAAAATTATCACGTGAATATAAAATGGAGGATCAATTCTATATTACAATCAATATATAAACTGCCCCCTCACTTTTTGGGCACGATGTTTTCTATGTATTAATATACCAGGGAATAAATCTAAAAAATATGCCTGTGCAGCTAATCATTTGTTGATTGATTGATTAGTTTTCTACGGCTTATAAAAACATTTTGCTTTATTTTGGTGCTAGAAAATATTTTTAAATTGTACTTTTTGTATATATATATATATGTATATATATATATATATATATATATATATATATATATATATATATATATAAAAATAAATTAATAAATAAAATGGTTTAATAGCACAAAAATCAATCCATAGCTGGAGGGGAGAACAGATGGGTTCATACCTTTCCCAAAGTTAGTGGCGCCTATGTGAATATAACTAACCCAATAAGAATTAGAATCAACCTCTTATTAAAGATCAGAGATGCCATTATCCATCATGTCCAAGATTACAGCATCTCATATTCACAAAAGGTCACCCATCTAAGTACTGACACGGCTCACCGTTGCTTAACTTTGATGGCCGTAGAAGAACCGGCCTTTCAATGTGATTTGTTCGCAAGCCGTTTAGAATTTGGAAATTCTTGAATTCTTGAATACAGTAATAAATAGCATGATGTAAACGTGAGGCAAATGGGCTCGAATTCCATTTGAATCCATAACATTCACATACGTGCTAATGCCCTTGGGAAAGGTATGTAATCCTCTTCTCCCCTCCCCCGCTATAGATAAATAGTAGGACTAACAGGGTTCTATAGCATTGTATGGTAACAGGTCTAACGCAGAAAGAAATGGCAACCTACTGCTGGGAAAAACAAATCTGCCTCGTCAGTCATGTATCGAAAGATGCATGATCGTCTAAGCGTGTATTACGCATGGCACATAACTGACTTTAGAAACTATATTCTTTTACTTATCTTTTCTTGTTTGGGTTTCTTGACCGTTACTGATGTCAGTAGTGGGATTAATTAATTAAGTTTCAATGATATGTCACTTCTTTATTTATATAAAAATCTGTGAAAAAGCTGGAAATAGTCAATAAACCTTTTAAAAGAGAACAAACTAACATGGTGATACCTAAATAAAAAGATCGAAAACTATATGTATCATTCCGAGATGAACCTTTTTCATATGCCTTTTATTAGGTTTGTGCAAAAATAATGTCGTTTTTTGACGTTCAACTTCAAAAGAAAAACGACATTATTTTTGCACCAACCTAATATTTATATGAACATAACAGACATATTTACACTATCTACATGCGGCCAATTGTCCTCATCTTTATTTTTATTATGACAGGGTTTGCGCCTAGTAGATTAAGGCAATGATTCGAGAATTAATTGTGAGTTCAATACCTGGCCGGGCAGTTCGTACGTGGACTCAGCGGAAACGAGTCAGCAGTAACTGATCAGTACTAAAAATAAAACAAGGTTGATATATCCCTAGACATTGACAGCGAAATAAAGTGTTCAGCTCAGAATTTCCTGGTGAAATTCAGAGTGCAGAATGGCTGATACGTGTTGATTACAAGAAAAAAGACGAAGAGAAAAATACAAATTTAAATAATGCAAATAAGAAAGGCGTAATACTTAGAAAGATAGATAGATAGATAGATAGATAGATAGATAGATAGATAGATAGATAGATAGATATCAATAGACATAGAGTGATACAAATAGGCATAGATTCATATGAATAGAAATATATATGAATAAACTGAGATAGATTGATAGATAGATATGAACAAACTTAGATCGATATGAATAGACACAGATAGATATGAATAATAACAAATTTATAGATAGACATGAAGAAACTACTATACATAGATATAAATAAACCCTGATAGATAGATAGATAGATAGATAGATAGATAGATAGATAGATAGATATGGCTAACCATAGTTATAGACATGCGCAGAATAAGCTAGATAGATAGGCAAACAGAAAAAACAGAAATATATCAACAAACTAAGATAGATATGAATACACCCGGATGGATAGATATGAAAACACAAAAATAGATAGATAGATAGATAGATAGATATATGTGAAAAAGAAAAATATTGAAAATGTTCGTCTTGTAGACACGAACGACATTTGTTTGCAAAGTATCAAATAAATATTCATGATCAAAATCTTATTAACTCACCGAGAAAGGTTACAGATTAAAAATAATAAAGACAATGTTGCAGATATATTCATTAAAGGATTTCTATAAATATCCATATGTTTGTAAATGAACAATAGGAACGACACCAAATAAAACAGATCATCGATGAGGAAAACAGATAAGAATGAATACATATATTATGAGTCGCTACAAAATAGTACATCAACCATTCTAAAATAAACGGTACTTACATTTTCTCAAGGGGCATCATATTATTATTTATTTAATATAATTTTATGTAGTTGTGTATATATATATATATATATATATATATATATATATATATTTGAATAAAAACAGAGCACTTTAAGGATCCATGTAATATGTTATTTCACCACAACCCTTTTAAAGGGTTCTGGATCATCAGACTTTACTTCCAAAAGTTGAAATGAAAAATGAAAAAAAAATTACACATTTTTGACGGACCGCACTAAATGGAACCTTAAAGTGGTCTGTTTTTATTCAAACATATTTGCTCTGAATTTACATTGAGCTCTCTGGATATCCTCCTCCTTGGGTCTACCCATACGGATTACCTAATTTTGCATAAACCATATAATATATATATATATATATATATATATATATATATATATATATATATATATATATATATATATATATATATTATGCATATATATATATATATATTATACATATATATATATATATATCATATCATATATATATATTATACCTATATATATATATATATATATATATATATATCTCATACATACATATATATATATATTATACATATATATATATATATATATATATCATACATATATATATATATATATATATATATATACTATATATATATATATATATATATATATATATATATATATATATATATATATATATATATTAAAACAATAAAACAGCATACTTGCATATTCGGATTTTGTCTTTCCCTATTTTTCTTCATATATATATATGTATATATATATAGTGTAACCCGGATATAAGAGAGTTGTCGGGGCCGGAGAAGAAGTATCTTATATTCGGGTTTCTCTTATATCCGGGTTTTGTCTATTTTGTTTAGGTAAGTATGGCTCTAATTTGGGACCACATAGGATCTCTTTTATATCCGGATTTCTCTTATATCCGGGTTTCTTATATTCGGGTTACACTGTATATATATTGTGTGTATTTAGGCAGCATTTTTTCATTCATACATGTTTCATTAAATAATATAGACAAGTGTTATCTACTTATTTTATATAAATTCTTTTCATAACGTCTGATAAGCTTAATAACATTATCATTAAACGAAGAAAGAAAATCACAATATTGATACATATTTTTTTAATCCAATCTAAGATTTTGGCTTACATAAGCCATTATCAAAGACGTTAATTATTGTACAACATATTAAGCAATATACGGACAAGACAGTGATGATAGTCTGTTATTTTTTACATGAATGATTTGCAAGGAACGATAAACGCGTGCATATAAGACGGTAGAAGCGAAAATCGCACCGCAGCTAATGACGTCACACATTTAAGGATATTTGTATCCTTAAATGTCTATAATTGGTAACAGAAGCCATTGGTTTATAACAATGGCTTCCCATACTTAATACTTCTCGAATTCACTCTTGGGTAGTCATGTGTGACGTCATGAGCTCTTGTTAATTTTCATTTTGAACTTATCTTCCTTCACCTGTATGGATGCAAATCTGTTTAAATAGTGACTTCGTTTTTGAGCGGGATCTATGAAGAATTCTCCATTCATATCCTAGATTTCATATATGCGAATTTTTAAAAAATATATTCAATTCGTCTTTTTATTTAAAAAAAAAAATAGTATGTCCTTCTTTGAACGCACAAATCCACACTTTTCTCCCTCGTTGTTTGACACCCCCCACATACACACACACCGCACATACATAGCTATAGGCTTGAGGATCTAAACCGGTAGATAATGCCACCTCTTTATAGGCTCCAGCCTACTTAAAATCTCCTTCTTTTTTCTTTCATTTATAGGAGACACCGCAACTAAAGTTATTCGCTTAAATGCAAATAAGTTGTCAAAAGTCAATAACAAGCCACGTTTACATAATTAAAAGTCCCTGCCGGAATGCATGCACTTGGATCGTACGTGTTCATAGTTCATTACTACTCTTCTACTCTTTCTGCCTAAACTCAAATTTCTGGCATGTGGAGTTATCATTATTTACTTTACGTATATTCGGACTATCCTTGTCCTCATCACAACGTCTCGGCCGTTGTTCCCTCCGGCCTTCGTCAGGTGTATATCGATCTGGCTAGATTAGATATAGAGTTCGGTTCAGAATTCCCCGTAGGTTACTCAGATCGATATCCACCTGATGAAGGCTGAAGGGCAGGACGGCTGAAACGTTGCGATAACGACAACAAAGAATTTATTTGATTTTATTATTTTTCTACGGATTATGAACAGTTTGTAAGTTGTTTAAATCGAGAAAATATTTTTCGGTTGCAAGATGTTTGTTTTTAGATAACAATCCTACTGTTCTTAGTAATTAAGACATAGATGAGTGGGTCGGAGGAATACCATTCATATAGGTATTTGCGTGGGAGTGAGTATAACGGACCCAAATGGAATTGGAAACAAATCCGTATCATTATTCATTACACCGACCACACAGCCTAAAACATCTGATATTCCCTAGCAGTTACCCATCTAAGTACTGACCAGATTCGACTTTGCTTAACTTCGGTGATCGTACAGAAGACGGTGTTTCAACCTCTTGTGGCCGTAAGCCGCAACAAATACAATAGACCGAATATGAATAATACTAATAAAGAGTAGATAGGTTACCCTATTTCCCGGTTCACAGTCATTCCCCGTCTTCTGAACCGGATTAGAGGATTATACCTTGGTTAGGTCCTTTATCCTTAAATCTTCCTTCTCCGAAAGTATACTCATTCTTTTTCCCTACTCAGTAGCTCCTTTCATCCTACGTGACACCAAGTCATTGCAAATAGTGGTGAATTTATTACTGAATAAAATGTAATTGTCCTTCATTTTATGAGGAATAAATTGTCAAAAAAAAAAACGAAAAATATTTACATTTGTACATAATCTTAATACACACCTTTATAAGAGTGGGCGTTACGTTTGATAAATGCAATTGAATACTGAATGCAAGCTAGTCACATAAAATATCAAGCCTGGCTGTTCGTATACAAGTATTGCTGTCTGCTAAGTTAGCTCTCTCTGTTGCAGACACCTGCCCAGTTACCTTCTTTTATTTTGCAACGTGAACAGATCCAAATAGTGATTTATACAGCAGCAATGTTGAGCAAGACTGGTTTCTGGTCCAGCCACAAGTTTGAATGAGGTTAGTATGTTCAAACGTTCGGTTCCGTTGTTTTGTGACTTCATACTAGCACAACAATTGACGGCTTCCGAACCGTTTGACTGTCCAGTTTCTCTCGCAAGGCTTGAGTCGACTTCGGAAGTAGTTTGCAGTCAATTGCCAATGCCGGAATTGTCTCAATAAGCCGATATTATCAATATGTCAAAATCTCTCTCAAATAGAAAGTTCGATTGGGTCGACAAAGTACAACTGGCGGCTGCTCCAAAAATGACCTCCGATCAGTTGTTAACTGGGGCAAGGAATTGCCTTTAAATTTTAACGCCTGTAAGATGTAAATGTATTTTTTGTCACCATAGAGATTCTGTTTTGCCTTCTATTAGCAAATCATTGAGCGTTAAGGGTTTCACGCTTTCCACTAACATAAACTGGACTGATTATATTGAATCAAATGCTGGGAACTGCTGCTAGTATAATTGATTGAACGTTTTGTTCTCATCAAAGTCCATCTTGAACATATATTAATTTACCATTTTAGTCTTTACATTTAATGTTGCTGACATATCTTGTTATAGTTTTGTTGAATTAAATAAATGTAAGTTTTGTAATGGGTGACCTATGGAAGAAAATATTGTCCAATTTCCGTTTCTACCATTTTGAGCATTAGTATATAGGCATGATATAAAAACACCTTATTTCACGAGCGAAACGTAATGGCTGAAAGAAAAAGGGACGAAAAACATGCTTTCTTCTCATAGAGAATTTTCTACTGCTAAGTCCTGCACAAAAGGATATATACATTTGTATCCCACACAGAAAATTATAACACATGTCTACACGATAAATAGTGTGAAAAGTAAAGAAAAGATAGAGTCTTACTCTGTAATAATTCCTACCGGGATCTGGGACTGCCGGAGATTTTTCCGTGTTGCTGGAGAAACCATATTTAGAATCTCAGATACGAGCGGAAAGAACCTATCTGTTATATATTTAGCGAAAACATATACCTCTCAATTGGGAAACAGAGAGACATGGGGCTTTTCCCAAGAAGTGTACTGCGAGAGGTATATAGTTTCCATATCTGGTGAAGATTTATTTTCATAGGAAAACGACGCCGAGTGTTGTTAAACTGCTGGGGAGGCAGATTTAGTATCATCCCTGACTGAGAGGCCCGGCCTAAAAAAAAAAAAATTTAAAAAAAGCAACTGCTTGGTTTAAATCCTGGTAGTATTCATTTGTTTTTTGGAATTTGTAGGTCTGATGAATTCAAAATTGTTTTTGAATTTGTAGGTCTGATGAATTGGATCGTGATTACGATTCCAATGTAATAAATTTTAACCATGGAATATCAGTGGTTGAGCTATTTAAGTTGAGCTCTATTTAATATATATATATAGAGAGAGAGAGACAGACAGACAGACAGAGACAGAGAGAGACAGACAGAGACAAAGACAGACAGACAGACAGACATGAGTACTGGAATGATAAAGTTTATCCATGTAGAATTCCCTTTAGTTTACCGAGAAGGAAGGTCGAGTGTACAACAACTGAAAAGTTTTGATAGCAAATACAATCTTGAAGACAATATTCCGAATTCGAATACTATTTATCATAAATCCTTATCCTAGAAAGTCAGACAGAAATTGTACGCTTTATATTTGGTGTATATGACTGTTTCTCACTTTTTCAACCTTTTTAACATTCAAAGTCTTACAAACCGACACATACAATATATATCGAGCCGAGTATTATATAAGAAATACGCCGGTTATGAAATCCATACGGAGACGCTTAGCTTTGAATGTAAATACTATATTTTTGATGTACAGTATAGCTAGACGCATAATATATATATATATATATATATTAGGTTTGTGCAAAAATAATGACGTAATCATGTCGTTTTTTTACGTATTTTTAACGTCAAAAAACGACATTATTACGTCATTATTTTTGCACAAACCTAATATATATATATATATATATATATATATATATATATATATATATATATATATATATATATAATTTAAATAAAAACAGACCACTTTAAGGTTCCATGTAATAAATTATTTCACCACGGCTCTTTTAAAGGACTGCGGATCATGAAACTTTACTTCTAAAGGTTGTAACGAAAAATGAAAAGAAATTTACACATTTTTGACGGGCCGTATTAAGCATATGTAAATTAACGAAGTGAGGAAGTGAAGGCGGAGAGAGAAGACATAAGTGAGTTAGATGTAATTTAATATTTCTTTTCTTTCATACTTAAAATTACTTGAGGTGGTCCAGACATTTACACATTTAAACGGTTTAACTATATACACTGCGTGCCAAATTATTATCGAGATAATTTTTTTTTAATATTTCAAAAACCCTCCAATCAATTCACACAAAATTTTCACACAATGTTGGCAATACAGACCTGCGCAATCGCTGAAAATTATGTACTGATCTGCGCAGTGGAAAACAAACTGGCGCCATATTTTTTTATCAGCACGGTGATTTGAGTGTGCCAAATTATTAGAAAAGTGTTTAGTGAAAAGATGAGCCGTAGGTTCCTAAATTTTCGCTTGACGATGAAACGGGACTCAACACTTTAATTCAACTTAATTTTAAGAATTATATTGATTGTTTTGTCTCTCGTTTTTGAAACATGAGAACTCTTATGTAGCGAAGGAATCATAGTTTTTTAAATATTCTAATATATATATATATGTGTGTGTGTGTGTGTGTGTGTGTGTGTGTGTGTGTGTGTGTGTGTGTGTGTGCGCGTAGCGGAACCCCTGGAGAGGTGTGCGATATGAAACCACGACCCGAGCGCCCCCGTATCGTAGGTGATGAGGTCACAAGAGGCCCGCTAACCTTTTTCGTGTTAAAGACGTTAAATCTGACAAGGTGAAACAAAATGGACAACAGGACGAGGATATGTAGGATTAATGCTAATATTATTATATAAAGAAAAGACAATGGGGTATATTGGTCTGCCAATCGTGGTATTGGTGCTCGGATTGGTCGTGTCGTCAGTTGGAGTCGAGTTGCAGACGTTCCGGTCGTGTCGACGGTTGGAGTCGAGTTGCAGACGTTCCGGTCGTGTCGACGGTTGGAGTCGAGTTGCAGACGTTCCGGTCGTGTCGACGGTTGGAGTCGAGTTGCAGACGTTCCGGTCGTGTCGACGGTTGGAGTCGAGTTGCAGACGTTCCGGTCGTGTCGACAGTTGGACGTTGTTAAACTGGCATTCCTGGTCTAAGTCGAAACCTCCCGTTGTAATTACAACCGATATTATACGTGTAAGGTTGGTTTGTCGTCGTAGGTTGTCTATGCTGGTCATTGCAGATGATCGCTGCTGGTCGACAGGTCTGGTTTCGAACTGGACGTGTCGGGAACGAACGGGGAGCTGGCGTTGCGATGTTGTTGGGCATATCGAATATCCGGTGCTGGCGTTGCGTGTCTGCTGGTCGAGTCCGATATCGAAACCTCCCGTAATAATCATAACCGTAATGTACGGGAAAGGTTACGGACGATGCGCGGGCAGCACATAGGGACGGAATGCTGAGAGTCGAACATGGGCAAGGAGCCAGAAGTAATAAGGCGAAGTTAAGAGAGAAAGAAAGGTAGTTCCAACTCGCGTCCAGTTGGCAGACTAAAAAAATGGAAGCGTAACTTAATACGCAGCCCGAGTCAGCGTCCTGGCCACGAATTCGGCGAAAACTCGCTGTGTTATGCTAAGGGAGACTAACAACAGACATGGTCTCGCTAAGATGCTAAAGAAAAAACTGTACAAAAAATGAGTTGAGATTTGCTACGCAAAAACAAAGATCTAAAAATGAGGTGTATTACGACTAGGTGCGTAATAACAACGAACTAAAAGGTAATTACCTCATCTCTAAAACGAAATTACCAGCGTGTAG
Source organism: Acanthosepion lycidas (assembly GCA_963932145.1). Classification (NCBI taxonomy): domain Eukaryota; kingdom Metazoa; phylum Mollusca; class Cephalopoda; order Sepiida; family Sepiidae; genus Acanthosepion; species Acanthosepion lycidas. The sequence goes on along the minus strand of OZ010579.1, from coordinate 26,808,345 downwards.
GGAACACGATCGAAAGGTCAAAGTTGTAATGCCCTATTCTCTTCCGCTTTAGGGAGCGGCCAAAGGCGGCTGCGATATATATATATATATATATATATATATATATATATATATATATATATATATATATCAGGAATAATAATTATAATAATTGTCATAAAATTATGTTTCCATGTGACCATGTATTTTGCAATAGTTTTTTACCTATCACTACATACCTCAATTTCTCAATATCCATTTAGCGTTTTTGTCTACACGCGAAAAAAAAACTTTCAGATGACCAGAACAACACAGTGATGAAGACATTGTTCTAACATCGAAAGTACTCGGAATGAATCAACACGGTAACAATCTCTTTTACTTTAATAACGATACTAAAAATCTTGTCCGTAAATATAAGAGGATACTATTGAAATTAAGTAGGTATATTTTTTCTAAATTATTCAATAAAACGTGTCTTTATATATATATATATATATATATATATATATATATATATATATATATATATATATATATATATATATGAGGGGAATCCAGAAATATCTGTACTAACCGTTATTTATATGGTATATATATATATATATATATATATATATATATATATATTTACAAATAACAAAACTGGCGCTTTGTAGTGAAAAGAAATGAGATCCTGTCAACACACGTAGGCAGAGGGGCACACCTGTCCTTGCAACTCTTAGTGTCCTTGCTATGGACAAATTGTTAACCCAAACTTTGGTCAAAACACTATGAAAACTAAAAAAAAGCAACACATTTTGGAAAAAGAATACCATTATTATTATTAAAATACACCTTTAAATGCCGAATCTAGGTGCGTCGTCAGTGTTGTTGCTCCGATGTCACTAGAAGTTTCGGGTTTAAATAAAAAAACAGACTTCTTCGATGGGCGGAATATGATCAGTATTCGCCCCGCACCCAGAATAAAATTTGCCACTAGATTTAGGACGTGAATTATACAAGTTGTATTAAGTTGGTGCCAAAATAATGACGTAATAATGTCGTTTTTTGACGTATTTTTAACGTCAAGAAACGGCATTATTACGTCATTATTTTCGCACCAACGTAATAGATAACAACCAATCAAGATTTCTCTTGGGCTATTCGAAGTTATAGATTAGGTATGCATGATTGTATTGATCTTCCTACATGCATCCAAGATAGTGTGTGTTTTTTTTTTTGCTTGAGGGAAGAATAGAAGAAAACCTCCCCTTTTAACTTCTGTAAAATAACTTATTTGTTTGGCCTTTCTTTTTTTTTTTTACTTTTTTTATTTTTATTTTCTTTTCTTAATAAAAAGTTTACAATAGAGTGATTAACATGACTTAGACTATTTACAACTTTAAAAGCTAAGAGAAAAACATTTAACAAAAATCGCTTAAAAATAAATTAATCAAGCTATTTACATGTTAAATACTAGTTAAAAAAAAACAAAAAAAAAAACACGTGTAAATTTTAGATAAAATAAGTTATCCCCCACCTCAAAAAAAATTATCCTTACCGGAAGGAATTCGTTTAAAAACTAAGAGAAATAACATAACTAAAATTTCTCAAAATAAATGATCGAGATATTTACTTGTCGAATAATAGTTAAAAGAAAAAATAGCGTGTAAATTTAGCTAGAATAAGTTACTCCTAAAAATATATATGTATATATATCCATGAAGGAAAATGAAAAAAAAATAAAATTCCGTTTAAAGAAAAGGAAAGATTACTTGAAAGAGTGTTTTTGTAATAAAATAAATCTACTCGGATGACTAGTAAGACGCAAAGAATGAAGTCATTAATTATGAGACTGAATGCAAATCGAAAAATTGATTCTCGCAAGTTTCTCGTCATCTATATACACAAATTTCACATACATATATACTAATCAGCCTTAAAAATATTTAGTGATGGCATTTATGGCGTATGTATATCTGCATTGGGAACGTTCTTATTTTTTGTAGCTTTAGGCCACCCATTAGCCCTATTTATCCACAACCACCTGGTTGCCTTTTCGACGGACTCCAGGATCATTTGAATCGCCCGCCTTCTTTTTTTGTCCAGTTATCCCTAGGCTAGTAAGGGCTCGTATCATTGACTGTCCGGCGAACCCCCTACAGCCGATCTCGACAGGGAAACAATGAGTGTGCCATCCTTTAGTTCTGTAATCATTTAAGAGTCCTTCATATTTACTGTACTTTCTCTCAAATGCCTCTTGCATATGCTCCTCCCATGGGACAGTTAACTCCAGCAAAATAATCTGTTTTGTGGCGTCCGAATAAACGATTATGTCTGGATGGAGTTTGGAGGACGATATGTGTGTTGGTAATTTCAATTGTTTCCCGAGATCGACTCGCATCTGCCAATTCGACGCGGACGATAACAGTGAATGGGATCCTGCAGCCTTCTTACTCGGCTTTGCACCTGCTTTCACGAAACGTAAGGCTCTTCTTTCTGGGATGTGTTTATTGCTCTGCAAAGCTTCAGCAATAATGAGTGCTATCGCCTCTAATACCTCTAATGCCCGTCTGTCAGAGCTGTTCTGCACCCACTTAATATGTGTTGCAGTGATCCCCTCCCCGAACACAAGGGGCACATTGGTGAATCTATTTTTCCCCATAGGTCAATTCCCGCGTCTGATTATTTGGGATCTCTGGAGTTTCTATAATGGTAGCTTTCCCTTGTCCAAGAAACCACGAACTCCTCAAATAGTCCTCTGAATGGCAGCTGGATGGCATTGGATGGTCCATATAAGGCTGCGCTGCTTAAGCACCGAGGTAATCCTAACCATCTAGTGTTTTACCACTCCGCCCTTTTTTATTACAACTTATCTACATTTGTTTGGCTTGAAATTCATTCTTTCCAACTCAATCAGTCTCTCTAAACCGCGTAAGAGTCATCTACAGTCTGTAACAGAATGCGTGGTGACTGTAAGATCATCCATGTAAGCCCGGATGGGTGGTTGCCTAACTCCGGTATTTGAAACGGGGCCACGGCATTCCGCCTCAGCGGACTTCACGAGCATGTTCATCGCGAGAGCGAAAAGCGTGGCTGACAATGTACAGCCTGTAATAATTCCTCTCTCGAGTCTATTCCAGTCTGAAGAAACCAAACCGGAGGAAACTCATAGATGGAATTGTCTGTAGTAATCCAGGATAAGCTCGCGGATACTACATGGTACGTAATGTCTAACTAAAGCTTCTTCCACGAGTTTATGCGGTATGGACACATAAGCATTGGCCAAATCCAACCACTCAACAGCCAGGTTGTCTTTATTCCTCCTTGCATCCCTTATTAATTGAGACAAAACTCCTATATGCTCAACGCGGTCAGGCATGCCAGGGATTCCGCCTTTTTGTACCGCTGTATCTATAATGCTATATTTTAGCAGAAAAGCTGATAGCCGTCGGTAAATAACACTAAAAAATATTTTGCATACTGTACTCAGTAACGAGATACATTGAAACTGATCGAAATTTTCTGAGTTCTCTTCTTGTGGGATACGAACACCTTCTGCGTATCGCCATTGTTCTGCAACTTTACCTCGCTGCCAAATTACTTTAATGATTTTCCATAATTTGAGTAGTTCGGGGCAACGCTTGTACACGGAGTAAGGCACGCCACTCGGACCTGGCGACGAAACTGATCTAGGTGTCATTACTATCTGCTGACCTCACTCTAACTTGGCACCCTCGTGTCGAACTCAACTTATGGTGGGTTGGGTTTAATGAGGCGATCATTAAATCCTAATTCCTTATCCCTCTTGGGTCCCTATAAGAGCTCATCAAAAAGGAATACGACCTATCTTTTGGGCATCCTAATCTGCCACTCCTCTTATCTCCCAGAAGCCTTCTGGCGAAAGCAAACGGGTCGGAGATAAACGAAGCCCTTTTCCTGCCCCGCTCCTTCCTACGGCACGATGCCCTTCTGCTCTTCGCAGGTTTTTCAGTTACTGTCTTAAACTATCTCTCAGTTCCGAAAGGGCTGGTCACTCTTCTTCATTAGCGGCCTTAAATTGTTTCTTGAGGGATCTTAATTCCTGCCTTACTTCTCTTATCCTTCCTTCACGCCTATTCAGAGTGTAGGCTTTATTTCTCTTTTTATCAATATGGCCGAAACGCTCTGATCCGTAGCTGACGATAAGTTTGCTCATGGCTTGAAGTCGTTGGTCTATGTTACCTGCAGATATACCTTGAATTATAATGCATACGTCTACATCAAAATCGCGCCATGCTTTCTTGTTGCTTGCTGGGGGCCATTTAATCCGCTTAGAGACTACTCTGTCCGGCAAGGTCAGAGTCCACACTGGGTGATGCTGGGCGCTGTGGTTTGTCACCGGGACCTGCTCCACCTCCGTCTTACTTGGTGTAACACCTATGCGTTGTGAGTTCTCAGCTACTACTGCACATCTTGGCCTGGTATAATTTTAGGCCACGCTGATTCTTGCACCTCTTTCCACAGTGGCATATCGAGTCAGAAGTCCTTGGGACGTTTGCTGTGGTCGTAACCGCTGTATCCGTCCTACAGGGGATGTCATGCTTCCCCCCTCTCGGGATTCCCTGGGGTATGTATTCCGTGTTCTACCTGTAGCATGAAACGAGGATCTCTTTACAACAAAGAGACATGTCATTAGGGGTGCGAACTCTGCAGACTCCGTATAGCCGTCTTTCCGGCTTGCCAACTGTCTTTCCAGCTGTCACCGAGTCTTTCCTCAGTCGTCACCCAGACTATACCTGGTAGTCACTGTTGAAAACCAGCAATAGATTTTTGAAGAAAAAAATATATACCAAGAATACATTATTACCAGAAATACATTTTTGCAAAAAAAAATATTACCAGCAATACATTTCTGTTAAAAATATTCCTAGCAATACATTTTAAAAAAAAATGCCAGCAATAAAAATCTTGTCCGCATTAAATAACACAGTGAGGTTTATATGTTGTAAAACAAACAAAACAAAACCAAAGCAATCAGCCCTTTGTCTGTCAATTTTCTCACACTTTATTTCCTCTCTCTCTCTCTCTCTCTCTCTCTCTCTCTCCTTTTTTCTCTATCCCTATTTTCTTTTCTTTTTTCTATCTCCTATTATCTCTCTCTCTTCTCTCGATTTACAGGTTATTTAAAGTTAGAAAATGTTTTTTTCAGAGTGTGAGATTTTCTCTCTTTGTGAAAGAATAACAATTTAGAGATCCATGTCTTACTAATTAACTCATAGCTGAGAGAGAAAAGCTCGCTCCATACCATTATACCACTTGCGCATCGAAGCTTACTGCAACTGGTATTCTCTAGCTGTGAGCCTAGGTGCTGACCAGGCTCGACGTTGCTTAACTTACAGTAAACGTACGTGAACCGGTGTTTCAACGTGAGCTGAATGAAGTTTAAAGAAAAGCAAAACGTTAAGATATGCATTTCTAATTACTTTAAACAAGTAAAAAAAAATATTAAAATGAAAAAGGAAACGGTCAAACATTAAAGAAAATTGAGAGACAAAACTAATATTGTAGATAACTAATTATCTCCCTTTGATTTATTTGACTACCAAAAAGATAAGAATGTTAAGTAGTTTAGCTGAGCCACGTGTTGAGATCAGCCGTCAAATTCTGAGTTGCCTGGCACATAAGAAAACGTTAAAGGTCTTTTTCACTCGTCTCCCTCTATTCTGTTTATCTTCTCTCTCCCTCTTTCTCTGTCTCTCTCTGTCTCTGTCTCTCTCTCTCTCTCTCTCTCTATCTATCTATCTATCTATCTCACTCTGTATCTGACTCCCTTTCTATATCTCTTTTCCCTCCTTCTTTACTTTCTCTATTTTCTCTCTCACTTTCCATTCTTTTATATCTCTGCCTGTCTCTCAGTTTTCCCCCACTTTCTTCTCTTTTTCATTTCTCACTCTATCACTATTTTATTTTCTTGTTTCTAAGTCTCGCTCTTCCCCTAGTTTTTCGGTGTCTTTGCATTTTTCTTATTCTTTCTTCTATATTTTTTCTCTCACTTTTCTTTGTGCGTTACTCTTTTCTCTCTCTCTCACTTTCTCCCTCTTTCTCTCTCTTCCACTCTCCTTCCTCTCTGTATATATTTATATTCATTCTCTCTTTTTTCTACGAGATGTAGTTCATGCATTTATCGATATTTTTTTTAATACTTTATATCTTTTAAAAAAGGGTTTTAAACGTAATCCTTAACCGATATTTTAAAACAATATTCCGTAAGTACGGTATTTATCAATCCACCCACGAGGAGCGAATGTGGCACAAGGCCGATTTAATGTGGGTATCTCCGAGCCCGTAGGATCGGCCAAAAATATAGCCTTTGAACCCGCCTAGACGGGTTCAGGTCCTGTCTACCTCCCCGAACGAAACCTTGCCCTTCGGCAAAGCCTCGTCCGGGTTCCTCTCTGCTAATGCAGAGAGTTCGACAGACGCCGACTCGGAAGCTCACAAAAAGCCAAGTCAGCACTCAATATTCCGTAAGTACACAGGCTAAATCCAACAGCTTTTCTTTTGTGACGTACGGTGGCCGTTAATAATTAAGTATAACTCATGACTTCAATGTTAAGATAAAACAGTATTTAATTACACCCGCAAATAAATACCTAACAAGAACAAAGAAGTAAAAGTCAACCAAAGATAATTAACCATTTCTATGAATACTTTGTTAGTAGCGCGGCTCGGTTTAATATCCGGTAAATCTTAAATCAAAACCCAAATAATCGAAGCACAAGAATTCACACTAATTCGACTAGATAGTTCCACTCAATAGTCACAAAATAAATCACCTCAGTCAGCAGCCTGACACCGCTATTTATACACCTGGCGGAAAACATATTCATAAATCCAGGGAGTCACGATCGAACCTCGGCATCGGTAGTTACTTAAAATCATCCTATACCTGAAAAAGATTCAGATGAGAACTGAAGGCATACATTTAGAATAAAGGTTGATGACTTTGGGATATGACAGAATAAATGCAGTCTTGTTGCTTTTGTTTGAATGTTCAATACATAGAGAATCGCTTCAGGAGTTCGAACATTCACTCTTCGACGCCTATGAGTGTTATGTTGCCCCTTCCGGCTAGAGTATATGATGAAGCGATACACAGCTTGGAGGCTTGCTGCGGAGAATCCATCCCTTTCAACTTTCGTAAGACTTAATTCACATGACCTGCAAAGAAAGAAAAACACATCTACTTATTTTGCAGGAAGAGGAAACGGGGAAGAAATAAGAAAAGAAAAAAGGAGAGAA
>OZ010579.1:26791100-26798600 GCA_963932145.1 Acanthosepion lycidas | reverse complement strand
ATAACCGTCGTTTAAGATATATATTGGTCTGTATATCTTTATATATTGAATGTGCCAAAATATTTCTACGTCTATTAAGTGGGAAATTTACTTTAAAAATTCGAATGGACATTTTGCTATCCCAATATATATATATATATATATATATATATATATATATATATATATATATGTATATATACATTTTTCCTCACCAGTAGCACACTTCTGATTTTAATGCACAGCTCAGTCATCAGGTGCTAACTGAAATCTATTACTCAATGTGAGGTAATATATAAAACTCTCTCACCATGGTTAAATTAGGCTTGAATTAAATACGCAAGGTGAATTGCCAAACTCCGTCCGTAATATAGTCGTTGATAATACAAATATTATAGCCTCATGTACATGTAAAATAAACTCTAAATATAATGGTAGCGCTATTAATAAAAAAAGAAAAATCAACAGCCACATCATCAACTATGAACACGGCCACAATATTCTGACCGTCTTTGGAAATTAAAATGTTCCTATAACTCTAGATACATAGAATAAAATCTATTGCATTCAGTTAAAAGTAAAAATAAATTCATCCTTGATAATGGTTAAATCTATAGCTGAAACGCATATAAAACATTCGGACAATATTTGCGGCCGAGTGGTTAGATCGCTCCCTTTCTGATCTCACCATGGTCGATTTACCAAGAAGGAGACTTCAGATGTTATCAATCCCAGCGTGCGGTACCTTTGGAAAGTGACTGAAAACTTGTGAGTAAAATTGGATGGACAGTACTCTTGGTGGGCGTCGACAGCTGTGCAAGCACAAAGTAACAAGTCATCGTGACCGAGGATTTGAGCGTGCTGGTCTTTCTCAGATTGTCGGTCACGCTAGATAACACGCTCTCCCCCAGAAACTGTAACTAAGGTCTGCTCAGTTTAGTTGCAGTAAAAACCACATATGGAGTCTGTGGGTGTTGAACAAACGCAAAATACGTCTGAGCAAACGTCTGCAATAAATTATATTCGTGGCAAAATCAAGTTTCGTCCTTAACATGAACGCTTACAAATTTCAAAATTCCTTAATGTCCCATTGCTGAAAAACCATCAAGTGCAAGCCGATCTTTCTGATAAACTGGACACTGCTCTTCGGGCAGCTATTATCTCTGCTGATGCTGAATCATCATGGAAGGCACTGCGCGAAACAACTCATGCTACCTCTCTGGAAGTTCTCAGACTTCAACTGCGCAAACATGAAGATTGGTTTGATGGAAATGATACAGAAGTCCACAGACTAATTGATGAAATGCATAAGTATCATAAGATCTGGGTAAATGACAAAAACCGCCATTCAAAACAAGCCAAGTACAAAAGATGTAAAACAAGAGTAAAAACGTGCCCTCAGACAAATCGGGTGTAGGTTTTGCTATCAAATCAAACATTTCAGGATCATTACATTTTCTGCTCAAAGCTGTTTCTGATAAAATGATGACTCTCAAAATTAACCTTGATCAAAAAACTACTGCCTTGTTGATCAGTTCTTATGCTCCGATCATGAACAATAGTGAGCACGTAAAGGATCACTTCTACAATCAACTTCGGAATGTGATATCTATCTCTGACCATAGGGATAAATTAGTTTTCTTGGGGGACTTCAACGCCCGTGTTGGTTCTGACCATCAGATATGGAAAGATGTCATTGGTTGTCACGGTCTTGGGCAAATGAATTCTAATGGTCTGCGATTATTCTCTGCGTGTAGGGAATTTGATCTCAGTGTCACAAATACTCTGTTTCAGCAGACCAGTTCTCATGGATGCATCCCAGATCAAAAGATTGGCATCTTATTGACTTTGTCATCACGAAGCAGAGATGTTCGAGACTGGTACATCACACGCTCTTTTCATGCTACCTGTTACCTCTCTAACCATGCCCTGCTTCGCAGAAAAGTCAAGTTTCATCCTAAACATAGAGGGTTACAAATTTCATCCCTACTAAAACGCCTTAATGTCCCATTGCTGACAAACCATCAAGTGCAAGCCGATCTTTCTGATAAACTGGACACTGCTCTTCAGGCAGTTATTATCTCTGCTGATGTTGAATCATCATGGAAGGCACTGCGCGAAACAACTCATGCTATCTCTCTGGAAGTTCTCAGACTTCAACTGCGCAAAAGGAAAATGAAACAAATAAAGTGTTCTGGGTAAGACGAAATAACTGCATTCGTGTCCTGGGTAAGACGATTAACTACATCCGACAGCAAAGCCTCTGATAAGGAGGTTTGAGGATCGTAGAACCACCTCTTCATTGCTGGTCTTCCCAGGTCCACTCTGACTCGAGGAGGTACCGCCTGTTATGTGGTCCAGCTATGGGCAAATATTTAACCCCAAAATGGGGTGAAAACGTGTAAAAATAGATTTTATTACCAGCAATATATTTTTGTAAAAAAAATATTACCAGTAATGGATTTTTGAAAAAAAAATTATTATCAGCAATACAATATTACCAGCAATATATTTTTGAAAAACATATTACCAGCTATAAAAATCTTGTCGGCATTAAAAAAAAAAAAAAAAAAAAAAAAACGTTGAGATTGATATGCCGTAAAATAAATCAAACCAAAAGCCAAAAGAAAAAACAAAACCGTAAAAAAATTTTGTTCTCTGCCTAGGTTACAGACTAATGGCGATCATCAGGCGTGTATGTCTATGCGTGCGTGCAATGGGAAAACCATGATACAAACAGTCGCAAGACGTTTGAGTGAAACCTTTCGGAAGACGTCCATTTTGTATTAACAAGATGTCACAAATTCTCTTGAGCATTTGAGTGTACCCGCTTTCTTCAACTACTGACCACGCTCCCTCTCACAAAATCTGTACCTAACGAGCATTCACAATAGCAGAAGTTCAGATTGTAAGTTGACTCTGCGTGTGTTGATGAAACACAGGCGTACCTAAGCAAACATCTCCAACATAGGTTAGCTAATAACTGCATTAGATTCCTTCGTAGCCCAAGTTGGCGCATGTCTGCTGATGGACAGTGTAGACATGATAATCAACACAGTGTGACACTATTTAGGTCGCTAGAAGGAAAGAAGTCAAAAAAAAGGGGAAGAATTAAATTTAGGTGATAAGAAGCCACCACGAAAAGGACACTAAGCGATGTTATTCTTTTTTAACAAAGAAAAATGCTAAAGGCTTTATTCTCATTAGCGAGGAAGGTGAAGTCGCGGATGTGTCGGATTTGATTTGATTCATGACGGCGCACCGAATGGTGAAAATTTCAGGTCGTTCAGGGCGGAATTCTAAATAGATAAAAATTAATTGGGTCGCAGAAAAATGTCCGATTGGATCAACCGCAGAATTACAAAAACAAAAGACTGAGCCATTGGCTATCTACGAATATCTTTGAAAAAGGCATCTGTTTTGTTCCAGGAGCTGGCTATGATATGAAAATTATTTTATCAGGAATAATTAACGCCAGAATGCGATCTCATCAGATGACCACCCACTTGATGCTGGCGAAAAGTCTCGATTGATAAAGTTCAGGTTACTTGGTTAAGATAAGAGTCTAAGGTTTGTTGTCGGGCAGAAGAAAGGGAAGATAATTTTTTTCTTTGTGCAAGATTTTTTAAACCAAGGCTAGTCTGGCCCCACCCACGCCGCTGAGCGCCCATTAGCTGAATGGTGGCCTAAGCGTTAGGCGGAGGTAATCATGTGAAGAAGTAGGGGAGACCTGTGCGCCCTCCTGAAGGGATAGGTGTGATATGGCACTGTGAGAGAGAGGGGAAACCCGTTGTCACCCTCTGAGGGCATGGTGAGATACCAATATGAGAACAGAAGAAGGTGGGAAGACGAAAGACTTCCAAAAATGGAAAATAATAACATTTTCCTGATCGAAAACAAAGAAGTGGATTCTGGGTTTAGAATTATCAATGAACCTCAAACCCCGACAAGCCCACCCCGGTTTTGGTCGGCGTCCATATAAGCAGAGTCGCAGCGAGTGAAAACCAGTTCGAGTAGGAGTTCCAGTTAAGTTCGCAGTGAAGTTCGCAGCTGAGTTGAATTGAGTTGGGCCCCCCTCGCAAAAAGTTGACTGAAAGATTCCACGCAATTCCGAACTCAACTTCTAATCAAGAACAATTTATTTTTGAAGAACGACTTAGACTCACACCACCAAAACAAGTTTCACGAATATCGCCTGAAGATACACCAAAACCAGTTTCTTAAAAGAACAAATTAAGATGTAAAGACTCGCCTAACAAACACAATGTGTCACGAATCCATATAAGCGGGTTGGTAAGAAGACGCAGTCCTGTATTCAACAACCAGATATAAAATATTGTTATCCTTTTTAACAAATTTGAACTTTTCGAGTTATTATTTTATTTTCTTTTACATATACTTGTGCGTTGTTGCCTTTGTTCGGACTCAGCTTGCATTACGGTCCGGCGACTGATTGATTTCGTCTACCTAAGATCAAATCACAACGTGGGTAGGTTAGACTAGAAATAAAAACAGTTACTTCGGTAACCAGACGTTTGAGGCGAGCTGGGAACGACAAGTCTGATGCCGAATCTAACCAGATTCCCATCCGAATCACTAAAAGGTTAGAACGTCACATTTGGTGCCGCGACCAATACCAAGGCAGTTAGTCGTCACAGGACAGGATAGCACGACGGACGTAGCCAGGCAGACGTCACATTTGGCGCAGCGATACACGGGTGGACGTCACAACAGCATAGTAACTGTCCTTTTTTCATGACCTTTATTGAGACAGTACTGTTGAATAGAAAGAACGTGTTTTCATGGATTTATTTTTTTAATCATACATTCCAGGAAACGCGATAATCATACTAGGACGCAAGGAGAATTCTAGGTATATAGATAATCGTCTATTTGGGGGTAAATGCAGATCTACCAGGGTTATATATCAAGCAAACATTTCCCCCAAAGAAATCATGAAAAATTTCATGTTTACATTGGAATTTCCACGGGGAATAGAAATAGAGATTTTTTACTTATAGGCACACTTTTTCTAACCCTGAAATAAAACAACAGATAGCTCATTCAAAGAAATGTTTCGGAATTAAAGAAGAAAGGTTTGAAACCACAGATAGTCTGGAAGATTATAGGTTCCGTACGTACTCCTAATAATCTTATGTAATTTATGTTCAGAAGTAAAAAGTAGAATACAATAATCAAAACCAACTATTGAATCAGAGGAATGAATTAGTGTTAAAATGTCGACATAAAAACAAATTCAAATTTCCTTAATATAGGGTTTTATTAATTAGCTATTATATTTCTATACCTCTTCAAATATCGAATGTATAACTAATTCTAATTTCTATATTTCAATCTTTACACTATATTAATTATAATTTACGAATTGTCCCGTTCTAAGAACTGTCTTTCCTTTTATCACTTACGTTTCTTTTACTATATATATTATATATGTTAAATATAACATTTAATTTAAATTTATTTCATTATGTTTTAATTTTAAATATATAATTTATATTATATTTTTATTTTTAAATATATTTTTATTGTTAAATATAATCTATTTATTTTCTATTAAATATAAAATATTTTATTTATTTTTAAATATAAATTATTTAAATATGACTTATTTTTAATATAACTTATTTACATATATATTATTTTTAAATATAACTTGCTTTTGGAATATGAATTTTATACATTTAGTTATTATTTTTTTAAATATAATTTTATCTATGTATTTTAAGGTTTTTTAAACCCCTTTTTATTCCTCTCTTAGTTTTAAATTAACATTTTCTTCTTCATATAACACCAATTTAATATCCTAAGTTTAATACCCGGATTTAATTTTATAAAACCTATTATATTTAGGACTAGTACCTTGCATCTTCCCCTGACTAAAATCTACTGCCTTTTGTCTGACTGAAGAACTGCAATGGATAAATTCTGTATTAGTTTTCCAAGGGTTTTTTTTTTTTTTGTAGCTTTCACAGTTAAATTTCTATTTTCGACACGAACTCAGTCTGTACTGGAGTTGATAAGACTGACAAATTATGTTTTCGCTGGTTAAAATAAGCTCATTCGACATATGCGGGGATTTTGGATTTTATTGTGCATTAACTTTTGCTTAATAAACAAATTGTGGATCAGTTTTAATATCTATTAATAGTATCTACTAGAATTATCTACCAACTTAATTATAACCATTATCTATCTATCGAGCTATATAGCTAGCTACATATATATATATATATATATATATATATATATATATATATACATATATATATATATACATATATATATATATACGTATATATATATATATATATATATATATATATATATATATATATATATATATGTATATTAAATTACGTAGCACCTGAAGATTTCGTTGTGGATGAAACTTCGAGTGGTGGTTTCGGTAAACGATAATAGGTATATTTATCAGTGTGTATGTGCGCGTGCGCGTGTGTGTGTATGCATGTGTGTGTGAAACGCAAAAAAGACCTCGATGTATTTTATTTAATTTATACAGAGCAATTTAATTAATGATCAAATAAACCCTTTAACTCATATGGGGAGTAGGCTATTTCGGTAGACAACGAAATTGGGCGTCTGCTTTTTCATCCCCGATTTGGAATTAAATGAAGTTCAGGGTCTGTAAGGTTAGGAGAAGTGGGATGTAGCAATTAACTTTGAGGAGCCGAGATTGGAAGCGAAAGTTTCACCTTATCTTGCCGAAAACAACAAATACAGAGTTGACACTTTTCACTGTTTCAGTTAGATGCTAGGCACGGGACAGAACCCAAGGGGGGGGTCGTAGGTATCTAGCTTAATGGGAAGAAGTTTATTTTAAAGAAAGACAGAATATTAACTTTATGACGACAAATTCGTGGTATTGGAAGAAAAGTCAAATTTCTAACTTTAATTAAAATTTAAAGAAGAAATTTAAAACGAACAAAAAATAAATTTAAACATACATATATATATATATATATATATATATATATATATATATATATATATATATGCAAAACTAGGTAATCCGCATGGGTAGACCCAAGGAGGATGATATCCAGAGAGTTCAATGTAAAATTCAGAGCAGATATGTTTGAATAAAAACAGACCACTTTAAGGTTCCATAAGAAGACCTAAGGAATTAATGAAAAGAGAGGAAGATATTATAAGTAGATGAACATTTGTAGAATATAATTAATATAGTATAAAATGTTTTAGATGTGGGGAGTGACTTCGTGTAGCTAAATAAAATTTGACTATGAGAATTAGAATTAGTTTTTGTTTTTATGTCGATATTTGAAGAGTTAGAAAAGATGTGAGTCGAGAAGTTATTTGGGGTAGCAAATTAAGGCAAAACTATCTTATGGAAAATGCAATTTGTATTTATTACGACATTTGAACTTTTAATTTCTTCTTTTGATTCAATAAATGTCACACTTTTTCGCACAAATACATAATCCACTACTATCAATAATGTTAAACACAGCTCAAATAAAA
>OZ010579.1:26706100-26788600 GCA_963932145.1 Acanthosepion lycidas | reverse complement strand
GCAACCAATCTTATAGGGGGCGTAAAGGTAACAATTTGTATCAACATATCAGTCACCCCTGGAAAGAGGACAAGCCAAGGCAAGGCCTGGTTGTCCGTTTTAAAGCGAATGATAACATTCCAATATGCACATTGTCCAGTCTGTCTTAGCGACAGAGAGTTATTGGCACCGTTGTACGCCTTTAGTGTCTGAGGATTTTTTTTCAAAGAGGGTTTTTGATACATAAACGCGTCGCACCGAACTACAATTTGTTTTTGTTTTTTTTTGTTTTGTTTTTTGACAACTTCATAAAGGCTTTTTTTCTTTTGATTGGGCTAAGCTTTTAAACCCTTTATTAGACCAAGAAATTTTAATTCTTTTATACTAATTATTTAATTCTACAATTTATTTATGTCGGCAAAACACCGTTAACTCACCTCTATAGTTTAATGCGTATAGCGTATATGTCAGCTTCTTTTAGGACTTGATACTCGTTTCATATATATGTCATGTTCTCATCTACCGATCATTAGATTTGGTTTTCTTTACGTTCACGGGAACTAATTGAGAGAAAACAGATAACTATAAGGAACCTGCTGAATTTCAATTCCATCAGACCTTTGTGAATTCAGCTCGTAAAATATTAAGTCTAGCCGCAACAAACCCTAATAACTTTTATTCACTTTTCTATAATATTCTAAAAACCTTTTTCTCAAACACGGTCTTGTCTCTCATTCCAATCTGAGCAGGCCTACTATAAGTAACGAAACGCATAGCTGAATATCTTTTTCCACTTTGTCTTGATAGCAAAATGTGTGTCTGTGTGTGCGGATGAACGTACGTTCTTTATATGTGTGTGTGAATAATTTAAAAAATGGTGACATCATATGTAAGCTAAACAATTTTTGGAATGACTCTTCTCAAAATTAAACACAGTATGTCGTATGTACTTTTAAAATGAACTACTATTTTTAATGAAATGTAAAATCGCTTCTTTTTGCAACTACAACATTAATGTAATTGCAAAGGGAACCTCTAAAATTACCGGACAACATTGTCTGTCTGATTAGAGTCACTTGATATCAAAGTATTCTATGAGAAAAAATTTTTTTAAATGTATGTTGTATTTTAGACAGATCATTAAATCTATTTGTAAATTTTAAAAGCCATTCAACTTAATTTTTTTTTGTTATTTTCATAGACCAACAATTTGAGCACAAAATAATGTACACAAGTTGAAGAAAATTTTTAAATACATCGGTACACAATAGAAATATCATTGCCTTTTTTAAGTATCAGAGATTTTTTTTCTCTTCTATAGACGCTTTCTTGTAGCGCTCCAGTAAGTATTCTCTATTCTCTACATTTACAAGAGCCATATCAAACCAAAATAGAATACGGCTGCTCTATCTTGATTGGAGCTACAAAGTCTTCAATTGCCAGTCTTGATAGTGCTCAAAAGCATTTATACTGCCTTTTCGATGATGAATTATTTTCCACCCGACAAACTCTTTCCCTTAGACGAAACGCTGCAAGCCTTTTGCTCTTTTATCGCTACTTCCTTTAAAATATCCAGACTAGCTTACATCCCATAGTTCCACCACTTGTAAACGTCACAGCTAATAACCTTAGTCACTGAAATTGACCATTGTCATTGTCTTCGTTATTCCATTCGGAGGGAGTTCCAAACGGATAATTTTTTTTACACAAGACGCTATTTTGTGGAACAATCCCCCACCCCAGGAAGATGATTTTCCGAGTACAGCTAACCCTTTGTATTTCATTGGTAAAAGGTAGTTGCACCCAAACAGTTTCATCCGAAGAACTGCTAATTTGGAAAATAGGCTCCCAGGTGAATGATTTCCTACACACTACAATCATAACTTCTTAATTTCTAGGGTCAATCGTTATCTATTATAATTATCCTTTTAGTTTTCATTTCTTCTACCGCGTCTTATATTCATATTATACAGCTCAGTCACTTACCCTCTGCCTTAATCGCTCTGAGGCCTTGTATTGAGGGAGTTTAGTAAAAAATAAAAAGAAGGACTCTTCAAATCTATTATCAGCATTTATCTTTCGAGCATGTCCCCGTAAACTACGCATCATACCTTTTCCTCATACCAGTCATACAACAAACTCCTTAAATAACCGTTAGACTTAGACGTCATATTGAGCGATGATTTGTAAAAGAAAACATTACATTGTAGTATAAACAAAATCCGATTACCCTAGGTTATTTTAGCCAAAGTGAGACCAAAAATCGAGGTACTGTCGTCATATCGGGGCGGGAGCTACCAAGACTTTACACTTCAGACTTGATAGATTTCAAAAGCGTCTCCTTGTGAGTGACAAATTATTCTCCACGCTTCAATTCTTCTCCCACTGGCGAGAATCAGCAAGCCTCTCGCTGTTCTACCACTACTTCAACATGAATTGCTCGGACGAATTACATTCTCTGGTCCCGCCAAGGCAAACCTTCATGGCAAAAACGCCCCATTTCACTTACATAATAGGAAAACACTCACATTCCCTTCCATATTCAATCGGTAAGAAGTCCCGCTCGAGCAGCCTCTTCCCGCTAACCACTGCCTTGTGAAATCGACTCCAAACAGGATATTTAACCGATGACTACGATATTAACCTCTTCAAGACTAAGGTTATTCGTTATCTTCCAATTCTATACACACAAATAGCCTCCTAACGTAACCCTCCACCTCGAGTGACTCCCATACTTTTTAAAGGGTGACTCTCACTGCAAAAACAAAAAAAAAATGTGAATAATTCAATAATTTTAGAGAACAAAAATATCAAAATTCTACTGAAAATTATGTGGGATAAAAATTATTCTTAGAATTCTTTTTTTATATATGAAAGTAGTTGTTCTTGAGATTATGTGGTTACACTGGAACTACGTTAAACCAGTGGAATACGAAGGGAATGTGAATGACTCTATGGGAACGCCCTATCTGTAAAGGTCTGAACTGGTGGAATTAAAGAATAGCTCTCATATGAACATTTGCCATGGAAATAACAACATAGTAACTATAGGCTTGCAACGTTACGCCTTTGGCAAAGCAATTGTAGAATGAGAAATTAATCATCGTCACACAGACTGTGTAGACGATTTTGAACTCTATGAAAGCTGGAAAATGAAGATTTAGAATCTGCAGCGCGAATATGATAACAATACTCATTTTTTTGTTTTATCCATCTCTTGTAATGATAAAGCGTGAGAGAAGGGATTAGGAAAAACAACGAATATTTTCTACTTACCATCAACATTGCTGACGCTAAACTCCAGGAGAGCAGCCACCCACGCTTCCCTGACCTCACGTCTTTTACTGAGATGAAATGAAGCGGCTATATTGAATTAATTACTACGTTTACTGCAAGGAAATTTGGTTCACTGTGCTGTGCCAAAAAAACTTTTATCGCGTCAGAATCTATTTTGAACATTTTTCAAAGCTACCATTTGTCCGTGCATTGAATACTGTTCCCATAACGGATGAACCTGACGTACATCTCGAGATTCCTGACAAAATCCAAAGAATAGTCTATCTTGTAATCTATCCTAACCAGGCATTTCGACTTCAGTCACTTTATCACCGGTATTATGTCGCTTTCTTTATGTCGCTTCTAAAAATATTTTCATGGCAACTCTTCTGATGTGATTTTTTTCCTGTTGTCTTGACTACATAAATTTAAGCGTCTACTAGATTAGCTACTAAGCCTCACAGTTTTACTGTTGAACTATCTAGATACAGCCACTACCTCTACTCTAACACTTTCTCTTCTAGCACTTCCCACCTATGGAACATTCTTCCGTTTTTTTGCCGCCATGATAAATACACTCTTGAAAATTTTAAGTGCAACGTCAAACCCTGATTTTACGAATTTTAAGTGCAACGTCAAACCCTGATTTTTCTTGAACCCTGATTCGTTTGGCACTTTCCTCAATTTTCTCCATTCTCAGTGTTCTCATTCTATTTAGCTTTCACTCCCTGTAATTCCCTGCATCTTAGCGGCATTATCGCCTTGCCCGGGGTGAAATATTTAAAAAAAAAAAAAAGTACTTTCTTAAGTTCTAACAAAAAACATGTCATTTCCCAGTATCTTCCACAATTGGTCGTATGATTGATTTTAACTTGAGGATTGGAGTGAACATTCATGGATCTGTTCATTGTAACCAGACAAGCTAAGCGTCTGGTCGGTGACTTTAACATGTTTTTGTTACGGTTTTTGGGGTATATATATATATAGGACTAATGAGAAAATCCAGATGACTTAACTTCCTTTATAGTCTACCAATAGAAGTTTAACCAATCAGAAGCCGCAGAACATTGTATCTGTCGTGTATAAAGGCGACCATCTTTGTTTACCCTACCGAAGGACCAGTGCCAACTTGACCAGGCGAAGATGACAGAAGGAAGAACTACGCTCTGCTACTTTGCTACGAAATATCAACTGCGAACCTGAACTACGCTCTCCTACTGTCTCCGAAATATTCACTGCCAACCTCTGGATTCTATACCCGAAGACGACCGTCATGAAAATGTCTAACAGTTTTTACAATTGTTTATTATTTGGATTTATTTTTACAGATACCGAATTCCCTGCAATAAGCGCCAGAGGCGAGTATTTACAAGTTGAACCTTTACACGCGACGATTATTCAAGGGAGGAAATTATTAAACAAAATCCCTAACACGTGAAACAATCGGGACACTGACCTTTGATATCTGGGTATGATTCGCTTTATCCTTTACAAATTATAAAATCAAAATAGTATATCTTTAAATAAGAGGGATATACTTTTTTTTACCAAGACTTATGAACCCTTCAGAATATATTACGGTATTATTTTTTTAAGAGTACCTTACATGTGGGACAAGCACGAAAATGTGTCAGACTCAGTGAAGATCGAACTCACTATTTTTGTAACTGAACTTGGAAGACAAGCTTGGTAAGCATATCACCACATCGAAGTGCCTCTTCAGAATATAGTATTGCGATTTTTAAAACTTAGTTTAGTTGTAACACCAGGTACGAAGGTATGCGGCACCCAGTGAGGATTAAACACACTATTCAGTTGTAAATGATCTAGCGGATAAGCTTGCTAACCTTTACTTGAAGTCAAAGTGCCCCTTTAAAATATTTTATGATTCCGAAACTGTCAAGACAAAAGAACGCGATAGACACTAGCAGTGGTTTCCTGAGTAAGACGATAAATTACAACCGCGTCCTGGGTAAAAGGATTCACTACAATCAACAGCAAGGTCTCTGATCAGGAGGTTTTGAGGGGCGTGGAACCACTTTTTAATTGCTGGTGTTACCAGGTCCATGCTAACCAGGGTGGTAGCACCTGTTATCGTCCCAGCTATGGGTAAATAGTTGAACCGCGCCGAAAACTGGGGTTAAAACACTATGAAAGTGTAAAAATAAGTTTTAATATCAGCAATATATATATATATTTTTTTTACTACCAATTGATTTTTGAGGATAAAATTATTACCAGTAATACATTTTTGGAGAAAAAAATAATATCAGCAATAAAATTATTTTCAGCATTAAGTAACCCATTAAGGTTGATATGCTGTAAAACAAAATAACCCAAACTAAATATCAACACTGAAAAAGACAGTACATTAATAGTATGTGGCCCCAAACAATGTTGGGAATGTTTTACGAATTTCTTCAAAATGTCTATGTAACTTTAAAAAAGATATTAGGACAAATAAAATTCGCTAATATCTTTAAAAAAAATGTGTTTGATTTATAATCGACTTATTTACTCTTTAGGTTGTCAACCGAAAAGAGAACTGTATATTTTTAATTTGTCCAGTCCTGTAAGTTGATATAATCGTAATATTGACCGTTTCCATACGAAGCAACCGGCACTGTTAAAACAATTTTTCAGAAAATCAGTTATGTGCCATGCTTGGTAAACGTTTAGGCTATCATGTATCTTTTGATACATGACTGACAAGGCAGATTTTTTCCGCAGTAGGTTGCCATTTCTTTCTGCGATAGACCAGTTGCCATCCAAGGATCAAGAACCCAGTCTGCCCTGCTATTTACCCATAGCTGGGGGTAAAAGAAGAGGATTCATACCTTTCCCAAAGGTATTAGCACGTAAGTGAATGTAATGGAATTCGAACTAGGTTCTCCGATTCCTCAATCCGAGCCGCTATCCATTACTCCACCATAATTCCTTTTAGGAAATAGGTTTATCAAATGCAGTAGCTGTTAGCGCTCTTCCCAGTATTTTGATGGGTGTTTCCTTCCTAACCTTTTTTTTAAAGTAATGTGGAATGTCAGCATCTTGATTATGTCCTTATTTTCTCTTCAAGTTACATGTGCTATCAATTTTAGTTGTTGCTGCTGTTGGTAGTCCTCAAGTGATGTAGTTTTTGTTATTTAGTAGAGTAAAATATATTTTTATTACAACGTATAAGCTTATCAAATTATGATACAAATGTTGGAAAGTAGAAAGAAAAAAATCAGCCAACCAATCTAATAGTGGTTGTTAATGCCGTAAACGAGAATCTTTTCTTAAGAGTTCTTGTATCCGTCCAGTGAAGCTACACTTTTCCTTCGGACACAATTGTTTTCTAAAGTGATTGATGATAATGGCTCTCCACATATTATTCCTATCTATAAGGAAAGATTTGGCATTTACTGACGGATCAGCCAGGATTGTTTTCGTCTGAAATTTATAAAATCTTTCTTTTAAAACACTACTTTTTAGGAAAATAATTTTCTCAATCGCTGTTATCGCTCTTTCAAATAGTGATGGGAATTTCCTTCCTAACAATTTATTCGAATTAGTGTGGAATGTCAACATTTTGATTATATCATTATTTTCTCTTCAAGTCATATATGCTATTTATTTTAGTTGTTGCTGCTGTTGGTAGTCCTCACGTGATGGGGATTCTGTTATTTGGTAAATTTCATTGCTTGGAAGTTCTGTTTGAATTGCTTAGTTGTGAAACTTGTAGAAACATCTTTTCTTCTTGAAATGTACTTCATAACAACAAGGGAAGTAACATGGGAAATGTACCTGATTTTATATAACCACGTAATATGACTTTGCTTCACACACCCGGAAGACCTTTGAACCTCTTTCATATAATTCGTAACGGCTATAAAAGGGAGGCATGCTTTACGGTATTGACTATAAAAGAAGGTATAGCATCTGCTCCGTCTTTTCAGATCTGTCTTTTTTGTTTCGCTTTTTTCGGCAACTTGTTTCATGGAGGCAGGTTGATTGATACATCCAAGGTTACTATATCGCCATATTGTCTACCTCTGTTTTCTAGAATTGATAGTTTTCGTCATGTTTAAAGGAATTTAAAGGCATAATATATATGAAAGCCTAGAAATACATTTTATATTGTAAAATGATCAATGTGATAAATAGGCTAATATATTTTTAAGTAATTTCCGTTTAATTTTACATTCGTAATTTTGCTATACACTTAGAGCCTATTATGGGGAAAATGTAGTTTATCATGTAAGCTTCAACACCTTCCAAATTATAATCGTCAAGAGAATTTAGCGCTGTATATATGGCGTCATTGTTAAATTGGCTTCACTAGTTAGTGGACATGACTTGTATGCGCTGATGCGCGTATCACTGGGTGACTCACTTGAGTAGAGAGTGCATGCACGCAGTCCATATATTATGTTTGCCACATGAATTACGATAAAAAATATTAGAGATAGGTATTAATAATGTTAAAAAAAATATTTTTATGCAGGGCTTCCCTGAGATATGAAAACTATTTCGAGGTTGACACAAGGGTACAACTTTTAAGAAACTCTGATTAAAACCATCAGCTTGTTATATTGTCAACAACACTGAACTCATATATATTTCGAATATAGCCCTGTCGGCTGGGGCTTTAGAATACGCCGACTGCACCTCTGTAGAGGGGTAAGACCCCCCCAATGAGGCGTCCTGGGTATGACGTTAAATTGCATCCAACAGCAAGGCCTCTGATCAGGAGGTTTTGAGGAGCGTGGAACCACCTCTTAATTGCTGGTATTCCCAGGTCCACCTTGACCCGGGGTGGTAGCACCTGTTAGGGTCCCAGCTTTGGGCAAATAGTGAACTCCTAGTTTTCCAGGTTTTGCTCACGTCCTGGGTATGACGGTAAACTACATCCGCGTCCTGGGTATGACGGTAAACTGCATCCGCGTCCTGGGTATGGCAATAAACTGCATCCAACAGCAAGGTCTCAGATAATGTTTTCAGAAAAATAATGTTGCCAGCTCTAAGTTTTTGAAACAATAATGTTGCCAGCTCTAAGTTTGTTTTTTTTTTTTTTTGTAGAAAAGGAATAATGTTGCCAGCTATACGTTTTTTTGAAACAATAATGTTGCCAGCTATACGTTTTTTATTCTATACAAAATAGGCATTTAAAATTCATATAAACTGGATTTGGCATTAGATAACCCACAGTGGTTGATATGCCATAAAACCCAAACAAACAAACAAACAAACATTTCGAATAAGAACAGGAACATACTCTTACGGATTATTTCAGGCGCAGAGGGGAGATAAACTTTCCTAATTCTATAGTCTAGCTGATAAAATGGTCAAAATCGTACGAATATCTGTCACCACAGGATAATTGACGCAGACAGCTTGAACCAGACGAGCTATATCTTAATAAGCTGCTAATTGCTCATTAGCAGTTTATTAGGAAGTCGCATGGACGATTCCAGCTGACATAACTCATTATTGCGTAACATTTCTTCCATACCTGCTAAATTTGAGGCTTATAAAAAAAGCAATCTAAAATTGAAATAGAAGGATTATTGCTTGATAGAAACGTCGTATAATAATTGTGCTTGTGACATAATCGTTTGTTCCTTAGTTCGCACGACCGTTAAACCCTGTCAATTCCCCCATCCAAAATAGACTATCCCGTTTTGATCGCATCAGAAGTCGAAAGATGTATCAAGACGCTACTTGGTTTCAGCGAGAAAAAGAATGAAAGAAGTTTAAGATAGACGTGTTTTACGTTTGTTTCAGTGAAATGGAAAAAATTGTAAGTTTCAAAATTTTCAATTGCACCTCTTTTAAAAGAAAGACTAGCATTCATATTTATGATTCTTATTGCAATATTTTTAAGGTTGTTAAGTTCAAATAGTTAACGATGCGATAGGGACATTTCTACGTATAGTTTATTGTCACAGATCTCGCCAAAAGCTTATTCAATCATTAAATGAAAAGTCAAGATTCATCAGTCATTTCAAATAGGAAAACCTTGACATTTTCACGTGTTAAAACTGGTAAATTTAGATTTCATTGCAGCATTTTTTTTTTAAGCATTTCACCCCAAGCAAGGCGGAAAGCCACTAGGACCCAAGGGGTTACAGAAAATTTAGAGCAAGGTCACATAGGAGTGATAGAGGAAAGGATGAGGGTAGTGGATAGATCAAGACAACTGGAGATGTCGATTGACATTACACTTGAATAGCTGGAGATTATAGCTCACAAGGAAACAGTAATTGGGAAGGGAGTTCCACAGCCGAGAAGTGCGAGACATGAAGCTATTAGAGTAGAAGAGACGGCTACATTTAGAAGTTTCGACAGTGAAGGGGTGAGAGCGGGATGCCAGCCCCGTATGGCGCTTGAACTCATGACGTCTGGGAACCAGCGAATACAGCTCCCCGGAGCAATTTCCATGGAAGTATTTGTAGAACAGACAGACGGAGGCGACGGCGCGTTTGTGAGAAAGTGACTGTAGACGAGACGCCAGAGCAGGGCCAATTACATTGCATATCCGCCTCTGGAGCCTATCAAGAACCCCGAGGCAAACAGAAGGGGCACCAGACCATATATGGCAGCAATCAAAAATTTTGTTAATATTATATATTAACATTTATGTGTATTTCTTTTTCCTTGTATAAGTTTACAATATTTGATATTTGTTATTTTACGTATATTTAATATTTCTTATATGTTGATATATGCCTTTGATATATTAATTCATATATTAATTGATGTATTAGATAATTGATATATTAATTTAATATATGTCTAAATATATTTATTACGATATTTTGTTTCATTTTGAAGTTTTTAATTTTAGTAACTAGAGAATATTATTTTCTGTTTTCAATTTTACGAATAAGGGAATAATTTTTCTGTTGCATATTTTATGATTTAAGGAAGAATCTTGAAGGATTTACAATATAGGGAATAAATTTTTAATTTTCCGAATTGGATAATAAATTTGCAGTCAATATTTAAGGAATAATTTACAATTTTTAATTGCATCATTTAGGGGAAAATATGCAGTTCTCAATTTTACGACTCGGGAAATAATTTATCAATTTTAAATTTTGAGATTTAGGTATAATTCTGGATTTATTTAATGTTTTCGAGATTAAGATCTTAAATAGTTTAGTTACCTCACATTAAACTCAGAGTTTTTAAAATCTTCTGTAGTTCTGGAAGCCATGACCTAATTTATGTTCATCTTGATTATGCAATTTGTCTAAAAATGAGTGTAGTTTACTTTAATTGAAGCAAGAAGTTATCCAAAGAAGTGCTTGTAACGTAATCGATCCTAACCACCCCATACCCTGAAATCCGCTACTACCAATTTCAAGGAGGATGTATTACTTCTGTTCAACACTTGTTGCGAATTTGAATTAACCCATAACAAGAAACAAGGCGAGAATTGTTTTTTTAATAGAAAATATTTTTATTTTCGTGTTTTTACAAGTCAATTTTTCTCAGAGTTAAAGTTCTTCTGTAAAAGTTCCTTGTTAGTAGTTGTGCGTTAAGACAAGAGGCACCAGAGAAAGTGAAGTGGAAAGTGTAAGTGTCACGTTGCTTGGGGAGGAAGACGGGTGAATGAGTAAGGGTATCTCTTTTTAAGCGGTATCGTGAAACGTGTCGTATGTCACCGTCTATATCTGCTTACTGGTTTGTCTAATCTATAAAAGTTATTTAAATATTCTTCGAAGGGATCTTGAAGCATTTTTTTTATTATTATTGTCGACAGGAAAATGACCCGTTGTTTGAAAAATGTTAAATATTTATTTAAAAAAGGTTTAATTTATTAACCGGAAGAATGTGCAATACGACCAACTCAGAATCGTTTTCTCTCTTTCGATGATGGACTGTCTTGGTGTTTATTTCTGTCTTCGCAACCCAACACTCTTCAAGAAACGAATCTATTTTTCTCCGATTAGATATTACTGTAGCACAAGATGGACTCCATATAAATTAAATTAAGAGGGAAATTTACATTATTAAACATGAAGAAGATGATGTTAGAATTTTCGTAATTGACAAAGTAAATAAAGCTGATGATTTGCCTTTACATGTCTAGAATCATAGTTGAAATTGTCAGGAACTTATGTTGGGGTTAGAATTAAAATGGTATGGATCAAAATGGCACTATCAAAAAAAGAAAGAATATTAACAGGAAATAAAAATCATAATGTCTAAAAGTGCAAAATGATAGGTGAATAGAAGACAGTCGACATCTACAGGTAAAACAGACAACAATAGTGGCAAACAAGTTAATGGCTATTTTTTTAAGAAGTCATGATTGAACAGTTTACAAAATCATACGTGCAAGACTTTAAATTCATCACTATCAAAATTAAATAACAACTGGAATATAAAAATTAATAATAAAGTATGAAAATTCAACTCGCCAGTAAATCCGTAGTAGAAATACCTCTACTATTTTACGAATAGCTGTTGATAAAAACCGGTTTAGATAGACAGATGTTAAAATAATAGATAGAACTCTTCGAGTCAAGCAGTTAAAATAGTAGAAAGATCTCATTTACGGGTAGGAAGTTCCCTTCTACGAATGAAAGAGTAAAAATAATAAAAAATACCCAATCTACGCGTAGAACTCCCTTTTCTACGTGTAAAGATTTCAAAATAATATTCCTCTTTTACGCGGAAATAATCAAACAGTAGAATATCGTCTTCTACGGGTAGAATATCCTTTTCTATGAGTCAAATTGTCAAAGTAATGCAAAGTCTTCTTTTCTGAGTCAAAAACTCAAAGTAATATACAACCTCATCTACGAGTAGAAAACATTCTTCTATGAGTCAAGGAGTCAAAGTAATTGAAACTCTTCTTCTGTGGATTGAAAGAACTCTTCTACGAGTAAAAATTGGTCAAAAATAGATTGTATGTCACTGGACTATTGAGATCAGCACTAAATGACAGCTAGAAATAACCCACGCTCTGTGATGAACTAGTAAAGTGGAAAATGTTTTATAAGTGAAATTGTGTTTGAACGCCTAATAAAAAAACAATAAAAAATATTAGAATCGCAATATAATTGGCAGCACTATAAAAAATGAGTAAAATCTTTAAATCAAAAATCCGGAAAATGAAAATCTTTAAATCAACGGAAGAAACGACAATTGTGACAAGAATCTATATTATTAGAAAGTTTAATGAAAAAAAGTATTCTTTCGTCCGTTAGTGACGTGATGTTTACGTTGGTATGCCTACATATAAGCAACAGATACTGAAATTTTAAATTTTAAATTTATTTTTTCTTTAAATATGTTTGGGTGTAAAATCTTGCCAATTTACTTTATTTCGATTTTTTTGTGTATGTTTTTATAAAGATACAACATCAAGAGAATATTTAAAAAAGGTTCCACTCTACGGAGAAATCTCTTCCCAGTAAAGTTTTTGCAGGAGGGAACATGACCGAGAACTGCGTGTACAGCATTCCTTGCATTTGTGGTAAACAATATAAAGTTGAAAAAACTAAGTTTGGTGGAATATCGAAAATCCGCAGTGAGATAATGAAATCAGGCATGGCTGATTATGCACGTGAGGAAAAGGGCAACCATCAGCCCTTGTGAAATGAACTAAACGTAATGGACAAAGAAAATACTAGATGGTTAGACATCTGAATGAATCGTTAGTAAGCCAAACATATAAATAAAAAAACAATATGTCAGCTTCTAATAAAGAAAGGTAAGACAACAGCCAATTTTTTTACTGCAGTAGCAAAAGCCCTCTTGCATGACAGCTAGTAACAATACTAATCAGCAATAACAATAAAAATTGTTTTGGGGATTAAATCATTGTTTTACTACTTTCGTGACATAGCCATTGTGAGTTCAATCTTTGGGCCAAGCAGTGTGTACTTAGACTCAGCGGAAACGGGTGAGCAGGGGCTCCTCCACCCGGATTCTTCTGGAGAGATTGTCAGAAAACGGAAAGCGGGTTTTTCTTCCGGGATGGATGCCGCAGGCGTAGTATATTTTTCGTAATGAAAGCCTTCTTCTCCCCCTTGCTTCCCACCACTGTTGCGTGATATCTGTTACGTAGCGGTGATATAACCGGCTATGACAACCTTGGATCAGCTTAGACAAGGTAAGACCAGCTTAGACCAGCTGTTCGGAGTGGAAACACTCGGATTCCCACGTTAAAAACGGACTCAGTGTTGAGGGTGGGGTCAAGTTAATCACGAGCAATAACTGAGCAGTACTAAAAATAAAATCTAGATAAGAACAGTATAGCGTCTTAGATTAAATAAAGGATTTAGTTCAAAATTCCTTGTAGGTTAGTCTGATTGATATAGGCCAGAAGAAGTCCACGGGACACAACGAAAAAAACATTGTCATAACAACAACAGAAATAAGGGCAACAATCCGCATGTAAATGGAGAAAATAATGATTTCATCAAATTTGTTATTAAGTATCTCAAATTGTGATAATAGAAGGTCTGCCAAGAAAATAGAAATGTTTTAAGAACCTAAGCGCTAATTTACTGTGGATGATCTAGCGATTAAAGCACTTTCTATAAGCTTTCGTCTCTATAAATTGTGTTCTCTTTAAATTAAAGTATTTTTTTAAATAAAAATTATGTATTGAGTATGTTATTTTGTAAAAGATCCCTTTTCTTCCAATTTGAGATTAATTTTCCTAACATTGTCCTGGTATATAAAAATGCATATATCATTTTCTGTCCCCGCGTAAAGATTTCTTCCAAACAGTGGAACAAGGAAAGCTACCTGACTCACGCCGACAAGTTCTTGAATGATTCAGTCAGAAATAACAATTTATAGTCAGTTTTGTTCATGTTCCTCAATGAAATCGTCTTTATGGCACAGATAATTAAATTGGTTGCGATATTCAAGAATTGCGCAAATTATCTGAAATAAAACGAAAAATACAGTTATTTTTTTTACTTTCTTCGTAATTTTCCAATGAAAGATAAACCCACTGCACATGTTGGTACTTCATATGTCTATTCCACGAAGTCATATCTTGCATATACTTGATTGAATTTAAATCAGGAGAATTTCCGGGACAGTCTGTAATACTTTGATTTGCTCACTGGTAAGGCTCGTCATTGTTTTCGTGCAGTACTACAATTTTCGTACGCTTCATTGGAGTAACATTCATCGCAGACAATGGCTGTAGGACAAGTAATCGACACGTGAGACAATAGTGTCTGAGCGTGATAAAAATCTGATGCAATCACGGATCACGCAATGTTTCCAGGGCCAAACAAATTTCATCATACACCTTGAAAATAAATTCATATTACTGCACACCATTGCAAATACCCTAATCTGAAGAAAAAATTGAACACGCTATTGCAGTGGGTCTAAAATTGACCGTATTGTGAAAGAAAGGAAGCTAAAGTGGTTGTTTCAATTAATTTGCACAAGAGTATAATGTTTTTCAGAATTTCCACATAAATACACGGTAACTAGTCGCTTACCCACTGATGACCTGGAGTCATATAATTACTTTATGCTTAATTTTTATTTTTATTTCTAAGGGGAGGAAATACCGTTATTATAGATTATTATACACTTATTAATTCAAATTGCTGTCCCAATCTGTTCATATATATATATATATATATATATATATATATATATATATATATATATATATATATATATATATATTCTCGACTCTCGCATCGAATTCGACATATGAGGGTCAACCAGATCAGTTCCTAGGAAACCGACAGCCCGACAATAGCACATGAGATTTGATTATAGTGGTGAAGGCTTCGTGCAGGACCATCCACACGTTTTGATGGGCCGAATACAGAGACCTGGTGCAGTACGTGCCACAAGGTCCCCAAACGACCTTCCGTAGGTTTTGAATTGAGATTTGTCCTTCTCCTTGACCAGCTGCCATCCAACGCTATAGAACCCAGTCTGCCCTGCTGTTTACTCATAGCTGGAGGGAGAAGAAGAGGATTCATGCCTTTCCCAAGGGTATTAGCACGTAAGTGAATGTAATGGATTCGAATGGAATTCGAACTCTCCGATTCCTCAATCCAAGCCGCTATCCATTAATCCACCGTGCCTCTCTCTCTCTCTCTCTCTCTCTCTCTCTCTCTCTCTCTCTCTCTCTCTTCATATATATATATATATATATATATATATATATATATGTAGATATATAGATAGATAGATAGATAGATAGATAGAACAACAGCGATTCGATCATTATACAATCCGTGATACTTTCGTGAAATACATCTGTTTGGGGGTTTGGCGCACATCATCAGTGATGATTTTAGCCGAGGTTCATCAGGCGTTTTGGCTCTTTCCGCATCATCCCCGCTCTCCACGGTGACCCAGCCGATACTGATCGGGTATCAACTTGTGTCCCATCCATCATCTACAAATTATTTCCAGAATAAACGAACATGTGTAAATATTTATAAGAGTGTTCTGAATCATGTCTGAGGTAGATGTGTTGTTCCTCACTCATAGTTGTGAATGGTTTTCGAATACAAGTGTAACAAAAGTTCCCTAAAACTATTTCACCTAAATGGTACTCGCTCCGTACTAAAGTGATCTTAAAAATTTGAAAATCATCTATTTTAATAATATTATAAGCTGCTTTGCAAAAAAAAACAATATTTGTTTCTATCATATGGATTTTAATAAATTTTGTCAAAAGTTCAATGCACTCTGTTTTTAAAACTAGAAAATGGATACCAGAAGGGTGAATCGAATTTTATGTTATTAAGTAATCTGTGTTTTAAGAGAAATTTTGTTTTATGGTGATACCAACAGTGGCTAAGTGATACCAGAATAAGCTTTACACTCGGTGTCACAACAGAATATCAGACAAGCTAGATGTATCAGGGGAATGACCTAGAAAGCGTATCTTTAGTCACTAGGCGAATAATAGCACTTCACAGAATGTCAGTGGCTGCATCTACCATGTAATGAGGTAGGCGATCCAGCTAAGCTTAGAATGTACACAATTCGACAATCGAATGACAGAAACTAATTATAAACCGCCTAACCAAGAGTGAACCGGCAGTCTCTCACATCCTCGCGAAAATCCACTTCGAAGAAAGCATCCTAGCGACACACCGTCTCGCAGATATTAACTTACGAAGTCCAGAAATGAATAAAAAAACATTATGTATGAAAGTTTTAGTTTCGTATTTTACAACGATAACGTTACAACATTAATGAAAAGTGGTTTTCGCTGGAAACTTTTTCACACGCCTGATATTTTAAACAACTAACAGTTAATATGATAATGTCATACTTCTATTTGAAAATAATCTAAAATATATACAAAAACATTCTATTCGTATCGAAGCACCCACAAAAATTTGCTAAGCACTGATGGAAGTTTTTAAAAGTTACTTATTCAATAACCAGTTACACAGTGTTTTTTTCTTAATACACTGGCCAATTCTGGCGTGAAAGTGCTTGCTGGGAAAACTAGTCGACGTGTATAAATCAATTTGTTCACAGACCGAAAAAAACAATTACCGCATCGATACACTAAAGGTCAAAAATAAAAATAAAATTAAAAATGAACAAGAAAAAGTACAGGAAGACTCAGGAGAATTCAGAGTTTGTTTTCGTTTAATTTCTCTTTCTACGTCTTTGAAAATAAGATGAAACCCATCTGAGAATTCAGACCTTTCTCCAGTTCTGAAACTTTGCTTTCCTGACGGGAGGGAAAATAATCTATAAAAAAAAAAAACGGTCGAGCAGGTACCAGCAATGTCGTTACTGGCTATTCCTGCGTCAACAAAATTCTCATTTTCTAATTTTACATGAGAAATCATCATTATTATAATTATCTACTCAGACTAGTGTCTTTATCTTGCTTGTTTTCGTCACAACTTTTTCAGCCTCTGTAGACTCCAGACTTCTCCATTTGTCTATCATAGTTCGTAAACCGTTTACGCAAATTTAGGTATTGAGATTTAATAATCGTAGTTGAGATGTGGCACAAAGCTGAAGGTACGGAGCACCAGGTAATGATCGATATCACTGGTCAGTCGTAATTGATCTAGAAAAATAAGCTTGTTAACCATTACACCACGTCGAAGTGCCCAATGCAATCCAGCTATGTGGATTTTCTAAGCGTGTCATAGATATGGCACAAAAATTATATTCTAAGCGTAGCTTAGATATGGCACAAGGCCGAAAGTGTGAGGCACCCACTGGGGATCGAACACGCTATTAATCTAGCGAGACAAGCTTGAAAACAATTAAACTACGTCGAAGTGACCAGTGTAATCTAGGAATGGATTAAACATCTTTTATAAGCAATTAAGTTTTTGGTCCAACAATCGAATTCATTTTGATTTTGTTGTTCATATTTCGATGCTTTGGTCTCTAAAAAATAAAGATACATTTTCAGTGTATCAAAATAGAAGAATGAATGGATTTTATTAACACTGTATAAAATAATGTATTTAGTAAAACTTTTGTATTGTGTTGGTGCAAAAATAATGCCGTTTTCTCACATATGTTACTATGTGAGAAAACGACATTATTTTTGCACCAACCTAATATAATTTTGCATCTTATTTTATTAATTTAGTATTGACAGCACAGTCTTAGAGTGAATGTTTTATGTTTTATGTTATGTTTTAGCATTTTTTTTTATGTGGTGGGATGATTTTAATAGAAGAAATATTTTCTGTCTAGCAAGCAAAAATCTTCCTTCTTCATGATATTATGTTTTCAGAATTTACCAACTACAGAGTGCAATGTTGCGATTAGCATTGGATTACCCTGGGGCGGAAAGTTAAATCGAAATAGAGGAATATTACATAATTCATTGTAAGCAGCTTATGATTTTGACCAGTGGCCGCGTTCCTTAATTTTAGTGCAGGATTTAATACTTATATTGCTTAAATGATTGGATATGTTTTAATGCCCGAATCCAATGAATAGAAACGAAAGACTTATCAATATATCTAAATTGTTTGAATTCCTGAATGCAATATAAAATAAAGTACAATGGTTTTATAAGCAACTACTTCATAATCAATTGAATTTAAATGTCGCTAAATTTAAAAAAAAAAAAAAACTCCACCAATGACTGTAGCAACTCTAATAAGCAAGCAATCAGGAAATAGAGTAAAAAGTGTATATTTAAATGAAATAGATTAACTAAATACCTATTCTTACAGTTTATTTAAGAAAACTACCGATTCTGTTTAGTTATATTGGTATGTCCCAAACATTAAAACAAAATATAACTTTACATTCAGTCAGATATGTGCCATGCGTGATAAACGCTTAGCCGATCATGTATCTTTCGATACATGACTGACGAGGCAGATTTTTTTCCCACGGTAGTTTGCCATTTCTTTCTGCGGTAGAGCAGTTGCCATCCAAGGTAATAGAACTCGGCCTGTCCTGCTATTTACACATAGCTTGAGGAAAAGAAGAGGATTCATACCTTTCACAAGAGTATTAGCACTGAATTCGAACTCGACTCTCCAATCCGCGCCGCTATCCATTACTATACCGTGTTTCGTACATAATAGTATATTTAAATGAAATGCGTTAACTAAATACCTATTCTTATTGTTTTTTTGAGAATACTACCGGTTCTGTTTATTGATATGTCCCAAACATTAAAAAGAAAAATGTAACTTTACATTGGTCAATCAAATTGTGTTTTAAATAATACTTACTGTTTTACTTATTCTAATGTTATGCTAACCCGAGTTATTATGCGATACCACACGAACCGAACATGCCACCCCTTGCCACAATAAAAGAAGATAACAGTAACATATTGATATGTCGCGTTTCGTGTTAGATTTGTTTGTGTAATCTTAGATTTAATGATTTAAAAATAACAGAAGTATTTGATTCTGGTCATCACTTCTCAACAAGAAAATCAGAGGAAAGAAAGCAAGTTTTAATTGATTAGCAGTAAATTGAAAATTAGGATGGTAAATAACACGTGGCAATGAGTTAAAAATAAAACCCTAATATGATTGAATGAATGTCTGTTCAGCGGCATATCAATGTCTTATGTTTCATTTAATGCCAAAATTATATTTTCTGGGGAGCTTTGAAGTAATATGTTAACCTGATTTCACAATTGAATACATGGTAGTTGGTACTCAGATATACATGTTGGTGTAGAAATGATTAAAAGCGGTGATGGACGTTTTGTGTTGCATTTTTTTGAAGTTAT
Organism: Acanthosepion lycidas; assembly: GCA_963932145.1. NCBI lineage: Eukaryota > Metazoa > Mollusca > Cephalopoda > Sepiida > Sepiidae > Acanthosepion > Acanthosepion lycidas. The sequence goes on along the minus strand of OZ010579.1, from coordinate 26,769,156 downwards.
ATTTTGGAATACTGTTTCATTTACGAAATTGGCGGTTAGTATATGGATTAATATTATGAGAGTTCTTTTGGGTGAATCGGTAAATTTTATTTGGGTGAATTTACTATAATTTATTACTTTTTTGCGTATTGTTGATAATTTATATAAGAATGTATTGTTGATATTTTTACTATAAAAATTGTTTTTTTTTATAATTTCATAGTGTTTTGTTTTTGTTAATTTTGCCCATGGGTGAGACCATGACAGGTGCTACCACTCTGGGTTGGGGTTTACCTGGGAACAACAACAGTTAGCAGGTGGTTCCACTCTCCTCAAAACCTCCAATCTCCAATCAGAGTCCTTCCTACCGCATGTTGTTTATAGACATACCCAAGACTAAAAAGAATTATATAAGAGAAAACATGTTTAGTATCTGAGTGAAATACTGAACTTCGATTTTTTTTCTGACGGCTTTAGTAGTGTATACAACATCATTTGTTTAGCTTAATCTTCAATAAATTATTGAATGAAATTAAACGTGTTCGTAGTGTAGCGGTTATTGCACAGAAATAGTTTCGGCCTCTCCAGTTCAAATTGCAGCCATTACTAACGCAAAAACACTTGGAAACGTACGAATACATTTCCTCACATCATTAGCAGGGTAGCATTGGTTTGAACGAAGACCAGATAGTTCCGAATTTAAAACGGATGGGACGCTGAGACATCAAATCACTTCGGTAAAAAATCAAAATGCCATCCCAGCAACGCCTAAGATTGACATCATATACACAAACATGTTTAATATATAGATACATTAACTTTTTAATAATAAAAAATAATTAAATATCAGATAGTACAAGGCTCAAGAGTCACTAAAGGTAGAGGGCACGTGAAAAGGGTGTGTGATATGAATGAAAAAAGGGGTGGCATGAAGTGAACATTATGAGGTGAAGGAGGATATATAAGAATAGACATTTGACTAGAGATTAGATTGTTGTGTTCAGGGATGTATCCATACTGGAGTGTCTGGTCCATATCTCGCAGTTCTTCAGAAAAGGGAGCCTGAGTGGATAATCCTTGTCCTAATTTGAATACAGAGGAAATGAAGATGATTCTCGAATTTGGCATGGATTATACTAGCTATAAAGCTCTGAACCCGTGGCAGAGAATGGAGTTCATCTGAAAATTACTATGGAATTACAAATAGGCTTATAGCGTTATATCTTTTTGATAATGTCTTTTAGAGTGGAGAATCTTTTCCTCTGCAAGACTGCGGAAAAGATTTTTCATGGTTGTAATTGATCAGCTACAGCCCAAATATGACAGTGATATTCCATGTAAGGCATGAAATTTCACTCTTATATATATATATATATATATATATATATATATATATATATGAATGGTGGTACTCGCTTGGAAAAACCTTGGATAGTTCGACTTACAGTAGAACAAATCGGTACCCAAGGAAAAATGAGGAATAAAAAAGAAAGAAGCAAGAACATTATTGAACCAAGGCGAAAACAATCGTCCAGAGTTCAAGGTCTAAGTCCAATGAAAAAAAAACGAAAATGAGTAAAAAGACATGTACGTAAAGTGCTCAATACACGAAGTAGAGCAAAACCTAAAATAATCCTAGGAGCCAGGCATCGCCCTGACGATCCGTTTATGTGAAACCTAGGTAGGTTTCCTAGGCTCCTAAGCATTATCTCATATATATATATATATATATATATATATATATATATATATATATATATATATATATATATAAGATAATCGTTGAATGAATTGACGATATTTTAAGCAGCTTTACCAATAGTTTCTGCATATGCGTTCAACTTGATATCTGAACTGATCATATTCTTCTTCTGATCGAGTCGCTACACCCCACCGATACAGTGTCGCAAACAGACCCTTGCCTTGGGTGTTAAGTTTTCAAGGTCGTTAAACGTGCATGGATCTTCAAGAATAGAGTAAACTAGATGTGACTGTGATGCCCGTATTGGCAGCTTACATCAACATCGGTAGAATATTCCCATCTACTTTGGTCGGTTTGAGACACCCAATACTTAATCTGCATGACGTGTTTAAGGCGAGGTCGATTTGGCATGTATGATGATTTGGGCCATACTTGAAGTAACCATGAGACAGAACAGATGTTCAATGCATGGAACCTCTTTGAGAGTACAACAATGATTTCTGAATTGAGAAATCTCACTTGATCGGAGATAATGAAACAACACTAGCTTGGTTTTGAAGTGTTTATATTTTAAAAAATGTCAGCCGTTTCCCCCATATCCTCTTAGATTTAGCCCAGAAGAGAGATCAGTTGCAAGGCTTCGTTCATCTTTATTTTTATAATTTTTTCCATGAAATATGCGCTCTCTACAGCAGGATTCGAACACGCGCCCTTCTTGGTAGGATAAATTTATATAGAAATTGCTTTGTTTACCTTAGGTTTCGAAACTGAGCAGTTATGATAGTTTCGAGAGTCTCTGATACATTTATGGTTGTAAAGCATTATTTAATTTTGTTTAATCATCGACAGAGTTTGTGGTCGAAATGATCTAAATCACGTCGGATCTAAAGAGGGTTACTCCTGCAAAGGAATCTGCAATTTTGAATCCTGGCGGAGGGCGCACTTTTTTCTTTAATTAGATTTCGGAATATTTAGGACAGTAGATGGAAATTAGAAAAATACAGTTAAATTAACAAACGGACCATCTGGTCAAATATGGGTATCCACTAAAAATAATGATTAATTAATGAAATAAATGGTTATTAAAAACGGTAGGATAAGACCAAATAATGTGGCCGTTTTATCAGGTAAGAGATGCTTGAATTGTTTGGCTTGGTGCATGACATACTGAACACATTCATCAATCTGATCCAATCTTCGAAAATGATGCTAGCATCTCATAGATAGATAGATAGATAGATAGACAGATAGATAGATAGATAGATAGTGATGCATGCATTCAGATATACATGGATACGTCTAAACAAACAGACCCATGAATATACTGAGAGGAAGAGAACAACAGAGAATGAGAGAGAAATATGAACATAGATAATGTATTAGACATAGACAGCGTAGAATAGATAGATAGATAGATAGATATGAACAAACAAGCAAAGATAGATAGATAGATAGATAGATAGATAGATAGATAGATAGATAGATAGATTCAAAGAAGGATAGATAGATAGATAGATAGATAGACATAAACACAAAAGTATATATAGATAGATAGATAGATAGATAGATAGATAGATATGAACAGACTACAATAGCTACCTAGATAGATAGATAGATAGATATCTAGCTAGAATGATATGAATAACAATGAGAAAGAAAAGAAGACGAATAAGAAAGAAACGCATATAACTATGAATAAGGCTTTGAATATATTAGGTTGGTGCAAAAATAATGACGTAATAATGTCGTTTTTTGACGTATTTTTAACGTCAAAAAACGACATTATTACGCCATTATTTTTGCACCAACCTAATATTATGAAAACATGCCCAAATTTTTGAAAAAGTATATTAAAACTCACATATCTTAATTTATATATGTTAATATCTTTGCCTGAATATCAGTTTCCAAGTAAATAGTTCTAAGCATCGAATCGTAAGGGCGTCGGCCGATATACGTTAACAAGAATTATGCATAAAATGCTTTAAAAGACATAAATAAAAATATGTTGACGAAATACAGTGTTGTTGTTTTGTTTTTTTTTCCTTTTTAAATAATAGAGAACATTTTTTTCATCCAATCAGTTAATTTTATAACTTTATCTTCCTCAGACATCTAAGCTTTGAAAGGAGAAAGTAATATATTTTATCTACACTTTATCAGATTGTCTCCCAGCAACGTCGACAACATACACGCAGGAATGTTGATTAAAAATAAAATTGCATTAGGCAGAGTTATTTTTAGAGATTTTCCCGCCATTATTTGAGAGTAGGTGGCGCTTCCCAATATAAGTTCTGAAGTGAAAATGCTGAAATTATTTTGGATTTTTTGTCTGTAAGCTATCCAAAATGCATTACTCTTCTTCTTTTTCTTTTTTTTCTTTCTTTTCCTCCAGATTAACCATATAAAATTAGGCTAGATTTTGATTAAAAACAGTATAGCCATTAATCGATATGAATTCTACTTATGATGTTGTGGAGAGCTATGTTCATCATCATGTAACACACACACACACATACAACACCCCCGATATATATATATATATATATATATATATATATATATATATATATATATATATATATATATATATATATATATATATGAATGATTATAAAAGCGGAGACTTTAGAAACCCATGCTAATATTTTATTTTGCAAAAACGATACTTCGGTTTCGTCTCATCAGACCAAAAACAGTTATATATATATATATATATATATATATATATATATATATATATATATATATATATATATATATATATATGGGATAGCAATATATAAACATCTATATAACAAGAACAGTTTTGGATAAAAGATATGATGTGTTTCATCCCTTAGGATTTCATTGGAATAGGTTTCTTTCTGTTGATACGACTACACATGCTCCTTGAACGAGAGGAAGTGGGAACTTAAAATTTTGAAAAATATATATTATTTAATAATGTGCTTTGTTTTATTAACGTGTTCTAGCCAATATCATTAAGATTATTTCTTTTTCTTTTTCTTCTTGTTTCCATCACTTTATAATTAAATATCGCACATTGTGATAACAGAAGAACTGTCAAGAATGGTGAAACATTTTAGGAAGCTGTATGAAATCACGATTAAAACACATTCTAAATATTTAAGTCTCAGTCAATTATTTTCTCTGTTAATTAGAGTAGCAGTTTTTTTATGTCAAAATGTGACCAATCACGTTACGGGGATCAACCAAAGACTTTTGTGCGTGTGTGTGTGTGAGTTGTTTTTAAATGCCTCTTTTATGTTAATATAATCTTTTAGTTAAACTTCTTCAGATTTCTTCAATAATGGTAATATATATATATATATATATATATATATATATATATATATATATATATATATATATATATACTTAGAGGCGACAGTCTGTTTCATGCTATATGCAATCGTCAGGCCACATATGCTGTTATTTTTCTCGGCTATTTATATATATACGGGTTAGTGGTGCATTGTGGGTATTCTATTATGGCGGTTATTTTACCGGAAGTCGTTTGTTTTTTTATTTGGGTCAAATTATATTGCTTGCTTTTATTTTTTTGTTTCTTATTTTATTTATTTATTAATGTAGTAAAGATTTGTTTATATCACTTATTTAACAGTTTTGTTTTGGTTTGAGAATTTAATTAAAGCTATTTGTTCAATTTTGGGGTTGATTGTTGTAGTTCATTCTAAGTATTATATTGGCGGGAACAGTTTTTAATTGATTATCTTTATTTGGGATTGGTTTGTTTATTTATTTACTTGGATGAATTTAGGTCAATTTATTTTACTTGTATATTTTCTCTTTTCGGTTTTCGATTTTTAAGAAACATAGTATTTATGTTTTATTTCTATTTTTTTAATCGTTATTACTTGACTTAGAATATTTTTGCCCTTCTTTGCCTTTAAAGGAGTGCCCTTTGCCGTGCTGATGTTGCTACATGCCTTACATCTTGCCTATCTCACACTGCAAATTTTTTCTAAGCTCTATACTAAACATTAAATCTGTTACAAAAAAAGAACTAAACAAAATGAACACAAAACTATCAGCTTTAAAAAATGTCTCGTAACTAGAAAAACCTAATGAAAAACGAATGCTAACAACAAACACTTTTTCACACCCAACCCAGTTCTGCGGAATCAGAATCAACGTTGAGTTTAAGCAAGCAAATGAGCCAATTGGAGTAAAGTGCCATGCAGATTTAAATTTTTCCCACTTGTGACGAAGGCAGCTATCGATTTTTTTTGTATGCTAGCATGCTAGTTAACATTCGTGTCAGTCAGCTGTTGGCTCTCATGCTGGCCAATAGAATCTTCCTGCCTATTCGTGGCAGCCAGCTATAGGCTCTCACTCTGGTCAGTAGAAAATGGCCGCAAACTACATGAAAACTGCCGCAGAATCCTGAAAAAATCGATTATGTCCACTATCGATGGGAGTTGGGAAATGCAAAGTCGGTCTTGGCCTTTTCACTAACTTGGAGCATGGGCATGTAAATTTTGGTGCAAATCCGTCGAAAATTGCAGCCGTGCATTCGTTACACACACACAAGCACATCCTGCCTTTTATAGATAGAGATTCTGGGAAGCTTTTAATATTCTTTATTTAGCGAGTAGGCAGGGTTAGACCTGTGCATATAATTTAGCCTTTTTTGAAAGTGTTTAGCAGTGTCTTCAAAGCAGATATTTAAGGGCCCATTTCTTTCAAAGGCTGATGTCTATTTTTGAAGTTTGTAGCATTTGTGGAGCTTGCACTTCCAGTAGTTTTTCTTCTACTTGTTCACTACAGGGTGCTAGTTTTAAAAATTGGCTATCCTGTAACTGTACTTAGAGCACATCTCGACCAATGCTTCATAACCATGGAAATGCCAGAAAAGTTTGCTTGATGCAGCACAAAGTTATTGGGCTTTTTTAATATCCCCGACATCTTCAATATCTGACAAAATCATTTTTATGGAAACAGCTTTTATCATAATCTTTATTTTCAATCAATTCACCCCGAGCAAGGCATTAATGTCACTATGACGCAAAGATCTACTGGGAGTGAAGGAGGTCAAGAGGATTTTAGAAGGAAACCGGAAACCCGATACTAAAAAGAAAAAGTGATAAACCTCTACACCTGTTCAGAAGACCAAGACGGAATTGCTTTATGTATCATGTTTTCTGTAGGTCAATCAAAGGTGAGGAATCTGGATGTCCCGCTACCAAGGTAAACGAATGTTTACACAAATTCCATGTTTCTATTCTACCTTGGGATTGTTGGTGACCTTCCAGGAACGTTCAGTTGGGTGAATACTGTATTTATTTTAGATTGATCATAAGCTGAAATTCATTAAAATACTGTGAATATATTTCTGTGTTCATAACTAAGTCACATTCACAGTTTAGGTCACGAATCAGAGACGTGAATATTTTAAAATCAGCAAGATATCAGCGGAAGTTGAAAAGATTTCTAGGTGTTCTGTAGCGGTTATAAATATCAACATCATTTTACGCAAAAGATCTCAATAGAAGTACCGCAAAAATAAAAACTGCGAAAAGTGTAGGTGTTATGAGATCTGTCTGCCTCTTATTAGACGCCACAAAGATGGGATCTAACAGTTCTACATTTATACAGACACATATGAATTCATAGTGGCATCTAAAGAACGAACTTTTTGTATAAATCAACCACGACTAAATTTAATTTCATGAAAGCCAAATAAAATTATTATATGATCACTCTTGAGAGCTCGCTATAAATATTTGCTAAAAAGCAAAATAAAATTAAAACAAAAGTAAACTTTGTATTCGTATGTTGAGTCTTAAGTTCATTAAAGACAATGTCATGGTTCACATTTCGCCAATTGCAACAATTAAGTACAATTTGAATCCTGTCCTTAGATAGATAGATAGATAGATAGATAGATAGATAGATAGAAATAGAAACATGTATATATAAGAACAGATTTAGATAGATAGATTTATATGCATATATAAGAACATTTTTAGATAGATAAATACGTAGATTGATATGAACAGACTAAAATAGATAGATAGGCACAGACTAAGATAGATATGAACAGATTGTGGTTATATATATATATATATATATATATATATATATATATATATATATATAAAACAAAGAGTTAGGGAGGGAAGGAGAAATGTAGAACTGGGAATATAGATACAAGCTCTTATTTCACATACGTGATATATATATATATATATATATATATATATATATATATATATATAATAAATTAACTGATTTAAAATATGTTTTTCGCTACACAGTAATAACCCTGTTTCAAAAATGGAAGCTAAAACCTTTAAATTTACTCTTGTAATTAAATTAAAAACATTAGTTCCATTTTATCCTCAAGCGAATTTTGGACTCCAAATTTGAAGCTTTTAGCTTCCACTTCTGAAACATGGTTATTACTGTGTAGCGAAAAAAAACATATTTTAAATCAGTTAATTTATAATATTAATTCTCTGTAAATTTACATTGAGTACTATTTTGTAAAAATAAAAATATCAATAAGAACACTTACTGTTCTTTCTTGATATATATATATATATATATATATATATATATATATATATATATATATATATATATATATATATATATATATATATATATATATATATATATAAAGAGAGAAAGAAATTTTCTAAATTTTTCTAATTCCCATTATCCCCTTAAATGTTTGCCAAATAAGTACATTTTCCTGACGAAGATCCGAGGGTAGATAGCCGAAACTCTTTTTATAACTACCAAACTGAAAATACATGCTCGAAGAAATCAATGTAGGAAGTTAAAATCATCAGAAAATTAATATTAAAAAAAAAATTGGTCTGAGAAATATGAACAATTTATTTGTTGGGTTGTAATATCATTTGATTAATATTTTAATCGATCGCAAAAGTTTTAATTTTGAACGTCAAGACTAAAATAAAAGCGTATTAATTTTTCTAATAATAATAGCACAGTTTTGTTCATCAGAAATTAAACTTGACTTCAAATTAATCATTTTTTTTATTCTGCTTTGTCTTGTCCTTTTTTATTATTATTCGTAATAATCACTTCTCTTATTTTTCATATTTTTATAAGAGTTAATGGAATGTTTACTGATATTTTACATTTGGATCTGTGAGTTTTGATCGGATATCATGTGGCAGCAAGTATTTGATGTACTCCCGCTATGATTTTACCGTTTACGTTTTCAAGAATTGCCTTGGATTTCCATTTCTTCATAAGTATAATAATATTGGCAAATATCATTTTCTGATTTGCCTATGTTGCTTATAGGAGAAATAAATTATAGAGTAAATAGTCAGGCGAAAGAAAATTGTCTACTGATCACGTGTTGCAGAACAGCATCACCCAAAAATTTGGCGTCAACAATAGGATGTATAAGTACCAGATTTTGTCGAGACTTGGATCCGGGGTTTTGTAGTTCAGGCTAGGGCGAAAAAAAAACATGGAACACATTAAGACAAAAGAGGTGAAAAAATTCGGCAGTTTGTGAAACTAATGAATATTTCTATTATGGTACACCGAAAAGAATTGGAGAATTTGACTTTGACTAGAAATAAACTTGTCATAGTGTAAATAACCAAATCCATGCCCGTTAAATAGAAACCAGATGGCTCAATTATACAATATCTTTACGGATTAAGAGAAGCTAGTAGATTCTACAAATTTGAGAAACTGAAAACTCAAGATTTGACTATAGAGGAGGAATTGATACAATTACGTTTAATTGAAGGTATGGTTGATATATCTCATAAATATGAGATACTAGAAAAATTAGAATAGAATAATTGGCCTCTAACTGCAGGCGTGGAAGTTATACAATACCTGGAATTGGTTATAAAGTACAATTCTACTGAAGAGAATGTTGAAACTTAGTATTAAAAAAAGTAACGCAAGAAATACAAACACTGTAAATTACCTATTCGTCTTTTAATATTAGTTGTTGCCAAGTTAAAGAAAACAGTAAAGGAAGGAATTTTGAAGTATGTTCTTCCAGGTAGCAGTAAATAGGTTTCTCTCATTGAAGCTCTGTGAAAATCAAATGGAAACTTCAAAATATGTGGTGATTTTAAAATAGACGTAAATCATAAAATATGCTCGAACTCGTTTCCTATTCCCCAAATCGAAATCGCTATCCATGAATTATCGGATATGAAATTTTTCGCAAAAAAATGATTTAAAATCTGCCTATAGTTAAAGATGATAAATTCAAGGAAATTACCGCAATTAACACCCGATTTGATTTTAAAAATTGACGAGAATTTTGGAGTAAAAAGAGAAAGTGCGTGGAAGGGGGCCTTATATTCACTTGAATTTCTGACTGAACCTTGCTGAACGCGATTCTAAGTCATCGCTATCTGATGCCAAATATTCACCCTCATCGTATATATTTAACGAAAACTGGCATTGGGAGCTTCCCAGTCAGCCAGTAAGAAGTTTCAGTCAGTTATATGCCATGACTCATACACGTGTATCTCTAGATACATGAGGCAGATGGTTTTTCCAACAGGAAATAGGCCAGTTGCCATCCAAGTTTATAGAACCCGGTCTGGAGGGAGAAGAAGAAGATCCATACCTTTATCAAGAGTATTAGCACGTAAGTGAATGTAATTGATTCGACTGGAATTCGAACTCAGCTCTCCGGTTCCTCAATCCGACTTGATATTCATTACACCACCGTGCTTTACTACGGCTTATTAACTAACAGAAGAAAGACAACTTTCTACGTCATAAAGAATCACAAGACTTGAAGAACAAAAGACTGGACGATCGACGAATTATGCTGGAACCAATCCCTCAACCAGTTTGGTAGCTGTATAAGTCTCTTTATGCCATAGACACACGAAGATTGAAATATCGGAACAAGCGGGGTCAGGACTGAGCGGCTGCGCGTCGAGAGAAAGCGGGACTAGGCCAAGGAGACGTGTACGGGCAGAGATGGGGTTATAATTCGTTTACACTGATTTGGTCGTGCCTGATGACTGATACCGTATTATTATTATTATTATTATTATTATTATTATTATTATTATTATTGTTGTTGTTGTTGTTGTTGTTGTTGTTAGTTTCCTGCTTTGTCTCCCATACACCCGGGTCCAAACTATGGTCCTTTATAAGAGAACTGTCATTTAATTGATAGAACTTTTCTTAGTATATGTGATGTTCCTAGTAGGACGATCTTCTTGGCAACTTGGATCTTTAGCATGATATATGTGTGTGTGTGTGTATGTGTGTGTGTGTGTGTGTGCCGGCGTGTGTGCGTGTGTGCTATTTCTATGGCAAATGTTCCGACGAAGTGCATTCGCCTGTTCCACCAGTTCACAACGTCCCAGTTCAGGCACGTTATGCCGCCTACACAAGAGTGAATCATTTCCATTCCCTTTGTATTCCATTAGTAAGATTAGTTTATGCAGGCTTACGGTCATATTACGTTTCCGGTTTCCGCACGATCACTGAAGTTAAGCAACGTCGATATTGGTCAGTACCTAAATGGGTGATCGCTTGTGAATACCAGTTACTATATGTGCAGGAGAGGTAGTGGATAATGGCTCGTAATTGTTAATCGGAGAGCCGAGTTCCAAATCCAGTTGTGTTCCTTATATTCATTTACGCGCACGTACTGTTGGGAAGGATATAAATCCATACCTTCTCTTCCCAGCTATGGGTTAATCAGTATGACTTGTAACATTAAACCATTATTAACTAAAAAAAATTCTGATTATATAAAAATATTTTCTGGGTTTAAAAGACCTGCAAAGTGCTGATTAGCCGTAAATACGAATCAATAAATGTCTCTCTGTTTTTTCCACTTTTGCAGCGTTGCATTCCATATAGATATTACCCTTATATCACCTTAGTGCCAATTAAAATTGTACACCTAGGAATTCTACGACCAGATGTCATTGTAACCGCACGAAACAAAGAGTATCCCCATTTGTTCGTTTTGAACCGTTAACTATCTTCTTTGTCCCCAAAATGCTCATTTAATAACGCCCCCTCTTTTATATAACCCCCTCTCTTATATAACACACCTCATTCACTATTAAATCTTTAACAATGACCCTCTAACTTGAGTCGCCCTTCTGCCAGTAAGGTTGAATTCTATTATTTAAAAAAAAATCGGATTCATCTATAAAAGCATAAAAATATACACAAAACCCATAGGTAATAATAATAATTTAAATTTCAAATCAACTTAAGCTAGTCTGATAAAGTCCAAAGTGAGGAAACGCGTCATGCGTACAGATTTTTCCACTTTGTCATGGATTTTCCTAAATCCCATTTATATGAATTCAATGCAAATTTTAATTCAGAACAGGAACATTGTGAGTAATTTTCTATAATATTGTCAATAGTATTCTATAACATTGTCAGTAAATTATCTATAACCCTGCCAACAATTTTTAATTTAACATTTTTAGTAATTTACTTAACAGCACGCATCTACACCGATAAAGTAAAACAGGGAATCTTTGTAAGTTATTCGTATTTTTTAACTACATTGTTTTTATTTAAATACTTAGCCAGTTTCTTTCTTTCACTTTAAATGTTTGCCAACTTACTGTTTATTTTCAATTTACTTAAGACGAAAGATAAGCTTTATCTCATAGATTGAAAAAAATACACACATTTAAGAAATATACTCATGTTTACGAACAAAATATTTTTAATGAAATCACTTAGAGTTTTGCATAATTTAAGAATTACAATAGCCGGTCATACATAAGGGAGTAAACACAACGCCTGCGCAGAAGCTGCCCAATTTATTATTGACTTCTAGAGTGAACTGGGCTGTTAGCGTTTCGACATGTTTTCTGATTCTGTCATTGCTCGAACACCATAATTAACTTGGTCGACATAAGCATGAAAATGGAGATCATAAAATGCGCTGTAGTCATTTTTGCCTGACTCGAACTGAAGTTTATATTCCCAAAGATATTACTTATGAAGACTGACACAGTATTCAATCATTTTGACCATTCATTCAAAGTTATTACACGAAGCAGACTGATTTACAATCGTTTCAGTGTTTCAGCGAGACGTTTATTAACACGTAATAAAAATCCAATTAAGTAACGTATCTCGATTCAACTAAGTCATACGAATTGAGTTACCAAAATTGAAACAAGAAATGCTCGTGCATATAAAGTAAACACCCCAACACGCGCATTCCCATACACATACGTACGCACACACGCATTATATTCGTAACTATGTTCAATGTAAAAGCGAATGAGTGACCGATTGGCCCACACGCAGCAAGCATGTATTAATATATAAAGAGGTGATGAGTGAAAGGTAAAAGGCATACTAGATACAGAAATATATATGCATATATATCGAGGGAGAGGATATATATATATATATATATATATATATATATATATATATATATATATATATATATATATATATATATATATATATATATATATACTGTTTCCTTGTGCATATATATATAGATATTCAAACATATATTGGTAAATATAACAGACTACGGATGTCTATTATGATTGATCATGAACCGTTCTAAGCTTAGTATAATGGCTTCAGTTTCGGGAGAAAATAAGAACAAAAACAGTCCATCATTTGGATATTTTTTTTATTTTGCTGTTCCTGGATCTAAGCTATCGGCCCTCATGGGCCGCCATCATCAGAGTGGTTATATATCCCTCTCCTCATCTTTTCCTCTATGAGTTGTATCTGCTCGCTCAAAATCTTCTGTAACCCCCTGCATCCTAGTGGCTTCACGTCTTGCTCAGGGCGTAAAGCTTTAAAAAATACTTTTATGGCATTTGCTCCGAGGAGCTGCATTCGTTGGTTCCCAGACTTCATGAGTTCAAGCGCCCTACGAGGCTGGCATTCCGCTCTCACCCTTTCACTGTAGAAACTCCTGAATTTAGCCGTCTCTTCTACACCAATAGCATCATGTCTCGCACCTCTCGCCTGTGGAACTCCATTCGCTATTCCAGTTTTCCTGAGGGCTATGATCTCCAACTATTCAAATGTAATGTCAATCGATATCTCCAGTTGTCTTGATCTATCCACTACCCTCCTACTCATCATTTCTTCTATCACTCCTATCTGATCTTGCTCCAAATTTTCTGTAACCCCTTGCATCCTAGTGGCTTCCCGCCTTGCTGGGGTGAAACGCTTAAAAAAATATGGTCATTCCATACACATACGTGCGCATATAGACATTATATTCATTACTATATTCACTGTAAAAGAGAAGGAGAGAGAGAGCGATTGGCACACGCGCAGAAGTATATATTTATATATATATAGAGGTGATGAATGAACGATAAAAGGCATACTAGATGCAGATATATATATGCATATATATCGAGAGAGAGAATACATACACGCACACACACACACACACATATATATATATATATATATATATATATATATATATATATATATATATATATATAAACATATATATATATATATATAAACATATATATATATATATATATATATATATATATATATATATATGAAAGAAAGAAAAGCATTACTTGAATTGCATATGCACTTGTAGCAGATAGGAAAAGATATGAAAAAACAAATAAATAGATAATACACTGAGATAGATGTGATGAGATATCCAGAAAAGGCATGGCATGGCACGTAGAACTAGAACAATTTACTCCCGTTTAACTTGCTAAAAGTGTCGGCTCAAAATTGCAACATATGTTACCTGAAGAAGGCCGGAGCATACAACGAAATGTCGTGTATATAGCAATACAAGGTCAACAGTCTGAACAATATAAATAATATATGGAGATAGATGCATATGCGGAAATGATAGATATGAATAGACTGAATTAGATAGATAGATAGATAGATAGATAGATAGATAGATAGATAGATAGATAGATAGATAGATAGATAGGCAGACAGAAGATATTAAACTTATGATAGATATTCCTGGACAGGCTGAGATAGATAGATAGATAGATAGATAGATAGATAGATAGATAGATAGATAGATAGATAGATAGGCAGACAGAAGATATTAAACTTATGATAGATATTCCTGGACAGGCTGAGATAGATAGATAGATAGATAGATAGATAGATAGATAGATAGATAGATAGATAGATAGATAGATAGATAGATAGATAGATATGAATTGTCGTAGATAGAAAGGTATGAATGGACACTGATAAATAGATGGATAGTAAGCTGGATTAAAATTATCATAGATATTCACGGACAGATAGATAGATAGATAGATAGATAGATAGATAGATAGATAGATAGATAGATAGATAGATATTGCATAGGGTGGTGTCGATATTATAAAAATGGAATGAAAATTTGTTGCGGAAATCTATTATGAAATCGTTGTTGATTTTATGCTGTACAACTTTGTAGAGTAAAACTAACACAATTAAATGTCTAAAAACGTGCACAGTGTCAGTTACTGTCTACTTTTAATCGATGCAAATGAACAGTTTGAAATGTTGGGCAAAGACAAAATTTCGAACGCTGTTTTCAATATAGCCTGATCTTCACCATTTTTAAAATACATACTACAGGCAATATCCTCCTACTGCCGATTTCTACAAGCATTCTTCCTGTATCTCGTCATAGCTACGCATCATAAAACTCAAATGGAAGATAGATACTTTAGTCAGAAAATATTTCACATAATGCAGTTATGTCTAATTTAACTGATTCGAAAGAACCAGTGAATTTTTTGCCGTTAAATTTATCTTCAGCTTCCGATTGTCATCGAAATTAAGCAAGTAAAAACATCGGAGAAGATTAAGAATATTTCATTAAACGGAGCAAAATTAGTTCTGCAATTAAAAAAAAAAAAACTGATTAATGGGAGGAGTCGATTTACAATTATTTTTTGAAAGTGACTTTAACATTTTCTCTCCTTTCTCACTCTCTTTTTGTATATATATATATATATATATATATATATATATATATATATATATATATATATATATATATATATATATATATATACACAAAAAAAGAGGAATATATATACATATATATATACATATATATATATATATATATATATATATATATATATTCCTCTCTTTTCTCTCTTTCTTTTGTGTATATATATATATATATATATATTACTCTCATTTCTCTCACTCTTTATATATATATATATATATATATATATATATATATATATGTGTGTGTGTGTGTGTGTGTGTGTGTGTAAATACATACATTTCTCTCTTTTCTCATTCTCGTTTTGTAATATATATATATATATATATATATATATATATATATATATATATATATATTCATCACCTCTCGCTCTCTTTTTTCGTACATACATATATATATATATATATATATATATATATATTTGTATGTGTATGTGTTTGTATATGTGTTTGTGTTTGTAAATTTTCATGCAAAATTATTCGACTCCAGTTAAATTAAGTTTTTTTTTTTTCCCAATTAATCATTCTGGGTTTCATTTGATGACATTCAGCCATTTAGCTTTACTAAAAGATTAGAATATATGACTCGATAATAAATAAGCTAATTAATGTTATTAATTACCAGAGTCCTTGCAAAATTAAAACATCTATTTTTTTTTCTTTGGCCTACGACTGGTGGTGTGGTAGGAGAGTTCGGATCTTCCCACCAGTAACCCATGATTTCTGCAACGTTATAGACCGAAGCTGAGCGAAAGCATTAAAATTTGCCGCCTGATGGGAGAGTAAGTTCCGTCGCTGAAACCATACACCCGAGTAAACTTAATCCATTGACACACATCAGTATTTGCGCGCTGAGCATTTACGGAGATCTCAAAATAGCTGTAAGTAGTGGTAGTGGGGTCGCATGTCGAATGAATAACATTTCAATCCATTCATCAGCGCAAATTGAAATATTCGGACTAGAAATGTCTCTAAAAAATGTCTATTTCTTCGCGTTGTTAACAATATTGGCAAAGTTGATATATCGCACGCTTTGTGAGAAGAGAGCCACATAGTTTCAGATGGAAGAACGGGAAGGCGGACGGATACAAATCTATCAGGACCTGATTAATTCCTGCAAGGCTGAAGATAAAGTTACCTGCGTGGATATATACCATCAATTCAAATTCAAACTGATAAATCGGAAAATAAAAATGTACTGAGTATTTTAGGCTAACATCTGCGGACACACACAAACATATATAGCCTTCAACAAAGAAGCTGTTTCGCAGCTAATTAGTGTGGTTGGACGTTCGATTGTTTCAATCCGGAACCGAAACTTGACCAAATTAGCATCAGTCGGAGATCCTAAACTATTGGCGCACGGCGGAGAAAGAGAAATTTTAACTCATTTTTATACGATATGTGTACAAACGCCAGTATCCAAGAGGGTTCAATTCATAATTATAGAACGATGAGCTAATAGCAGCGCCATCCACCCTTTACAAATGTCCTTTTGTCTAGAGTGCTCGAACGTGTAACGAAAGTATATATATATATATATATATATATATATATATTATTATTATTAGTAGTAGTAGTAATAGTAGTAGTAGTTGTAGTAGTAGCAGTAGTTGTAGTAGTATATGTTATTATATAAAAACATGTTGACATCGCTACACAATAGCTTTCGTGTTTCAAAACACCAAAGCTATTGCTTAGCATTTTCGACGAGTTTTGTTATAAGCTCTTATAATAAAATAATAATAATATTTTGCCCTACTTTGTATTGAGCATATTTTAAAAGTAAATGCTACGAACAGTGGAATTTTATTTCATCCATTCTTCCTCTCATTTGGATATATATATTCGGAGCCGTAACTCTTGCATAGAGTCTTGAGCGGCTGCTCTGATAAATAGATGCATAATATCAGGGTGCTTCTAGCGACATGTCGCGTATGGAATGGTGTCCCTGCATGTACCTCGGGTAGGCAACCCTGAGGCCACTTCATGTTGCAGTCTGCGCCAGCTCCTTTCTGTCCATGTCACATACAATGATATTATGCTACTATCACTTTAGGTCATTTTGCTACCATTATGACTAGTTAGTGTCAACGCTGACGACAATAATATTTCCGACTGCCTCAGTAGTAAATCCGGCATCGTTGACAAAACTAACCTGGCCGTAGGCCCCGAGAAGGACCTCCAATCTTTGGTTGACTGGGACAGGAAATGGCTTGAAAATTGTTTGCCTCTAAAACAAAACTGCACTTATTTACCCACCATAGAGTACTCTCCCTGCCTCCCTCCAGGATGGCTGATGCCTTTCTGTGGCTGCTTTGTCTCACGCTCTTCACTGACCTGACGTGGAACAACTACATTGAATCTATAGCTTCTTCTACCGCAAGGATAGTTGGATCTCTGTGTCTCGCCAGAAGGTTTTTCCCGCCTGAGACCAACCTGCAAATCAACCACTTGTCCTTGCGTGGAATACTGCTACCATATATGGTCTGGTGCTCCCGCTGTTCATCTCGAAGACCGTGACAAAGTCCAGACACGGATATACAAGGGCATTGGTCCTGATCTAGCATCCCGTCTATAGTCACTTTCTCACAGACATGCTACGATTTCCTCTGTCTTTTCTACAAGTATTTTCATGGCAACTGCTCCGATGAGCTACTTTCACTGGTTTCCAAACTCAGGAATTTAAGCGTGCTACTAGGTTGGCATCTCGGTCCCATCCTTTCTCTGTCGAAACGGCTAAATGTAGGCATCTGTTCTTCCACGACAGCTTCTTATCTCACAGCTCCCGTAAGTGGAACTCCCTTCTTATCATTTGCTTCCCTGATAGCTATAATCATCAAATATTCAAATGTAACGTCAATCTATATTTTCTGCTGCCTTGACCTTGATTCCTGTTCTTCTCTTTATCCTTTTTGAAAAACTCCTCTTTACTCTTACTCCCATTCTCTGTAACCTCTTGCGTACTAGTGGCACTCCCGCCTTGCTTAGGGTGATTTGCTTAAAAATATATAAAGAATGAATGGATACATTTTTATTTTCTACATTTTTACTACATCGAACTTTATTATAGTGAAAAAATGTCGGATTAAATATAAATCTATTGATTCTTTAGAAATAGCTTTGTTTATGTTACTGATAAGAAAAATGTGCAGATAATAAATCTTGATAATAATCTTGAACTCACTCTTTACAATACCTAGAAATTCATACACAAATGTCCTCAAGTACACATGGCACAGTGGATAAGCACGTTGGTTAGATCCAGTGACAGGACCAAAAGAGTGAGTTCAATACCCGGTTAAGGCAGTGGAGAGCTTTCAGGGGGAAAATTAACAGGAGATAACTGATAGCTGACATCCATTAAACATGAACTAGAAAATAGAGCGAAATAAAGGGTTCAGTTCGATATTCCAACCACCTGAAGAAGGCCGGATCGTACAACGGCCGAAACATTGTAATAAATATGGCGACAAAGATGAGGACAATAGTATATATATATATATATATATATATATATATATATATATATATATATATTCAAACATATATTGTTAAATATAACAACGAATATCTATTATGTATGATCCTGAGCCGCTCTAAGTTTCGTATATTTGCTTTAATTTCAGAAGATAAAGACAATTCTTTTAATAAGCTGTTCCTTGATATAAAATACGGTTCACAGGAGTCATGTTCAGAGTGATTATATGGTCGCTGAATATTAGACGTATGTCATAGATTA
Organism: Acanthosepion lycidas; assembly: GCA_963932145.1. Lineage (NCBI taxonomy): Eukaryota > Metazoa > Mollusca > Cephalopoda > Sepiida > Sepiidae > Acanthosepion > Acanthosepion lycidas. The sequence continues at coordinate 26,749,759 of OZ010579.1, read as the reverse complement.
GTGATGCAGTTCGATGACGTCGTACCACATAAGAGAATGAAATATTAACAACAGGCCCATATGTGTAGATTCTATGTAATGTTGTTATATATATATATATATATATATATATATATATATATATATATATATAGTGACATCGATATCTATCTATTTATATATAATATAGAGGCAGATGGAAAGTATGACAATTTCACGCTGATTGCTAGTTTGTTGCTTTAATGTCATGTTTTGACAAAGATTAGTCCGAAAATAGCTTTGAAGCTGAGAAAGAAGATGAAACCTTGATTCATATGTCCTCACCAGATTGTAAGAATTTGGGGGAGATAATAACTATTTACTGATACAAATCTTAATAATTAACCCCTAGATAAGAGTAGAAGAGTCGGACGCATACCTTTACTTGGGGTATTTCTGCGTTAGTAAATATAACGAATGCGTCTGATATTTGAACTCGGCCCTCTGATTTACAATTCTGAGCCGTTATCCATTACACCACCCATGCATCAAAGATTACAACACCTAAGCGTTTACCCATCTTAGTACTGACCAGGCCCGTCGTTGCTTAACTTCGATGATCAGACGAAAACCGGTGTTCATGTGATATGGTCGTAAACCACGCGTACAGATGAAATCCATTCCTGGGCTAATAATGCCCTTTCCGTTTGAGCTTGTCTACATTCGGTGAGTTTCTTTTGAAAAGCCGGGTAATGACTGGAAAGGGAACAACATAGGTGTGAATTCAGGAATCGGTCCGAAACGAAGGGATATTTCCCACGTAAGAAATCGTCTGGAGCCTAATAAAAACAATAATTGCCGTTATCATCTCTTTTCTTTGGGAAATAAATGGTGACGTTGACATTTTAGTGGCTATATTTGATTTTATAGCTTTTTACTCACTACTTGCCAAAAGGTTGCATTCATGGCCCTCAATTACTTAATCTCGATGAAGATCAAATATCTATCACGCACAGCAGAGCAAATTTTTGTTGTTACCCTCTTTAATACAAAGAAATAGACAAAGGTGTTTGTTTTTTCAAATGTATAAATCCCTTTTTTAAAATTATAAATAATTATCCATTACACGGTGCGAAGGCCACTCACTGTATACGGCTATTGAAAGTATCATCAAATATACCGTGTGTAACCGCAAAATTGTCCAAATTGTGTAACATCAAAATTGTCCAATTGTTAAATTAAGTTTTGAACCTTTGTATCTTTGAAATGATTAAATATATCTTACTGGAATTCTCAGAGGTTTTTATAACACTACTAGACCTTACTTTGAGCAACAAGAATTAACAGAAGAATAGTATAAAAACGATCATAAACGAAAATGACATATTTATCATTAATTAATCATAGATAAGGATCGATAAGTCACGAAGGGTTTAAATACAATTCAAACATATATATATATATATATATATATTATTCCAGGGTCATTTCAACTTATTCAAGATGGCTTACGCCCTCTCTAACATTACGAACTTTCTGTCCTGGAGTAACAATATGCCACATACGTTTCGCGTACGATTTCATTTTTAAGCCTTTTTTCGCCGCTCATTGGACTGTCATAGCTGAAACTATTCTCTCGTGTGCCGAACGTCTTATGGATTGAGTTGGATCTTTTCTAATTCATCTCTTTAGCTTTAAGTTGAAATGATTCTGCCTCTTCCTGCTGTGACCTCCTGATCCAGTTTTCCGCTCTACTATTCCCTCTTTTTTTAAAACTTATTCACGATTCTCTTGATGGTTCCTTAATGAACTTTGAAGATGGCTTACTGAATGCCTGGATGATCTTTATTCCTCTTACCATTGCTCACTTTGGAATAAATTGTTGGGCTGACGCATAACGATTTTATCCTGTTCTCTTTCTAAGTGAATAACTCAAAGGATTTTTCAATAATTCTTATGACAAATGGTATCTAGTTGGGTAAGCATCTTTTCTGAAATCCTGTAAAAAAAAGAAACTCAGTATAATTACTTTTTTAGATATTAAACATTTTGTGGGTTGGACAATTATGCTTTACACAATTTGGACAATTTTGCTGTTACACTCGGTAGATGTAATAGGAAATCGGCATTTTGTGCAATATGGAAAATAAGTCAGTTTTAACCTTTACCTTGAAGTACTTATAGTTATGTCGTTCGTGGAAGTATCAGGAGTCTTTTCTACAAAGGAGATATTGTTTGTAAAAATCTGTCTAAGGTATTATTAGTTTTAAATCATGTTAATATTTATTGTTCGCTAAAGCTTACCAATAAAGAAGATACCTCAAGATCTTTGCCGTAAAATCACTTTAACTGCCAATGACTGTATTCTTAAACAACATGACAGTGACACAATTATCTTGAAAAATTCCAGACAAACGCGTACATAAAAACTATGCCAAATATTTATTGCCTGGCAATAATACCAAGAAGAGGCAATGATGTCTTATGTTCACTGACATAAAGTTTCAACCTCCACAAATACAGAAGAGAAATACTCTCAGTCATTTTCAGTAGCAAACTCTTTGTATTTTGTTTTCTTTGGATCAATAGCATGTTAGGTTAAAGCATTGTTTCGTAAATTTTCTAATATAATAATTGTTATAGCAGTGTATATTCGGAACGAGAATAATGTGTGCCTACTGTATTTACTGCCTACTGAGTTCGAAATACCTTGAAGGCTACACGAATAAGAGTTCGGTCCATACAACGGCTGAAATTAGCGACAAAGATGAGGTCAATATTTCGAGTGTAAATTATAAATATCAAGTTACGCAATAATAGAAATAAAAAGCCTAACGTTATACCAAGCATAACTCTTAACAGAATCTGATCTGAACGGATTTAATGTGTAAATATGCACGTGTATTGTCTTTATGAATTAGGTAAATTAATTCAACTACAACAAATAGGCCGTTCCGACCTTGGATATATTTGTTAATTGTCTGAGCATAGCCAGTTGGGATGGCGGAATTGCGGAATTATTCTGCGAAAATTATAGTCGGATGCCAAAGATTTCTTAGTTTTTGTTTTTTTTAGGGGGTGGGGGTGGAAGGCAGCGAAGGCAACATGGGAGTCACATGTAAATACCTGGGAACACCCAGAATCGGATTTTTCGAGAAATACCAACGGCGAATAGTTACACATTGCGTTTAACTTTAGAGTTTACTTCTTCTAGACTGGTTGTCAACTGAAGGCAAGAGAATATAGTTTGCCTTGATATTTAACCCATATTCGGGGGAGATGGATTCATGCCTTTCTGAAAGCTGTTAACACGGCATGGTTAAAAAAGAATTGCCGATATCTTTCTATCTGTCTGTCTGTCTGTCTATCTATCTATCTATCTATCTATATATATATATATATATATATATATATATATATATATATATATATATATATATATATATATCACACAGGGAGAAAGAGTATGAAGGCAGCAGATCATTATTCAAACACATATTTTTAAATATAATAAACAGTGTCTATTATGTCTGATCATGAACCGTTCTAAACTTCGCATAGTTGCTTTACTTTCGGGAGAAAATGAAATAAAAAATTTTAAAAAGGCATCGGTCAAGATGACTCGTGAATTCATGTTAGCACAACTATCGATGGCCACTAAGAGTTCCATCTACACAATTTCACTCACAAGGCTTGGATCAAAACGTGTTATCGTTTTCAGGCACTTTTCAAAGTTGCCACGCGGTGGTGTATATATATATATATATATATATATATATATATATATATATATATATATATATATATATAAACATAGCATGATATGATCAAATATCTGCTATTGTAAAGAAATAAATATAAAAAATTGACACCTACTAATCATTCAAACGAACATGTTTCAAAGATTTGTTGCATTCGATCGAAATGCACCTGAAATATATATATATATATATATATATATATATATATATATATTAATTTTTAGGTCTGATGGATTGAATCGTGATTTCGATTCCAATGTAATAAATTACAACCATGGAATAGGAATATTAGTTTTTGAGTCTTTTATATTATATATATATATATATATATATATATATATATATATATATATATATATATATATATATAGTATATTTAGGCAGCAATTCTTCTTTTATTCATGTTTCATTAAAAACGACAAACAAGGTATTACGTTTAAGCTTTTTATTTAAATTTAGTTGTGTTCGAACTAGAGCTTTCTTTTCTGGACAAAGGGTGTGATTACATCTCCATTAGAACCCATTTAAACACACACACACAAATTTACCAGACTCCATTAGAAATATAGAAGTAGAAAACACAAATATATTAACTGCATCCATCTGCAAAAAAAGACTAAAAATAATGGAAGCTTTAATAATAAAAAAGAAAAAGCCAACTCTTAACAATATTAATTACGAACAAATCCCCAATGAGCTAACCGTATTCGGAAATTAAAAACATCCCTACTACACACATACACAGAACGCACATACTTAATTAAGCTGGAAAATCGAATCATCCTTGATAATGCCTAAAGGTATAGCCGAAAGCGCTCGGAAATATAAAACATTTGGACAGTTCTTACACACCCTTTGTCCAGAAAAGAAAGCTCTTGTTCGAACACAAGATAAATTAAATAAAAAGCTTAACTGTAGTACCTTGTCTGTCGTTTTTAATGAAACTATATATATATATATATATATATATATATATATGTGTGTGTGTGTGTATGTGTGTGTGTATATATATATATATATATACAGATGCAAACATCATATTTCATGTATGTATACTCATGTAAGTCTGGATTTCGATTGGCTGTCTGAATATATATTTCAGATGAATTTGTTTCTGAGCAATGCGATGCTTACTCGATTTTCGCGGTAGGGTCCATAACAGTAACTCTGTCTCATCCGAATGGCTTTCAGTGACTATTGTTCCCTCATATTATCCAACCACTTTGCAACGCATCCATATTTACGATTCCAGTGCCAAATATCCCGTAATTCTGGGCACATATAATTCCCTAAATATCTTCCAGTCCCTGAGTGACCTTCCACAACTTCTCCGCGGCTTTAATCTATACGCGTATCGATGGATCCTTGGTGCGATTCCTATGACCGCGTAGAACAGAACACGGTGACTAAAAGAGGCCACGAACTCGACTTCTAAGAAAAAAAAAACAATTTTTACTTTGCTCGTTGCTTCGAGACAACTGTAAATAAAAACACCATTAGCACGCGTGTAATAGATGTTCGGTACCGATTTCAAGAAAGTTTCCTTTCCATTGTAAGCTAAATGATATCCAACCAAGTGAAGACCAGCAAGGATTTTTCAAAATAGATATTTTCATTTCCCATCAAAACTTTATGGCTTTTCGTTAAGCTCTCCACCATTTTGAATCTGATAATTTTCGCGTGCGTTTTGCTTTATGTTGTCTTCTTATCCATTATTTATTCTCTGGCTATCTTTTCCCCAATATCAGTCCTTCTCTGTCTCGAACTCTCAATCTAAGTCTCACTTTTTCATAATCATCTTTTCTGTCTCTCTTTACTTTCATACCCTCTCTCTTTCTAACAATCACTCTTTCCCTCCCTCCCCCTCTCTCTCTCTCTCTCTCTCTCTAACACAAAATTTTTCGATTTTTCTTCCTCTATGATTCATAACTCACTTAACATTCTGTCAGTTATTCGGTAAATCAACTCTTGCCCTTTATAATTACTGTTATTACAGAAGAGAAACTGACGATGTTAAATCTTTAGGATACACTACTATTATGGTCCAGGTTAGGACCAAGGAAGAACAAGATGAACACAAGAATAGAAATAACGAATGTATATTACACGAAATAATAATACAAGATGTGGAAGGTGTTAGTATGACTGTCAGTCTGGTTTGGAGTGAACTACTATCGGCACGACTCGATTCGGTATCTAGCCAACACCCCACGAGGGTTGAATGTGGCAGAAGGCCGAGTTTAACGATGGTTTCCCGAGCCCGTAGGCTCGGCCAAAAATTGCCCGTAGAACCCGTATAAACGTGATCGGGTTGGTCAACCTCCCCGAACGTGACTCTGCCCTTCGGCGGAGCCTCGTCCGGGTTCCTCTCTGCTCAGTGGCAGAGAGTTCGACCGTCAAGCCGAGAAGCTCGGCTTGATTCGACCTTCTCTCTTGAGAGGCGTAGTATACATAGTGTTAGGAAGAGTTCATTCTGTAGTTATAGGTAAGAACCCATGACAACTACTATACAGGATGATTAAAACGTAACTTTACATTTTAAAATAAACATTATTTATTAACTATAATTTTTACAAGAAATGGATATCAAATGAAAGCGCTTAGCATAAGTTTTTTATTTAAAATTCGAAATGGGCACCAGATTTCACAACCAGATCTCGATTCGCCCAAGAATCGCATCAACTGATTTACCAGGAACTCATGTAGAATGGAAGACATAATTTCTTATATTCTCCCTTCAAGTTCTTCCAAAGTTTTGGTTTGCTATACTTGACTTGATCCTTTAACCAACCCTAAAGTATAAAGTCACAGAGTGTTAATTTAGGACACCTACTTGGTCACTCATACATAAAATATGGAATTACTTTTCAATCACCCTGTATATACGATAAATATACCTAGTTGCACCTTAAAATGTTTATATTTGAAATATTTTTTAAAAAATTGATGATATTTACAAGCATCTCAACAATTGTAGAAATAAATCTATTGAATTTAAGCGTACTCCTAAATTTGCTACCAGATCTCGACGTTTTACTGTTGAAATACCTTTATGTAACTGTAAGTTCTATTCTAATAGTTTCTTCACTCGCACTTATCACCTGTGTAATTCCCACCTGGTTTCTTACTTCCATGCCACCTACAATTTTCAAAAATGTAAATGCAACATCAATTTCCATCTTCTATCGGTCCTGTATATGACGATAAACTGGATCCAGCAACAAGGCCTCTGATCTGGACATTGGTTGTTTTCAGGAGACCATCTTTTAATTGCCGTTGTTAATGGTCCACCCTGACCCGGAGGTGGTAGCAGCTGTTAGGGTCCCACCTACGAACAAATAGTGAACACCCAACAAAAAACAAAACACCACGAAGGTATAAAAATAAAATATCTGTCTTTAACTCCGAAATGAGTTATTTTCATTATTTACATTATTCGGAGTGTTATTCTCATTTTCAACCCCGCATTCATGAGGTTTCGGCTATTCTACGCCCCGGCCTTCTTCAGGTCATTGAAATTTCGAACCGAACACTTTCTTTCGTCAAACTAGGTAGATTTTCTAGTTCCACGTGACTTGCATCTTCCGGATATCTCAGTTATTTCCCTTTAGCTGAGCTCTTCAATTTCTGGCCCACCAATGTTGTAACCTGGTACTGAACTCCAAACTTTTTGCCTCTAGTTACCGGATCTAACAAATGCCTTTATTCACTAGGCCATGTTTCCTTGAGAAATTCCACTCACCTTAAGATGCATGGGTCGTACAATGAACAATACGCTGTGAATATGGTAATGAATATGAGCCTGACATTTCGAATAATGTAAATAATTTAAGTATAAAAATACATTTTTATACTAAAATACCAGCAATTTTTTATATAAAAACTATTTTTTTTATGCTTATACGTTTTTTTTATAGATACAAATATTTAAGTAAATGCTCTGTTTATTAACGATATTTACCGGCCTGAATGTCCGAGATATTTTCATCGAAAATATGCGTCCTCCGACCGGAATCGAATCTGTATCCTACACGGAACCCTCATATAGCCTGACGTGCATTTGCCTATTGAGCCACAGAGGAGCGTTTCGGTTAGCAAGGTCGATTTTACTGTTTTTCAACTACAATTTTCCATGATTTTCTCTCGTCGATTCATATGTGCTCGATGAGTATCCGAATGTAAACAAATGACGTCACAATTATTTTAAGGCTATATGACGTTTCCGTATAGTATATAGGTTCGATTCCTGTCGCAGGACACAAATTTTCTATAAAAATTTCTCGGACATTCAGGCCAGTGAATGTCGTTAATACTGTTTATTATAAACAGATCATTTACTTAAACATTTGTATCTATAAAAAGAACGCATAAACATAAATCTTAAAATAATTGTCCATTTCATCCATTACAAACAATATATATTTATACTAAAATTGCCAATTCAAAAGCACAATACTCAGCAATACATTTTAAAGTAGAATTACCAACAATGCATTTTATCTGTAGATGAAGGCGTACAATTACATTCAAAATATATTCAGTTGAAGCCATAAAATTGACTTCAAAATAGATTTCGGCATTAAATAAGACATAGAAATGTTATGTCACAAAACATAAACCAACCAACCATCTTCTGACTTCATAAGCCTGTTCTTTTATTGCCTTTTCTCCCTAACAATTTTTAATTTCCTCATATCCTACCACACTCAATAACTCATTGCAACTTAGTGGCTTTATTGCCTTGCTTGTCGCGAAATGATTACAACAAATAATGCATGGAAATTAAATTTGGGGTATTCGAAGTTTACTATTAACCATTGTATGTGGAACTTTCTTCCGTTTTCTTGCTTCCCTACCGCTTATAGTCTTCAAAAATGTAAATGTAATCGCCATCATTTGTCTTCCTGAAACTGTTCTTTCATTGTCCTTTCTCCTTACTAAAATCTTCTCGTTCTCTCGCTCCCAGATACTTATTGCTTCTCAGTTGTATTATTAATTAGATTATAAATTCAGGGAAGATTAATGCCACTTCAACTTTTATTATTACGAGCTGATTACTATGCAAATTCCAAGAGTCACTCAAGGTAGGGCGTTACTGAATGCGGCTGTTGTGTTGTACATAGTAGGAGACAGTAATCAGTGCCGATTATGAGGATATGTAGGAAAGAGAATGGTTGACTCAAGACTTGAAGATGTTAAGTTTATAGCTGTCGAGGAAATATCTACTCGTGTGTTTTTACCGTAGATTTAAATTCTATAAAGCCGTCTATTGTCCACGTTGCCCGATACAAATCTTCAAAGAGAACAGATTAAAGGAGTAACAACCAGAAGACTTTAGGTATTAATCCGCTATAAATCTTGTAATCCGTTTAGCGAGATGTACGAGGATAAGTAAAAAAAAATTAGCCACCTTTCGCCATAAGATCTCTTTAGGTTTGCCACCCAGCTATTCTATCGACGGGAGCTTATAGTTAGTAATAATTTGATCACGTGATCGAAGCTGAGCCTTGATCGAGCCAGTTTTTTTTTTTTTTTTTGCTGCTGTTACAGTGTAAACATGGTCTCTCCGCTAGCAGTATGCACCAAACAGGAACAAAGAGCAGTGATACAAATCTGCTGACAAAATACTACCTCATCGATGATAACTCACCATTACCATCTCTTTCTTTTCTAAATCTTCGTTTCAATATGGGGAGGTGGACGAGTGCCCTATTTATTCTTTGTGCATTAGGTCATTGTCGCCGTATTGTGTTAAATGCCTCCGATGAATTTCAGATCCTGACTAGAGTAATCGGTTCAGTGCTGTCGGTTCCTGTCTGCTGCACACAACTAGCGGAGCGGCCATGCTTACACTGTCACAGCAACAACGAAACTGGCGCAATCAAGCTCAACATACGATCACCTGACCACAATAGCACCAACTATAAGGACACATGACCAGCAAGCAGTGTGACTGAAATTTTAGCTATGGCTAAAGTGTGGATATTTTTTTTATTTACCATCGGGTCTGAGAGGGGAAAGCGATGAAAAGAAAGAAATCTCAGCGAAACAAAATCTCCTGCGATGAATTTGAAATCGGAAAAGGAAAACCGTTTATTTTATTTTTTTTTAAATAAATTAATGATTAAAAGTTTAAGGAGACTTAACAATATCTAGGAGACATCAAATTTTAAATAATATTAATAATAATAATAATAATTCCAGGTGTTTCGCAACTGGGGTTAAACGTCTATGTGTTTCTACACATACTTTGTAGATATTTGAAGATTTTAGTTAAAAAGAAATTATAATCAATCCTATATAAAGAGACATATTTTCAAAAGATTTAATTGAAAACAAAAACATCCTCAATGAATAGCAATAGAAAAAAGAAAAACAATGAAAAATTATAGGTTCTGGTTTGTCACTTATCAGAGTTCAATCGGGTAAATAGAATACTGTGCACAACGATAAAAAAAGTTGGAAAAATGGGTTTTTTTTTACAGTAAGGTTCACCCTTTGCAAGGACCAGGAGCCACTCTAGGCAGACGGTTACTTTAGGAGGCAATATGTGCGGATAGAAGTGGAAGATAACGACTAACCCTAGCTATGAACAAGTTAAATCGTAGTGATCGAGAAAACTTCCCCTTGGGTGTCGGTTCGAGTAGATCTTACTTTTCAGCAATGGAATACGGCGGGAATATCGGTGGTTTGCTACTATTTAAGTGAAAAAAAAAATCATATATACTGACAAATGTATACTCACGCTATCAAGAGATTTCATTGCGGCCCAACAGATATTCCTTTTCTGTACACAAAGAAGTTTATCTCGATTTAATAAGTTGTCTCAAGAATTTTTGTCTTAAACTTCTTGACACATTATTTGTTTTGTAGAATAAAATATTGTTTGTAATATATTTTTCGTCTTAACATTTATTGTGGACGTATAATCCTTGCTCCAACCTCCTCTTCTTTTTTCCGATATGTCTGTTTGTATAGCATTGAAAATTTAAATACATTTATTAATCATACCTACAGTCTGAGCTCTGTTTGCTTAATATAACTTGATACCAGCAAAATAATATATTATTTTTAGTTTCAATAAGAGTAGGGTTAGGGGTAAGATTATTATTATACAAATAGCACAATGGTTAGAGTCTCAGACCGAGAATTTGGTGAGCCGAGTTCTAATTCCGGTTACATTTATTTTCGAAAAAATAACGCAAAAAAATCATAAAACCATCTCCCATCCAGGCTAAACTGTACTCCCTAGCCATCGTTGTCAATCAGTCTAGGAGAAGGACTACTTTGAATTTAGAACCACATATTTCTTAATAATACAAAAGCGGAGGAAAGATTATGGAGTGTACAGTTAACTTGGATTCGAATCTGTGGACGCTATGATTTCGATTGATGCCGAGGAGGTAATTTGGTGGGTTGATAATACGCGATGAAACTAACATTTTTCATTTCTCATATAAGTGTGTCCTGAAAAATTTAATAATATCTTGTTTTAAAAAGGAGAGCAAATTTTATTATGAGATGATTTTCTTGCAAAATAAATGCTGACATTGTGTATGCGAAACTCGGATGGTTAATATAAATTTCATTGTGAAGAAAATGACTTGAATAACAAATATGCCGTAATGTCTGAGTGATAATGGAACTTTTGGAAAAGAGATACTGTGGTTCTTCAGCTTTCTTAAGACGCACAGAAAGGTTGTGATTTAGAAGGGACTGTGTGTTGATGAACATATGCTTTCAAAATACTGTTTAATATTTGGTAGACATCAACGTATTCTTGATCACACGGGAATTCGCAGATTACAGACTTCATCTCATTAGCTAAATCCATCTACTTATCTATTCATCATTTACTTCCTATATAATTCATTTATGATTTCTCTCTTAATATAACAAAGCATTATTTCATAAAATGATATCCCAAGACATGTACAGCGGCTCGATGGTTCAATTTGAACCCTCTTGAAGTTTAGCCTGGTCGACAGACTCCTGGAAAAGGCAGTATTAATGGTAGAAATGTTGGCATAACAACATCAAAGTTGAGGATAACAGTCGGAACGTAAATAATGTAAATAATCATTTATTTTCTTTTTTATATTTTGTCAAGTATATTTCTTTATATATTATAGTTTACTCTCCCTTTCTTTCTATCGCGGTATATTTTCGCTCGCTCTCTCTCTCTCTCTCTCTCTCTCTTTCTCTCTCTCTCTAAAATATATATACATATATATATATATATATATATATATATATATAATATATATATATATATATATATATATATATATATATATTTCGATACTATATGCATATATATATGTGGGTATATGTGTGTGTAATACATATATATATATATATATATATATATATATATATATATATATAGATAGATAGATAATTATTGATAATATTAGTGGTAAATATACACATATATACACACCATGGAATATTAGTGTTTAAGTCTTTTTATTATATATATATATATATATATATATATATATATATATATATATATATATATATATATGTGTGTGTGTGTGTGTGTGTGTATGCACATTTCATTGAATACGACAGACAAGGTGTTTTATTTATTTTTTCATACAATTTCTCATGCGATCTCATTTTTTTTGGGTGGGGGGATGATAAATTATATAAAACTGTCGGAATGTGCTTTCTAGCCGAGCGCTTTCGGTTATACATTTAGCCATTTTCAAAGATTAAATATTTTAACTGTTAAATAAGAAATAGGTGCATGTATGTTTTATAAAACGTTTTCATTTTTCAAAACACGTTTAAGATATTGTGTCCATGTTCAAAGTTAATATTATTAAGTGTTGTTTTTTGGGGTGCTTTTATTAATTAGGTTTCCATTATTTTTTGCCTTTTTTTCCATGTAGATGATGCTATTATATTAGTGATGTCAACAAGCATGTTACGAATAGTGTCCGGTAGGTCTCGATGAATATTTAAATGAGATCTATTTGAGCTATATCCAGAAAGAGTGAGTATGCGTGTTAAGTAAATGTATTCCTGATCAATCAAAATTCGTAAATAATTGTATAGCTTATATATATATATATATATATATATATATATATATATATATATATATATATATATATATATGTATGTGCAGCCTAATTATTATATTGAAGAGTGAAAGATTTTAGAGTCGCATGAAAATAAGTGGATACAACGTCTAAAAACAAAATATCCTGCCGGGCTAAATGACAAATTTAACAATATATAGATAGTAGTATGAATATATAACTCAACAAATCAAAACCTACCCACATTTCTCACCCACACAAGACAGACAGGCTTACGGAGGTGTGGAGGCCTCACACTTAGACACTCACCCACACGAATATACACACTTACACACATCATACGCACTCACTCCCTAATGAGCCAAATAATAACACACACCCACAGCAATACACACGCTTACACATATCATACTCACTCACTCCCTAAGAACAAATAACACACACAAAAAAACTAAACAGAGACACATCCCCTCACCAAGTCCAATAAAACTGTCAAACTGACCAGAGAATTCATAGCAGCATGTATCTATCCAGCTCTTATCTCAAATAACAACTTAAAAGAGACTGTTTGACCAACACAAGGAATGTTAAAAGATTCATCTTAAAAGATAAAAAAATAAAAAAAACAAATGAAAACTACAGACAAAAGTTCATTTTCTCCATTAAGACATTCATTTCTGTAGTTTAGTGCTAGCAGCAAGCAGAAATATTTCTCCACCCGATGATGGCCATTTCGGCCGAAACGAGTCGAGGAATCTGAATGGAATAATAATAAAAAAAAAAACGAAAGAATATCAATCTACAACCCAGTGTGTCTGAAGATTTTAATTTTTTAATTTTTTTATTGTTCAAAAAAAAAAAAAAATATATATATATATATATATATATATATATATATATATATATATATATAAATATATATATATATATATATCCAATATTGTCCACTTGCTACATTAAGTTTGAACCGTTTTACCTTAGCACTGGGTAAAGATATTTTACTGAAATTCTACGAGCTATTTATAACACTATTGGACTCTACTTTTACTATCCAAGCTTAACAGAAGTATCGTGATTAAATCGATCATAAACGAAAATGCCATGTTCATCATTAATTAATCATAGCTAAGGATAGGATGCTCATGAAGGATTTCAATAAAGTTTAAACATATATATATACATATATATATATATATATATATATATATATATATATATATATATATATATATATATATTATTCTGAACTCGTTACCTCTAAGTTGAAATGATCTTTCTTCATGTTGTAACCTGATCCAATTTCCCTCTCTACTCTTCCCTCTTTTTTAAACTTATTCACCCTTCTCCTGATAGCACTTGATTAGACTTTGAAAATAGCGAGAGTATGAATGTTGATACAATTACTGAAAGCCTGAAGGATTGTTTCCTCTTACCATTGCTCAGCTGAGAAGACAGTGGGTCTGACACAGAACGATTTTTAACTGTTCTCTTTCTAGCTGAATATCTCAAAGAGTTTTTCAGTGATTCTGACGACAGATGGTGTCAAGATGGCTAAACATCTTATCTGAAAACCAGAAAAAAGTAACTACATTAGTTTAGTGGCTTTTTAGATATTCAAAATTTTGTGGAATGGAGAATTATCCCATAGTGTTACACTTTTTGCACAATTTGGCTTTAGCACTTGATATATATATATATATATATATATATATATATATATATATATATATATATATATATATATATATATATGGATAGATAGAGATAGATAGATAGAAAGATAGATAGATAGAAAGATAGATATAGATATAGATATATATACAAGTGAGTTGGAATCCCGGCAGATGTTCAAGACAATAGTTATATTGAGAGTAGAGCGGTTCATCATGACTGAATAGAATACAGGTGTTTAAGGCTAGATCACGTTGAAGCACCAGCTCCCGTACGAAGTTAAGCACTATTAAAACTGGTCAGTACTTAAATGGGTGACCGCTTCGGAATATCACGTGCAGTAATCTAGGATCTGTGGACGGTGTAATGGATAATGGTTGGTAATTTTTAATCGAACAACAGAGTTCCAATTCCCATTGGGTTCGTTATATTCAATTACGGGCAAATACTCTTTGGAAAAGAATGAATTCACTTTTTCTCCCCTCAGGTATGGGTTAATTAGTAATACTTGCATCGCTAGAACCATTATTATCTCAAAAATATTGTTACAATCTGAAAATAATTTCTGGCTTTAAATAACCTACAAAGGGTTGATAAGCCGGAGAAAACCAATCAATCAACCAAATACTGATTTGCTACACAGTCCTCTTTTAGATTTATTTACATTTTTTTGGAATATAAATATATAGAAACAGTCGTGGTCACAAAGTGAGGGAATAGTTTATATATAAATTATTATACAGTATTGATCCCCCAATTAATATCCTATATATACTTTTTTTTGTTTCTTTATCAAATTATGATTAGGTATGAATCCACCATTCCCACCACCCCCAGCTATAGTTTTTTTTGTAAGACTTATATCACTATTTATATCTCAAAAATCAAATTCTTACAAGGTAAAAATATTTTCTGGCTTTAAATAACCTGCAAAGGGTTGATAAGCCGTAGAAAAAGAATCAATTAATGAAACAATCAATCAAATACAGTTTAGTTACACAAGCATATTTTACATTTATTTATATTCTCTGGAATATAAGTATTAGGTTGGTGCAAAAATAATGACGTAATAATGCCGTTTTTGTGCGTTAAAAAATAGGTCAAAAAACGACATTATTACGTCATTATTTTTGCACCAACCTAATATATAGAAATTATCGCAACACCAAATTGATGGATCAGTTCATATATAAATTATTATATAGTATTAAAAATATTTTCTGGCTTTAAATAACCTGCAAAGGGTTGATAGACCGTAGAAAACAAAACAAACAATCAATAAAGCTCAGGGACTCCGCTGTGACGATGAAAGATAGCTTGATTTTGGAGGTATTGAATTTTATATTCCACTTCCTAATGGCCACAATATATTGACTTACCACCTAATCTTCCTTAGATATCTGGGAATGCGTTTGATTTTATTCCCTGTGTCAACAAGGGTAACAAGTCTTATGTTCAATAGAATAGCTGTCAAGCGATATGACAAAGAGAAATTATAAGATTAATTAAATGTGTGCGATATACATCAGCATTGGCAACGCAACCTGACCTGTAAACTCGTGGATAGAATAATTCTATATAAACAGACATATTTACAAAAGAGAAGATGCAATTGAAAAAAGCAAAATGTTGCCACAATAAACATCGATACAAAAAAAGAATAGAGAAACAAAGCACATATTCCAAACCGTTGAGCAGTTTTCGTTCATCTCTTATCAGAGCTCAATCGAGGAATTACAATATTGTGTAAAACAACTCCAATAAAATGGCGGGGGAATGAGGAGAAAAAAACAGAGGTAAATCAATAATATAAGGACATAAGTATTGTCGACGTCGTTAGCTTTATCTCTTATCCAAGAATTTAATTTCTTCTTTGCCCATCGTTTCCTGTGTGATGATAGCGTGGATGACTACATTCTCCGCCAACGTGCTGGTTCAGGTTCTAGAAGCTTCCAATTTCAACAAAACCTGATCCCGTCATCTATTCCCTATCATTGTTTGGGTTTGCAATCAATGGTCTGCTGAAGCTTTGTACTATCAAAGGTGAAACTCCTGTCTCACGTACCAAACGTCATATGGATGAAGTTGTCTCTTTTCTAATTGGACTCTTTAGCTCCAATCTGAAACGATGATCTCTCTTCTTCTTGTCACCTGTTCCAGTTCTCCTCTCTACTGTTCCCTCTTTTTTAAACTTATTCGCCGTTCTCCTGATGGCTCTTGAATGGACTTTGAAGATGGAAGCCAGAGTAGGTATGTTGGTACAATTACTGAAAGTCTGAAGGAAAATTTCCTCTCGCTATTACTCAGTTGAGAATCCCGGCAGATTTTAGCGATTTCGCTTTGCGATCAATGGTTTGGTGAATCTTTGGACTGACTAAGCTGAAACTTTTTTCTTGATTTGAGGTGAAGGAATATCAGAGTTGACGAAAGTGCCGATAGCGTGATTTTTTTTTTTAAGTTAGATGTGAACTTTCCATGACCTTCTGCGGCTCATATGGAATGAGGCATATATAATCCAGTACTGCAACGGACAGCCGCTGACTGTTATAATTTCGAGCGGCGCCTTCTGTAGCATGTCTGTCATGCGTAGCCCTTTTCATCCGCTGGATAAATAAGTATACATTGGCATATATATACTATAAACAGATCACACTGAGACCGAAGAACAATTCCTTTTGGTTAAAAAATGATTTTCTCGATCTAATAAAATTTGTCCCAAGACCTTTTATTAGGTTGGTGCAAAAATAATGTCGTTTTTTTCACATATGTTACTATGTGAGAAAACGTCATTATTTTTGCACCAACCTAATATTTGATTTTATTTCATGTAACTTATTTTCCATTTATCGTGGCTGTATATACTTCCGTCCAGTGTTTTTTCTGATATGTCTTTTTAGATAGCACTGATCATTTAAATATGTTCATGAATAAAGATAAACCTTACATTTAGGCTATGCTTGGTTTGCATAAGTTTCGAAATCATGTTGTCCTCTCTGAAGGAGGCGTGCATCGGAAGAAAGGCCATTAGCCTGACGAACATAACGGTTCGAATGAACCAGTATGCTACAGAATGCGGCAGAAATACCCCCGAGAAATATCTAGCACATAATGGCAAGACATTAGCTACAGAATGCGGCAGAAATACCTCCGAGAAATATCTAGCACATAATGGCAAGACATCAGCTACAGGATGCGGTAGAAATAATACATTTTGAACAGTGTGACACTAGTGAACTTAGGCAAGTGGCAATGGTACCCTGATCAAACCAATATCTTTGGTGGTATTTCGACCGCACCCTGTTCTATGATAATTCGTCATTTCGGAAAAGCAAACAGAAGCGACAGGGGATGACCTTTCCACGTAAAGATATAATTTGAGCTTAATTGAAGGATTTTTTTCCTTGAACCTTGATAATATTCTATTGAGTGATTGTTTACATGACAATATATTCATATGAAAAGGTCTTTTTATAAAATACTCGGAGTATTAGAATGTAGATTTATTTTTTTGTTGGCCGCAGAACACGAATCGTTTTAAAGAAAACCCTGTTGTCAAACTTCAACAAATAACTAATTATAAAAGTATTTATTTGACCATCATAGGTACATAGCTAACGAACTAGTCCGTCAGATTATTACTATATTTTAGTTCACCTGTTTATCTACATATAACCTCGCGTTAGGTTATGAGTTTAATTCGCAATAATTTATTTATAAAATACTTTATTGTACGTTTCGATAATTATTAAATTTCATTATATTCATAGTTTTAAATTCTCATTGATCATTTGGCTGTACGTTTATAATCTTAAATTATAATTTGTTTCAAGTGGGTTTCGTATTGGAAATTATATCTTTAGATTTTATTATAAAAGTCATGGCTGGTTGTCAACGCGCGACAATTACTATTTTCAACCGAATGCGGTGACTAGACATTGCTGTTATACGCCCAGACATATGGATAGGTTTAATTAATTTTGGATGTGCTGTCGAAATGGATGTTATGCAATTTACCTTTCTTTCTTTCTTTCTTTCATTGTTAGCGACTCTCATTATGTATTTATTTCTATGCTAGGCCAACTAAGGAGATCCCCATGCCCTAGCATATGTGCCGATTCTTTAGACGTCTAACTCTCCAGTGTTCATCCTTTTCTTGTATTTCTACTTCATTGCACAGCGGCTGATGACTATAGTCCTGATAAAGACCGGACGGCACAACCGTCGAAACGTTGTTATAACACAATAATAGTCCAAATATAAATAGTAGTAAATAATGATAATTCCTCATCCGAGAAATTCACAGATAAATTAAATGAACGCTTGATGATCTTTTATTGGTTATGCCGAGAAGTTCTTCAAATGAATAGTTCGCCAAATCCAAGGACCAAACTCCACTTCAGGTCTTTCTGGAGAATTAGTGTGATATATACAAAACAGAGGGAAGTGTCAATGAAGGTTACCAGGATATAGATGATCGATAACAGTTGACTCAAGAGTAGAAGAGGTTAAAATTTAAATAGTTGGAATTTTGATTGATTAGCTTTTTTACGGCTTATCCATCTTTTTCAGGTTATTTAAAACCAGAAAATAGTTTGAGATCGTAAATAAATTTTGGAGAAAATAATCTTCTACTTATACAACTCTTACTAATTAACCCATAGCTGGGGGAGAAGATATGAATTCATACCTTTCTCAATGGTATTTACGCGTAAATGAATATAATGAACCCGCCTAGAATTGAAATTAGTCACTCCTATTACCAATTCGGTTATTCATTACGTAACCCACATATCCAAGTTTACAGCACTTAGAATGCTCAAGTGGTCACCCATCTAAGTAGTGACCAGGTTAGACGTGCTTAAATTCGGTAATCCTACGGGTACCGGTGTTTTAACGTGCTGTTGCTGTAAACCTGTTGGCTTTGGGGAAGCGTTCACAAAGTAACGATTCCAAAAAATAATGATTTTTGGAAAGAATCTTTCCTGGTGAATATCCTTCATATTATAGAAATACGATTGGCAACTCTACTCTGTGAATGTCGCAATGCTGGTTTCGGTCTGAGCTGGTGACACTCTAAGATGACTTTCGTCTGCGCATTTAATATGGAAATAGCTATAGAGTAGCTATCGGCTTGCGAAATTGCGTTTGTGCGGGGGAAAATTATTCATCCCTTATAAGGCTGCGTAAGCGTAGCTTCACTGTTTCACAATGACGAAAGTATGTGACACCCTGTTCATTCACAATCGATCGAGCGACCATTACACCATGTTGAAGCGCCCAGGGCAATCCCGATATGTTGATTTTCTAAAAGTAACTTAGATATGGCACAATCCGAAAAATATGGGATACTCAGTGTGGATTGAACTCACTATTCATTCGTAACTGATCTAGCGAGACAAGCTTACACCACGATGAAGTTCCCAATGTCATCCAGGTATAGCGATTTTCTAAGTGTATCGTGGGTGTGACACAAGGCCGAAAGTCTGGAGCACCTTGTGATGATTGAACTCACTATTCAGTTATAATAGATTTAACAAGATTTTCTAAACATAGCTTAGATGTAGCAAAAAACAGAAAGTGATTAACAGCTATTGAGGATTTGACTCATCAAACATATGTTAAACTGGCAGCATGGCCCGGCGTTGCCCGTGCGTGATTCAAAAATCAATCGCTATCACTCGACTTAAAATATTTTTGCCCTTCCTTGCCCTTAAAGGGGTGCACTTTGCCGTGCTGATGTTGCTACATGCCTTACATCTTGCCTATCTCACACTGATAATTTTTTCTAAGCTCTATACTAAACATTAAATCAGTTACGAAAAAAGAAATAAACAAAATGAACACAAAACGATCAGCTTTAAAAAAGGACTCGTAACTGGAAAAACCGAATGCAAAAAGAATGTTAACAACAAATACTTTTTCACACCTAATCCAGTTCTGCGGAATCAGAATCTACGTTGAGTTTAAGCCAGCGAATAAGCCAATTGGAGTAAAGTACCATGCAGATTTAAATTTTTCCCACTTGTGAGGAATACAGATATCGATATTTTTTACAATGCTAGCATGCAACTAAACATTCATGTCAGTCAGCTGTTGGCTCTCACACTTGCCAATAGAATCTTCCTGCCTATTCGTGACAGCCACCTACAGGCTCTCACTCTGGCCAGTAGAAAATGGCCGAAAACTACATGAAAACTGCCGTAGAAGCATAAAAATGTATATTATTTCTACTCTCGATGGGAGTTGGGAAAATGCAAAGTCGGTCTTGGACTTCCCGCTAACTTGGAGCAAGTGCATGTAAATTTTGGTGCAAATCCGTCGAAAATTGCGGCCGTGCATTTGTTACACACACACACACACACACACACACACACACACATTCTGCCTTTTATAAATAGAGATGATCCAGCGAGACAACCTTTTACCCTAGGTCGAAGTGCACCAAGAGCTGTTGATATGTCTGACGATCATCTTTCGATCAGCATTCATTTTTATTGTTTCTTCTGTTTTTTTTTATAAGACATCATAACATTTTAATACTGTTTGAGGACATTTTGAATTTTATTTTTTGTAAAACATTTTAGGATCGTCGCAGGTTCTAAATGTATTCTGAAGCATAAAAGCGATGTTACCCAAATTTATTAAATTTAGATGCATATTAAGAGAAGAATTTCTCCTTTATATGCCGTGTTTCATCTGAACGTAGACAATGATGGCTTTCCATAAATTCAGGTACCTTGTAGCTCTTAATAAACTTTATCATTCTGTTATTTTTCCTAAAACTTATTCCACCATCCATTTACTCATGTTCACTATGTATATTGTGCGTTGTTTTCTTTTATCCCCCTTGCCCTCGATCTGTCCCGTGAGTATCAGATTTTCCAAGCCTAATTATGTTTTCAAACAGGAAATAATTTGTCAGAAGAAAGGAGATGATCTCTCTTTTCAGGCCACTCATTTCAATCATGTATTTATATGGCTTGTGGCAAGTTTTGCTTCTGTGCGTGAAGATCAAATGTCAGAAACTGAAAAGATAAAAAAAAATAAAAGTTCCTTCTCGTTTTGATTTGCCTCGATGGAAAAATAATCCGAAACACAGTTTCCATATATATATAAACAAACACACTATTGGTCTAAAAGTAGAAACCCAGTTTCCATATATATAAACAAATACACTATAGGTCTAAAAGTAGATATCAAAATTCTTGTTGACCAATACTAATGGTAATGTCAAAACCAAATCTTTTCAAACGGGAAGCATTTAGTAGTAGGCTGACGGATATATCACATTGAAATACAGGTTCACGAAGTTACAGAAGTTAAGCAACCTCGAGCCTGCTCACTACCTAGATGGACGATGACTTAGGAATACAAGTCGCTGTAAGATTGGATGTTCAGGTAGTGTAATGGATAACGGATTGGAATTGGAAATCGGATAGCCGAGTTCCAGTTCCAGTCGGGTTCATTGTATTCACTTACGCGCATATTCCTTTGGGAAAGGTATGAATCCATCTCTTCCCTCCCTCTCTATGGGGTAATTAGTAAGACTTTTATCACTTAGTTATTATTACCTCCCTCCTAAATATTGTTAGAATATAAAATATTTACTGGTCTTGTATAATCTGCATAGGGTTGATAAATCCTAGAAAACGAATCAATAAAATAAACAACATTTTCTAAAAAGTAACCGAACAGCCTTACGGCCGGTCATTAATTTATAAAAATTCTACCTATTAAAAGAGTTTCTTCAGCAAAAAAATCTTTTCACCTCCATTAATTCTTATCGCACTTAAATATATATATAAATGTGAGTTTTCCTCCTAACATTTTATTTCGGATAGTGTGGAAAGACAATATATTGATTATGTCTTGACTTTTCCCTTATAATTACAAGTGCTATCAATTTTAGTTGTCACTCCTGTTGGAATTCTTCAAATTGTATTTTTTTATTCTTTTTGGTAAAATTTTTTGATTGTGATTATGTAGCGCCAGTATATCAAGTTCTTATGAAGATTTTTCTAGATTGTCAAAGGATTAATCACTTTGTCAACCATGAAAGCCAAAAAAAGAACCAATCGTGGAGAGAAGAGATTGGGATTGTAAAAAGAAAGCGTTTTAAAAAAACAACGAATAACGATTGTCTCCCGATATATATGTACTATTTATATATAGACTATTGCTGTAATCTTTTTGTTCAGGCCGTAGTGCTCTCCGGCCTTAATCACGTTTTTGTCGATCCAGGAAATCTTCAGCAAATTATGGACAGAAACCTTTATTTAATCTAATGCGGTAGACTGGACTCATTCGACTGCCCAAGGATATGTCCGAGTGGATTGAAGCGTAGGTGACATGGTGGTTAAGAGTACAAACCCTGGGTTGGACAGTTCGTACTTGAACTCAGTGGATATGAGAAACAACAACAACTCCAATAAAGATGGGAACAATAGTACGAATGTAAATATTGTAAATAATGATTATTCCTCATCAAAGAAATTCAGATAGCAAATAAATGACGTTCCAATAACTTGGACCTATATTAAATGTGAAATAATTTTAAGTGTCTAATGATTTTTTTTCTTTTATTTTCATACGTAACAATTCGCAATTTCAACCATGGAAAGATTAACAATCAAACAACATATTAAAGTTTCAAGAGGGCAATTGGTAAAATTGTTCTTAAATTCAAACAAACTGCATCTGTGGCACATGTGAAAAAAAAACGTTGCTTGCTCGTTTACGCCGTTCAGCTGAAAACATTGCTAAGGTGCACGAGAATGTGTCCGAATATCCCTCTATTCTTCATCGCACGTAGGAATCGACCCTCCACAACATTACATTGTTTCCAATTGCACTCTTGGTTGGTGGATTATGTTGAACAAAAAAAACGCGCAGTGCGTAAAATGCATTTCTGTTTGAACGTCCACTTTTGTAATAGGCTTCGATAACTTTAACACGTAGTTTGACTTTTAATCTTTCCATGGTTGAAATTGCCAAAGACTTAAGTTGTTAAATCTGAACGAAAAAGAGAAAAAAATCATTAGACACTTAAAATTAATTCACATTTAAAATCAGTCCCTTTATATATATTTTTTAAATTTATTATATTTATTGAATAAGCGTCCAGAGGGTTTGTAGAGAAGCCAGTTTGGATACTGTAATAAAGACTGGCATTGAATATGTGCATTGAATATGTGCACAGGTAGGCGGTAGTCAATGTGTTTAGGCTGTGTCAGTAGTGACTCCTTTGAAAAGGTGCAGAGTTTACAAGAGCATAATGCAAGTTCCTTTTCCATCGTTGTCGAAAGTGCATTAAAAAATGTGTATAATTCGTTTATCTAAAGGTGTCACTGTGTTCGCTGAATTTTTTGTTTTTCCTGTAAAATCACATAAACGTAATATATATATAAGTGATCACGTTGAAACACCAGCTCCCGTACGATTACCTAAATTGATCGCTATTAAGCCTGGTCAGTACTTAAATGGGTGACCGCTTCGGAATATCACGTGCAGTAATCTAGGATCTGTGGACGGTGTAATGGCTAATGGTTCGGAAATGTTAATCGGAAAACTGAGTTCCAATTCACTTACGGGCAAATACTCTTTGGAAAGGAATGAATTCACTTCTTCACCCCCCCAGGTATGAGTTAATTAGTAATACTTGTATCACTAAAACCATTATTATCTCAAAAATATTCTTACAATCTAAAAATAATTTATGGCTTTAAATAACCTGCAAAAGGGTTGATGAGCCGTAGAAAACGAATCAATCAATAAATGAATCAATTAAATACTGATTACCTAGACAGCCCTCTTTTAGATTTATTTACATTTTCTGGAATATAAATATATAGAAACTGTCGCGGCCACAAAGTGAAGGATCAGTTTATATCTAAATTATTATAGAGAATTGATCCCCCAATTAATATATCTAAAAAAGAATAACTTATATATCCAAGATACCAAGAAGAAATCACCACTTCTAAATTTATTAATTTACAAAAGACTTTCATTGATTACAAAATTAGTAGTGATAACTCCAACATAAATATATGCAATTCAACTTTAGCTTGTTATTTTATAGACAACGAAAGAAGCATTACCAATTCCTACTATAACAATATCTAGAATTTATCCCTCCTACCTATTCCATCGTATTACTATCCCCTATTCCCACCTTTATTCCCCCACCCCTGGCTCTTAGAACGCTTGCAAGATGATGTGCCTAAACTTTTGACCGTCGTTTATCGGCAAGGAATCTTGCCAGACTAGCCAGCATTTAAAACCCACATCCATCCTTCAAACTGCTATTAACAAGCATTATTGTTTCATCCCGAACCTTTTTGCTTTATGTGTATTTTTTTCTCAAACAAATAGTAAAACAGTAAGTGACGTTTCACATACGGCTTGCCTGCAAGCAGAATTGTTCACAACCATTTTCGGTTCTCACTCGTCAAGGTGCAGTCGAAATGAACCGAAGCGAAGTTGCAGTCGAAATGAACTGAAGCGAAGTTGCAGTCGAAATGAACCGAAGCGAAGTTGCATCTTTGTAGTTAGTAAACTGTTTTCGTTTGTATGATAAAATTATAATAAATAATTATCGCTCTACTATCGGTATCGAGCCCTCCTTTGGATTAATGCTGTGAAAGTTAGAATTTATATATTACTTTCGTTCTCATTGCATCGTGTATATATATATATATATATATATATATATATATATATATATATATATATATATATATATATATATATATATATATATATAATTGACGTATTTTTAATCCGACTTCAAGCGTTATTATAATGGGCACTTCACATTAATAAATAAGAACGGGACTTCTATTTCAAATACAATTTATCAATTATAATCAAATTTTAATATATATATATATATATATATATATATATATATATATATATATAAGTAGAGAGAGAGGGGGAGAGAGATAGACACATAAATTGATAGAGAGATATAGATATATAGATATATTATTTTTTTAAATTATTTATATTTGTGGGATAAGAATGTTTATAGCCATAGAGCGAGTTTGTAGAAGACTGTGTGGACATGAGAATCAACACAGCATTGCATCAAACGATCTTCTGACCAAGTATCGCGACACCCATTGCGGGGTTTATAAATAGGCTATTGACTATGTAGATAAAGGCAGGATATTAAGTCAAGTAAGAAACATGGTTACAATAACCCAAAGCATTCGCACTGGACAAAAGCAGCGATAGAAATACAATCAATAATAAATTAATGGCATGGCCACAGAGCAAAGATAAACGACACGAACCCAGTTTACAAAAACATACGAAAATTATATTCTTAACATACAAAAATTTATTTTACATAAATAAAATGTATTGTATGCCAAATGCTTATCAATGGCATGTAAGCAAATATTCAATGAAAATGAAATATATCTTTTTACAATTTTAAAATTATAATATATATAATTATGTAAGATGAAGAAAATTGGAAAAAATTTTCTGAATCGTTTTCAAAGAATAATTTGGTGCAATTTTCAAAGTAAAGTTCATGGTAACAGCGAAGAATAGATCAAGTGCACCAGCCAAAGACTTTTCCTTGATATAGAGCGGACTTTGTTGTTCCTTTCAATTCTCGTCTGGTTGTTGTCAAATTTCTTCAGTGTTGTTTTCTTTCTAGACCAGGGCGACGTGGATTCCTGCAACAGATATTCGCCGACTGCGAAAATCAAATCCAAGGCTCCCTCTTAAGTAACCTAGAGCTAGGATCCAAAAAAACTTTTTAGGAATTTTGAGGGAAAGCTATTTTTATTGATTTTGGATGAAAAGGAAAGGCAGCTGTTTTTCCAGAAATCAAAATGTATCAAAATTTCAAAATTAAGCGCAGCGTCTGCTTTCTCTCTGAAAGGCAGACGATGAACACTGAAGATTCTTGAATATCTTACGCCCCAACAGTGTTTCTGGGTAGTATAGGGACCAGACATCCAGCTGGGCTAAAATTAAGACCTCCCAAAAGAAGGATGAAACTTTTTATGGGCAACGGTTGTCCAGTACAATGGGATTGACTGGGCTCCACATCTACTAATACAACCAGTGCAGTGGTGACCTGGCATCTTTGGACAGAGAGTATCGTAGATTGAATAACGGCTATGGCGGATAATTCTTACTATGGAGTCAACGACATGGTGCCCATAACCAAGGAGAATTTTCAAGTTGTAGTCTATCGGTTGTGATTTAATCAGGAGTGGGGTGGCTTCAGCCAAATCACATATGTTACTATGTGAGAAAACGACATTAGTTTTGCACCAACCTAATACCTTCCAATGACACACTACGCATAAATGAACACATCTCCGACTTTCACCCCAGAAGTAACTGGTCAGTTGAAGAAGAAATTTTGAGCACACCGAGATGATGATGATGATTAGGAGAGGAGGGGAAAAAGTCTCAATGGCTGAAAATCTGTCTTACCATTTCTACATACGGTTATGAAATAAGAATACCTTTTTTTTACCCATACTGGTTGCCAACCAATGATAGAGAGAAAAGTCTGCTATGCTCTTTCACCGATATCTGAAGGAGAAAGAGATGGCTTCATACTTTTCCCAAGGATATACCGTATTTTCCAGCTTACAAGACGCTGCAGCTTCGAAGACGCTGCAGCTTCGAAGACGCACACTACTATTGGAAAGAAGTTTCTAAGAAAAAAAAATTAATTCTCGTACACAAAACATTCACCAAGCGTTCCTCACATACTGGCGCCAGGCATTCTTCCGATTTTGTTTGTATCGCGTTGACTTACTAGTCAAGAGCAGAAAGACTACCGTCGCTGCTAGGAAACAGAGCATATTTAAGCTTGTGGCCCGGCTCCAGGGAGATTTATAGTCTGTTAAATACTGAGGCTACATCATATGAAATGCAGAATTAGATAGATAGCCAAGATTATAGTGTAATAACTCAACATACCAATCCACGTCCTTATCAGTCAAATCAATTAGGTTACCGTCCAAGCTTACTTGAGACTGGGCGTTGCCTTACATTTGGCTTGGAAGACGCACAAGCATTTTGCAGGAACAAATGCGTCTTGTCAGCCGGAAAATATGGTATGTGTGAAAGTGAATGCAACAACCTCTGCAAAATTTCGATCCCGGCTCACGTATTTCTGGTTGTTACATTATTTTCACAATGAAACAATAACAGCAAATATTACTTTAGAAACAAGAAGTTGTATCGGAGAGAACGAGAGTCAAAAACAAACAAAAAATGAAATTTTTACTCCTTTTAATTATTTAAGTTATGTTTGATCATCTTTTGACATAGATCAATATAAATGCTCAACATGTCGTTTCCAAACTTGGCCAAATTGGCATGGCGTTTCAACGAAGCATACACATTAGTTTATCAATCTGCTTTGGGCAAATTATTGCGAGAAATAAGTTTTGACTTTTGATCTCGACCTTTGAAAAGCGAAGTTTGCCTCGAGCTCCGAACGCGCTCCATCGGTTCCAACGACACAGTTGTTCTGGAGGAGCTGTGTAACAATATTTAGAAACAAAACTGTGCAAAAGTTTGTTCGAGTTTAGGGACCCGAAAAATAAATTTTTGAAATAGATTATCAGGGAATATACGCAGAGATCCAGAAAAATGACACTCACATTCACAAAGAATCCATCGTAGACACGCATAGGACGTAAAAATATGCACATCTCAACGATAAAGAATTATGCGAAATTAATTAATAATAACAATTGCATTGGTTGCTCGAGAAACATTACCCAAAATTGAGGCGCCTATTGTACAAATGCAAGAGAGAAAAATACAGGATTTGCCGGAAGTGACCTCTCAGGTATCGAGTGTAGCATCAACAGAACTCACAGTCTCATGGTTTTGCCAGCGTTTGAACGAGACTCATGACAAGAGTTCCATGTATAAACGACTACCCCAGGCATGTGTCGGATTTATTGATTTTGAGTTTTTACGGCTTATAAATTTTTTGCAGGTTTAATAATGACAGGAAATATTTTTAAATTTTAAGACATTTTGGGACAAACTATTCATTTACTAATAAAAGTTCTACTAGTTAGCCCATCTTTGCGAGAAGCAGTCAACCCTTTCCTTTCCCAAGTGTAATTGTGCGTAAGTGAATATAACGAACCCGGCTGGAATTGGAACTCGGCTTTCCGATTTCAAATTCCGAGCCGTTATCTATAACACCACCCGCACATCCAAGCTTACATCGTCTGGTAATACTAAGCGGCCACCTACCTATGTACTGACCAGGCTTAACGTTGCTTTACTTCGGTGATCTTATGCGAACCGATATTTTAACGTGATATGGACGTAAGTCTGGGGATGATTTGGAGAGCCTCTCATATATCGCAGACAAGGATGTATGGTTCACGTTTCGGACGCGGGCTCCGGAGACACAGGGACACGCTCACAGACACACGCAAACAAACTGGTCCCGAGTATTTATCCCAACTTAACCTGTAGGTCTTAAAAATCATTCTTCCTCACATTTCACAGATTGGCTTTACAGAATCAGAAATAAATTACCAAATACAACTGTTCGCATCAAATGACCACAGCTAAAATGTGCGAAACTCTAAAAATATGGATGACACACATAACGAGAAGGGGCGGTAATGATATAATCAATATTTAGCCTTTCCACTCTTCCCTAAACAAAAGGTTAGTAAGGAAACGCCGATCTATATTTGAAAGAGCGATAACATGAGAAGTTTACTTTCCTGGAAAACAGTTTTAAGAGAAACGTTTTATAAATTTCAACGCTACCTTTTCAATCATTGTATATACGGCTATTGTCACTATTAAAAAATAATTCTGATAATTTTATTATTATATAAATGTGCGGTTATTTAAGTACATTGGTCTTTCTATAGCATGGAGTTGCCGAATAGTTTCTACAGTTTCGGAATATTCAGCACCTACATAGGGAATATCAGGTGCTGAGAGTTGGGATGTGCGTGTATGCAATGGTTAATGGCCCTGTATTGTTAATCTGAGAGCTGAGTTCCAATTCTAGTTGGGTTCGTTATATTCACTTACGTGCAATTAGCCGTAGAAAAGGTATGACTTCATCTCTTCTGTCCCAGCTACGGGTTAAATACTAAGTCATATGTTACTAAAACATTATTATCTCCCAAAAAAAACTTACAAACTTAATATATTTTCTGGCATTAAATAACCTGCAGTAGGTAGATAAGCCGTAGAAAACGAATTAATTAAAAAAAAACACAATTTCATAAGCAGCTGGCGTCGAATCTGTACGCATTAAACCAAGTTTTTGCTCACTTTAAATAGCCTCTCCTGTTCTACAGTAAACCTACAGCATGTCCCTCTCGAGGATCAATAATCTAATATATATGTTACAATGGTCTTAGCTATTCATATTAATGGAGATTGCCGCTGAAATTGTGAGAGACGTCCGGACAGCAGGATTGGTAGGCATATAGATAGGGACTTGATCAACGCGACTATCATCGCATCAAAACCGAAATGTCAAATGACTTAATCACTCCAGTAAAATCCAGGTATCTGTTCTGGTTTACTTTCGATATTTTAGGACATTTACTGAATTTCTAACGTAGTATTTTTCAAGATACTGTATCTCGGTAGATACATTGACTTTCATCATATCGATGGTAATTCTGGCTGACAAGTATAAATGGATTCGATCAAAACAAGATCCATCAATAACATTGCTGGTAATTGAATCGATGCTGACTACAAAGTCGGGCAATTCTGAGCTAAGACACGAAGTCAATTGTTCTCATAATTACTGTAAACGTTTTTTGATTGGTTCTCTGAAATGAGGTATTATGAATACTTGCATTATTTACATTATTCGGACTGTTATCCTCATCTTCATTGCCATATGTGTTCTTGATTGCCTGAACTTCGCCTTCAAATAATCAAGGGATTTCCAACAATTTTTTTTTGCGTCATCGCCCACTGTCACAGAGAAAAGTTTTCCACTGCATAAACAGTAAATTTACAAAAGCATGCCAAAATTATTTGGTAATTTTTTTTTACTAGTTCAGAAACGGACTTTATGATGTAGTAAAAACCACCAACATAACAAATAACTCTGCCTTGAAAACTATATAATTTACCTTTATGGTCAAAGTTAGTGTTATGTTTAGGGTTAGCGTTGCAAGTGTTGACATAAAATTAAACAATTTTTGTTACTAATTATAAAATAAAAAGAATATACACTACTACTAACTAATAAAAATTCAGTCAATATTTTGTTGTTCTTGGTCTTTCCCTCACTCAGTTATGTGCCATGTATGATACACGCTTAGGCGATTCTATATCGAAAGATACATGATTGACAAAGAAGATTTATCCCAAAGTAGGTTACCATTTCTTTCGGCGGTAGACCAGTTGCCATCCAAGATTGCTGAACCCGGTCTCTCCTGATATTTACCCATAGAAGGGACAGGAAAAGGATTCATACCTTTCCCAAGGGTATTAGCACGTAAGTGAATGTAATGGATCTGATTGGAATTCGAACTCCGTTTTTTCAATCTGAGCCGCAATCCATTACTCCACCGTACCACCTACAACCCCTACCTGATTATATCCGGAAAATAAATGTTATTTTCTGATGGACTATATAAAAGTTAATCATCTTTCTCAGTACTATAGAAAATACTAAAATATTAGTTGTTTGCGGTATTTTTATATCTTATCTTGTAATGTGACCAATTTAAACATTTTTTATGTTGGTTCTTTGTATCAGTTCTTTGGATAATTGTTTCGGGTTGTATATCTTGAATTTTTTTTTAAATACTAAAAATCCTATATCACTCACCAAAATTTCTGATCGTCCACCATTTTCTCTGTTATCAGACTGTCATCTTCATTGCCATACTCACAACGTTTCGACTGTTGTACGCTCCTGGCCTTCTTCAGTTGATTGGAATTTCAAATCGAACCATTTATTTCATCCATCGGGATAGAATGTTCTAGTTCCACGTGGCATGCCTCTTCCGGGTGTCTCAGTCATTTCCCTTTAACCTAACTCTCCAAATTTGGTTCATCACTGCTGTGGCGTGGTATTGAACTCACAACTCTTTGGGTCTAGTCAATGGATCTAACCAACGCCTTTATCCACTGGGCCATATATCTGGACGAAAAAAGGGTTCGAAATTCCAGTCACCTGAAGAAGGCCAGAGCGTACAACGACCGAAACGTTTTGAATATAGCAGTGAAGATGAGGATAACATTATGAATAAAGTAAATAATGCTAATAAATTTCTGTTCAGTTGCTTTTCGCCAACCCGACAGTTGAAATCGCACACCGGTGGGTCATATTCCCTTGTTGAGAGACCATGATCTAATCCATTTAATAATGGATGCAACAGGGACTATTGTAGATAGTAGATTATTGAGATGAAGTTGAGGATGACTCAATATATTTTTCTCTATTTACAGGAAGCGTGTGACAATCACAAGAATCGACTTAGCTTCCCTAGGACCAGCAGGGTCAATAAGCGGTCGACATAATATGTCCTAGCCATTCTTGTGTATGTAATGCGTTGCACTATAACTTTCTCATTTACCTGACACGAGACACAGCCTTTGACACACATTTCTATGCTTCGATCTAAAGTTAAATATGTGTCTACATTTATCACAACATCTCGGCCGTTTTTTTTCCACGTGTCCTTCATCAGTCGCTTTTTGAGACGGGTGACCTTCATGGAATTTCTAACTAAACCCTTTATTTAATCTACGGAAGAGAATTTTCCCCTTTTGTTGCATTCTCTCGAGATTCCTCGTATGGTTCTTGTCCTGCTTAGTTACTGCTTGTCCTGTTTCCACTGAATCCAAGTACAGTGGGGCCACAATTTAACAGACTCATAGGGGATCGTCCGTTAAAGCCGGTTGTCCGTTAATTTCATCTATTTTTTTTTCTTGACCTAAAACACCTAGCGGAGTACAAAATTATTTTAAATAAATGTAAATACCGTATGTATATATATATATATATATATATATATATATATATATATATATATATATATATATATATATATATATATATATATATATATATATATATATATAGTTTGTTTGTTTGTTTGGGGTTTATGGCATATCAACCACTGTGGGTTATTTAATGCCAATTCCAGTTTATATGAATTTTAAATGCCTATTTTGTATG
This sequence comes from Acanthosepion lycidas, assembly GCA_963932145.1. Taxonomy (NCBI): domain Eukaryota; kingdom Metazoa; phylum Mollusca; class Cephalopoda; order Sepiida; family Sepiidae; genus Acanthosepion; species Acanthosepion lycidas. Next base: position 26,717,126 of record OZ010579.1, on the reverse strand, counting down.
GAATAAAAACGTATAGCTGGCAACATTATTCCATTACGAAAAAACGTATAGCTGGCAACATTATTCCTTTACAAAAAAACGTATAGTTGGCAACATTACTCCTTTACAAAAAAACGTATAGCTGGCAACATTACTTTTTTACAAAAAAACTTAGAGCTGGCAACATTACTGTTTCAAAAACATAGAGCTGGCAAAATTATTGTTTTAAAAACTTAGAGTTGGCAACATTATTTTTCTGAAAACTTTATCTGAGACCTTGCTGTTGGATGCAGTTTATCGCTGTACCCAGGACGCGGATGTAGTTTAAAGTCATACCCAGGACGCGGATGTAGTTTACCGTCATACCCAGGACGTTATCTATATATATATATATATATATATATATATATATATAGAGAGAGAGAGAGAGAGAGGGGGAGAGAGAGAAGGACACACACACACACATATATATATAAATATATATATATATATATATATATATATATATATATATATATATATATATATACCCAGACTTCACTAGTTCAAGCGCCCTACGAGGCTGGCATACCGCTCTCACCCTTTTACTGTCGAAACTCCTAAATGTAGCCGTCTCTTCTACTCCAATAGTTTCATGTCTTGCACCTCTCTCCTGTGGAAATCCCTTCCCTATTCCAGGTTCCCTGTGAGCTATAATCTCCAGCTATTCAAATGTAATGTCAATCGACATCCCCAGTTCCTTGATCTATCCACTATCCTTCTCCTCATCCTTTCCTCTATCACTCCTATTTGATCTTGCTATAAATTTTCTGTAACCCCTTGCGTCCTAGTGGCTTCTCGTCTTGCTTGGGGTGAAACGCTTAAATATATATATATATATATATGTTATTTTTAAGTTATTACATATCTTTAACTAAAGACTGAAGAGTTTTATATTTAAATCCGGAGTCTGTTGGTCCTGGGACCATTAATTCTAGGTATTACTCTTGTCACTGCACGGCACACGATTGAACTCACAATTAATATGCAATGGAATTCCCGAAAAAACACTTTCATTCACAAATGGCTGAAACGCTTAGAAAACAAAAATAAAGCTGAAGACAACAGTCCGCATGTAAATAAGTGAAATATTGATAACTTCTCATCATATAAATTCAGACATAAATTTATTTAGATAACTCTACGACAAAGACGTCGCAATATTTTTTCTGCGTAACAAATTGTGATTCCAACAAAACGAAACCAAGCTGCACAAAAAAAAATATTCATTCGTGCATTTATATATTTTCTATTCGGAAGCTTGAGCACCATGCAAAGACTGGACATCCACTTTGCGCATCTCTGCTAAAAGATGTAAATGTAAAACAAGCTGCAAGTCTTCGTCGTGAGGTGTGTCTAGAAGTGGTATGAAAAAGACAACTTTTTCAGTGGAGGCCAAATGTTATCCTCAACCTGTTAAATGAATCCAACAGTACTCATAACTTTTCGCTGATAGCGATCTACTTTTCAGAATTAATGCCTATTGTATTCAAGAAATCTTTCAATAGTTTAAAGCAATGGTCTATCTTCAGAAATAGGATCAGTTTCCCTTTCAACCAATTGGTCAGTACTAAGGTAGGCCAGAAATTCCGGCATTTAATTGATAAACATTTCCATAAAAGTAAACCTCTTAGTAAAATATTTAAGAAAATATTAAAATATTTAAGATTAAATATTAAGATAATAGGTTGTTATAACGGTACCAGTAGCTTTAGTAGAATAACCTGGAATATAGTCAGAGTTATACAGATAGGAATGGGGATAATTATATGTGAACAGATTAAGATAGATAGATAGATAGATAGATAGATAGATAGATAGATAGATAGATAGATAGATAGATAGATAACCAGACTGAAATAGACTGATAGATTCAATATGAGATAGATAGATAGATAGATAGATAGATAACCAGACTGAGATAGATAGATAGATAGATAGATAGATAGATAACCAGACTGAGATAGATAGATAGATAGATAGATAGATAGATAGATAGATAGATAGATAGATAGATAGATAGATAGATAGATAGATAATGAACATATTTACATATGAATATGAGATTGAAATCACGTTTGTAGACTAGTGCTGTTAAGTGAAGAGCTATTGTATAAAAGTCTACAATTTTTTCGGAGATAATCAAATATATTCTAACGCAGCCAGAGTCTTAAATTATATTTCTTCTCGAATTTCAGCATTCGAAAATTACCAAAAATTACTCAGAATATTTCAAAAGTCACTATTTCGGCTGGTCCGGTTTATTTCTTTGTCATTTTTATAACTTTTTTTTCTCAAGCATTTTTGATTTACGATGGAAGGATGTTTCTCTAAAATATTCAATCGATCGTAATTTCCAGCTGGCTTTTGTCAGGTCTATTTCTCTGCCGCCCGAAGAACAAATAGTCAGTTCCCTCAAGCTATGAAGCTGTCGAATTTAATTTAAAAGTTCCAATTTCTCCGCGAAACTACGGGAGTTTGTTTTCTACTCAAGAACTGTTTCTAGATAAAAAGAGATGGTCTCTACTGATTTTCAAACCGCCCCAGTCTTAGCAATTTTCTCGTTCAAGTTCAAGGAGCTTCGGTAGTAATAGCATCTTAGGGGAAAAATTGCCCTGGAAAAATCAATTTTTGTTTTACACAGGAGAGACTTAGTAGAAAGAGGATAACATCTGAATGCTTTTACTTTGTGGCAGTTCATATCTATCTATCTATCTATCTATCTATCTATCTATCTATCTATCTATCTATCTATCGATCTATATATATATATATATATATATATATATATATATATATATATAGTGACATGCAAGAGCATTGACAAGGGGTTTTTAAAGTTAAGGACACATATCCCCAGAATCAGAAATAGAAAGCCGAAATTTCAGGGAGACATAATGAGGACGTGGAGAATTTGACACCTACAGGCATATCGAAAAATAAAAAGCCAGTGAAAGTTTGTGTAAATGGATGCGGAATGGGAGAGGATGGCAGTAAAATGGACAAACAATAAACGTTTAGAAGGGGTAGGTGGCACACGGTTATAAAGAAGAAGAAGAAGAAGAAGAAGAAGAAGAGGAAGTGAAGAAGAAAAAGAAAAAGAAGTAGAAAAAAGATGTTTCAGTTGAATATATTAAATATTTAGGATGTACTATATATATATATAGAAATAGAGAAAAGTTTGCTTTATTACACAAACTTTCGGGTACCTTCGTCAAGGATTTAGGTCATATAAATGATTGTCGTTCTTCTATACACGGTGTCTTTTCAAGAACCTTGGTGACCATGGGTCGCCACAATTTTCTATCGTTTGTATCTTTTAAAGTATATATATATATATATATATATATATATATATATTTTTTAGGTTGGTGCAAAAATAATGACGTAATAATGTCGTTTTTTGACTTATTTTTAACGTCAGAAAACGACATTATTACGCCATTATTTTTGCACTAACCTAATATATATATATATATATATATATATATATATATTTCTAAAGGATGTTATACTATATAAGTATTTCAAAAAATGTGTGCTATAATCAAGAATGCGTAGTTTCTGCGTATTACGTCTTGCTGAATTATAGAGGTACTGTCGATAATATTCTTCTAAATTGTGAATGTGGACAGTAATGTTTTTTGTAGATGTGCATTAGACGATGAACCCTTCATTCGTAGAGATGTCTTGATATCGTTATTGTAGAATAAACAAAGTATACAGAAGCTTTTTTGCCGGAAATGCAAACTCCCAAGAGGATTTAGATTGATATGTTTTTTTTTACACTGAACAAAAAAGTATTAAAGAAATACATATTAATAAAGACATTCCTAACTACATTGGTAATGAACAGATAAAGGCGACGAGAAATTTAAATATAAATCAAATAGAACATAATTCTTCCTCAAATAACCTTAACCAGATCCATCTTTTATATCGTAATCAGATCCATTCTAAATATAAAGTAGATGAAAACTCATAAATACATTTATATCCAGTAAAAAATAAAATTAATTATAAACTCTGCTAAATTCAATACCACTGACATTATCGTCTGTGAGAATTCCCCCAACGATTTAATGTATGCAGAAAACCAAAATTTATTACGAGTATAGTATAAATGATCTGAAATGCATATAGTATATAGTTTTTTACGAATATATACTTACATATATAAATATTTTCTGATCACCGCTTTCCCTCTCTATCATACACACATGCCCGCGATATATATATATATATATATATATATATATATATATATATATATATATATATATAAACATACATATATATAAACATATATATATATATATATATATATATATATATATATATATATATATATGTATATATATATATATATATATGTGTGTATGTGTGTGTGTGTGTGTGTGTATACTCCAATGAAGTACCTAAGGAGGAAACGGGTCACAGAAAAATTGTGTACAATTTGTCATGCATATTTCCTCCAAAATTATTCTTCATATATAGAAACGTATATGACGTTATTCCATCTCTCTCTCTCTCTCTCTCTCTCTATATATATATATATATATATATATATATATATATATATATATATATATATATATATATATTACATTAATCACATATATATATACACACGCTCTCATACACCCACATACACACACATACATATATATATATATATATATATATATATATATATATATATATATATATACATATATATATAAGGGATAACGATATATAAATGTGCAAAGCGATATATCTATCTATGTATCTATGTGTGTGATAACGATATATATCAAGAACAGCTTTGATGGAAAGATATATTATAAAGTGGAAAACGCTTAGGACTTAATCGGACTAGGCTTGTTAATGTTGATGCGATTACACATACGCACAAACTGGAGACGCTGTGATTTTTATATTTAGAAAAAATAAAAACGCATATATATATATATATATATATATATATATATATATATATATATATATATATATATATATATATATATATATATGTATATGTATATATTCCTGTAGAAATATGAGTCTATTTCATGGATATATGATGAAATTTGTTTGGCTTTGAAAAACATTGCGTCATCCGTGACTGCATCAGATTTTTATCACGCCCAAACACTATTGTCTCGCCTAACGATTTGTTGTCCTACGCCCGTTGTCTGCTATCGTCGTTACTCCAAGTAAATTTACGATAAATTGTAACACTGCACCAAGATACTGATGAGCCTTACCAGTGAACAACTCAAAGTACTATAGACTGGACGAAAATCTGTGGTGAATCTGAAGGAACGGCTTCGTGGAATGGACATACAAAATAGTAACATATGCCCTGACTCATGTTTCATTGGAGAAATACCAAAAAAAAAATAATAACGATATTATTCTTTTTGTCTACATATATATATATATATATATATATATATATATATATATATATATATAGATAGATAGATAGATAGATAGATAGATAGATAGAGAGAGAGAGAGAGAAAGAAACCCTGCGACACTCATTATATTAGGCCGGAATAAATCTTTTCTGATGTCAATCTCACAAAGAATATTTAAATATTTGTACATAGATTTATTCACCGTGGTATGTGGAGTTCTAGTCTTCTACTTCCCGCCATTGTGAATTGGCTTAATGATTCCATTCAAATATTGTTTTTACAGGCTTCCATAAAATTGAAACTCTAATCGTTATAAGAATAGTGTAAGTAATGATTAATGTGATGGATCAATGTCAGATGAGTACAGCAGAGGAAGTAGGATGCTCCAAACAAGATGTGATATTGCTGGTCTTGCAAAAAGATCTGTATTCTGGCGACCTTTTCAATTTTTACTGTCTATAATCTGTGGAACAGTAATTTATCTGAATACTACCTGGTTATATAGGTGTGTTGATCGTAAAATTTCAGTGACCCTCCAAACTCACACCATATACACGGTATCAACTTCACATCCATGTCTCGATAGATTCCAATAATGTGTCTCTGCGTTCCGGTAGGGAGTGAATTATTCCCCAACCACCAAAAAGCATTTCTAAAAGACGAAACTTCCTATGCCTATTTCCATGAAAATTGTTCATACGAACTTCTATACTTCACAGCTAAGACACCGCCATGACTCACACATGTAGGGAGTCAACATCATTTCCTTCGTACTCCATTAGTGAGATGTATGTTCCAGTCGAGCAGTTCCTTCCTACAAACTAGTGCTCTGTGAAACTGACTCCCCAGAAAATTCTTCTCCGGTCATTACAATACTGACTTTTTCATATTTAGGTTAATCGATATCTTACTCCATATGTCTATCCAATAAACCGTGCCTCTTACAATGTAATCCTATACAACGAATGGTTTTTGTGGCTTGTAAACAGTGAATATCATTGTAAAAATGACAGATTTAGAGTTATTAAGGACTACACATTTCGTTTTCTTCATGACAATTTTTCTCCACATTGTTGTAAACAAACTATTTTCATCGACTGTGATCGTTCTTTTCAAGATTTTTTTTTTTATACTGTAATTGCAAAAGAATATATTATCTATCACTGTGTTTAGGTGACATTAAATAAGATATCGCCAGACAAACATCTATGACTCTTATCACAAAACCTAGAACATTGATCTGGATGCCGGCTATGTGATGTGGCTGTTGTGTGGTGCAATCTGTCCAGATAACTCCTGCAGCACAAAAGTAAACATTCATCCTCTAAATTTGGACGGTGAAATAAAATAAAATCATATAATTCGGGCATGAATTGTATCTAAATTTTATTCCATTTTAGAGCACATGTGACCTTTCGGTGTAAGTGACTTAGATTTGCCCATAGATTTTGAAAAATAAATAAATAAATAAATATACTTGATTCTTATGCCACCCTGCCACCCACAACTACTTCCTTTTTCATAACCGCCTACTTTCCCTCAACACTCCTAGATCTTTCCACGCCTCCTCGGGGTTCACTTTGGAAATCCCAGATGTAATCAGCATTTGTATTTTTTTCTTCATTTGCATCTAACGTTCTTTTCCTTTCCTTTTTTATTTTATTTTATTTTATTTTTTTGCATCTTCTTCGTTTTTCCCTCATTTTTCGTTATTTCTCGCTCTTTGCATGCGCAATATTCCTATCGATTCCCGCCAAAACGTTTCTTTCGTTGTCTGCTTCGTTCAGAGGAAAAGAATTATTCCAAATATTTGATGGACACGTTCTTACCGTTTTTCTTCCCATTCGTTCACATCTCTCGCCTTCGTTCTTTCGTTCAGATCGCGTTTCTAGTCGGTATATGGCAAAAAAAAAATCTCTCTTCCTTCGCCAGTCTTTCCTATACTATCGGAAAATGTATGGAGACTCGCAAGCGTTCAAATCTGCTTTATTATCAGATTACAGTTTCTTTAAGTGGAAAACTGCAATAGCGTCATTGTAAAAATGCAGCGTCATATTTATTTCGGTCTGATGGATATCTTAAATTTGTCAAGCATAAAAAGGAGACATTTTCTGGTTAAGTTTAAAACATTTTTATTAAAATTGATGGATAATCGAACGCCAAGATCATACAAAAAATGTTCAGTTTAACACTAGACTTCTCTATGGAGTTATATATAAAACCATGATGCTGGGTTGTCAAGCATTCGGTTACATTTGTCATTCGTGTATATTTGTGGCTTGTCTGTCTTCTGAGGTTAACGTGCATAGTACTGAGTTAACTGAGAAGTGTTCCGTTTAACAATAGCAGGATATGATTTTAATATACGACCACGCGAATGGTAATGGACGCGAGGTTGCCCCGTTATATCAGATTGCTTTCTCGTTTGCTTCTCGTTTAAACTTTCTTTAAATTTAATAACTTAAAACCGTTTAACAATAGCAGGATATGATTTTAATATACGACCACGCGAATGGTAATGGACGCGAGGTTGCCCCGTTATATCAGATTGCTTTCTCGTTTGCTTCTTTGGCCCAGTTTACATGGCAACGCAGCACCATATACCGTAAACTTTCTTTAAATTTAATAACTTAAAACCGAAGGATCTGTGGTCATATGTACTTGCTTAGGTGTGAGGAAACCACACCAAAATTTATAAAAGTATTTTGGATACACCCTGTATATATATATATATATATATATATATATATATATATATATATATATATATATATATATATATATCAGAGATAGAGCGTGTGTTAATATAAAAGTGAACATAGAAGTCAACACTTAGAGGCGACAGTCTGTTTCATGCTAGATGAAATTGTCTGGCCACCTGATGATTGCGTCAAGCATGAAACAGACTGTCGCCTCTAAGTGTTGATTTCTATGTTCACTCTTACAAATATATATATATATATATATATATATATATATATATACATACATATATATGGTTTTGGCTTTATTAGGACCAGGAATAAAGACACAAGAGAAGAATTGAGTTAAACAAATATATTAACAGAAACAGTAATACAAACCTATACAAACGTGAGTATTACACCAACAATGATCGGTCCGTCTCTCAGAGCCGATTGCGGGGAAAAATCCCTCTCCAACAGGTTTTGCCTGCTCCTATTTATAGCTGGGAGAATCTATGCGTGCGTGGGTAAATTACCATAACACACACACACACACATACACACACACATACATCCATCCATATATATATATATATATATATATATATATATATATATATATATATATATATATATATAAGATGCGATGGGGTAATTCTCACTATATTATATTCTTAATTTCGCGTATGTGCGTTGTTTCTTTTGCTTTTGTCGACTACAGTGTACAATAGAGTCAGTTGTGCACCATTATTTGGGCAAAAGAGGACCATGACAATTCATTCTGCCAAAAATTGGGCAACGGCATGGTGTACTGCTTGGCGTTGGCACTCGAAGCTCCAATGCTAAAATTCAGTGTGTTTTGGCGTCAATATGAAGGTGGATGATATATTCAGTTAAAATCATGGCATTTGGAGTGATATCTAGTGCTGCCGATGTTATGCCCCCATTCATCTTCCCATAGTGTCCCACACTTAACACGGAGGCCTACATCAAGTGATTTTAGGATGTAGTTCTGCCCTGGTCAAGAGGGTGGCTGCTTGAATAAAATATATCTGGTTACACCACTCTGCACCATGCCACATCCATCAGGAGCTCACTGTCAGATAATTTCTGCGATCCTATTACGTTTGACATCTGGCCACCTAACTCCCCAGACTGCAACACACTCGATTATTGTGTGCGGCACAGTAGAGAGAGGGATCGACAAAACGTTTTGCAACACCGAAGATGAATTGAAGGCAAAGTTTGTAGCAGCATTCATCAACTCAAAGAAAGAGACCATCCAGAGCAGATGCCGGAGATTTCGAAGTAGTCTTGATGTCGTGGTTAAAGCCAGTGGCGATGTTATTGAATAAATTTACTCTAAAGTAGTTCAAGATATTATGGAATTTTGATAATATCAAATATATCTATTAAAATGAGATTTCATTTTTGTGAAAGTTTGATGACAATTTATTCATGACGCACCCCATACATATATATATATATATATATATATATATATATATATATATATATATATATATATATATATATATATCGGGTAGTAACAGCAAAATTGTTCAATTTTTAGATAAACATCTGAAACGTTGTATCTTAGAAATGATAAAAAGATATGTTTTGAATTCTCCGAGGTTATTATGACACTTTTTGACTCTACTTTGAGCAATAAGAACGCAGTTAGATCTAATTTGAAATGATGATCTCTATTGTTGTTTTGACCAACTAATCCAGTTTTCCTCTCTTCTATTCCTTATTCACTGTTCTCTTGATAGTTTTTGAATAGACATTGAAGATAGAAGCCAGAGTATGAATGCTGGTATAATTACTGAAGGGCTGAATAATATTGTTCCTCTCACCATTGCTCCGTTCAGCAGAGAGTGAAGCTGACACAATAAATATTTTAACCTGTACTCTTTCTAGCTAAATAACATCGTACGTCAAATGGTGACAAGATGGCTAAACGTTTCATCTAAAACCTGGAAAAAAGAAACTCAATTTGTTTTTGTTTTTTTGTTTTTAGATATTAAACAATTTGTGGGATTGACTATTATCTATGGTGTTACACGATTTAGACTATTTTGTTATTACACCTAGTGCACACACACACACACACATATATATATATATATATATATACTTATATATGTATATATATATATATATATATATATATATATATATATATATATATATATATATATATTACTCACTTGTCTTGGTAAAAATACAAAAGTCGACTTTCTATGCGCCCATCCTTTGTCCCGTACTGCATATATATATATATATATATATATATATATGAGAAACCATATATATAAGTGTGTGCGTGTGTGTCACTGTGTGTGAGTGAGTGTGTGTGTGTGTATGTATATATATGAGAAACCAAAGTATTGCTAGAACCAAGACAAAGGCTGCCAATTGATCAAAGAAAATAAAAATTCAGAACTGAAAAATCCAGAAAGAAACTGATAAAAAATAAAAGGAAACGTAAACCAAGAAGAAATTAGCAAAAAGGCAGACACGTACCTAAAGAAAAATAAACCATTCTCTTGTTCTAAGTGAACGAAGCAAAGCATTTGTTCTACCCAGCATCGCAACTTTAAATGAGACAAAATCCAGACCGCTACTCCATTTTTGTTCTACCTGGATCCTGAGCCCCCCACATGTAAATATATATAGGTGTGTGTGTGTGCGTGTGTGTGTTTGTGTGTTTGTGTGTGTTTGTGGGTGGTTGTGTGTATGTGCGTTTTTGTGTGATAAAAATAGTTTAAATTTATTCTACATTTATGAGGAAATATGGTCAATAATAGGGGTCAAGCTTATGTAAATATAAAAGTGTAAAACTGAAGTCAAAACAGCGTGAGATGCCTGAAGATTGCGTTCAAATGTGAAACAGACTCTCGTTGCTTTGTGTTG
>OZ010579.1:26643600-26701100 GCA_963932145.1 Acanthosepion lycidas | reverse complement strand
TTAGTACATTTCCCAAGGCCGCCAGAAAAACCTGGGGAAATTGTTGTTTGAGTTCCTTTTTTAGATTTACCAAATTGGACGTTGTACTTTGTATCTTGCGACAAAATGTACTCATTGGGCAATCCCAAAGATTGAATTTTTCTATCCAATCAGTTCCAAATAAGTTTTCTGAAGTTTTTAAGCTTTGAGCTTTTTGGTAACTCCATTTAGTGTTACTGTAAGTATTACCTCGCCTAAAATGTTTATCTTTTCGCCAGTTACGGATTTTGCTGTTTTATCCGTTTTTAATAAAGTCGGCTTGTTCAATTTTCGCCAAGTACGCCAGTTAATAGTTGAAATATTAGAACCCCAATCAAGCTGGAATTTAATGGACTTATTGAAAATATCTACTGTTACATATTTTCTTAAATTCCTATCGACAATATTGTCAGATTGAGCTGGCCTAATTTTATTTTTGGGTTTTCTCGTTCTGTTGGCGTACCAGCACGAAGTTAAAGTATGACCACGTTTATTGCAATTTTTGCAATATTTTTTGTTCTTAAATGGACAGAATTTCATCCAATGCCATTTACCACAATGGTAACATGGACCGGGCGGTTTCTTTAACCTATTTGAGTTTTGGTTACTGCGGAATTTAGAACATGAGATTTGCCTTTTGTCTTTTTGAGGGGAATAGGAGGTAGACTTGCTTCTGATTTTATTAATCTGAGTCACACCTGATTCCTCGATAGTGTTTGAGTCACGCTTTACAGATATTACTCTTTGACAGTCCTTTGCCAGTTTTTGGAGAGTCAATCCTTGTTCGTTCTCAAGCTTAGTCAGTACCCGTCGTCTTCTGCAGATACTAGACCTTGTGCGAAAATTAAGCACTTAAAATCATCGGCAGTCAGTTCGACTAGTTTAAAATCATTACATAGCTTGTTCACCGATGCTGCAAACGTTAGAAAATCTTGCTGGTTGTCTTTGACTGTGTTCAGGCATTTCCAACGTTTGTGGAACAAGGTTGTGTTAGGCCCGAATAATTCCGATAGGAGCTTAATCGTCTCTGAAATATCCAAGTCAGTCGTTTTCTTGGGTAGTATGAAAACTACGAACCTACTATGTTCTGTAGTTCCCAGTTTTCTCAATAGAAGACGTACCTTTTTTTACTGGGCCATTGTTCACAGTCTACGTTGAAAATATCTTCGTAGCGCCTGTAAAAAGCCTGGAACATTTTGTCTTCCTCTGGTACGTATTCAAAGGTTTCCATTGAATTGTAGATTGTACTCTGGGAGAATATTGTATCTTTTTCAGAGTTTGAGCCTTTTAATGCATTTACGAGTAATTCTTTAAGTTGTTTCTGTTGTAGTTCAGCATTCTGAAGCGTATTTTTTTGCAATTCCCTTTGTTGTTTATGTAATTCCAAAAATAGTTGTTGTCTTTCTTCTGATTTTTGTTACTGGTCCAAATTTAGTTTTAACATTTGGGCAACTACTTTTTGCAAATCTTCCATATTTAACAATGACAGCGCTTTTTTGTTGCTTTGAAACACGTGTACTAAGAGGAGGTACACAAAAAAATCTTGATAGATTTTTGTTCCTTTTTTTTTCTTTTACAGAGAAAAAAATATATGGACAGACAATAGTAAAACTAATATGTGTTTAGCTTTTTTTCCGTGGTTCTGTTAATTTTAACGTAATTGAATAATTTTTCACCACACTTATGTATTTTTTTTTTTTTTTTTTTAGAAAGGTACAAATAAAAGAAAACTCACCTCAGTGAATTTGAGGGGAGAATAATTTTATGCCCGAGTTCAATTCAGTTACATAAAAAAATTTTCGATAGTTTTTTCCGAAAAATTGAGTACAACGGTAGTACTTGATCTTTTACGAACAACTTTTTTTTCCTTTGTGTGTGGGTGTGTAGAAATCGTTCTCGTATTGGACAGACTTTAATATTCCGTAGATGTCGAATCGCTAGTTTGTCAATGGCGTTTGGTATTGTATATGTAGACGCTGGGTGTTTAGCTTTTAAATCGCTAATGTATTATTACCAGCTTAATTTCACGTTCAACACTGCTGTGGGAATGCATGGAGTATGTGTATTTTTCGAGTACTGTCGCTATTGATACGGTGAGAACGAAAATCTCGAATCTTCTCTGTCGCCACTGTTGTGGGACTGGCAAGGTATTGTGGTTTTTCGACGTGAATGCGTTTCTAGAATTCTTCGTCGACCCAGATGTGGGATTGGTAAGATATTTAGGTTTCGTCGTGACTGCGTTTCTAGAATCCTCGTCGCCACTGATGTGGGTTCAAAGTTGGGCCCACAGAAGTAAAACACGGAACACGGATTAGAATTAAAGAAATATATATTAACAACAGGTTACAGAGATAGTGTAAGCAGACCTTACTTAGTGTCCAACACTGGTAGTCGTACGAGACTCTCACTGTCTCTCTGTGTCACTCTCTATCACTCTCCTGTAGAGTTCTATGTCGCCTACTTAATATAAACCTGGAAGAGTCTATTGTGTAGGTAGTTTACGGTCTCCCAATAGTGTGTGTGTTCGTTTATATATGGGATCGGATTTCCTACATCTTTCAACCGATTTCAACAAAACTTCACTTTTGGGGGCAGGTACTGTTTCTTATTGTCTTGCACACTTTTTTTCTTTATTTTTACATTCAGAATGCTTTAAAAATTCCATTTACAAGACAATTGTTTATAATAAATTCTATTCAATCGGTAGACTCATAACGATTGAAAACAATGTTTTTGTCTGAGTTTGGGTTTGACCAATTCGTAATAAAAAAAAAAACTAATTAAGACATGCGTGTCCGTCAACCTTAAACAATAATCTTTGTCAATTTTATTTATCAGTCTTTATGATGGTCGATACTTGATCTATCACTTACTGTTACATCCCCGCGCAACGCTGGGCTCTACTGCTAGTATATAATAATATAACATAATAATATAACATAATACAATATAATAATATACAATAACATAATAATATAACATAATATAATATAATAATATAATATATAATAATATAATATATAATAATATATAATAATATAATACAATAATATAATGATATAATATAATATAATAAAATAGTATAATATAATATGAATGATATAATATAATATAATAGTATAATATAATATAATAATATAATATATAATAATAATATATAATAATATAATATAATAATAATATATAATAATTTAATATCATATAATGTAATATAATGTAATATAGCAACTGAACGAACACTGAGTTTTTTCTACTACTCTGGGAGTAGAATAGTTTTTTGTTTTTTTTAATTTTTTTAATGTATATCAAAAGTATCAGCTGTAACAATATTGTGTTTGGGATCTTTTATACATTGAACTAAACATGACGTTACAGCCCAAAATATGATTATGATAAAATAGAGTTTAGCGAAACTCTTGTCGGCTTCTTTTTTGGTAAAATCGAAATACTACAATTAAGGCAGTAAAAAAAACTAAGACACAAGGGGTTGCTGTGTGTGAAAGAATTAGAAAACAGAAATTATTCTGAAGAGCGAGAATAATAGAAGATTAATCAGGAATTCAGTAGATAACCTTTGGTAGCGCATTTAAATTTTTGAAGAAAGCATGGATCTCGGATAAAGTTCTACAAGCGACAAGTGTTAGAAAAATTGTTAGTATACAACGTACAATTATATTTAGCCAGTTCAACGGTAAATTTATGAAACCTTGCTGTTAACCTAGTAAAGCAAATAAATTCATAAAGTCTAGACACGATAGAAAAGAACTCATCCGATCAATTACTATTAAAATATTTATAGAAAAGGCACAGGAAAACAACTTTACAGCGATGGAAAAGTGACTGAAACCGAGATACCAGATAAAGACTAATAATATTGCCGATGCTTCTTTTCATTGTATCAAGAATCTTAAAATATATAGCCGTAGAATCGGTCAAAATGTGGAAGCAATATCCGAGTCATGGACTTTGTTATATGCAATATAGATTACAGAAAGAAAAAATATTCTCCATTAACACAGCAAACCAATTACTTAGCAGTAAACGTCGAAATGGATAAAATATAGTCTTTACACTTCATGCCAGCCGTGAATGTTAGCCAGAAAAGGGACAAGGAATAACTCTCCTGTAGGTTAGCATCTGCCATGCTGATAAAAAATGAGTGATTAATAGAGAGCAGTTTTCTTTTAGAGGCTTTAAAATTAACAAGCCATCATTTGCCCCAGTAAACAATTGGCGGTAGGTCATTTTTTAGATCATCCGACAATTCGAACTTGTTATCGAGACAGGAGCAAATATCAAGTTGATAGCTGATGTCATCAGGAGGTTCATTGATGAAAATTAAGAACAAAATAAGATCCCTGGATAGAGCCCTCGAAGTACTCCTGCATTAGTAGGAATTGGTCCAGAAGAGTGGCCATAAAGGGCTATATCATTTCACGATTTAATAAGAAAAACTGAATAAGTTAACAAATTTTTAATTTAAAGTCATGAATAAACAGCATCATGGTTGTATGAGGACATAAATCAAAATATTCAATATTGAT
The DNA here is from genome assembly GCA_963932145.1 of Acanthosepion lycidas. Taxonomy (NCBI): domain Eukaryota; kingdom Metazoa; phylum Mollusca; class Cephalopoda; order Sepiida; family Sepiidae; genus Acanthosepion; species Acanthosepion lycidas. The sequence goes on along the minus strand of OZ010579.1, from coordinate 26,696,538 downwards.
ATGTTTTCTTTTCGTGGAAGCAGACTTTAAACAAATGAGAGTCTTATCACCCGCTCTATCATATATTTTATTTCTTTTCTCTTTCTTTATTTTTTATTTAATAGACATGTGTTCAACAAGTAAAATTCGAATTAAAGACATCATATATAAGATAGAACTGTTATTTCTCAAAAACTTGTAAGACAGGCTATTTTTCTCTATCATTCTTACCAAACCTCTGATCATTAGCGGCTTGGGGTGTCATAGATTAGTTACTTGAGATCATTACCTATCCAGGTATAATCAGATACAAACACTGATACTTTCAACAATTTTGGAATTTGTTTAGTTTTGAGTCTTTTTTTTTCAAGAGCCACTTGAGGTAGAATGTGAAAGAGTAAGAGTTACCACCCCAAGCTAGCTCATAATGCCACCAGAATGCAGTGGGCCACCGGAAATGAAAGAGAAGGAAAAGAATTTAAAGGGAACTGGAAAGTTAATTCTAAGCAGTAAACAAGGGGTAAACCTCTACTTCTGTTCAAAAGATCGGAGAATAGTCTGAACTGGACGATAGGCAAACCAATCTATTGATGAGAATGTAAATAAAGAAAGAAAGAACTGGTAACCCAAAGAGGGATAAGTTTCTACTGCAGTCCAAAAAAAGTTGAAGGTGTATGGAACCGGCGATAGGGATACCTACCTAGTGCTGTTAAAAAAAAGAATTGGTTAATCCATAGGACTACTCGCGTGTAAATATTTGTGGATCCCATGATGAAAAAATTGTCGATGGGGAAGATGAGAAAATATCTACTTACAATCAGAAAATTTCTGAGGCATATAATGAAGAAAGAAGGCTCAGAGAATTTAATACTGACAAGAGAACAGAGTAAAGCAGTGGGTAAACTTATTAACGATTTTCTGATGGCAAATGAAGACACAATGGGATTGGGTTGATTTTCTTTTGTTTAACGGCATATCAACTTTTTATGGGTCATAAAATGCCCATAAATGCCGAAATTTAGTTTTCTTGGGAGCTCTGAAGTAATACAAATATGATATAGGTTATTCTGCTTTCACAATTGAATATATAGTAGACGATACTCACCTTTTGTGTATATACATGTTTGTGTGGACATAATTACTAGACGCGGTGATATGTGTTTTATGCTGCAGTGCTGTTGAAGTTATATTTTGAAATACAGTTCTTTAAGAAAGTGTAGGATATTATATGCATTAATGTAATGAAAGAGTTCTCTTATGTTGGAGATTTGTCATATCACCTCTATGGGTTATTTTATGCCGAAATCTATTTGGAAATAATTTTATGGCTGTAAGATCAGATGAAGGATTGATAGATTGAGTTGTTTATTTAACGGCATATCAACTCTTTACCGGTTATTAAATGCCGTAATTTAAATTTCTTTGGAATTTTGAAGTAATAAGAATATGATATATGTTATTCTGATTTCACAATTGAATACATGGTAGATAACACTCAGCTGTTTTACATATAAATGTTTGTGTTAACATAATTACTAGAGGCCGTGATATATTATGTTGTAGTTTTCTGTAAGTTAGATTTTGGGATACACTTTGATTTTTTAAGCAATTGTCGGATATTATATGGACTAACTTCAGAAAAGTGTTCTTTCATTTTGGTTACTTGGTTGATTATGTTTGATGACATATCAACCTCTATGAGTTATTTAATGCGGAATCTAAATAGTTTGTACATCATTTTATACTTAGAGTAAAGGTACGTTTTCTTAATATATATATATATTGTAGGTCAAAAATTGTATCGTTGGTAATTTTACTATAAAAAAGTATTTTTAGATTTTTTTAATGTTGCATTAGTTACCAGCTGACTATAAACATATATTGTTGGTTTATTTGGGGGGGGTCATTATTTCCCAAAAGCTGTGGCCCTAACAGGTGTTCTCACCACGGGCCAGGCTGGGGCAGGGAAATACAACAATTAAGAGGTGGTTCCACGCTGCTCAAACCTCAAATATCCGGAGCATTGACTTTGCAGCCAGTTGTAGCTTATCGTCAAACCGAGAATAAATAAAATGTGGTAGGAAAGGGGTAAAGTTATTTCGATCAAAAGACTGGAAGTTAGAGAATGACGTAATCGTTAAAGACTCCATTAAAAGGAAAATGTCGTATCATGAAAAGAATCTAAAAACAATAGCGATTCTATCTAAATAAAAATATGAATTACTCAATATGTTATTCTAAATAGCAAGGACGTAATGCTTACCGTTTTCGAGTGTTAAAATAGGTTAGTTTTGATTGATTTTATTTAGCGGCATATCAACATCCCTATGAGTCATTTAATGCGAAAATCTAAATAGGTTGAACAGTTTTATGGCTTCAACAAAATATATTTCGAACGCATTTATGTGCATTCAACTACAGATAAAATATATTGTTAGTCATTGCTGGTAATTTTACTATAAATATTTATTATTGGTAATTTGTTTTATAAAAATGTGCTGGTGGTATTTTTACTATAAAATATATATTGTTATAATTCCATAGTATTTTGTTTTTGCTTGGGAGTTCACTATTTACACATAACTGGGACCCTAACAGGCGCTTCCACCCCAGGTCATGGTGAGCCTGGGAACAACAAAAATTAAGAGGTGATTCCAAGATCCTCAAAATCTTCAATCTCCTGATCAGAGGCCTTGCTGCGGGATGTAGTTTATCGTCATACCCAGGAAAAGTAAAATAGGAAATGAAGAAAATATTATATAAGAACAGTATTAAGAATTCAAGTTACCATCATAGCGACGTTTGACATGAATGTGATACAGCATTTGATTATGTTTGCATATGCAAATACTAAGAATACAGCTGTTGGTTGATCAGGACGAGTTGAATTTAGATACGAGCCTGAATATCTCTTGGAAAACATCTCTCGCCAAATATCTTTTTTTTCTGGCAGTGTGTGCATCATTTAATGAATGGTTGAGTGAACGGCCGTGCCTTAACATTGAGTTCTTCACTCGTGACCTGATGACCAGTGTCCATTTGGGAAGTTCGCGGCTAGTGACTGAATTATTCATTTTTGTGAACATAGACGGCTTCGTGTCGTTTCACCTCGGCTGACAGCATCCAGGTTTGACTATTTGATGCCTTTTTTTCTTTTTCTTTCTTCTTTATCTTTGTTATTTTTTCTCGTCTTTAAAGAAGTATAAATACTTTTTTTGTTCCTTTAGAAGTACATATGACAAAAAATCTACTAATTAGAAAAAATATATCTAACTTGTAAACAATAAAGATTCCCTTTCATTTTTCAGGCTTTAGAGATTCTGGAAGAGCTGTTTAAAAAAAAAGTATAGTGTTTAGCGAGTCGCTAATTTGCAAAAAGTTTTGACGGTGAAGTTAACACATGTTAATTTTTATTTTTTGTGAAGCTAAATCAACTCTTTACTTACTCAGATTGTACCCGTCAAAAATAACAGTTGTATTTACATATGGATCAACGCTATCGCCTAAAATCAGAATATTCCTCTTAATAACAGAATTTTCTCTCCCAATAGGAAAATACAGCTACATTGCTTTACATTTTGCCATAAATTTCCCAAATAAAAGACGCGAGAGAAACTGAAGTTAGAGTGTTACTCTTCAAATAGTACTGATTAATGTTCTATGAGCAGGTTTGGATTAAGATGAAGACCCAATTCCGCCATTCTCACGAGTAAGGGAAATGGAAAAGTTTTTATTTAAACAATTTGAGGCTGATGACGAGTGTTTAAAATTACTGAAGGATTATTTGAAGCCTATAATGTGTTAGGACAGCATGTGTAAGAAAGGGTCGTAGTCTTCAGCCTGTTAAGCCTAAATCCAGCACTGGCTATGAGTTATGAATGAAAGAGAAGATGGTAGAAAGTCAAGATTATCAGTATGGGGATAGCGAACAGTTTAATCGTGGACTGAAGAGTTCATGATCGGGAAGCACCTATTTCTCTCCAGAGGATGAAAATGACGCTCAATTTAGAGGGTTCAAATTGAAATGTTATTGACAAGTGTGCCATTAATTATGAATGAAGATGATGGGAAGTCAAGATAATTAGAATGAGGATAGCGTACGGTTTAACCTTGAATTGAAGTGGTCACTATCGTCATGTTCAAGGAAGCACCCACGCAGGATTTTGTTCACCAAATTATGAATCCTTGGGAAAAAAAACTATACGAATATAATTCCCTCCTTTCATTTAGAATACAGATGAAAAGAAAAATGATTCGAATCCATTGGAAATACCATGACTTTCCTTTGAAGCAAAGGTCTTACCTGTCATAACTAAAAAGGGAAAATCAGCTGAACGGACAGATTTGGAACGTATCAGACGTGGCAAAGATGACAAATTGTATCTCTTCTTTTCTTAAGTATTCTCTAAGGAGATATCAACGCTGTGTTTCTGTTCTTGGTCAGTTCTCAACAAAGCAATGAAGGAAGTCTTGTCCTCATCTTTGTTACCGTTATCACAGCGTTTCAGCCGTTGTACCCTACGGCTTTCTTCGGTGTATACTGATCAGGAAATTTTTAACTGAATCCTTTATTTAATATACGAGGATAGACTGTTCTGGTTCCACTGGCCATACCTGTAGTCTTAATTGTTAGTATTGCTCGCCCGTTTGCACTGCATCCAAGCACACACTGACTAGCCCAGGGATTGAACTCACAACTACTCAGTTAATTATGTACCAAGCGTGATACACACTTAGGAGATCATGTATTTTTCGATACATGATTGACGAAGCAGATTTTTCCCCGCAGTAGGTTGCCATTTCTTTCTGCAGTGGACCACTTGCCACCCAAGTCTATAGAACACGGTATTTCCTGCTATTTATAGCTGCGGGGTAAGAAGAGGAATCATACCTTTCCTAAGGGTATAAGCACGTAAGTGAATGTAATCGTTTCGACTGGAATTCGAACTCGGCTGTCCGATTACTACATATAACTCCACCATGCCTCCGTCTCACAACTACTATGTCATTAAATTCAAGAACCACCGCTTTAAGTCATTTTCCAGTATGGCTTAGTAAGTTAAAGTGTTGTGTACTACTTGGACTTAGTAGAAAACCTTGCGCAATAACTGAGTAGTATTAAAATAGTAAAAATTAGAAAACATCCCTAAACATACTATTGCTAATATTTTTCTAATCGAATTATTCTACGGGTGGGGTGGTTGGTTCCCTCGATACCCATCAACTGTTTTCTGAATAATTCTGTCAGACTTTTCCTTCCCTTAGATTATAACGACTTTCTTGCCTTGGTAATTCCGAATCGTTTCTTCTCCTAGACTGGTTGCCAACCAAAGATTAAAAGCCCAGTCTGACCTGCTCTTTTACCTATAACTGCAAAGCAGATCAGTCCATTTACACCTCTTCCAACGGCATTTACACAAAAAGGAAATGTAAAGCGCTCGACTCTAATTCAAACACGTCTCGCCGTCTTCTCATTCCGAGCCGGTCACAATTACAGCACCGGCATATCCGTATTTACCGTATAAATGTACGGATATGCGTAAAGCTTCAACAACATCTGTTGGTCAATACCAGTTTCATTGCCAAGATTTTGACGTATATAATGAAATCAAACATGGAGAACATTCATTTCGTTATCAGCTTTAAGACTTTCTGTGTTGTTGCTATGGAACTTCTGATTTCGATTTATTTGTCTACAACTCGAGAAATTTACGTGACTGTGTTTGATAATACGCAGTTGTTTGTAATATAGTATCTATTTGTTGGATCCAGACAAAAAGCTCTTCTTGTACGTAAATATAAAATGTAACTCCGACTGTAAAAAGCAATCTGTTTCTTTTTTTTTTTCAAATCAAACATGTACCAATGAAAAACAGCTGCGTAAATACACATAAAACACTACGACAGACGGCTAACATGAACAATGCAGCATCATCCAACCTAAGGAAAGATAACTAGGATCTATTAATATAACGTTTGACGATGAGAAAATATAACGATAACAAAATTTATTTATTATCTAAATGAGGATATTCTTCTGCGTATGCAAAAATAAGGAAAAGTCGTAACTTTCTTATAGACGGCGTCTTGGATTATTTTTTCTTTCTACTTACCAGATTTATTATCACAAGAAATATCCGCGTAAATTCACGACTTTCCTACTTAAATCTTCTGATTATTCTTAATTCTTTATTTAAAGATTAAAGAAATTCCGTTACCAAAAAATACCAATAAAAATGCCCCTAGAGCATTTTAAAATATTTGAGTTTGGCAACTTCAACCAAATATTACAATAATAATCACGAATATGAATGCAGGTCATTATTGAAAAGAATTAAGAGTGTACAAATGAAACACTGAAAATGTGTTCCTTTCACTGAAGCAGACGTTAAATACACGAGAGTTTTATTCCATGCAGTATCTTCCCATTTTTCTTTCTTTCTTTCTTTCTTTCTTTCTTTCTTTCTTTCTTTCTTTCGTTCGTTCTTTTAGCGCCTTTCATATATTTTTGGCTTTCAGCCATATCATGTTGAAACCCCGGTTCTTGCACGAAGTCCAGCAACGTTGAGCTTGGTCAATACCTAAATGGGTGACCATTTGGGGATAGCAGGTGTTGGAAGGTTGGATGTGTGGGTGTTGTAATTATAAATGGCCGGAATTGTTTATCGGAGTTTCAATTGCCGTTGTTTTCGTTATATACTTATGCGCAAATAAACTTGGGAAGGTATGAATCCACCTCTTCTTTTCCCATCTATGGGTTAAAAAGTAAGATTTATATCTATCTATCAGTCAATCAATCACTCTATCAGTAAATCAATCAAATATTGATTAACAAAATATATGTTATTTTACATTTATTTACATTCTCGGGAATATAAATGTATAGAAACTATAGTGGCCACAAAGCGAGGTATCAGTTTATAACTTGATTGCAATATTGAATTGATCGCTTACTTCATATTCGTTATTATTTCTTGTTTTTATCAAATTCTCATTAGGTATGTATCCACCGCTTCCTCCTAGCAATGGGTTAATTAGTAAGATTTGTATTGTAATCGTGCAGCTCACTCCGCGGTCGTCAAAGACTTCCAACGCCGCGACTGATCGATGAAGATCGCTTCGATCCAGAGCTAACCTTATCCCACGTTTGTGATTTAAGGTTGATCATAAGGCGGCCAAGATCGAATAGTCGCAGGTATCTTCGTGTTGGGCTGGTCCAAGCAGGGCGATGACGTACAAGAAAAATATAACACTCGAATAAATTGAACAGAAGTAAATACTGATTTTATATCAGTCCTTCTTACAATAATTGGTTTATATCAGAGTTCGCTTTCAAATAATTTTCACCCCGACCCGCGTCTAACTCGGAAGTGATATTATTGTTCTGGACTTGGTAAAGTTTGGCATAAGGCTGAAATCGGAGGCTTTCGTTGGTAGGTAATCTCGTGGAGCTCTCTCCTGCCTCCGATCTCGTCTCCGTCTCTTCTCTCTTGTGCGACTCGTCTAATTCGCTTCGAGCATGTATTTATGTACATTCTGGCATGGGGGTATAGCTAGGTAGGAGCATTTCGATGAATCCCCTCCGGCTTAAGTCATAACATTGGGGAATTCCCTCTCTCCACCCTCTCATATTATTACCTCTCACTAAATCTCCTCAGTGAGCGTGGGTGACTTATCCACCCTTTTCTGGTATTTCAACTCAATTTTCGACTAAGAGAATCAACTCTGGATTAGCTGTTTACGAAAAATGAAATTTTCGCTTTACAGCTTGCATTGCAGCTGGGTGTCAATCAACATTGGCCCCTAATTCTGGGTAACTTCTCCCTTGGTCTAACAGCTCGACATAAAAGTCGTTTATGTGTGCATTAAATCCTCAATTCTTCCCACGTGTTTTTGGCATTAAGCCTTCTCGTTTCAGTATCTCTCAACACATAACACTTTCTTATGTTTTTGTAAAAATTACTCTCCGTTTTATTGCGGCAACGACAAATAATATCACAGTAACACTAAGCTCTTATTATTTATCAAAAACGTTTCTTACAAACTAAAAATTATTTCTGGTTTTAAATAATGTGCAAAGGGTTGATAACAGTAGAAAACGAATCAATCTACTGATTAAGTAAAAGAAATTTGAAAGAAAAATTAGTAACACTAGTAAAGGATTATTATCACCAAAATATATCTTTAGAATCTATTTTCTGGCTTCAAATAACCTGAAAAGGGTTGATAAACTTTAGAAAACGTATCAATGAATCTACTGATTAAGCGAAAGAAATTTAAAAAAGAAATTAGTAAAGTTTTATTATCGCCAAAGTATATTATGAGAATGTAAAAATATTTTCTGGTTTTAAATAATCTGCAAAGGGTTGATAAACCTTAGAAAACGTATCAATCAATGTATTGATTAAGCAAAATTAAGAAGAAATTAGTAACACTTGTAAAGCATTATTATCGCCAAAATATATCTTTAGAATCTAAAAATATTTTCTGGTTTTAAATAATCTGCAAAGGGTTGATAAACCGTAGAAAATGAATCAATCAATCAATTTGAACAAGAACAAAAACATGGATCAAGAAGATTTGTATGGCATTTCATATGCCCCATCATGCATCACGGTCAATTGGTTAATGTAATCGACTAAGGAAAATTAAATACCAGGCGAGTCTATTGCGTTCACGTTCACAATGACGTCTTCGGGAAGTTAATGAATCCATCTCTTTTCCGTAACCCCAGTTATCTGTTAAATAACAGCGTAGACTGGGATTTCATCGTTGACAACTACTCTATAAGAAGACTTCTTTAGAAATATGAAATCAAACCGGAGAGAAAGCAATAGTTTACAATTCTACTTCTTATCCTTTAATGTGCCATATACTTTCAGGACGTAGGCGATCATGGCTCTCCACCTCCTTCTATCGCTTGCAACTCTCAACATGTTACTTCCCTCTGCTTCCTCCCCCAGACCACGTTCTCTCGTCCACTTGCTTAAGCCTGCCAGTTATGTGTTACTTTCCCTTGTCTCTCTTTCCCTCTATTCGGCCTGTGAGTATCAGATTTTTCAAGACCCCCCTTATTATGCGTCTCAGGAACTTCAGTTGCCCCTTCCTGATGTTAAGTATGAGCCTCGTCCTTGTTTGCAACCTCTGTAAGACCTCATCGTTGCTCACATGCACGGTCCATGATATCCTTAGCATCTTTCTGTAGAACCAGATCTTTGTCTCCTCGAGTCTCTTCTTCATCTTTGAGGAAATCGTCCAACATTCGCTGCCTTAAAAAAGCAGATGTCACGTAACAGCTCAGTATTCTGTTCTTTGTCACCAAAGATATTCTATCTCGCAATACTCTGCCCAGCTTTTGAGATGCGTCTTTGGCCATCCCAATACGTCTACGTATCTCAGTGTTGCACTTACCGTCCTCTGTCAAGACGCTTCCCGTCCGCTTGATTCTAATGTTTTCCGACCTGCAAATCGCATTTTGGGCTGATCCACCTACTGATGACCATGCATTATGTCTTCTTGTAGTTTATGTTTAGTCCTTTCTTCTCACTCTCCGTCGCTATCTTACCACTATTCCAAAATTGTATGGAAATTCATACATAATGAAGAAAAGGCGTCTGTGGAGAGCCATAGTCGTCTACGTCCTGAAAAGATGTGACCTTATGAAAAAAGGATTTTCCGGAGAGTTAAAATATTCTGAGTAATGTCGATTATGTGTCGAAATAAACAATGGCCTGAATTACGCTTCACATTTCTATATTTCCTGCTTTTCATATTGCACTGTGTAGTAGCATAAGCGAAGAACTTAGATAAATAAAAGCTAACTCAAGAAATACACTTAAACCACGATGATGGTAAGAAGATTGAGATCTCTTAGGCAGAACATTCATTATTGGCTGGAGTTTCAAAAGAGATAAAAATGAAAAGTAGTTCGTTTAAAATGAACTTTCAATATAAATTTAAACATAATATAAACGAAAATTGCATACCAAGTGAAAAAAAGTTTTTCAAACAATGAACCCAAATAAAAACGTAAAGAAAGTAAAGATATGAAAAAAGAAATGACATTTATTAATAATCGGGAGGCATTTAAGCTTGCTGCTGCAGAGGGCCCTTGATTGGATTTTCATCACAATAGGTAAGGAGGACTAGATGCCATAGGCAACAATAAACTTCAGAACTCAAAATTGGCCGCTGCCTTTAAATATTGCATTAATATATACGCTTACCTTTAAAGAGCTCAACAATAATTCCTCTGCCGCTACTTAATTTAAACACAATGTGATGCACCTAGGTCCTTACTTTCCGTACAAAATATTATTTTATTTCATGGGTGACTTTAGCAATTAATTTCGATTATGCACAAATTTATTTCGAAATTATAAAAAATATCGTGCAAAAAATTCGTCGAAAACAATCCTGTAAAAAAAACAAAACGCCTTAAACACTTGCAGTAATGACAAAATGGGATTCCAAAATTTCAGGATTTTTGGTCCGAATCCGGCCTGAAAAAATTTTAATTTGCTCGCGAACTCGGCTTGATTCCAAAATGGTATGATATGTTGGCTGTGACTTCGAGGTGTAAAGTTGTAACACTGTAATTTGAGAATAGTATATATTTTTTTCATTTGGACAAGAACTGTTAAAACTTAGAGAGTTTTGTCTCTTTAATTGGTTTATCAGTAGAAACCAAGATGGCGGAATCCGAAAACGATCGTAGTAATGAAAATTTAGGTAGCCAAAATTTCAGGATTGCGTGACCGGATCCAGCCTGGAATGTTTTTAATTTGCTCATAGACTCAGCTTGATTTGAAATTGGTATGTTATGTTTGTCTACGACCTCTAGGAGTAAAGTTGAATAAGTGTGACATACTGACACACTGACATTCATATTTAAAATATAGATGTAGTATATTCAAAACTAACAGGCAAACAGTTTACATGGAAATGGAGATATCTGTGACGAGTATAGAAGAAAAATCCATCAAGTAAACAACCAAGAAAGTTAGACATGATGGAAATGATAGCAATTGTAAAAATTACGCAGAATGGATTACGAACACAAAACGAAAGTATACAGTTATATAGATATGTATCAATAAGTTCGTCCTGTGCAAGGCAATAACGCCACTAAAATACAAGGGGACACTGACGGTGAAAGAATAAGGAAAAAGGGAAACATTATTAAGGAAAGAGAACAATAAAAAAAAAGGAATTACGATGATAGAAGATAACGATTGGCATTGCATTTAAAATTTTCAAAGATCAAAATTGGCTGGAAAATAAGAGGCCGGAAGAGAGTTACACACGCAAGACGATGCGATAGAAGAAACTAAGCAAAGACGAACATACAATAAAAATTACATACGAAATGGAAGAATCCAATTCCTTATATTTCATCGATATCTAGCTACAGCCCGTTAACAACACTTTAAAACTTGATATCCAACTGAAATGAAACATCAAAAATGATCTAATAAATTTCTATTCTGTTCATAACAATGAAATAAAATCCGGTATAATAGTCGGATTCTACTTAAGAGCACAAAGAATTTGCAACCCTCAGTAGTTACATAAAACATTGAAAACACTTTAAGCTTCACTAATTATTTTATGTCCAGTGCGAAAAAGTCTCTAATTTCAAAATAAAAAACGGTACCTCCTAACAAACTCAATAAATAAAATATATATTATCCTATCAATTAATTCTATCATATCTACAATTGGAGACTGTCTATCTAAACTCAGGAAGAAAGTTGCTAGTAACATCTCAAACGATAAAAACTTAGTCGATACAAAATAAAACAATAAAGTAAAACTTGAAGGAGGAATTTACTTGAACGTCTGTATGCCTGGTTTGTGAGTATGCGTAATCGCAGCAACATCATTGGTCAAATGATGTCCTAAGCGACAAAGCGCACCACAAGTAAACGTTTTCAACTTTGTCATACATTTATATATATATATATATATATAGTGGACATGAAGAATCGCTTGAACATTGAGTTCGCACATGAAACAGACTGTCGTCATTTTGTGCTGGTGTGACTCCACTCTAATATACCCACGTACTGTACCTGGTATTGGGCACTCTTAGCCATAAATATAGCATAACTTAATACATATTCAAGAAACAAAAAAAAGGGGAAGAGCAGATGGGAAAACTGAATCAGGATGTCACAGCAGGAAGAGGGATCATCATTTTAAACTTAGATTTAAATATTAGAAAAGATCAAACTCAATCCATGAGACGTTTGGCACTTGAGGGGGGAGTTTCAGCTATGACAGTCAAAAGATCAGTAAAAAAAAAACTTCAAAATGAAATCGTAGGTAAAAGTTGTTTAGCAACTTGTTACTCCAGGACAGAAAATTAGAAGGTTAGAGAGTGCGAAGATCGTCTTGAATAAGTTCGAAAGTGATCCTGGAATAACATATATATATATATATATATATATATATATATATATATATATATCAATTAATTTCAATACTTCGTGAACTTCCAATACTTAGCTATGATTAATTAATGATGATCATTCGGATTTTCGTTTATGATCGATTTCATCATGATTCTTCTAATATGCTTGGGGAGTAATTATATATTCTTATTGCTCAAAGTAGACACCAACACTGATATAAAAATCTCGGAGGATTCCAGTAAGATACATTTAATCATACCTAAGATTCAACGGTTCAAAGTTTAATCTAACAAATGGACAATTTTCCTTTTACACGATTTGGACAATTTTCCTGTTGCACCCGATATATATATATATATATATATATATATATATATATATATATATATATATATATATATATATATATGAGGAAATGCCAAGGAACAATGAACAGATTAAGTAGTTAGCTTCTGGTTAGGTACTTTTCTCCCGAAACAAAGTTCCTTGCATATATGATTTCTTTTACTGCGTATAAGCTAGATTAAAACACCGAATGCATTACCCAAAGCGTTTGTAAACACACTACCCAAAATTACCGACTCGTCACACGTTTAGCAACAACATCAAAGGCACCATAAATAAATACAAGAGTTTATCACTTCCTTTAAACAGATATCTCTTTTTCTATGAAGAAAGTAAAATGTTTCATATATATGAGTTCGACGCTGATTGATAATAGGCTACGAAAAGACAGTCGTCCAAAAGAAATTGCATAGATAAACTATTTAAAAACAATCTCTCAATAGTGTACCGTATGATTTAATCATGACAACTTGTGAGGCAGCCGTATAACAAACCTAGAGTTTGCATGAAACTATATGTCGCGCGAGGCAGCAGTATATTTGAGTATTTTATTTTACATATATTGACACTCTTAATATATTTTTAAATCACGCACTGATGTCTGAAGATGACAGTCTGTTAGAGCGTATAACTAATCCCCATTGCAGACGCCCGCTCAGCCACATATTTGTTCAAATCCTACATAATGCAACTATGCTGAACAGACCTTAGTTATAGTTTCTTCGATAGAGCGTGACCAACAATCTGAAGAAGGCCGGTCAGCACGTCCAAACCCTCGACCAAGATGACTTGTGACTTCGTGGTAGCACAACCATCGACAGCCCCCAAGGTTTCCTTGTATCCAACTTTGTGGTATGTTTTCCAGGCAGTTTCCTCATATATATATATATATATATATATATATATATATATATATATATATATATATATATAAACTGTTCCAATAACTTGGACCGATTTTAAGTTTAAACGTCTAATGATTATTTTCTTTTCCTTTCAGATTTGGCGGACAGTTGGGCGATATTATTTTTCACATATAATTCTCATGACTTAAATACTATGATGAAATAGATAAATTCCCACCAATAACGCTGGTTTATTTACTGCTGACTTCGATCCGTCTTAATGAAACACCCTTATATATAATCCCTCTTAATTTAACTCCCTTTATATAATATATCTATACAAACACAAATACACACACACACATATATATATATATATGTGTGTGTGCGTGTGTATGTGTGTGTGTGTGCGTGTGTGTGTATGTATAAGCACGTGGCAGTTCTAAAGGAGTAAATGAATCACTAGAAAACTTTTTTTTCTTTTTGTTCTTCAGACATCAAGCAAAAGTAGAAAATAAACCCTTACATGACCAATTATATGACCAGTACCCACGAGCCACGTAACAGCCCTTTGGTGAAAATAATGGGAGACGTTTAGTTTAACATGGAGGTGTACGCGAGATTCTGCTGCCAACCACAATTCTCATGCATCCTAAAACGGAACTTAAGACATATCACAGAACCTCACCCCATTTCTCTTAAGTTCGGATGATTCCAGTAATAGGGTCCTAAACATACAATCTCCAAGCATATCATTTTTCTCTACACACGCTGAGAAGATTAAAAAATATATATGACTGCTTTAAACTAAATATAAATGGGTTTAAAAAAATAAGCCTGTTAGCTCCGGGCAATACATTCATTGAATATTATGCCAACTTACAAAAAAATAGTATGAGTTGAAAGTACCACCAGATCTCGCTGTTTTTTTGCTGTAGGACACCGCCAAATATACCGAACGTATACTAAAAGCTAATGAGCCAGATATTAGGTTGGTGCAAAAATAATGACGTAATAATGTCGTTTTTTGGCGTATTTTTAAATTCAAAAAACGACATTATTACGTCATTATTTTTGCACCAACCTAATAATTTATAAAATGTCGAATGTTATCTTCCAGGCATATTTATAACGGCTGATAAAAATTCTGATTTTAATAAACTCTACAAATTATAAGGACATCGAATGTAAACAAAAATACAAGAATATTACGGTTTGGTGGTAGTAAAAGGAACACTAAGAATTATAAAGAATAATACAGATACTCGTATAAAAATAGTATTTTGATAATAATTACGGCTTACATACAAAGAAAATCTGTCTCAATCTAATATGTTTTGTTATTTTTTTACAGTAATATTCACCCTGTACAAGGTCCAAGGGCCACTAGAGGTAGAGGATTACGTTAAGTATTAGTTTATATTAATAGGAGGGGAAGATAACGGTTGTCTCTAGACATGAACAGGTTAAGATTTTAGTAATCGGGGAAACATATTCTTGGGAGTCTATTCTACAGGGAAGAGATTCATGGGAAGAAGCTGTTTGAGTGGAACTTATTTCTCGCCGAGGGAATACGAAGGGAATGTGGGCGGTTTGCTACCATATAAGTGTCATGGCCGGTTCTAGCCGGAATGTTTAGATCTGGCGGAACCAAGGAATGTAGTTTGTCCGAGCACTTTCCATGGCAGTAATTACAGAGCAGTGAGACTCTTCACATCCCGCTTGTGAGAGAGAGGTCGGAAGGTGGAAAATAGGTCTTCTCCAGCAAGGAATTGGAGACCCTTTTAAACTCTATCAAGAATAGAAAATGAGAACTGGGCAGCTCGTGCCCAAATATGGCAACAAGTACTCCATTTTTGGTCGTCAATAACTTCATGCGGAAAAACCTTCGTTTACGCAAGATCGCAAAATAAGTCTTCTTAAGTTATTGTATCAAACGGCAAATCGAACGAAAGAAATAATAATAGTTAATTACCCCGCCTGTCGACAAAGTAAGGCGATATTCCAGTATTGATATTAGGTTGGTGCAAAAGTAATGTCGTTTTCTCACATAGTAAAATATGTGAGAAAACGACATTATTTTTGCACCAGCCTAATAGTTATGTTACATATTTATTGATGAGAATTGTTTTATCTATTATTATGATTAACCACAGCAAGGCAGTAAGGTCAGTAAGACACAAGTGGTTACTGGGTGTGGACGAATTAGGAATGGAAACATTAATGACGAGCGGGAAGAGAAAAGAGAAATCAGAAGAACTGTAAATAGCGATAGACATTGTATTTACATTTTTGCAGATTAAATTTGGCTGGAAAGCATGGAATCAGAAGGGCGCTCCACAAGCGAGAAGTGCAAGAAAAGAAAATGTATTTACGGCTACATCTAGCCAGATTAACTGTAGATTGATGAGATTTTGACGCCAGTCTAGTACTGTGCTTAAATTAAAAAAAAGTCTAGGTAACATAGCGAGTAGCTCATCCGAACAACTATTATGAAATTATTTAAAGAAAAGACACATAGAGACAACATTACGGGGCTGTGAAATTGACTGAAGCCGAGACGCCAGATCAGGACGAATAATATCACTGTTCTTTATGGATTTCATCAAGGAGCTCCAGGTAAATAGCTGGATCACTGGACCATATGTGGCAGTAATATTTGAGGTGTAGACGAATGGTAGATTGTATCGCACGACACAATGAACGATGTTATTTTAGAAGATGACTTATAAATGGATTCAATCTATTCTTTCCAATTCATGTCAGCTGAACATCAGCATAAGAAGGCGCGGTGGGTCACTCTCCTTAGATGATTGCATCAACCATGATGATGGAAGGCAGAGGAGGTCTCCCAGATGATTAAGGAGAGAAATTTAGTTTTGGAGCCTTTAAAAATTAACAAGCCATCTTTTGCGCAAGTTAACGACGGAATTTAAGTCGTTTTGGACTTCGAATGCCATTTTGACTTCATCGAACAGATCGGCCTTACTATTGCTACATGAGTAGATGGTTATGTATTTTACTCTTTATATTGTATTATTATTTGTGATATTTATTGATTTTACTTATTAAAATACATATTAGCTGCCTACAATATGGTCACTATTTGTTTAATTGTTTAGGCGGATTCACCGCTTGGCATTGGGACGAGCTTCTTTTTTGTTGTTGTTTAACCATCTTATTCCAATCAAGTATTTAATTGCTACTAATGCACAAAGGGTTATTGACAGTCAAATAGAATGAGAAAACACCAGGACAATAAAAAAAAACATTTTTCGGGAAGAATGAACAAAATGACTGATGAAGAAAGAAACCAAAAGAGAGTTCTACAGGCGAGCAAACCACAATTAAAACTAGAACTTGTGATTAAATGTAACTATTTCAATAGTAAAACGATGGGCCCTAGTCTCATTTTCGATACTTAACTGACTAGGTGCGATACTCTTTTGGGCGATCATATCATTTTTGATAATTAACTGACTAGGCCCGATACACTTTTGAGCGAACATATCACTTTCGATAATTAAATGGCTAGGCCCGATACACTTTTGAGCGATCATATCGATTTCGATAATTAACTGGCTAGGCCCGATACAATTTTGAGCGATTATATCACTTTCGATAATTAACTGGCTAGGCCCGATACACTTTTGAGCGATCATATCGCTTTCGATAATTAACTGGCTAGGCCTGATACACTTTTGAGCGATTATATCACTTTCGATACTTAACTGGCTAGGCCCGATACACTTTTGAGTAATCATATCACTTTCGATAATTAAATGGCTAGGCCCGATACACTTTTGAGCGATCATATCGCTTTCGATACTTACCTGGCTAGGCCTGATACACGTTTGAGCGACCATATCACTTTCGATAATTAACTGGCTAGGCCCGATACACTTTTGAGCGATTATATCACTTTCGATATTTAACTGACTAGGATAGAGAAAAGTCAAACTTCGTTAAGTTAACGTTGCATACATGACGTGAATTTTATTTATTTTTGTTGAACGTTACGTAAATGAGAAAGAATTTATTTCTATGTATGGAAGCTCAAATGAATGTCATTGTTTCCGGTGAATGTTTGAATCTTTTGATACGATGTTTTCAAATGTACAGCAGTAAATAAATAAGGATGTTTACTGAAATATTTTCTCAGTATCGCCAAAACAGGCTCAACGAAAATTCAGTTCACTGATAAGAAATCGAGATTTAATCTCTCATGTAGGTATATTTTTTAAATATTTACAAATAAAACTGAAGCCAAACATATAAATTTATTTTTCGGAATATAACATTGGGAAACTATTTTTTTTTAAATAACATTTATCCAACATTTTCTTAACGGTACACTGAATTAAAAAAAACAAAAAAAATACGTTACTGACATGTCGTGACAAATCAAGTAAGTACTTGTAAAGAATTTTGGCTAAACAAATTTGTTCCTTTCTCATGTTGGCAATTTGTATAAAATGTCATCATGTCACACCCACAATTATACACACACACACTTGTATATATATATATATATATATATATATATATATATATATATATTAGTGTCTCTGTATGTATATGTGTAAATATATATATATATATATATATAGATAGATAGATAGATAGATAGATAGATAGATAGATAGATAGATAGATAATATTAGTGGTAAATATACATATATATGCAAAATCCACAGGTGCATATACACACATGTATATTTTTTGAATAAAAAATTCCGAGAGGTTAGAATCCAGGTCGAACTCAATGTCCAGGACAGAGTAAGTATATAATAACAAGGCTTAAACACTAATATTCCATGGTCATAATTTATTCCATTGGAATCGTAAATACGATCCAATTCATCAGACCTACAAATTCAAAAAGAAAACAGAAAAAAAACCTAATCCGGAAATAAAAATAGAATTTAGAGAGAGTGTAAGTTGAGAGTGTCGGACGAATGTTAGTTCATAAGAGAGGGGTTTAACAGAGGGGGTTATTTATAAACTAGGTGTGAGTGGAAGGGGGAAAAATGATACTTGCCGGATGTCTAATACAATAAAGATACATTTCGTGGTGACATATACACACCATGGCCGATCAAATCTTAAAGAAGGAGGGAGAGGTAAGGAAAGAAGTCGTGGGGAAGAAAGATGGGGCGGGTGAAATTAAAATTGAAAAGGACGCTGTGTAATTGAGAAAATTTGACAAAAATAATATCGACTACGGGTTACAAATCAAATATAAACAATAAATATGACGATTATCTAATCTTGCGAGGACCTATATTTGTATGTTCAAAACGCATGCAAATCCACACATACACAATAACTTATACACGTATATACATACACATCGCCATGTACCTACATACACACATACATATACCCATGTACACATACACATATATCCGCATATTCACACACATACACACATACATATACATACACACACACATATACACATATACATATATCTGATTCAATATCTCTGATACTAAGCGCTTTCTAATAATTACCGCGCATATGATATACAAATAATTACACCTACATATATACATATACACATACACATATACACATACACCCCTCCATATATATATATATATATATATATATATATATATATATATATATATATACATACACACATACATACATATATATGTACACATACACGCATACACACATACACATATATACATATATATATACATACATATACATACATAGACACACACACATACATATACACAAACATCTACACACATACATATATATATAGACAAACATCTACACACATACATACATGTATATACCACACATACATACATATATATATATATATACATATACATATATATATATATATATATATATACACACACACATACATATACATGTACAAACACATACACATATAAATATATACACACATACACATACATATACATATATATACATACACACACATATATACACATATATCCACCTATACCATATACACACATTTTCCACATACATATACAAAAATACACATGCACACACATAAACATATATACATGCACACACACACACAAAAATAGATATATATAGATATATATATATATATATATATATATATATACATACAAAAACGCACACACACATACCTACATATACACACATACATCCATACGCATCCACTCCTTACCCATTTACACACACTTGTACATATGAACATACGCATACATGCGCATAAACTTATACTTAAAACCTTACATTTCTATACAATTAAACAAAAAAAACAATGTATCCCTGTATCTATCCGTCTAGCTATACATACATACACATATACACGCACATATATACCCACATATATATGTGGTATATACTTTGGTCTTAATAATAAACCATATAATATGTCTTTAGTTCCTATTTAGGATTCATGAGAATTGTGGTTGGCAGCAGAATCTCGCGTACACCTCCATGTTAAACTAAACGTCTCCCATTATTTTCACAAATGGAAGTTCCAGAAGGATTACAAGAGGCACAATATGTAAATTGCCAATGCTATTGGTTGTCTAACATAGAGAATTATTATAGCCATGAATTCCCTCGGATATAGCGAAAAATTCAACAAAAAGGATTTCCATTGTCCGTAATCCCTAGATTCCAAGGGAATCAGCTGCATATAATTTTTTCTTCTAAGTGAAACTTACTTTCACATCTTTGAGAAATTGCAAGAAATTTGTCTTGGAACATTTCGCCAGTAATGAAACTGTTGCAAAAGTGAAGCAGTTATTTACGAAAGACCCGTTATCGTCGAGATGCAAAATCTGGGAATTATAGGAAAGATGCTATTGACGCCTTGGATGAGTGTCTTCTATACCGATTTATCGAAACAAAAAACCAATCGATACAATGAACATATTCAAAAGGGTCATTGAAAATATTAAGGCACTAACGAAGCCCCCATGATTATTCTGACATCCGAAAAGCACTTCTTTGGAAAACCTTTAAAAAGATAGCGATTCTCTGCTGATTCAACCAGTGAATTTTATTTTCATACATAATAACTAGCTGTTTAAAAGGTACTGTGGAAGTTTTAAGCAGGCAGTATGAAAAGTCATTCAACACAGGAGATGTTTATTTCCGATCAGTATTAATATCGGTGAGGCAGCACACCATGCTTGATGAAAACATCATCGAGGATTTCTGTTAAAAAAGAATATTGCACCTAATGCTTATATCTCCAGGATAAGTGATATCATCAAGGCTAGGCGAAATAAAGTAAGGGAATTCATTGATGATCAAGATGCTAAGTAACTCAAAGATTATTTGAAGTTGGCACTGAGTTACAGCAGAAAAAGACTGGGCTGAAAAAGATGCGGCACCAAGAGGTATTTGATGAAATTACACAAAATATCAAGGTGAAGGATTCCAGATACCTAAAAATTTCAATAATTATAATAGATAATTGCTGAAAATAATTTGTTAATTTTTAAATGTTACTAGGTATTTAAACAACAAAAATTAAACTGTTTACGTATAATTTGTAAATTTATGTCAATTCTGCTCCACCATACTTAAACTGTTATAACATTAGACTGCCAATATATCGATCAAGAGGTGAGAATAACAAGACCTTTTGGAAATGCTTGTATACAACATTTTATGCTATACGTAAGTAATATTTGTTTCAAATCAGATTAATTTAACTTTAAATTTGCTAATTTTCTATAAATGATGTTTCGGAAATATGTATTTTATTTTTGCAATATTTTTAAAAATTGAGAATTAACCTTTCTTTACAAAATGTTTCAAATTGGCCGTTTTGATTGCTATTTTTGAAAAAAATTATAAATTGACTAAAAATCATTGTAACTTCTGTTTGAAATACATTTTACTTGCTTACTGTAAATAGTAAATTTAATTATTTAGCTTTCAATTGAAGCTAAAATGAATTCTTGAAGGAAGCTTTTTAATTTTTAAAAATTCATTTTAAAACTTAGGTATCGCGAAAAATTGGAAGCACCTAGTCTGAGAGGTTGGCTGTTTTGTCTATGGTTAATTTGGGGAGTATTTGTTATCTGGAGATTTATTTAAAGTGCTTTGTTTAAGTTGTTCACAAATCAAAGGTCGGTTATTTATATATATATATATATATATATATATATATATATATATATATATATATATATATATATATATAAAGAAAGAACAGTAAGATATATAATCCGGTGCTCTTATAGATATAATTATTTTTACAAAATAGTGCTCAATGTAAATTTACAGAGCATTAATATTATAAATTAATAAATTTAAAATATGTTTTTTCGCTACACAGTTCTAACCATGTTTCAAAAATGGAAGCTGAAAGCTTCTAATTTAATTTTGTAAAAAAACATATTTTAAATCAATTAATTTATAATATATATATATATATATATATATATATATATATATATATATATATATATATATATATAAAGAGAGACATCATACTTAAAATGTTTGCATAGTTTATAAATACGACAATTACCGACACCAAATTTATAAGAAGGTTGCGTGGTTGATTATTTCGTTCTTTGATGCTTATAAATCCTTGTAAGTTTCTGAAAGTCAGAACATATTTTCAGATAGCAAAATTTTTCCGAGATAATAATGATTTACTCCTATGTCATACTAATTAACCAATACCTTGTGGCTTCATACCTTTCCCAAGAATATTTGCGGGTAAATTAATTTACCGAACCGGACTGGAACTGGAACTCGCTTCTTCGATTTTCAATTAGGAGCCATTATCCATTACACCAAATGTACATCTAAATTTGCAGTGCCTACTCCCATTCGCCTCTTACACTATCTAGCTACTGACAAGGTTCAACGTTATTTAACTCTCTGGTTGTACGGGTTTTTCAATGTGGTATATCCCTAAGCCTTTAATAGTATACAGTAGTTTGTGACTGCAAACAGCCCATGGTAAAGTGCAAATGGCATTTCACTCCCCGAACAGGTAAGACCGCAGCAATGAAGGACTATAAGAACATATCTTCCCGGTAGTCCTTATTGCCTCAGCTGTCAAACACCTGCCCAAGTGATAAAGGGGATAAAACGATTTAATTTTCGTATATATATATATATATATATATATATATATATATATATATATTGTTTTTTGTTTAAAAATATGATTCCTTCGCTACATAAGAGTTCTCATGTTTCAAAAACGCTGTATGGAGCACTGTCTTCTTAAAAATAAAAACAAAAATACTAAGGAACCCCGAATTATGCACCCAACGTGTTCTTTTCTATTTTCTGCATATCTGCACAATGATATATATATATATATATATATATATATATATATATATATATATATATTAATATTGCACTTCGAAAAAGGTGGGGCATAACCAAATCAGACTTCCCCTTATTGCATGTGCCATCTCCCTTCAATACGCAGGCGATTATGGCCCTCCACTTCTTACTGACCCTTGTCGATCTTAATAAGTTTTGTCTTTTTTTATTTGATCTGCCATCCATTTACTTAAGCTCATCAAATATGCTTTCCTCTGTCCCTCATTTTATTAATGTGAGTATAGATTTCCACTGCTATGTTTAAACAGCAGGAAGGAGAGGAGAAAGTGGATAGCTTGTTTATATTCTCTTTCTCTCTCTCTCTCTTTCTCTCTCTCGTTCTTTCAATTCCTCTCTCTTTTCTCTCCCTTTCTTTCTCTTTTCTCTCCCTTTCTTTTTTCCTTCCACAAAGCCATTCGCCGTCTCTTTGGTATAATGTTTGAAGATTAAATTTTAATCAAAGTTTTCATCAAAATAACTATCTTTTATTTTTAAATATTTTTAAATCATTGATTTTATTCGACGTATAAATATTACATTTCGTGTATTATATTACCATACATTTTTACACATATATTTATTATTTTACTAATAAAGTCTAAGCGATAACAAAATCGATTTCGCAATCGATTTCCCTCTTAATAGTATGTCCTATATGTCTGATAAATTAAAAGCGGCAACTGATCTCTAAAAATGGCTTTCAATCTGTTAATGGCTTGTTAACTCCTCCAAAACGAAATTGGTATATTCTAATTATCTGAGAGACACATTTTGACTCCCATCTGAATGACTGATGGAAACCTCCAAACAGAGAAACCTAGTCCACCGTTTTAAATTCACTGAAATTACGACTTTGAATCCATTTCAGTCTACTGCTAGAAAGTTGCTACAATGCGGCGTGCTAAACAATTTTAGCAACGCAATCTGTATTACACGTATCTGGCCTGGTGTTGTTAATATTTATCTCGAGATGCTTGATAAAATCTAAAGAAGGTTTTAACCTTGCATCATATCTATCACATTCTCACCACATTCTCACCAATCTTAGGTTCACTGTGTCTTTTCTTTAACCAAGTTCATAGCAGTTGTGCCAATGCACTTTCTTCCTTAGTACATCGTCCGCCTGAATTTAAACTTAGGACCAGATTCGCTATTAGGTCTCATAATTTTACTGCTGAAATATATATATATATAGGTTTGGTTGGTTGGGTTTTATGGCATGTCAACCACTGTGGGTCATTTAATGCCAAATTAAGGTATATATATATATATATATATATATATATATATATATATATAGATAGATAGATAGATAGATAGATAGATATAGATATATATAGATATAGATAGATAATATTAGTGGTAAATATACATATATATGCAAAATCCACAGGTGCATATGCACACATGTATATTTTTGGAATAAAAAATTCCGAGAGGATAGAATCCAGGTAGAACTCAATGTCCAGGACAGAGTAAGGATATAATAAAAAGGCTTAAACCCTAATATTCCATGGTCATAATTTATTCCATTGGAATCGTAAATACGATCCAATTCATCAGACCTACAAATTCAAAAAGAAAACAGAAAAAAAACCTACTCCGGAAATAAAAATAGAATTTAGAGAGAAAGTAAGTATGAGAGTGTGGGACGAATGTTAGTTCATAAGAGAGGGGTTTAACAGAGAGGGTTATTTAAAAACAAGGTGTGAGTGGAAGGGGGAAAATGATTGTTGTCGGATGTCAAATACAATAAAGATACATTTCGTGGTGACATACACACACCATGGCCGATCAAATCTTAAAGAAGGAGGGAGAGGTAAGGAAAGAAGTGGTGGGGAAGAAAGATGGGGCGGGTGAAATTAAAATTTAAAGGGACGCTGTGTAATTGAGAAAATTTTAATTTCACCCGCCCCATCTTTCTTCCCCACCACTTCTTTCCTTACCTCTCCCTCCTTCTTTAAGATTTGATCGGCCATGGTGTGTGTATGTCAACACGAAATGTATCTTTATTGTATTAGACATCCGACAACAATCATTTTTCCCCCTTCCACTCACACCTAGTTTTATAAAAAACCCTCTCTGTTAAATTCACTCCTATATTACCCCTCTCTTATGAACTAACATTCGTCCCACACTCTCATACTTACACTCTCTCTAAATTCTATTTTTATTTCCGGAGTAGGTTTTTTTCTGTTTTCTTTTTGAATTTGTAGGTCTGATGAATTGAGTGTGAGTTCAATACCCGGTTAAGGCAGTGGAGAACTTTCAGAGGGAAAATTAGCAGGAGATAACTGATAACTGACATCCATCAAACATGGCACGTGGAACTAGAACAGTCTGCCCCAGGGATCGAAATAAAGGGTTCAGTTCGAAATTCCAACCACCTGAAGACGGCCGGAACGTACAACGGCCGAAACGTTGTGACAAATATGGCGACAAAGATGAGGACAATGGTACGCATAATGTAAATACTGTATATAGAGTTCTATTATAATAGTTTCTTTTCAAGCACTTCTCCCTCCTGAAATTATTCCCTAGCATTTTGCTTTCCTTTCACCTACAATTTTCAAAAGTTTAAAAGTTAAAAGTCAATCGCCATCTTTCGTTTTCCTGAATATTGTCATTTCATTGTATTTTCTCTTCATTAAAATTGAGCGAAATATGAGAAAGAGAAAGTTATTGTAAGCTTCAATAAATAGAAGTCGGAAGAAGGATTAGTCTCGGGGCTGACTTCGGCCCCGGGTAAAATTTTCACGTCAAGAGATTTTCACTTCAGATATTGTAAATACACTTATTGTAAAGAACATGTAACTTTTCAGTGATTCATGGTCCAACAGTAACGGAAGACTGCAAATCTTCATTTTCATCTAATGTGTAATCATACACAAGTTGATCCCATTTTATTTCTTCAGTGAAAACTGAATGAACCAACAGATAACACTGTAAATAGGCACGTAGAATATGCTGTTTGATAGCTGTTGTTGTAGGTGGTAATTTTTCAATATTAAATTGAGATTGGTTTTTATAAAAAAAAACTTTATAACAAAGGCCATCGAAACTGTGAACATCACTGGATGAGATGCACTTTAGTAGAAAATTTTCAGCAAATTTTATCATATCAACGCTGATAGTATCTTTTCCAAAGTAGTACCTTAACTAGTATCCATACTTCTTTGCTGTTTTCAATGTTGACACATTTGTCTTCACTTTGCTAGTTGTGTCACATCCCCTTAGGAAGTGGACTGCTGGCAAAATTTCGATAATTTCAGATTCAATATTTTTCGACTAACTCATGGACGGGGACTACTATTTATCTCTAAACTAAACCTGAAAAGAGCAAGAGCTCTCTTAAATTGAATATGTTAAACTTATTACAGTGATATAGGGCTGAAATAATAATTAAAAAAAAAACATCGGTATAAGATGATGCAATAAACACACTTTTAAAGTTTCCCGCTTTCCCACGGTGGTTCGCATGAAACTAAATTTTATCATCAGCCTCTTCCTGAATACATTTTAACAAACGCTGATTAGTACTTGAATCCAGAAAATGCTTATGCACATGGCTTCAACCTCTTTGTGACAACCACCCAAAAATATAACAGTGTCAAGCTTTATTTGTCTTATCCACTTGATGAAAATTTGCTGCAATGAAACCTTGTTTTCGGAGGGCGTCTACAAATGTGTCCATATCCACGGGAAGTGGTTGATCATGTCTAGAAATAGAAGTTGAAATGACCACAATTTTATTACAACGGTTTGTCTCATGAGATGTTATACTGTTTGCATGATATCCGTCAAAAACTATATCAGTACTCTGAGAATACTCGCTAAAAGCTTTAAATGTCCCCCATAGACATTTTTTCATGATCAAGACATATCTTAATCTGCTTCTTTTCAATTGGAACCTTCCTAGCCTATGAAGTCTATAACTGTCATCCTTTTATGCTGACTAGATGGTAAAAATGATAGAATTTTATCTTTTGTTATCAATTTTCTTAATTTCTGTGACAAGTACAATCTTGCTTGGTTTCCTTAGGAAGAACGACTTGGGAGTTATTTCTGACTCCAATAATTTCTTGATATCAAACTTACGTATTCTTGCATATCCAATGGTTCTTAACCAGTTTACAGTTTCTTAGTTATGTTATATTTAACAAGAATCTGATTCGACTTCTGACTTTTTTTAAAGAGTGGTATTGTTGCAAAAAGGCCAACTGATTTTTCTCCAAGCGAGTTTGATAGAAATATTTGCTTGTCTTTTCCCCAATTGAGTCCAGGAGAAAGTCAATACTTCTAGTTGTGTATGTGTGATAATGTAAACTATCTCTTTGCATTTTGTGAAATCAAACGGATATTTGTTTAGGTAAAAATAATAATATTTGCTGCTAACATTATTATTTTTTTAATAACAGGTCACAAGACTACAGGAAAATATTAAAAATGTTTAGTGTGTGTGTCTACATAATTTTCTATGTAAATGAAATGAAAATAGTTTTTGGCATTTCTAACAAAAATTTGATCTCTTCTTGAAGTCGTGATAAAAGTAATTCCCTTATTTTTATTCATAACCTATTTTCTTCATAAAATAATCATATCCCTACAAAATGATACCAAGTTTACTGAAATTGGCTAAGACAGAGAGAAGTTATTAGGACTAAAGTATGCCATGTCCCAATTAAATAGGGGCGACCTTGTAATCAAAATGGCGGAAAAATGACCATCAACCAAGACATAGAACCTATTTGTTTATGAATCTCAGTATCTGAAGTCAAAATCTCTTGATGTGAAAGTTTACACGGGATCGAACTGGGTTCCTAGACTAGTTTAAAGCAGATAACAAAAAGACAAGATTTATGAAGAGCTAAGAAGGACATGAAATTTGGAAGAGCCATGATCGCCTACATCATGAAGGGACATGACACATAGACGAGATGGTAGAACAGGGTTTAGGAGATAAATCAAAAAGACAAAGATTTAAAGAGCTACAAAAGACAGGAAATTTGGGAAAGTCAACATCTTAAAGGGACATGGCACATAGAAAATGATCGTTTACTTTTCTTTTTTACTCTTAGTAACCTCTTGCGAGGATAGAAAGTATAAGAATACGTCAGTTTAAATATGACGAAATGTCTACTAAAATGAGTGTAAGTTCAGTGACGTAGACGAAGCAATATTTGATACCGGATTTGCTCTCCATCGATTTGATTTTTTATATTCCTGTTCATGATTTAGATTGTTGGCCCAGATACGTTTGTACAATCGAATAAAAGTTGTTTTTTTTTTCTTCTTCTTTTACAAACTTGCACTCATAGTGAAGGACACAAACATGGCAGGTCAGGGAACATCTACCTAGTGAAATGGTTAGTAAGTTGGTCTTACTAAATCATTTAAGACTGAGTAGTAAGTTCGATCCTCAAAGATTCGGACTTGTGGTACATTATGCTGCGCTTAGAATGTCATTTCGGGCACTTCTACATGGTGTAATACTAATTTTGTCTCGCTTGATAATTAAAACGGAATATTGAGGTCGATCCTCACTGGGAACTCTACATTTTAAACCATGTGCCACCAGCAAACTACGCTTAGAAAATCATTTTTGGAAATTGAAAAAGCTGTTATGGTCAGAAAGCTTGTTTCACTACATCAGTAACGACCAAGCAGTCCGTTCAATTCTCAGTGTGTGCGCTATACTTTTGGTCTTGTGCCACATCTAAGCTACCCTTAGAAAATCAAGACCCTTAAAATCATTTTCGTCACTTCGACGTGGTGTAAGTGTTATCAAGCTTGTCTCGCTAAATCAATTACAAAAGAGTAGTGATTTCGATCCTCACTGGGTGCTCCACACTTTCCGCGTTGTACCATATCTAAGCTATGCTTATAAAATCATTTAGGGTATTTTTTCTTTGTGTAATGGTTAGCAAACTTGTCTGTCTAGACCAATTACGACTGACATCCAGATGATGTCCACTTAGTAAGTCTTTGACTGTGAAAAATATCACATCCGTCACCGATAACCAGGAAGATAATATTGGATTAACAATGGATGAATACTCGATTATAGTTCTGAGGGAACCACAGCAGATACTCCTAGGAGTTGTAAGATTGATGGCAAATAACAGCTTTATTCTGTTTGGTTTCGAAACCGAAGAGGTCTGTGACAATCTCTTGGTACTTGTTGAAGAACTGGCTCTAATATACAATTAGTGTCTGGACTACAAAAAGATAACCTCCCTGATCAGTTGCACTAAAGTCTTGGTGTTGTTTTTGAGTCGCTCGCCAATTGACAAAATAACATTGTTACAAAGTTTCTGCCACGTTACATAGAGGGTTCAAAATAGGCAGACTTTCTAAAACTTTCCTGCGACATTTTAACATTACAGACATGGTTAATAAATTCCAAAAATGATAACAAAACGGGCATTCATCTTCTTAATTGAACGTTCCAACTGATATCACCTGAAGAAGGCCGGAGCGTAAAATGACCGAAACGTTGTGAATATGTCAATATACATGAGGACAACAGTCTGCACAATGTAAACAGTGTAAATAGTTAAAACACCTCATCTCAGAAACAGATTTTAATATATTAAAAGATGACAATAAATAAAATATGGCATTCATTTTGTACCTGTTGGCAGCCTATAAATATCAGTTTTTTGTTGTTTTTTTTCGGGAGGTGTAACACATAAATCTTTCTCGCACATTTATAGCCCTGTTTTACAGAGTTTGTGATGTCCTATTTTTGAAACCTTTTGAAATATCTGTATTCAGCAGAGGTGAACAATAACGTGGAGAGTTGAGTTACAGTGAGATATCCTATATCGAAAAGAAGCATGGCACGTGGAACTAGAACAATCTACCTCGGTAGACGAAATAAAGGGTTCGGTTCGAAATTCTAATCAACTTGATAACCGAACGCTTTTTTGTGGCCCAATCGGTTAAGGCACGTTAGGCTATATGACGGTTCCGTATAAGAATACCAATATTGACTGCCATGTAAAATGTCAGCGCATATTCATTGTATTTGTTAAGAAGTATATTGTACAGGAAACAACAGACAACTTTTGATAGAGAAAAAAATTCAGGCAGACAATCATTGCGCATGTGCGAGAGCTTGCATACATTATAATTGTAATGAGGAAAGATTGTGAAGGGTCTGGATAGAGGATATGTATTGCGGTAGATTTACAAATTGGCTGACTATTAAGATTACGTTTTTAATATTATTGACTCCATCATTAAATATTATATTAAAAATAAGCCATTGGCCAAATGAATGCTTTTTTGTTTGTTGTAAAGGTTTCACAAGAATTCAGTTCATTTTATGTACTTTTTTGACCGGTTGATTGTCACTGAACCTGAAAGTAAGCAGGAAATACAATGGAGAAGGAAAAGAAATCAGATTTCTTTTCATACCAAATAAGATTTTCTGCAAAGAGAATTGTCTTGAATTTTATTACTTTCTGTATATATTTACGTATATATATATATATATATATATATATATATATATATATATATATATATATATATGCAGAGAGAGAGAGAGAGAGGGGTGTGTGCGTATGTGGAGGTGCGCGTGTGTGTATGTGTATGCGCGTGCAAATACACAAAATATAAGAGAAAAAGCATATTTTTTTTAAATGGCATCGAACCACACACAAGCACAATCCACGATGGAAAGCATCGACAGAAAGACGAAGAAACATTTAAGCAAAGGCCGGCTGAGATAATTACAGACAACCACCCTCCTTTCCGCTCTCTCTCTCTCTCTCATCGGCAGAACAAAGTTAAAATATATGGAAGCACACGTACGAAAGAACAATGTAGAATCTAACCTTATACAAAACATCAAAAGAGTTCGCCATTTTGAAGAATAGTCATCACTCAAAAATGTCTTTGAAAATAACGAATGCTAAAAATATCAAAGTTACAACATAATTGATAGCGACAAACAACTATAAAATATAATAAAACGTCATACACATTCCATTTGGGTTTTCAATTGCGTTCGTACGCACAAGTGGACATAATATATTACAGGTTATTGATTCGATCGACTTTGTCCTGAACTCGACATACGTTCTTGGCGTCGACAAATTTTGGATTAATCCTTTTAAGCGTGGCAGGAATAATAATAAAAAAATATTTCTCTTACATATTTGAAGATAGAAATATTTTTTTACAATATAAATGTATCATAATTACATAGAAATAATTATTTTTTTAATAATAATCATTTCTTTTTCTCTCATTTCTATCATGAATATTTCGACATTTTATTGCAAAAAGAAACAATTTTTCTACATTCTTACCACGCATGTTAACAAACGATTTATCACAAGAACAAAGAAAACGAAATTTAAATAGTTGGAGTTTTGTTAATTATACAGTATTTTCCCCGGTGTCATTTTTTATCGTTAGAAAACATTCCTCATGTCAAGGAATGAGTTACCTCGTTTAGTTTTTTTGACCTAGCCTCATATTCTGAACACATATCTTTCCGCATATTATTTAAAATATTGGTCTATTTTATCTCTGTATATAAAGCAGTGAATGCCTGTAATCTGTCTGTATGATACCTTTTCACTCGAAATCTATCCAACCGAGTTTGACCAAACTTGGCATATATATTGCACAATGTAAGAGATAGGTTCTTAGCGTAAAAAATCGATAATACTTTTAAAAATCAATAATCAATAAATCCGATCAAAAATCAATAAATTCAACTTTTTTCCTCCAATTTCGTTCAAACTCTGTATGTAAGTTACTTCCATCATGACGAACTCAACGATGCCTCATTTTTATTTCTATACCACTGCAAAAAATCAAATATCGATTTCAACACGAATTTTAAACTAAAAATTATCTCAATCTTCAAACAAACTAGTACAAATTTACTCAATTGTAGCCAGCAATAAGTTGATTGTTTAACAGTCATTTAACTTGATAATAGAGTCTACCCATATAGTGAAAACCAGCGTAAATAGCGAAAAATGGCGATTTTTACTGGTTTCTTTCTTATTTTTCGTTGATATTTTAACCAATTTTCATCAAACTTAACAATTGCTTTATAAATGTATTCTCTTTTACATTCCTGGTAGCACACTGATAAATAAAATTTCAAAAACTTCAAAATAATTGTGGCCTGAAGTGGGTCTTCATGTTGCCTGCTTTAACTCTTCAAGACCTCGGCTAACTTCGATTGAATAAATACAGACTACTTCTGCTATATCAGTAACTGCATAAATTCAAAAAAATTTAAATGAAATTAATTTAAATAATTGAAGAAGATAGATTCTGTTACATCTAAAAAGGATGCTGTTTTTGTTCCATTCTAATTGAACGTTTTTTCTGATCGACCAGCTGGATATGGCTGCTAGTCAGAAATAAAACGAAATATATTCCTTGAAACGAAATTTTTATAATCGGTATTGTAAAAACTAACTAATCCCACGAAAATTCACAAAAATCAGAAAGCGCAGTAGGATAGCGAAATGTACCTTCCAAA
The DNA here is from genome assembly GCA_963932145.1 of Acanthosepion lycidas. Classification (NCBI taxonomy): domain Eukaryota; kingdom Metazoa; phylum Mollusca; class Cephalopoda; order Sepiida; family Sepiidae; genus Acanthosepion; species Acanthosepion lycidas. The sequence continues at coordinate 26,664,097 of OZ010579.1, read as the reverse complement.
AGTTAAGCAAAGTATTAAGAAAGGATAATCTCGTTAGAAACAAAGAAAGAAGTGCTTAAAACTTATGCAACATCGGCTCTCCTATATGTCAGTGACTTCTGGACCATTTTGTCACCGTTGGAGAAGAGACTTGAGGCAACAGAAATGTGTTCAGAACACCATGGACCGAATATGCGAAGAACGGCGAAGTCTTCGCGAAATGCAAACATAAAGGACATTTACATTTATACTTGGAGTCAGAAAGAGACATTCGAAATTTCTTGACTACCTAATGAGGAAAGAGAGATTGAAAATTTAGCAATCACTGGATACATTGAATCCAAGAGGAGCAGTGGAAAGCAACGCATAACCTACCTAATTTCTGCACAGGTTTAACAGAAATTAGCAAATATAGCGAAAAGACAAAATTTGCTAAAAGCTACAAAGGATGTGAAATTGGGGAGAACTATGATCACCCACATCTTGAAGGGACACGACACAAAGAAGAATGAAGAAGAAGAAGAAGAAGAAGAAGAAGAAGAAGAAGAAGAAGAAGAAGAAGAAGAATTCTGTCCATACTTTGTTACCAAATTCGAAATAATTCTAACAGATCTCGACATCCATCTGAGACATGAAATTTAATTTTTTTATTATCGTATTATTCAAAAATTTTAACACATCAGGAGATATTAGTTGGTGCAAAAATAATGACGTAATAATGTCGTTTTTTGACGTTAAAAAATACGTCAAAAAACGACATTGTTACGTCATTATTTTTGCACCAACCTAATAGCTATTAATGTCAACAACTGAACACAAATAGTTTTTAATTAAAAAAAATAGTAATTAATGTATAATATTATCCATAACTACATATACAAGAAAGTTAAAAAAAATAACAATAAATACGTAAAAAAATTGATATACAGTGTAACCCGGATATAAGTCACCCGGATATAAGAGAAACCAGGATATAAGAGAGATTTTATCTGGTCCCAAATTAGAGCCATACTTACCTAAACAAAACAGACCAAACCCGGATATAAGAGAAACCCGGATATAAGAGAAACCCGGATATAATTGACTTCTTCTCCGGATTCCGACAACTCTCTTATATCCGGGTTGCACTGTATATTGTCGAAAATTCTTTTTTCACAATATAGCTGTTCGTGCTATGTTATAATGCTTATTACCTAAACAATAATAATACTAAATAGATATATTTTTTTAAACATTAAAGTATATTTAATCACATCTCCCTAATAGCTGTCGTGATCTGTACATTCAGGATTACTTTTGGAATTTGGAATTATCATCCAAAACCATCTGTATTGGTTCCACAGTAGATTTTTCTCATTTCTTGAAATAAGAGGCAAAAAATTGAGTTTACTCATACTAACTCAGAATTATATGAGATGTAAAAAGTGCAAAGAAGAAAATGTTCGCAAAAGTTTAAATTTTTGTCTGTTTCATTACGTTTTCTAATTAAAAATAAAAGCCGATATCCCGGCATTTTTCCTCGCTGCAAATTAACTTTTCTTTCAACTATGCACTAAGGGCAAATTAAGTTCTTTGTTTTGTTTTTAATCATTTCACCCCAAACAAGGCGACATTGCCACTAGCATACAATGGGTTACAGGGAGTGAAATTGAATAAGAATAAGAAGATTAAAAAGGAAGAGGGTTGGGGAATGGGCAAAGGCAAAAAAAAAGAAACAGACTCCAAGAAGACACAAGATGGGAATTGATGTTACATTTAAATTCTTGAACATTGTATTTATCAGGGAAGCATAAAATGGAAAAAAATTCCACAGATGTGAAGTGCGAGAAAAATACTGTTAGCGTAGCATTTAGCTAGTTCAACGGTAGAACGGTGAGACTTAGTTGCCAATCTTGTAGCACACTTAAATTCTAGTAGTCTGTGGACCAAAAAAAAAAATCTCATACAAGCAGTTGCCATAAAAATGTTCACAAAACAGACAGAGGGAAATCACGTCGGTCTGAAAGTGACTTCAGACGAGATGCCTAGTTAGGATTTATTGTATGGCAGACCCTGCTCTGGATTTTGTGAAGAATTTCGTGACTTGTAAGAGCAGCGGACAAGATATAGCAACAGTATTCACTACACTGATGAATGGTAGATTTATAAATGTACAAAATGGATGAGAAAAAAATCACAGGGAACCTACCTTCCTTGCAGCAGACGTTTTAATAAATTATAAATAATATTACATTTCAAATGCTATTTTTGGTAGATATTTTGGCTCTACATTTCAAATCCAAGAGAAATATGCCCGTAATTTTAAAAAAAATTATATGTAGTTCAGATTTTATTCATGGAAAAAACATGTGCTTACAATATGAATACGGTAAAGAAATAAAAAGGAATATCTAAGGGGCGTAAGTCAACACTTACCATGCATTTAACGGTAATCACTCCCCTTTATATATATATATATATATATATATATATATATATATATATATATATAAGCATTCAACCCCAAGCAAGGCGAGGACCCACTAGCACGCAAGGGGTTACAGAGTTGGAGCGAGAACAAAACGGAGTGATAGAGGAAAGGATGAAGAGACGGTTAGGGGATAGATTAGGCCATCCGGAGACGTCGATTGACGTTACATTTGAATAGTTAGAGATTATAGTTATCAGGAAAACAAGAAATGGGGAGGGAGTTTCACGGGCGAGAGTTACGAGGCATGAAGCTATTGCAGTAGAAGAGACGGCTACTTTAACAGTTTCGACAGTGAAAGAGTGAGAGCGAGATGCCAGCCTAGTTGAGCGCTTAAATTCATGAAGTCTGGGAACCAGCAAAATCACCTGATTGGAGTAGTTAACATGAAAGTATTTGTAAAAATGAAAGAGGGAGGCAAAGGTACCTCTGTAAGAGAGCGGCTGCAGACGAGATGCTAGATCAGGACCAATTACATTGCATATCCGTCTTTGGATTTTATCAAGGATAATGAGGCAATTAGAAGGTGCCAAGACCATAGATAGCAGCAATACACCATGCAAGGGGGCAATGATTGATATGTAGATTTGATTGACTCTGGCGAGAAAAATTTCCTGGCGCGGCGCAGGGAAACAACTTTCCTTGCGGTGGACGAATCTATTGACCCAATGTATTCGTTCCATCTCAGGTCACCGGACAATGTGATCCGTAAAATCTGGTATTAATCATAAAATGAAAATAATAATTCGGTATTTATTATACATTTAAAAATTCTCTATCAAATGTAACTTTTAGGTTGGTGCAAAAATAATGTCGTTTTCTCACATAACGTTGACCGTTAAAAAGCGACATTATTTTTGCACCAACCTAATAACAACCAGTGTTAATTTAAGGTTTCTACCGTCTATGCCTCTTTTTCCTTTTTAGAAGTGAAATCTTTTAAATCATATTTTAGCTTCAAAATGATAATTTATTTTGGTGAATCATGGTTTTTTTTTTTTCTACGTTATGAAATATCTTGACGTTAATGCAGAGAAGACAAAATTATGGCGACAGTTTAGTCTACACGTAGTATAGTCGAATTAGTCAGAAAAAAATGAGAATGTTTTTTCCTGCGGGGATTGTGTTTAGTCGTTGCTAAGATATAATAAAACCATGGTTTTATTTCTTTTCTATTAGGTTGGTGCAAAAATAGTGACGTAATAATGTCGTTTTTTGACGTTAAAAAATACGTCAAAAAACGACATTATTACGTCATTATTTTTGCACCAACCTAATATTTGTATTTCTTAAATATTAGGTTGGTGCAAAATTAATGTCGTTTTCTCACTAATGTTAATAGGTGAGAAAACGAGATTATTTTTGCACCACCTTAATATATCATTCCCTATGCTGGTATAGGTTGCAAAGATAGAAAATATTATCAACCACCTCATCTGGGTATAAACCGAAAGAGCAGGTCATTTGACTTGCTATCTATAAATGCCAATTAAACATACCTATCGCTCTCTGAATTTCGGGGATCGGGAGTTATCGTGACATATTATTTACATTCAGACTATTGTCCTGATCTTATCGACTTCAATTTGAACCCTTTATTTAATCTATATGTGCAGATTCTCCCATTCCCTAACCCAAGTCTAGGGATATCTCGTATTTTCTTATTTTCTTATTGCTAAGTTATTTCTGCTACGTCCAAGGCTGGATTGAACTATATCAAAAAAATTCACGAATTAATGTTTTAAATCACTAGGCTTTTATCAACTGGCACAATCTCGAATGGAGAATTTACAACCTCAATATTGGAATTTTGGGATATCTAAGTACTAGTGAGCCAGCCAAAATGAGCTGACTCATTTATAGTTCACCAATAGAAGGCTTAACCAATTAGAAGGCTCGGAATATTCAATGCAACGTGTATGAAGGCGGCCATGTTTTGTTTTTTGTTTTTTTGTTTTTTTTTTTTTTTTTCCCGAATATTCACTGCCAACCTCTGATATCGAAGACTAAAGAATTACGGAACCACTGCTGGTGAGTGTTAATCTTTAACGTTGTTTCATTGAACAGATTACGTACTGCGCTGTATTCTATATTCATAGACTATGGTGAACATGGTCAACACTCAATACTAACCTGCTAGTTGATGAATGCTGCTACTAAACAAAACATGCCTCATCTACCGTGCCTACTTCTGCTTCTGTTGTCGAGGTATGGCTGTTATTGCTTCTTCTTTTTTTTATAAAGGCTCCCATAACAGTATACATTTACCTGCTAGGTCTGCTGATGAGGTCAAGCATATAAAATGATTCCTTCAGTTGTCTGACTCACTGTTCTGTCTAGTATTTTTCTTCATCCCTCGGTGGTTGCTGACACCCCTTTTATCTCCATGCATTCGCCCGCCCTCTAATTACGGTCTTTCCATGTGTCTTCAGCCCTACAATTAGGGACAAGCTAGCGTCATCTTTAATATTATTTACCACAACTGCAAGGAATGAAATGCACGTAATTCTTGTTCATTTGTGTGTGTGTGTGTGTGTGTGTGTGTGTGTGTGTGTGTGTGTGTGTTAGGTTTGAAACCCGTAGGTTAACTAAAGGGTTCAGTTTGAAGTTCCCGGAAGGTTATTATAATCGTTCAGAACCTGATGTACTGCCAAGGACACAACAATCTAAATGTTGTGATAATATGTATTTATCATTTCACCCCAAGCAAGGCAGTAAAGCAACTAAGAAACAACGGGTTACTGATTGTGAGACAATATGAGAGAGAAACAAAAAAAAACACTAAAAGTAAGGAGACAGGACGATAAAAGAAGAAATCAAGATGACAGAAGATAACGATTGACATTACATTTAAGTTTTAAAAATCAAAGTTAACTGAAAGAGAGTTCCATTAACGAGAAATGCGATAGAAGAAACTATTTACATAGAACATACGGTTTAATCTAAAAATTTCAACTGTAGAATTCACCGATATCTAGTACTGCGCTTGCTTGAATTCATAAAATCTAGGTAGCATCGAGGAATGTTCATCAGGACAATTGACATGAAAGTATTTATAGAAACTGAACAGGAAACGGAGGTGAGAAAGTGACTGAAGCAGAGATGCCAGTTCAGCACCGATAACATTGCAGATTCTTATTCGGGTTTTATCAAGAATCTCTAAATATAAAGCACGAGACTAGACGTGGCAGTAATATTTAAAGCAACTAAGAGTGGTAAACTTGTAAATGTGTAAAGATTGATTCTAGTTAGAACAGTTATCTAATACAACGCAATCAGCATAAAATGAACGGAGTAGTCAAAATATCTAAATAATATAAATAATGGACATATTTATATTTCTTCTTTACATTTTTCTCTAATTTAATTGCCGATGCTTTCCCTCTTTTACCACAGCAAACACACATTAACTGACAAATATTTTCCTCTCTCTTTCTCACAGTCTTTTACTTTTCCCGCCTTTGTTCTTCAAGGAACTTTTGCTGTCTTCACCCTGCACATGACCCGGGAGTCACTCGACATAGAGGATTGTAGTGTAAGAAGCACAGTTTATTCGGATATGCGGGGAAGATAACTGTTAATTCTAGACTTGAACGGGCCTAGATTGTAGTGATCAGGAAAACACACACTGGGAAGTCGGTTTCACAGATTAGCACTTCGCAGGAAGAAGCTGCTTGAGCAGAACTAACATCTCACAAATGTAATACGTTTCCTTTATTTAAAAATTGCCATTTTTATGAAACGTTTTCTTTCTCTTTACTTTCTCGATCTTGATCATGAATTCCGCATGACGCCACCTATGCTGCCATCGTGCAGTATTTAGCGTGTCGAGCTGGTTTTGAGTCCAGAGAGGGTGGGACCTATGTGTTTTCCAAGGGCATTTATGCAACGTCAACGCACCAGCCTTGTTCAGAATTTGAACTGGAACACGTCGATTTGACTTTCTCTTCCGATAACCGTTACACTAAGCGAACATCATTACTTTAGTCTCAGTGCATTTCTTTACGCTCGATGAATTCCTAAATGTGCGTGATCTTTAGAGAATTCAGGATAAATTCGTTACTGCTACTTAAGCACAAATGCTCATGGGATATATATGAATACATCTCTTCTACATCCAGGGGAGTCTATACTATTTATCCATGGTTGGCAAACAGACTAGGATAAGGATAACTCTGATTTCAAAACCAGTACGTAGAACTGCCGAACTGGCATATTTTATTGCCCTTGAAAATATCACAGGGCTTACAATTAACGGTGATGTACGGTCGTGGAATCTATGGGGTGGCTAAAATGTAACTCCCTAATTTACGTATGATGGACTCTCCCGTTCTTTAAAAGTTATAGTTAGACGGGAGAGTTCACTACATGTAAAATAGGGAGTTACTTTTCGATCACCCTGTATTAGGTCGGTTGAAGTAAAGCAATTTGTTGTTAAATTTTATTTATTTATTTACTTGATTGCAGTGACATTTCTCTTTATATACAAGGTATGTGGCTATGTCTTTCATTCGTTATTTAGTGTTTTCATTCTATCTTGTTTGAAATTTTAAAACTTTCTCTCCTTCCTTCATGTTTTCTTTTCTGAATTGGTGTTTCCTTTTATTCATTTTCACTCTTTACTCAGTTTTCTTTTAATTCAGTTTCTTCGCCACACTTCCTTTCTATAAGGAGGCATTTTCTCCCTTCTTTAGCGAATGAAAACGACTTTTACATGTGCACATTCCACGGATCAATCATCTTGTAAGGTGAGCGAGCGCGCATTGACACTGTCCCTGATTGACCAACTCGTTTTTCGCTTGATTCTTTTATTTTCAGTGACGGTGAAAAATAAATGGATTAGATTTTGATCCTCAGGACTTTGACAGGTTCGTACCTGCAAAATGTCAGTCTTTAGCAAAGTTCTTCTCTCTAAGGCCTGGTATCCAGGACACGGAATTATGCTATCTAACTTTTCCGTGGAAAGGATAAATTTCCCGCTGTTGGAGACGATATTTGCGATCAAATATCACTTATAATTACAGCTCAAGCTAACATTCAGTATTTGTGGTAACCTTTTCATCGGAACACACCTCGCCTCATTTTAAGGACAATTTCTTGAGGTTTTACCAGTTACGCTGTGGTTACAGCATCGATAAGAGCACCTGGTTTGTGTTGCAAATGACAAGTCTTCTGCTAGTCTGTTTGTTGATAGAGGATATTGTTTCATCTTACTTCATTGGATTAATAAAATCTAGGTTAATTCAAGGTTCAAATCCAGTTAGTTCTACTTTATTTACCGTAACTCATCAGAACGTAGGCGATCATAGCTCTCCACAACTTCTTTTTCATTGTAACTGTAAATAAAGTTGTTTTTTTTATGTATTCTAAACCTTGTAACATCATTCATTTAATCAAGCTAAGTTTCTTATGCGTTGCATTTCTTGATCCATCTTGCCTTCAATCTATCCCTGTGAGTATCACATTTTCCAAGCATGCTTTCCTTAGAATGTGACCCACAATGATAAGTATAAGTTTTTTTTTTTAGATTCCATTTTCTCTAAAACGTTGTGCTTGCTCAAATATTCGGTCCATGACATCTTCAGCATCCTTATTTATAACCACAATTTTGTTGCTTCAAGACTTTTCTTCATCTTTGATCATGCACTTTATCCTTGAAGAGATTATCAAACATTTTTCTATTTCTTAACTCTCTGCTTAGCTTCAACTATTCAGCTATGGCCATCCCAACGCCCTTTCGGTTTTTAATGTTATAGTTCCCGTCCTCTGTTTAAACACATTTTTTGTAGTTTTCTATCCCTGTCTGCTATCAAAACCATGGACTTCTAATACTCTCAGAATCGCCACGCTGTATAGGTTTAAAAGTATTTGCGTACTGGAAATTTGCTTCCCGGACAATTTCGTATCAGACAATTGCGTCCCTAGATAATTGCGTACCCTTGATAACTGTTTTAAGCTTTTAAAAGCAATTACCATACACTTCTAAAAAAGCATAGATAGTAACCATAATTTTTTAAAAAAGGAATAAAATTTTTTAAAAAGTGCATTTTTGTTTAAAATGCAATAACAGGTTAGCAGTGATGCAATACCTCTCTACACATCGCCAGTATCTTTGTCTCATCGGCGGTTTTCTTATGAAATTGTTAGCTGTAATTTTCGTCGTCCACAAATATTTTCCACCAGTGTTTGATTTTCGGATCTTAGCCATGGGTTCCAAACCAAAAAAAAAAAATAATCTATAAAATCCAGAATCTATTGTTTGTGGTATGCACTACTGGAGGGAACTGAAACTGCTAGGTTAATTTTCTCTTCCTTTAAAAAAAAAATTCTTTCTTTTTTTTATTTATGGTAATTAACTTTCTGTTTGTTTAGAGTAATTAAAGGTATTGCTATGCAAATGTCTATATTAACGATTTAAAAAAAATATTAACTTCAAAAAATTATCAGAGTGACGAATTTTTCTAGGAACGCAAATGACTAGAGACGCAATTGACAGGTACGCAAATGTCCGGAACCCAAATGTCCAGTACGCAACTCTCCGTCCACCGTTAAAAAAGGTCCGGTGAGGAGACACATCCTTACCTTATACGCCTTTCTATTTTTCTATATCTGCTGAACAAATGTACCATCCGTATTCAGGCAGTTTGCTGTCGGTATATGTTCGCTACTATTCTAATACCATTCCTAAATATTTCAAGCTTAACGTAACCCTGTATATTGAGTGCCTCTTCCGGGGCCTTGTCCAGAGTAGACCTCACTGTAAAAAAATAAATAAAGAAATAATTAATTTAAATAATTGTATCAAAAATTCACAGAGACATGACTAATCGAGATTTTTTTTAACTTTAACTACATTATTTTATAAAGAAGTGAGAAACGTAAAATAAACTCTTATCAACAAGCAATTCTTTATCTCTGACGTCGGCAATTAAATAAAATTACCTGTCACATGGAAAATTCATTATCACAGTGTAATCGATTGCCTGAACCGACTACCTTCAGCGTTTTCACTTGGGAGATCCATCCAAGCCACTGAGCTATCGTTTCTATCAGGTAGCGTGCAAGGAAATATTTATCGCTCTTCCTGACCTCTGCTATTGTTTGTGGTACAACCGATTACAGACCCCGATATCTCTCTCTTTCAAATTCATTGCCGTTAGTGTAATTAAGAGGGAAGTAATGAGCGTAATAAGGCCAAGTACAATCCAAGGGCAAATTGAAGCGGTCTCTCCTCGTCATGTGCATTAGATTGATGAGCATTCCGAAGAGCGCTTTTTCCTCCTCCACAGATAATTTACGTTGCCCCTCGGGGAGAAAACGGAATTTTCTAATGTCATATTGCTTAGATCAGGCCGAGGAAAGTAGCCTACAACTTGGCCATTTATAAATTGGAATTGATTTCTCGTAGATGTCAGACGCTGACAAAATATATTGTGCTATTTTAACTACGCAACACTTTCACAATATAATGACAATGACTAAATACACCACACGTATGAACGTTGGTGTAACTTTTTAAAGACTGGCACCATCAGCAAATTGCATCGAATAACGTATTGCCGAGGGAGGTTTCAACTGATTAGACGTGACGTTTCCGGGGAACGGGACTAATTTAAAATGGCGGTGTCAGAAAAAATAGACAGTGAAAAAGCATTGTGTTATTTTCTTTGGTTCGATATTTCTTTTGGATGGCCGTACGAATTAAATTATTTGTTTATTAATAATAAGTCAATACAACTACTTATTAACTGAATTTAGTTCTAAAATTGTTACTGTATAATTTTTTTTAATGTCAGAACACTTCAGGCTATAGGTGATTATGTCACAGACTTAAATCTCTTTCGTCTCTGTGAATTACTATGACTTCATTGGAAAAATAATGGAGTGGTTTATTGTTCCTTTCTCCACTGCTTGGAATTCAGAAAGCTATTTCCTGTAAACTGACTTCATCGAAGACAAGAAAAATAGTCTACTCAACAATTTAACCGAATTAACAAGTGGTTTTGATGAAGAAACTTTCAGAATGCACTCGTATATATATAATATATATATATATATATATATATATATATATATATATAATATTGGTGTTAAATATACACATACATATGCAAAATATATACACATATATACATACATGCATACACATACATACATATATATATATATATATATATATATATATATATATATATATATATATATATATATATATATATATATATATATATTTGTATTAAAAAAATTCCAAGAGGATAGAATCCAGGTAGAACTCACTGTCTAGGACAGAGTAAGGATATATATATACACAGTTCCATACAAAAGCATGGCCATTTCGTTGTTTACTGAAAACATTTGGGTTTAAGATGAATATGAGACAAGAGTTTAAAATTTTAGATTTTATTTCCTGGTATTTACATTTATATGTGTTAAACAGCTTAGGACATACCATCTTGTGTGTCAGATCACTTCATTTTTAGGGGAGCAAAAATAAAGGAACATATAGTCTTAAAATAAATAACATTTAATATTTGCTTCCATAACCCCTGCTTGCAATAATCGCATCAAACATGAAACCCATTTACATCACCAAAGTGTCGCATTTTTCATTTGCGAGGCTTTACCAAACCTTCAACGCAGATCTTTCACTTCTTGTTTGTTTCTGTATTGTCTTATTTTTTTGTATATTTTTTTGTGAGTGGGTCATCAATTCCAGTGATAAAATACATGTACAAATCGGTTATGGTCTTGTGATTGACTTGGTCAGTCTAAAACTGTATAATATTCCGCTTGAAGATGTCCCTTTCTTGTGCTGGAAGTATGTTTTTGATCATTGTTCTGCTTGTTTGAATGCATTTCTCTGTAAATTGCCAGACAATATGTTTCTCCATAATTTTGAAATCATTCTAATGAGTTACATCATCAATAAATTTGAATGAAGCTGTTCCAGAAGCATCCTTGCAAACCCAAGCCAAGGCAATGGCATCACCATACTTCACAGATGAGTTTGTATGCTTGGACCATAAGCAGATCGTTTTTTTCTCTTCACTTTCGCCTGGCCATCATTTTGGTACAGATTAATCTTGGTCTCATCAGTCGATAAAAATTTCATTCAGAACTTATTTGCTCATCTCTGTACTTCCTTCCAAATCCCAATCTAGCCTTCCAATTCTTACTGCTTATGAGATATTTGCATCTTGTGGTATGGTCTCTATATTTCTGCTCTCCAAGTCATCTTAGAACGTTGGATTGTGAAACATTCACCCCTGCCCCCTGGTGAAATCGCTGACTGCTGCTTTGGTGTTTTTCCTCACAGCTCTCAATATTTCTATCGTCATCTGCGGTTGTTTTCCTTGGTCAACCTGTTCCCTGTCTGTTACTCACTATACCAGTAGTTTTTTTTTGCTTTGTTCTCTACGTCCAATGTTTGTCCACTGGGTCGTATAGATTTTTCTTCTTTTCACAGCTTCAAAATAGCTTTTGCATTTCTCGCATAGACAGCTCTCTCGTCTTCATGTTGATTTATCGTTTTTAACAAGAAATGCAATCATTACAGATGAAACCCAACTCTAAAACCAAGAGCCATTTACAGTTTAAATTTAAAAGGCAACACCTGGGCAACAAGAAACAGATGCCAGACATGTGTTCCAATAGTTTTGCTCATTAAAAATAGGTGGGTTCAAACGCGGGGTATGTTGTTTAACACATCTAAATGTAGATGCCAGGAGATAAAAGCTTTAAGCTGTTACCGTTTCATTACTTATGGAGGGGACTATATATATATATATATATATATATATATATATATATATATATATATATATATATATATATATATATATATATATATTTAAAGCGGTAGAGAGCCCATGTGTTCTTCTATAAATAGATATATTTAATTAGCCGTTTAATAAAATTTGAGAAATAAAGAGCTAATAAACTGATAAGAATAATAACATTGATGATATTTATTATATATTAACATTTTGGTTAAACTGAAGTACGAAGAGAAAGATTTTAAAACCAGAACTTACGGACACGCTTGTGTCTCTTTTCAACGAGAAGAGGAATAAACAATGAAGTGGGTCTTACTCTTCCGATGAATTTATGTTGTTTTTGATGGTTAGAGGGCTCCCTGTGAAAATTATACACTCTGAGTAAACCCAAATCCCTTTTTATTTATTATTCAAATTTTATTAAGCAGTCTATTAAATTTACACACTTCTGGATGAAATATATATATATATATATATATATATATATATATATATATATATATATATGTGTGTGTGTGTGCGTGTGTGCGTGCGTGTGTGTGTGCGTGCGTGTGTGTGTGCGTGCGTGTGTTTGTAGACAGCATATATTCATTTAATCATGTTTCATGGAATAATGTAGACATATAATAAGGTCTACTGTGCAACATTTAAAGACACATTCCTGTTCAACTTCGCAATACAGGAAAATTCTTGTTGACAAAACCATGAAAATAATAAACAAAAACTTCAAATTCTCAAAGACATGTATATAAAAATCAACCAACCAACACTGACAAATTTATTACGAATGTAGTAGTAAGGATTCCAAGTGCATCTGAACAACACTTAAGAAAAACTTCTGCGCCATCTTTGATGAATTTCAACTTAATATCAAGAAGCTAATTAGAGAACTAGAAAGGATTATTAGAAAAATAAATAGATATATGTCTACATTATTCAATTAAACACACACATATATATATATATATATATATATGTGTGTGTGTGTGTGTGTGTGTGTGTGTGTGTGTGTGTGTGTGTGTGTGTATATATATATATATATATATATATATATATATATATATATATATATATATATATATATATATATATACTAGGAGGTTTCGCCCGCTCACTATCGTTTCCCAAAGTAGCATATATTCACTACCTGTCTTGAAATTTTTCAAACAAAAATTTTAAATAAACATTTCTTTCATAAATTGGCTTGTTGTAGTTAAGGAAAGTTTTACAAATGGATGGCAACTTGCTGAAGGCCATGTAAAATGCAAATTTCAAACACTTTTTCACTATATCAGGGATTTCCTAAACAGAACTATTTTTTATATGAAAATCAAAACAATCTTCGAATAAAAGAACAGCAATTATGTACCGTTAATTAATGAAATATTTTTTAAATCAATAAACAAGTTAGTTAAACCTGAAAAGTGATATTAGTTATAAGTAGATAATATATAATACATATTATATTATTATAATATTAATATATAATACATATAAGTAGATAATATATAATACAGATATTAAGCCTCTAGTGCATAAATTACTATAAAGTAGAGCGTTTTTTTTTAATCTCTGAATTTGTTTGATAATTGAGCTCCAAATTTGCATTTATTCATGTTGATTCCATAATATAGGTTTGACTTAATTAGTTATGTTTCACTAACACTTCAAATGTTGAATGTATAACTAATTGTAATTTCTATTTTCCCACCTTTACACTATATTAATTTTATCTTATAAATTGTCCCCTGTTCTGTCACCAATTAAATAAAAATAATTGTTTGTCCGGAAAATAAGGATTTACGTACATCAAATCGTCTTTAAATTAAGTGCCAGGATAATTATCGTTGAACTTTTAAAAGGTAATCTTAAACATTAATTCAATATTTAAATGCAGGTATCAGTTTTGAGTTCTTCTGTAGTTTACTGATGCCTACCGCATCTACTTCTCCCTAGCTACAGTGATGATGGCCAAACCAAGACTCTTCCACAGTGTCATATGCCCTACTCGACGAATAATTTATAACGCAATCATACGCCGACCGTCTATGGAGAGATACGGGATATCTCTCCCAGACCATGAGAAATGGACAATTAGTAAACAAAAATATTTCGATTGAGATAATAAATCAGTAGTCTTTTCCCAGGTTCGCTTCAGTTTCAACACATATACCAATCCACAATTCAAGGATGAACGATAAGGCATAATAAATTTTGGTATAAGAATTTTAATATATACATATACACAAGATATTAAAATAAAATAAAAATATAAGCCTGAGTAAAGAATTCGACGACCAGAACCTCAAGACTTATGTTGGGATACCAAAATATGCCCAAATCCAAGTGGATTCGACTGAACCCGAACGGATAAAAAAAAATAAGTATGAATAACTACGAATGCAGAAATCAACGCATAACCAAAAAATGAGATGGGATAGGATTTATATATTTCTATTTTGACATGTGGAAAGGTGTTTGTGAGAACATAAAATTCATGGATGCATGTGTATCTTTCTAACACGGGTCCAAAATATATAGTTACTTACCTTTATATTCAGTTCTCTCTCTTACTCATTGTCCTTTCTTTGCTCTCTCACGTTTCCTCTTTTCTTTCTTTCTTTTCTTTACACAAATTCAATTTCAAACACGGTCCGGCTGCAACAGTGATATATACTTTCTTCTTCTTTCTTGTTTTCTCTTTTCTTTCTTCTTCTTTACACAGTTCAGCTTCTAACAGGGTCCGGCTGCAACAGATATATATATACTTTCTTCTTCTCTGTTGATTTCTCTTTTCTTTCTTCAAACACAGGCTGTATTCTCAGCGTGCAAATTTCCTAGCGTCTTCTGTGATAAATAATTCGATTTATCTTCTTCAATTTGGAGTTAACGAACAGAAATATACATCCTTATATTTCTTATCCGGAGTTGCTTATGATGAATCGGACAAGTTCCATCATTACCAAAATGAGTCTTATCTTTCCGTTCATAAGTTATCAGCGCTTCGATTTCGAGTCTTGCTCCTTCAAAGACAAGACAGCAACTGACTTCCAAGTAATTTCCTAATTCCCACGTGTCCTGCATTTTGGCGCGAATTCCAGTTCCTGCTGCTCCACGACCTTACGTCAGTCCCCTGTCTAGATTCTGTCTAGACCACTGTAGCTACGGGTAACTGGGTCAGATAACCTCTTGACCTGCTTCCCTAAAATGACTCGAGACTCCCACTTGACCTCTTCTGTTGTCAAGCGGAGATTAATCTTAATATATGTGTGTATGGGTGTTTGGGCTATCTGCATTCGCAACACACAGGAACTAGCTTCAAATTTTAAGCTAGCTGCAGGTTTGGATACAAAAGGAAAATAAGAGTTACTCCCTTTGAACCATGAAAGCAGCGACAATGGCTAGTATTATATATTAAAATATGTTTAACCTCGCATAATCTAGCAATCGTTCCGTGCGCTTAAATTTTCTAGGGTTTTTGAATGAGATATCAATCAATGAAACCGAAGGAATGGGAACGTTGGAGTTACTTGGACATACATACGTACAAACATGCACACATACACTGCACGTTATAACACACACACACACACACATACAGACACACACACACACACACACACACATATATATATATATATATATATGTGGGCGGGGAGGTTCATGTGCGCGGCACTTCGACGAGGGTTAATGACTTGCAGGTTTGTCTCGCTAGATCAGTTACGACTGAATAGTGAGTACAATTCTCACTGGGTGCTCTAAACGTTCGCCCTTGTATCACATCTACTGTACGCTTAGTAAATCGCTATATACGTGTGTGTGTGTATGTGTGTGTGTGCGCACGCGTGTGTGTACGTGTATTAAATGGATATACAACCCGAACAAAAGAGAAAAATGACACGAAGTGGAAAACCGTTTTATTGACATCTTTCGCCTTCGTAAGAGAGCTAAACGTCTTCAGGTCAGAATAAAAGACAAATCTGTGTATGTGTGTTTATGCTGTAGTAACATCTTTAATGTCTGTTTGCTAGATTGGCGTCTTCTGGTAACAATGAAAGGCAGGATATTATGTGTATGTTTTTGTGCGTGTTTTATTTACTTATTTTTTTATTAAAGTTGTCTGGGACATTAAACGCCATCTTCTGTCTCCTTCAATTCTGTTTTTTATTGTCCGCCCTGTTTCTTTCAAACTCAGGATTCCCTTGCGTTTTAGTGGCATTATCACCTTGCTTTGGTGAAAATGATTAAGAAAAAAGATTTTGTAATCAGTCTTCTTCTTTAATCATCTATATATTTCATACTTTTGCTTTTGCTTAAATTAAAGGGTAATAAGTCTCTAACTTTTAGTAATCTCATCTTCTCGGGCGAGATCATAATTTTTTTTTTTTAATTCTTCTTCTTTTACTTCTATGTTTGTCCAGTGATCTGCTGGCATCGCAATGTCTATGATCTGACAACTTTTCTTTTTCCTATTCCAAACAAGGATATACTGCTAACAAGCTTGAATTGGGAGGTCATTTTAAATCACACGGAGTGATGTTTTCCTTAGTAATTTATCAATATTCTCTCTTTTGCTATTTACATTTTCCCAGTACGTGATTCCCAGTAAGTGAGATTGTTACAATCCTCCTGTCGAGATGATATTCAATATTCATTTCAATCTTCTGCTTCATCTTCGAGACAAATAGATCTTTTCTTTCTAATTTTTCTTGGTTGCTTTTACCGTATTTCCCGCTGCGATGACTTCAATTGAATTTCATATCATCAATGCAGGAATGAACTTCTGTAATTCCAATCTCTTTGCTTATATTTATTAGCTTTGAATTAACTTAGAAAATATTTGCTTTACAGTTTTGCTCTGTCCGATCAACAAATCAGATGGTGTGTTGATTTAAAGTTGTAGCGTAGTTCTTTTCGAAACACGTTTTAAACGTTTTAAGGAAATAACGAATGCATCTGACATATTCTCTATTTTGTGTGTGTGTGTGTTTTTTTTTTGTTACATCTATACAATAATAAATGCGAAAATTTCAATTAAAGGGAAATAACTCTCTAACTTATAGATATCTCATCTTCTTTATATAATAAATGCGAATGCCGTGTCACGGTTGTAGCGCCTGCTATGCTTTTCCGCGCCCATTTATTTGCCTGTGATTGACTAGTAAATCAATACTGCGTTTCTATAAGACAATTTAGCTATTGCAGTCATCACTTTGAATTTTTAGGTCGTGAACTTTCTCACACGTTTCTTAAATACAAAATCAGTAATTGGTCAAATTTTAAACAATCTAACATTTTAATACTAAATCAATTTTTCACGCCTTTTCGCTCGGAGCCTACCGGTACCTTTAAATGAAGCAATTTTGCCACAAGCCGCCAGTAGTGTCCAGCTATTTCGCCTGTCCACACAAATCCACGACTTTACTCACAACTTTTCAAACGCACACACAGACACAGATTTTTGTAACACATTTTGTTACAGCCAAGTTCATGAACGAGAACTGTATTAACTTCTCAAAACAACACATTTCTTAATTAACTGTATTCTATTCTAACAGCAAACTCTATTCAACATCGAATCCTGAAAACCCTTATTGAAGAGAAACTCTTTCGAACATTCGATAATAAATCAGAATACAGTTGAAGGGGAACAACTTTTTTCCCTTAATCATTACACTTCATTGCATGATTGCTTTTTTATGTTATATTTCTATATATATTTATTAGTTGATCCACATGTGTAATTTTCTTGTTTTTTCTTGAATCGTTAAATGTACAATAGATATATGCGCTAAGAACACGCATCACACTGTCACAGATTTTCTATTAAAAGAACATATCTCTCTAACATTTAAATATCTCATCTTTTATATAAATAAATGCGAATGTCAATGTGTCACACTTTTTTTTATCTTTACACCCAGAGGCTGTACACGAACATATCATACCATTTTGGAATTAGGCCGTCTCCGGGAGCAAATTTAATTTATTCTGGGTCCGACCCCGATCCGCAATCCTGAAATTTTGGATTCCCAAGTATTTATTACTGCAATTTTTACGTGAACTTTTCGACAAAATTTTGTAGGATAACAATTTTTATAACTTGCAAATAACCTGAATTACTTGTGAACTTCAATAGAATAAATGTTACCAATTAAATAAAAGTATTACGGAAAGTAATGACCTACGTACTTCAAATTTTCTTTAAATAAAAATGGCGGCAGAATTAATAGTTGAACTTTTAAACGGTAAATTTAAATATTATTGCAGTACTTAAAAGCAGCAATCAATTTGAGTTCTTCTGCAGATTATTGTTGCCTATCGCATACGGCAGAAATATGCATAGAAAAACAAATCTCCATCAACAGAGGACTAGACTGCAATCAAAAGAGGTACGGCTGCATCGAGGGAAAGAATGCCTCGTGCAAATGAAAACTAAGATCAAACGGCAACCAGGACAACTTCCAATGTTGAGAATATGCAAAGACGATAGTGCAGCTTTTAAGTTTGTACATAATCATATAGTAGGATAGGCAGTATATATAATGTTTTATAGTTTTATAATTACACTGGTTGACAAAGAAATTTTGGCAGATGGGTGCTGATTTCAGATATGAAATCAGTTTTCACTCATCACCTCTAGATTTTAAGATATATATGTATGCATATGTGCAAAATGTATACATGGATACAAGGCTGTAAGATGTGTCCTATTTAGGGCATTGTGTTGATTTTTTTTTAATTTTAGGAATTGTATTCTTAAAAAAATAATGACTCAATTTGATGAAACGAAATCATCTTCAAAATCGAATTCCCGGTACGAATGGATGTCACCTTATGTGTGATCAATGTTTATTTTTTTTCCAAATTTTTGTTAGATGACACCTGTCTCTATAATGGCTACAGTCACTTCAAAACACCAAGGATGCAACAACAGGGTAAATTTATTCTGCTACGTGTGGGTGGGGAATCCAAGACGCTCTCATTATTTTGACTGTAAAATTGGAGATCATGACAGATTCTTGGCGCCACATATCGGTTGTAGAGCATATTACAATAAAGTAACTGCATAGTTTCATGACAAGAAAGTAGCCTTCAACTTTGCTGTCTCTGTCGTCTGAAGGGAGCGACGAAGTCATTCAGATGATTGTTATATTTGTCTAACCGATACAACAGGTTTCCCAGCTTCTTCAAAATGTTTTAAATATTCCCAGCTTCTTTCAGCTATGATATCTATTCCTCACTCAGATGGCCTTATTGTCTCTACATCCCCAGCAGATAAAGAATCTATTCCTTCATCAGATGAAAAATTGCCTTCTGATATAATGGAATATGCGTACACCTGTTTTCCCCCTCGCTGGAATATGATTGGCTGGTGTCCGTCATAAATACCGTCGGACATTTAGGTACGACAAAGTCAGCCTTACTCTGAGACCTAAGTCGATAACGACGTCCATTGGACTACGCCATTGATCTATACTTCTTACCTGCGACTACGACGCGTACCAGTCGATTACTGCTACTGTATTCTACTTGGTTATAGTAGGCAAAACCACTTAGCTACTTAGTTCAAATATATCCCTTTCCCGGACATTTCACCTTCAAAAGACACTTCTGCCAAGTCGGTCTCTTCTGAACACAAAGTCTCAGTTTATTCAGGCGTAAGTGGCACTGAGCCCCACTGGAGCACCCAAGAAGACCTCAATGACCTTGCTTGGGATTTGTATCTATCTTTGCAACAATCAGAGAGCCTGATATCCCGGCTTAAGCATTGCAATGTGGTCACAACAGATGCAAGAAATCACCAGTTTCAGAAGACGAAACAAGGACTTCGCCTCATTCTTCGACATGGAAAACAGGTCATGCTACTGCAAAGATTAATATTTTAAAAGAACTGTGTGTATGGGAAACAGTTAAGTCAGTCTGTAATGCATTGCTTGATAATACACAGGTACCAGATTAACAAGAATGTATCGAGAGGTTGTTACCGGTTTTATGAGAATATGGGATACCGAATGGCACTCAAAATTCACTTTCCCCACAACTACATTTAATTTCTTCCCACGGAACCTCAGAGCAGTTAGTGGCGAGTAAGAAGAAAGATTGCACCAAGATATTTCTAAGATAGAAAGAAACTAGCAAGGCAAGTGGAAATCGAGCATGGTGGGGGATTTCTACAGAACGCTCCTGCGCGACATACCGGATACAATGTACATGAAAACAAAACCAAAAAAGAACTGTAGCATGACGGGTATGTATGGTAATTGAGTTTCCC
>OZ010579.1:26608600-26638600 GCA_963932145.1 Acanthosepion lycidas | reverse complement strand
ACACTGACCTGCGCAATCACTGAAATTTTTGTACTGATCTGCGCAATGTACAATGTAAACAAACTGGCACGATATTTGTTATCAGCACGGTGTTTTCAGCGTGCCAAATTATTAGCAAAGTGTAAGAATTTAATGAAAAGATGGGCCTTAAAAGCAGTTTAAGTCATGCTGAAAAGAAAACTTTCACCTCAGAACTCTCAAAAGGTAAATCTACCGTAGACATTTCTAAAATGATAGGGAGGTGTCATCAAACAGTGAAAAAGTTCACCGCCGACACTACACAAGTATGCAAAAGGGCAGATAAAGGCAAGCCGAAGGTTATTTCACGTCATCTCATGTCACGACTTAAACAAGAGGCCACGAAGAACCCTGGACTTACTAGTCAAGAGCTTTTAAGTCGCATTGGGGATCCTACTGTGTCGAAAAGTACTCGGTGTCGGTATCTGAGGGAAATAGCAACAACAGTCAAACCTGTACCGAAGCCTCCGTTGACGAGAAATCACATTCAAAATCGATTGAAATGGGCCGAGGACAATATGAAGATTGACTTCTCTAAAGTTTTGTTCACAGACAAAACTCGAGCAACACTTGATGGGCCAGGTAGATGGTGCTAAGGCTGGGTAATTAACTGGCAGAATCGTCATCAGCGTTTGAGACGCCAACAAAGCGGTGAAGGCATAATGATCTTTGGGTGGTGTTATTAGAAAATCATTAGTGGGCCGATGGAGAGTACCAGATGGCGTCAAAATGACTGCTGATGCATATATAGCGTTTATGAAGGAGCATCTTGAACTGTCGATGAAATGGCAAAGAGTTGCCTTCAGAAGGGCCATTGTTTTTATGCAATATAACGCGCACTCACATGCTGCTCACAAGACTACTGAATATTTGAAACAGATAGGCTTCAATAGACCTCGAAAAATGAAGTGGCCAGCAAATTCTCCGGATTTGAACCCAATCGAAAACCTTTGGGGCATCATGAAGCGAAGACTGTACGCCAATGGACGACAATTTAAGAGCTGTGGGAAGCAATTCTTGACATATCTCGCGGCATTAGAGCAGATGACATCCTACAATTAACAAATTCTATGGATCGTCGACTTCTTCAAGTAATTTCAAAACAGGGAAAGCACATTCCCTATTAATTTGTTTAAAACTGTGCCATTGTTTGTATCTGTTATTATTTGTTTGATTATCTTATTTATTAGCTTCTTTTGATCATAAACATTCACGTACAATATTAATAAACGTTTTGTTTGCTCAATTCTGTTAAATTGACTAAATTTTCTAATAATTTTGCACGCTCAAATCACCGTGCTGATAACAAATATGGCGCCAGCTTGTTTACATTGCGCAGATCAGTACGAAAATTTCAGTGATTGCGCAGGTCAGTGTTGCGAATATTTTGTGAGAATTTTGTGTGAATTGATTATAAGGTTTTTGAAATATTAGAAAAAAGTTATCTTGATAATAATTTGGCACGCAGTGTATATATATATATATATATATATATATATATATATATATATATATATATATATATATAGTGGATCCTCGGTTTAAAGAATTTAATACTTTCCTGAAAGCCGTTCGTAAACCGAAATGTTCATAAACCGAGACTATTTTCCCAATAAGTATCAATATAGAGAAAAAAAAAGTCATAGTACAATAAAATTTGAGAAAAATGCACAACACAATACACAAACGTATGCAGGACAGCGGTCGACTCAGAAATTATTCCGTTCGGGTTAACTCAGTTCGGCAATGTTCTTCGAGAACCGAAATTTTGTTCGATAACCGAGGCATTTTCTTCCCCAATTTTCTGTTCAAAAACTGATTTGTTCGACATGTGACACGTTCAAGAAACGCGGCTGCAATATATATATATATATATATTTATGTATGTATGTATATACATATATATTTATGTGTGTGTGTGTGTATTTATAGTCAACGACGAAATTATTCATACACCCATCAATTGTGAATTTTTTTATCCATTTCCCAGAATCTAATAGCCGTATGATGCCAGTTGTTTTATGTGTTAAGAAGCCCAAAAAACGAATATAAAACTCAATTTTCAGAACAATAGTTTAAATACAACAAATTTAACAAGCGAATTTAATTTAAATTAGTTCTAAACGACAATGTAAGCAACGATTTGAAACTGTAATAGTAGGTTTTATACAACGGAAAAAGTAACCTCACTTGAGAGAAATTGCTGTTTTGGCCAAGAAAAGGGGGATGTGTAATTTTAACTAAAAAACCGGCACTGAAGAATTATCAATTAAACAAAAAAATTGTGGAAACGCATAAATAACATCCGATCACACCCATACACACACACACACACACGCATGTACACAAACATTTTGAGAATTATAGATATAGATAATATTACTGTAATAATTTAAAGTATTTATTTTTAATAAAGTTTTTATGAAAGATACATATCCAATAATAGACTGTAAAGAGGAAAACATTGCTGAGAGTTATAATGGACAGGAAGTAGTGGAGAGCCATTGTCGCCAACAATTTGGACTCAAAACCGGCACTGAAAAAATATCTATCAAAAAAAGAAAAATTCATCGAAATTAGATGAAAACTGTGGAAACACATAAACATCCGATCGCGCTCACGCGCGCACACACACACACATTTATAAATATAGATTTCGAGAAGGACGCAAGAGAAAAGAAAATATTTTTGAGTCACTGACACATGGGTTACACTAGATAAATGTTTTAAAATAATGATATACACTTATAATTAATTTAATTAGGTTTTAATTTCTATACGTACACTTATTGTACTTTGGACTTCTATCGAAAATAATTTAATTATCCTTCTGTTCGTCACTTTGGATTTCCAAAAATCGATAGTGCCCTGAGGAGTTTACAAGTTCCAGTACAAAAATTCACATAGTTTTATAATAATGTAAAATATTTTCGTACTACTTATAAAACATAACATAACAGACAATTTCTTTTACAATATATAATAAATAAACTTAACCTGAAGATATAATTCATTGTAATGAAAATTATTATAAATTTGTTGCATACACATACGATAAAATAATAACATACAATAAAAAGATAAAAAATGAATAGAAAGATTTAACTAAGGCCATAATTATCCGACGGAAAGAGTATATATATATATATATATATATATATATATATATATATATATATATATATATATATATATATATATATATATATACTGCGTATTTTTTAGCAACATGTTTTCATTAAGACATGTCTCATTAAATAATTTATACATGTTTTGTTTACTTATTTTTCTCATAAGTACCAACAAGTTTCTTAGTATCCTTATTAATGGAAGAAAGAAAATTACAATATTTTATTTATTTTTTTATTATTAGTACTTTCGACGTTAGCACAATGGCGTCATCAGGATTTGTTTTTTCTAAGACAAAATCGTTCTGTTCAAATGTAAATTTAATTTTTGCTGGTGGAGTGTAAGTTGCTAATGTTATGTATTGTACAAATTTTAATTTTTTTTTAATTTTATAATATAATTACACGTGCACAAGTCAAGGCAGGTAACGAAGTTATTGACAATGTCGAAATATATTTTTTTTTAAATTTACCCAAAAGCTATATATTTTAAACTATCATAAGTAAAAAATTTAAAACATTTGGTCAGTATTCATAATTAATTTTTATTAAGGGTTGGTTTCAATTTTTAATTAGACATGTCTTCATATATATATATATATATATATATATATATATATATATATATATATATATATATATATAATCATAAAAATTTACCTTCGTTAGTCAGGGGGGGTGAGAAGACACGTTGCAGAAGAAACGGCGGTGTCTTCATCCGACAATAATGAACTACATCTGTGCCACACCATGTGCTACACACCTTCACTAAGACAGGAGACTAGTGGCAGCGAGCAGTAGAAACAATTTACCACCTAGGAATTACAAGTACTTTAAAAAAATTGTGGGTAAAAAAAAACACCTCAACGCAGAGTTAAAAACCGTTAAACCATGCGCCGCAAACCTACGATCCTCTATGACACACCAATGTACTGCAGCACATAAGATTAAAATCACTGTTCTAGATGTATGAAACAGACAATATAGGCGAAGCTTTTAAGTTTATCCATAATGCACTTCACAATCGAACAGCCTTATCTATCTGGAAATATCTGAAAGAAATTACAAGTCTTCGTAAAGCTCTTTATAATTTCCTCTTGTCAAATTACATTAGCGATTTGCAAAATCAAAGACGAAAGAACACGTGTCGGAAAGAAAGACAAACATAATTTACAAACAGACCGGAATCTCCAGCTAAAATGTCTACCGAAAGATATTGGCTGAAATATCTTGAAGAAATATATTCTTCTTTAATGTCGTGTCTCTTCAGGACGTTGGGGATAATGGCTCTCCAAACCTTCCTATATTTTGTAACTTTAAATACTCTTTGTCTACTCATTATCCGTCCTACGTTACCAGCAATGGACTCTCCGCCATAGTGTTGGAGGCACCGCTGTTGTTTGCTCTGGAGATTTGACTGAATCTTCTTCTGGGTTAAAATTGGATTATGCTTTGGGATTAAAAGGGGCCGTATTAATAGAGGAAGCGGTTATTAAAGCAATGCATTGATGAACACAGAATGACATCGGCGAGCCAAATTCAAATCAGGCTTCATCTACTTTTGCATAAATTTCCTAGAGAAATACATGAACTCATTCTTTTTCTGTACCACACGCTATAGGTTAAATAGTATCGTAGACTATTCTCTTTTGTTTTGAATGGCAGCTAATATAGAAGAAGGACAACACAGAATTCAAAACCGTGTGAAAGGCCAGGGAAAATCACTCAACGATCTTTCAAAAAATGATCACAGATGATAAAACTATTCTGTCAGAAAACATGAACATCTGAAGGCTCATGACATTGTAAAAAATATCTCTTACAATCGCGTTAAATAGTAGGGTAGACTACGCAGCCTAGCTTTGGACGGTAGTTAGTATAGAAGAAGGACAACCCAGAAGCGTCTTTGAGTTTTTTAAACTCGTTTTCACTCGATCGTCTGTAAAATTGTTATGGTGTCGTCTAAAAAAGGAAAATTATACTGACATCTCATTTTAACAGATACATTTACCAAAATTACTGAAAAAATCTTGAAATATTAAAGAGTAAATCTATTCAATAAAATTGCTATTGACTTCCAGACGACTGCGCTCCTTATTTAATTTGGTGAATAATGCCATAACCCTTGCCTTCATCTTTGGAGTTACAAGGAGTTTTGTTAGTCCCTTGCTCAACTGCACCCTACACATAATAATCAAAGGAGGTGCCGTCTGGGGAGTTAAGTGGAAGGTATAAAGGGTGATGCGGTCGCAGAAATTGACTGACAGTCATGATTCGGTTCACATGCTTGTGTGGTATGGTGCAGAATCCTGTAACCAGGCACCATCGTAGAGCAGGGCACTACTACCTCCTCAAAGCACTTGATGTAGGCCTCCCTGTTAAATCTGAGGCCCTGTGAGAAGCTGAGGGGAGGCATAGCGTCACCATCATCAGTGATCACAATGAAAACCTAAAACGGCGATAATTTACACATCGCACCCTCTATTGTTTGTAAGGCTAGACTTTATTCACTATGTTCCAAACCGTTGTTGTTGTTGTTTTGTTTGTTTTTTCCTGAAATGTGTTGTTCTCACAGCTAAGGGTTAAATAACACAGTAGACTTGGCTCTCTGGACATGAGCGGCAGCTAACCTAGAACGAAAATTACTCTGAATTCAAAATCATGGAGTAATTAACGTGAAATAATTTCATTATCTTTACCCACAAATGCATGGCAGTTCACAACTGATGAAGAAGAGGAAGCAATGTAGACCCACAATTGCTTACCATCTTGAAGTCATGGTATTAAAAATTTCGAAATATTACCTGTGAATTTGAATCTACCCTCGTTTTTATCGCTTCTTCAATCGAACAGTTTAGACTTCGTGCCTTAAGTTCCGTAACAGTTATTTTTTTATTGTTAGACAAATTTCTGAAATTGTTCCTTTTACTCCTACCTATGGATTAAATAACATGATATACTGGACTTTGTAGCCATGGATAGCTGCCAATTTAGGTGAATGTTTACTCCTAAGACAGAACAGTGGAGAAGAAAACAGGGAAAACCCTCCAGTATTTTCCCAGTAAAATATGACAATACAATGACCATAAAGAAAAAGCACCTTTAGGAGCTATGATCCCCTACGTTAAGAAAAGGCATGCCCTTTTTTTTAATAGGGTGTTGTTCATGTTTTCAATATGACCATTAAAGATTACACGATCTCCTAGCTTCCTCTTTGAAATAGGATTGATATCATCTAACCTGCTCCACAAAAGTTTAGCAGAAATGACGATACTACATTTCTTACCCTGGTTGATTTGAGAGGTACTCTCTCTCTCTCACTCTCTCTCTCTCTCTCTCTCTCTCTCTCTCTTAATTTCACTATTTAATGAAATAAAAAAACAGTAATAGCAACTAAACACGTGTATATATATATATATATATATATATATATATATATATATATATATATATATATATATATATATATATATGCGAATGTCAGTGTGTCATGCTTTTTTACTTGAAGAGTTACAACCATTTAATTTTTAAATATCTCATCTTCTTCTATATAATAAATGCGAACGGCAGTCTGTCAGTGTGTTACACTTTTACAACTTTACTCTTAGAGGAAGTAGACCAACATGTCATACATTTTTTTTTAATTAGGCCGACTCTCTGTGTAGATTAAAAAAAATTCCAGGTCGGATCCGGACACGCAATCCTGATTTTTTTTACTCTCAAATTGTCATTACTGCGACTGTTTTCAGCGATTATTTACGTGATTTTTGTGACAAATTTTGTTATGCGATAACAATTTCTATAACTTGGAAATAAATTTGAGAATAATTGAAATTAATTGCGAAATTCACCGAAAGTCTCCCATAAAATAAAAATAATTGTTTGTACGGAACGTAAGAACCTACGTACACCGAAGTGTCTTTAAATTTAATAGCGTCAGATGAATTATCGTTGAAATTTTAAAAGATAAGCTTAAATATTACCGCGATACTTAAATGCGGAGATCAATTCTAAGTTTTATCTGTAGTTTATAGTGCATATAGCATACGGCTGCAGTGTTTCTTCTCAAAAGAAAATCACCACCAACAGAGGAGGGGATTGCAATCAAAAGAGCCAAGGCTGCAGCGAGGAAAAGAAATCCCAGATCAAACGGCAGCCAGGAGAGTTTACATTGCTGAGAACATGCAAAGACTTAGCGACTCTCAAACTCCTGAACAAACTGATGGCCTAATAAAGAGAACTACAATATTCATGGGAAAAATTGAGGAGACCCATATCTATCCAATCATTGGTAGCGACTGCATATTCTATGCAAGATATATCGATGATATATTCTTTGTATACACGGGTAGTGATGACAAACTTACCCAATTCCTTATGACCCTAAACACAGTGCACGACTCAATTAAGTTTGACTATGAAAAATCCACAACATCAGTAACATTTTTAAACACCCGCATTTACATAGATGAAAAAAGGAAACGACACTACACACTAAAATCACCGACACCTACAACTATCTACACTTTAAGTCTTCCCACCCTAAACACCTCAAAGAGAACCTTCCCTATTCACAAGCACTTAGACTCAGAAGGATATGTTCCAAAAATGAAGAATTAAATAAACACATTGAAAATCTGGAGCATCAATTCACAACACGTGGCTATAAACAACACCTAATCAGGGAACAAATAAATAAAGCAATTTCCACACCTAGAGAAGACACCCTAATGTACAAGATTAAAAATAAATCTAGTAACCACTTTCAACCCCACTCTGCCTCCACTATCCCAAATAATCAAACGTCGCTGGGAAATACTACATCTCAAACCAGACCTAAAAAAACTGTTTAAGGAACCTGGCCTTCTTGCATATCGTAGACCTAAGAACCTAAAAGAAATCATAGGTAGTAACCACATTTCAGGGGACAAGGTAATCCGTAATAAACTAAGAACAAAAACAACAGGATTTTCCCAACCATGCAACAACAAAAGAAGTTTATGTTGCAACCATATTGAAAACACGAATTCATTCATTAGCTCAGTCACTAAATCTACTTTCAAAATCTACCACGATTCTAACTGTAGAAGTCATAACATAATTTACCTCCTAGAATGCACACTATGCCAGAAACAATATGTAGGAAAATCTGAATGGCCCTTTCACTACAGAATTAACAATTATCGTAAACGAATTAAAATTATTACCTGTAGAACATTATTTTCCCCTGGAAAAACACGATTTCAAAACCCATGCCAAATTCACTATAATTGAGAGAATAGAAAAGTTCAGAGCAGATAACATAAGAAAGATTTTAGAGTCGCATGAAAATAAGTGGATACAACGTCTAAAAACAAAATATCCAGCCGGGCTAAATCACAAATTTAACAATATATAGATATAACTCAACAAATCAAAACCTACCCACATTTCTCACCCACACAAGACAGACAGGATTACGGAGGTGTGGAGGCCTCACACTTATACACTCACCCACACGAATATACACACTTACACACATCATACGCACTCACTCCCTAATGAGCCAAATGATAACACACACCCACAGCAATACACACGCTTACACATATCATACTCACTCACTCCCTAAGGACCAAATAACACACAAACACTAAACAGAGACACATCCCCTCACCAAGTCCAATAAAACTGTCAAACTGACCAGAGAATTCATAGCAGTATGTATCTATCCAGCTCTTATCTCAAATAACAACTTAAAAGAGACTGTTTGACCAACACAAGGAATGTTAAAAGATTCATGTTAAAAAGATAAAAAAATAAAAAAACAAATGAAAACTACAGACAAAAGTTCATTTTCTCCATCAAGACATTCATTTCTGTAGTTTAGTGCTACTAGCAAGCAGAAATATTTCTCCTCCCGATGATGGCCATTTCGGCCGAAACTAGTCGAGGAATCTAAATGGAATAATAATAAAAAAAAACGAAAGAATATTAATCTACAACCCAGTGTGTCTGAAGATTTTAATTTTTTAATTTTCTAATTTTTTTTATTGTTCAATATATATATATATATATATATAGATAGATAGATAGATAGATAGATAGATAGATTCGTATGACATTCTCCCTGTCTATTTTTTAGTCTTTTTCTTTCTTTCTTTTTTTTTTGTAATGTTAGCATTTTGTTTCTCATCATTTTCTTTTTCTTCTTCAGATATTTTTTCCTCGTTAGCTCATTCCTTTCTTTTCTTTTTTTTTCCTTTCTCTTTTTCTCTCTTCTACCACCCGTCCCCTTCTCTATCTTTCTTTCTTTATTTCTTTCTTTCCCACGGTTACTTTAATTCCTTCCTCTTTTGCTATCACACAATCTATCTTTATATCAATTTTGTAGACCACCAGGGAGACTGTCTAAAAAGATAAAGTATTCTTTCATTTTTAACCTGACAACCGGGGAAAATGATGATAAAGTCTCACTCGCATTAATTGAAAAATTTTCTTTAAAGAAAGTGAAGAAACTCGAGTTTCGTCTTTTTAACGCATCGAGACAAGAACCAATTACAGTTACTTTCAAACTAAAGAAACGAAAAGTATGTAATGAATGATTATTCAAAAGAAAGCTAATACTACGGTTAATTCGTTCAACGATGCCTGAGTGTAGCATTGAAATTTAATGCCAGAGATAATTAGGTTCAGTTCTTATTTCTTTCTAATTTGAAATTTTTAAAAAATCGCTAATAGAATATGAGTGGGTACCGAAAAGTTCACAGTCTGATAAATTCAACAAAATCTGACCAAATGAGCAAATATCTGACTTTCGATAACAGAGAATAACTTTTGGCGTGTTTCATCCTGAGGTCGGTGTAATGGCAAAAGTACGCAGGTGTAGGCTTTAAGAAACCTTTATCCCAAATGAGAATACAAGGTTCGTGTAGTGTCCTTTTATAGTCACAGTAAACAGAAACGGGTCTCTCAAAGAGGAGAGTAACGAAACAAAAGGATACCACTTTTGATTATTCATAACAGTCGAATTAGTCATTTGTTATTAGATGGAATCTTTTAAGAGGACTTGCCGAAATTGTGTGTAACTTCTCGTGTAATTCCGACTATTTTCGTTTTCAAAAAGAGAAAATACGAAGTCGATTGATAGCTTAGCTAGCATTTCTGTGGTCAATTGTGAGAATTTTTAAAGGAAATTAAGTTCGTTTTCTATGACAGGGGAATTTATTTTACCGCCACAGGAAGCATAACGAGAACATATTGAAACCACGTGAGACAGAGTGAAACAGTGAGCAACCTACCTAACAAGAATAAATGAAGGGTAGAACAAGGATTTTTTTGTGGTGGAGGGTGACTGTGAAAAAAAAAAAACTTTATAATAACTACAAAAGATAGGACGTTGTGGTACATGGCGCACAAAAGAAGGGAAGAATTACGCTAAAGGTGACATTAAATTTCAAATTTCATTCCAACCATGAAATGCCAATCTAGCAAACAGACATTATATATTAATATAATGAAAAATAGAAAAATAAAAATTAATTTTTGCCATTAAAAAATTAAAAATTAAAAGAAAAACTAAGATAAATAAAAAATATATATTCGGGCTATTACACTCATCTTCCTTTTTTTACCATAAAGTTTCCGCCGTTGGGAGCTCTGGCTTTTCTCAGGTAGATATCGATCTGGGTAACTTATAGAACTTCTGAACGTAAGTTCGCTTTTTATGCCAGAGGAAATGATTTTGGCGTCACAGAAAAATATATTAGGTTGGTGCAAAAATAATGTCGTTTTTTTGACGTTAAAAATACGTCAAAAAACGACATGATAACGTCATTATTTTTGCACGAACCTAATACCGAGGGCATACCGAAGGCAAGTGAGACTGAAGTAAACTGCAAGTAACCTACAAGCTGAATTAAACACTTTATTTAATCTACGGGGGTAAACTGTTCTTGTTCCAATGCTAAATATATCCACTAGGAATATCGTCTAGTTCTTATTTTTATTCACTGCTGCTCATTTGTTGCTCGGCCGTTTCCACTAAGTGCAGATACACACTGTCCAATCCAGGGATCAGAAAATGTCACAGAAAATTATCCTACAGAGCAATGGCCTGGAGAATTGGGTGAAATAATCATTCTGAGTTCAAATCCTGGGTTGAGCAGTGTCTATTTGCACTCGGGCGAGCAGTACTTAATAAAAATAAAACATATCTGAGCAGTATTAAATGTAAGTAAGAACTAAAAGTTATTTCTAGACTTAAGCATTAAAACGAGAACGTAGATCAAATAAAGGGTTTAGTTCAGTACACAGATATACAGATCGATATACGCACGAGGAAGACCATAACGGCCGAAACGTTATTATGAGGACAAAAGTTCAAATATAAATAGTGCAAATAATGATAACTCCTCAGTCATGAAATACACAGATATACAGATCGAAATATACCTGAGAAAGACCGGAGGGATCAATGGACGAAACGTTATTATGAGGACAAAATATAAAAAACGTAAATCATGGTAACTTCTCATCCAAGAAATTCAAACTGAGTGATATGACTTTCATTCTCAATAAGACTAAATGTTTTTTACTTTGTTTGATATCTGCATTTTTTATTCTATATCTTACTAACTCGCATCTCACTTTCTCTCACATGAGAGAGATGGAGAGAGAGAGAGGGGGGAGAGAGAGAGAGGGAGAGAGATAATCAGAGTTGAACCAATTCTAGTATAACTTTACTGAAATTTCAATAATGCTTCTCTTTTTTTTTTCCCTAATTGCAGAAAAATAACGTCGAAAATTAAGGGTCATACTATGAGGAATGGTGGAGATTAAACAATCAAGAATTATGAAAGGAAGAAGGCAAAAAGTGCACTACCTAATGAACTTAAGTGAATTAACTGTAGAGTGGAACAAAGAGCGATGTTAATGAGTTGAACGTTGCTTTAAGCAAAAAGAGACAGGAAGTAGCAGAGAACATTCCACGATGTGATGTGACACGTCTAATAAGAGAAGATTTTTGAATGTAACAATATAATTATGAATGCGCTAATTAAGCATATTAATACGGAAACTGAACATAGAACAGGCTGCACTAGGTTTAGTTTGGCCCAACACCGCTGGTTTCTAGAAAACCATAACATTAACGTAAAACCGAGTTTTGCTTAACTTTAATATGGATATTATGCCTGGCGATAAAATCGTTCAAAAATATATAAAATATCTTTTTTGTTCTTTGGAAAAGTCTTTTACGATTTTGGAGGGTTAGTCTATAAAATCCCATAAATGTTCGTTTTCTTAAAACTCAGAGTATTCATCCGCTTCAACCCATTTTTATTCATTGATCTGAGATAAGGATTGAGCAAAATTGACAGTTTAGATATGTCCAAGCGCGTTGGACTCAATGGATGATCACCATATGAGAGCCTAAATTCGAAGAGCCTAGCGTTTACTCATTCTTTTCTGGGTTCCAACAAGAGATCTAAGTTCAGAGATGGCATCGTCACATTTACCACTGACCATATTTTAAGGAAAGAAAAAAAAACCTAAGATCACGCATATTTCACATAAATCGAACACTTCGAAAAGTGTGGGCTGTACTTGTGAGTACAATCTTTCTTTATTATTATTATGATTATTATTATGATTATTATTATGTTATTTCAATTGATTTTTGGTGTGTACTCATTTCTCCTCTTGTTCAGACCAGAGTCCAAAATAGCATGACATTTTCCACTGAGCAATTTAAAACACACACACATATTTTATATAGATAAAGCGCTTGTTAATGTGTTGGCTATACTCGTGAGAATAATTTTGTATTTTATTATTATTATTATTAGTAGTAGTAGTAGTAGTAGTAGTAGCAGTAGTAGTAGTAGTAGTATTTCCTTTGATTTCTGTTGTATAGACATTACATTCCGGGTCCAAATAAGAGATATAAGGTCAGAAATGTCTTCATGACATTTTCCACAGAGCAGTTAGTTTTTTTTAAGAAAAGGTATCGGCTGTAATTGTGAGTACAGTTTTTTATATTTCTTTAAGTCATGCGCTACCAGGGATTCCTTTAATGAGTCTAGTGGAATCTTTTTCAAACCAATTATTATTATTATTATTATTATTATTATTATTATTATTATTCCAATTAATTATTATCATTATTTCCAATCAATTATTATTATATTTTCCATTGAATTATTGTTATTATTATTATTATTATTATTATTATTATTATTATTATTATTATTATTATTATTTCTGTTATGAGACCTTACCCATAATAACATAACTATTCCATACGTAATAAATACTGCGCCACAAGAGTTCAGTCTGAAGTCGGGCGACCGGCTGACCAGCTGATCGGTTGAACTCTCTGCCTTCGGGCGGGGAGGAACCCGAACGAGGCTACGTTGAAGAGCGGAGTCTCTTTCGGGGAAGTAAACCGACCCTGAACCCGTTTATACGGGTTCAAAGGACATATTTCTGGCCGAGCCCACGGGCTCGGAGATCCCACGTTAAACCGGCCTTGTGCCACATGATGCCCTCGTGGGGTGGTCACTAAATACTGTTCAGTCTGAAGTCGGGAGACCGGCTAACCGGATGGTCGGTTGAACTCTCCCCTCGTGCGTGGAGGAACCCGAACGAGGCTACGCCGATGGTCGGAGTCTCTTTCGGGGAGTTAAACCGACCCTGGACCCGTTTATACGGGTTCAAAGGGCATATCTTTGCCGAGCCCACGGGCTCGGAGATCCCACGTTAAACCGGCCATGTGCCACATGATGCCCTCGTGTGGGGTGACTAAATACTGTTCAGTCTGAAGTCTGGAGTGAAGTCCGTCAGGAGTCTGTCAGTCAGTCAGAGCGAGCGAGTCAGTCAGTCGAGAATGAGACAGACCGAAACAGAGTCGCGTTCAGACAATTACTACTAAAGTGATTGTTCGTACTAACACCTTCTACTTCTCTGTATATATTCCTGTTTGTAATATATCTGTGTTATCCCATATCCATGTTCGAGTTCTTCTTTATTGGTTCTACCTTGGACTATCACCGTGGTACAAGGAACCGGACCATAACAGTGGCGACGAGCGATTCGAATTCATTCGGTGGAAGAAAAAAAACTTTCGTTTGCGACAGCATGTGTCAACGAAGATTCGAACTCATACGGGAAGAACAAACAATAAAATCCTCTCGGGTCAACATAAGAAGTGACGACGAAGAATCCCCTAAAAAGGAAATAGGAACTCTATACACGGAGGACTTATTTGTTTCCTATACGTCACACATAAGTGGCGAGCTGGAAAACCCTTAAAGAAAAATAAACTCCCTACTCGGAGGACATATTTTTTTGCTATCCGACGTACGTAACAGTGGACGACGATTAAATTCTAAAAAAAAAAAAAAATTTCTTTTCTTTATATCAAATTTCACTGACAACAAAAGAAAGTTTTTTGCGAACACAGGCTACAGAATATGAGGTTACACACAAAAAAAAATACGTTAACAGGGAAGATCTTAAGTCAACCATTATGGAACTTATCAAAATCCAGTTTGAACAACAACAAAGGTACGAACAAAAACATCTGGAAATGCAGGAATTATTGTTACGTGCAATGGTAAATAAGGAGCAAAAACCTGAGAACGAATCAGTTCTCTCTCAAGATGCTATTTGGAGTAATATCGAAGATTTCAAATACGCACCCAACGAAGATAAAACTTTTGCTAATTACTTCCGAAGGAATGAAGATCTATATGATTTTGACTGCAAAGATTGGTCAGACGCACGTAAAGTACGCCTTTTATTAAGAAAATTGGGTACAGGCGAATATACCAAATTCGTTGATTATATCCATCCCACAAAAACAAGCGAGTTAACGTTCAAAAAATCTATAAAATTGCTAACGGAACCTTTCAGCCATAATACTTCACTATTTCATAAAAGATGAAAATGCATGAACCTTACAAAAAAGGATAGCGAAGATTACGTAACTTTCGCATCCATTGTTAATAAATATTGTGACGACTTCAAATTATCGGAACTCAGTGCTGACATCTTCAAATGCTTAATTTACGTCCAAGGTCTGGTTTCAACCAAAGACGCAGAAATGAGACATAGAATACTTACTAAATTAGAAAATGAACAAGATCTGACACTTCAAAAACTAGCCGAAGACTGCCAGAGATGCGTCAGCGTAAAAAAAGACTCTAAAGACATAGAAAAAGCTGGCATAGAATACATACTCAAAGTACGAAGGCAAACAAATTTCCCCTCCTCACTGACAAAGCAATCAAAATGTCCCTCCTCACAAACAAACCGAACTGATTTTCACGCCTCAAGAACAGGTAAAAGAAAATTTTCTAATTATAATCAACATAAAAAGAAACTACCACCAAGTCCATGCTATCGTTGTGAGTCTTGGCATTGGGTTAAAACTGTACATATCGTGCTAAAACTTGTCTATCATGTAAAAAAAATTGGTCACAAAAGTTCTCACTGTTAGTATAGAAAAGAAAGCAGAAGAATTACGAGGACCGACCAAACAGATGATACTAATATAAGAAAATATGTACAATTTGAAATGCAAAACAGAAAAGTTAGGTTACAGCTGGATTCTGGCTCAGACTTAACTATCATAAACCTACAAACATGGAGAAAACTGAACAAACCTGTCATGTTAAAAACGGATAAAACTGCGAGATAAGTTACGGGGAGAAAGATAAAATTCGAGGGTGAAAAAATCACAAACGTAACATTTAACGGAATGACGAAAAGTCTAAAAATGTACGTCTTAAGAAATACCAAAAACCTATTCGGGACAGACTGGATGCAAAAATTCGTATTGTGGGATCTATCTATTAGAACCTACTGCGAGAATGTAAAAAGCTTACCAACCGAGGCAGACAAATTAAAAGGAAAACTAAAAACGAGTTTCCCCGAAGTATTTTCGGCAGGTCTCGGAAGATGCAAGAAAATGGCAGATAATATCAAAATAAAAGATAACGTTCAAGCTATTTTCAAGAAAAAAAGGAGTGTACCGTTTGCGTCAATAGAAAAAATTGACCAAGAATTATCTAGACTCGAAAATACGGACATATTGAAAAAAGTAGAGTACAGCAAACGGACCGCACCGATGGTCTACGTTAAAAAGAAATCAGGTGTAATTCGAGTTTTTGCTGATTTTTCTACAGGTTTGAACACAGCAATAAAGGACTACCACTATTCACTACCTAGTCCTGAAGAAGTATTCACTAAATTAAATGGCGGCAAATATTTTTCAAAAATTGATCTAAGTGAGGCCTACCTGCAAATTCCAGTCGATAAAGAAAGTTTAAAACTACTATGCACAAACACACACAAGGGATTGTACAGATACAAAAGACTACCATTTGGAATTAAAGTAACGCCGGCTATTTTCCAGCAGACAATTGATACGATGCTGGCAGGACTAGAATACACAATAGCATATCTGGATGATATATTGATTAATAGCGAAAGCGTTGAACAACACTGGCAACATGTACAAAAAGTGTTTAAGAGAATTCAAAGCTACGGATTCAAAATGAAAGAAAATAAGTGTGATTTTTTCATGAAGGAAATTAAATATCTGGGCCATATAATAGATCAAGAAGTTAGACGTCCAGACCCTGAAAGGTCTACAGGAATAAAAAAAGATGCCAGTTCCTAAGAACATAAGAGAACTACAAAGTTTTCTTGGATTAGTGAATTACTACCAGGAATTCATACCTCAAATGCATAAACCTCGCGCACCATTAAACGAACTGCTAAAGAAAGAAAAGGTTTGGCGGTGGACAGATCAATGCCAGGAAACATTCGAAAAAAATAATCAAGACATTAACATCGGATTTATTTTTGTCACACTATGATCCAAAACTAGAGATTATTGTAGCAAGTGATGCGAACGCCTACGGCGTCGGAGCGTGTATATTACATAAAATGACAGATGGGACAATAAAACCTATCGCACATGCTTCTCGAAACCTACTACCAGCGGAGAAAAACTATTCACAAATTGAGAAGGAAGCTCTAGCAATTATCTTCGCAGTAACAAGATTCCATAGATACGTCTATGGTAGACACTTTACTCTGCAGATGGATCACGAACCGTTAATAAATTTTTTGGTTCAAAAAAAAGGTCTACCGGTGTACACGGCAAATAGGCTACTTAGATGGGGAACGAGTCTCAGTTATACCCCTTTAACTTAACTCTCCAAGTTTTGGTTCACCACTGCTGTAACACCTCATCGCAGATATATAGCCAGATATAGAACGGCAGAAGTCTGTTAATCTCGATCAGTAGAATGTGCTAACACTTTTCCCAGCATATTTCAAAATGGATCATAAATATGATTTCCACTTAAGGTCTGGAATGAACTTGAGTCAAAATAGATGAATAAACTAGAGTTCAAATAGATTCTCGAACCATAGAAGACTCACGTTCCGATCGGTGAGGAGAAAAATATGTTTGAATTTTATTATTCTTGTAATCACTTTAGTTATTGTTTGAATTTTATTATTTTAGCAATTAGTCGACTAATTTTATTTTTGGGAAGCACAGAAAACATTATTGAACGTAGGCGAACGATAAAACTCAGAGACGGCGAGAGTATTAATGAAAGCAATAGTAATTTGACATGACGTGTACGAAAATCTTGACTTTCTTTTCTCCACTTCTCAGCTAATCTATTTCTTATTAACCTGTGCGATAAAGAAGGCAACGATAAGTCAGATATCTGTTGTTAATAATAAGTTTTCCGCTGTAAATGTTGAACTAGCGTCTGAACACAAGAGATAACCTAAAAAAAAGTAAAGAAAAACGCATCCATCTTGGCGGAATTATATGAAACAGCAAATCACACTTACAGAAAGACGGGTATAGCATAACATTTGTGCAATTCTACAAGGAAAACTTGTGAAATGTACTTTTTTGAAAAACAGAATTGTTTAGCAATGCTTTACTAGAAAAAAAGGTTGTCATCAAGTCTTGTCTTTGAGAACAATTTTGTTGACAGAGATCCGACAGAGATAAAACATACGCGGACAAGTGCAAACAGTCTGCTGAGTTCATTCAACAAGATACTAGATGTTGTAAAAGAAAGTGCGGTATTTTTTTCTGTCTGCAAACCTCAGTGTACCTCGTAAGGAAATGCGGGTATTTTAATATGCTATTCTTTGTTTGTGATTATGTAACGTCAGTCCACGAGGTTCGAACAAAGAAGGTTCCTGCTCAAACGTGCGCACTTCATTCGCTTGAGGCCATTTTTGATCATCGTTCTTAGAAAGCTGTTTTATACAGCTGACTGTGTCTATGTCTCTGAACGAGTTTGGCACCATACACGGCATCCATTTGAAGATCCACATCTGACATTACTGTTTAAGAACATGACTGATTTAAGCTATTGTTTTGATTTTGTACCAGCTTCTGATATTGAGCCAAACTACAATTAACTTGGCTCATTCTATGTTCAAATTCAACAGACAATTCTATTTGCTCAATTTTTTATTTTATTTTTCAATTTCCGAATGCGGTGTTGTATAAGGTGATCCGAAAGTCTTTTCACCCTTACATAATATACTTTGTCTATTTCAACGCTATTTGAGGTATTATCGAGGAGAGAGTTTCACGTGAATGATACCAGAATACTCATCAGTTATAGGACAACGTTCGGAGAGCATTTGCTACAATAAACCAAGCACAGCTTCGTAAAATATCCTACAAGACATGGCGCAGCAGAATTTTGTGCAACGAAGCTGATGACGTTCATACAGACGTTCTCGATGAATGACAGGCTCAACAAAAAATGAATAAGCTGAATCCAGTACGTGCTTTGTATTACTTGTTCTGTTGTCATTACTTTTTGCTTGGAGGTGACAAGACTTTCAGACCACCCTGTACATCGGGATCAAAATTGTGTATAAACAATGCCAGGTTCCTATTTCTGTTCTGTTTTTATTCGAGATCTTTTGACCATGTTGTTTATTGTATAAATACAGGACGGGGCCAAAGTCTTCCACCGTGAGGGGTTAATGGATCGGGCGAAGAGGTCCTGTTGAGTGGTCACCAAACATCCCATCCTTGGATTTTTTTAATCAGTTGTTTACCAGATGAGCCCAAGATATATTGAGAACATTAAAGAAAAAATTAAACATGAATGCAGTAAAAACTCTGTGACGAGTTAATGAATCCTGCAGGCACAGATTTGATATGTTTTGAAAATGAAGGAGGACATTTTGAAATAAAAACTAGTAAATAAAATGTTTATGTGTAATTATACGCTTAATAAATTATCCCTATGGTCCGTGACTTTTCAACTTATATATATATATATATAGCTATAGTGTCGAATATATATATATATATATATATATATATATATATATATATATATATATATATATATATAGTATTGGTGTACATCGAATAAATTCCAATAAAGAACAAATACTATTCTTAAATGAGTGCTCAATACAGAGTAGAGCAAATACAATTATTCATTCAAAAATTATAACATAAATATGTTATAACATCACTACAAAAATAGCTATTTTGTTTCAACACTTCTGGCGCCTACATTCAACATCATCACTTGATAAGACACCAGAAGTGTTGAAACAAAATGGCTATTTTTGTAGTGATTTTATAACATTTATGTTATAATTTTTGAATAAATAATTATATATATATATATATATATATATATATATATATATATATATATATATACTTGTATGTATATATATATTTGTATATATATATATATACATGTATACATATGTTTTGTGTGTATAGTGTGTGTGTGTGTGTGTGTATGTTTGAGGAGGAATCCCTCTTTACACAACTTTAATTGAAAACGACTGACAAATCATTTGATTCTCTTGAACTCGCACAAGTAATTTCTTTTCTGGACATAGAATGTGTAAAGCATTCAAAACTTTGATTACAAAACTGTTTTTTATTTACCTCAGTGGTTGAACTAACTTTCAGTATAGCAAATTTTGGCCTCTTTTTTTTCGCTGAGAAACACATGAATTAAGAAATTCTTGCAAATAATAAATAATGGTCGGATCCTAATTAAAGTTTCAGAACTTATTATTAACAAACGAATGAAATTAGTTTTGAAAATTGTTTTATTATTGTTTTATTATGAAATCTAGGTAAAAATATTTTTTACATGTGTTTCATCCCCATAATTATTTGTAGGAAAACTTGTGAAATTTAACGTGATAATATTTAGTGAGTATAGTATTCAAAAGTAGAATTCTTTGAACAAATTTAATCACTCATTTTTTTTCGTCTTACCGAAAATCTGATGTGAATCGAAAAATAAAAACGCAATAAAACTAAGATATTATTTAATTAGAGATGCTTTTTGATTGCTTTTATGAATAATATATAAAAAAAAATATATAAAATATATTAATATTAATATATATTAATATTAATATATATATATATATATATATATATATATATATATATATATATATATATATATATATATATTTAAGAATATTCATTTTTTTCAAATTTAAATTAAATAATTTATAAAGATTTTAAATCATTTAAAATTCAGTTTCAATGTGATAACTTATTTCAATCTGACGAGACTGAATATTTTTAAGATAATTTCGATTTGTTTTTTTTTTGTTGTTTTTTTTTGCATCCTCTCTAAGACCTCATCGTTGCTCACACGCTCGTTCCATGATATCTTTAGTACCCTTCTGTAGAACCACATCTCCGTTGCCTTTTCTTCATCTTTGCATAAACTGCCCAGCATTCTCTACCGTCAAGAAGAACAGATGTCACGTAGCAGCCCAGTATTCTTTTGCTTGTTATCAAAGAAATACCCCTATCTCAAAATACTCTGTCCGGCTTTTGAAATGCGTCCTTGACCATCCCAATACATCTATGTGTCGCTCTTACCGTCCTCTGTCAAAACGCTTCCCAGATATTTAAACTTCTTTTATAAAAGGGATAAAAACGGAGATGATAAAACAAAAAGAATAATTAGTAACATAAAAGAGCAATAAAAAATAGTGCTGTAAAGAAATCATGATATAACATGGTTAAAACAAAACAAGCTAAATTGTTTTATTGTCCTTCTCCCATCAGAGACAAATCACTTTAGAAAACTGTACACAGCGACAAAGAAATGAACGCCAAATAAAAACAATAATTTAACAAAATTGAAAACGTACAACTTTCAAGCCTACCAACAACTCCTTTTGCTTAGATAGAGATGGCTGGTAGAACTTAATGTAAACAAGTAACATTCAAATGAAACGTAAAATTATCGTTCCTCCGTATTAAATAATAAATATGTTTTCCTCTATTATAATGTACTCTCAATTACATGACGCATATTAACTTATTATATTTTATTATATTAGGTTGGTGCAAAAATAATGTCGTTTTCTCACATATGTTACTATGTGAGAAAACGACATTATTTTTGCACCAACCTAATATTTTCAGTTACCTGACGTACATATAGATATATGGAGCATAGAAATCTAGGCTTATGATCACCTTACGTTAAATGACCGGCCCCCGTACATGAACAAAAGTCCACGCACGATTACCATTGTCGAAGCTTGTCAAGATATAGATGGCTGACCACTTGAGAATTTCAGATACGGTAAGCTTTGATGTGCCGGTGGTGTAATGGATAATGACATGGAATTGGTAATCAGAGAGCCGAGTTCAAATTCCAATTGGATTCGTTAGATTCAGTTACGTGTAAATAACCTTGTGAAGGGTATAAATTTACATCTACTTTCAGTTATGGGTTAAATAGTAATTTAGATTTCAGAATAAAATAGACTACAGGCGTTAATATGCCGCTAAACAATAACAACAGGCCAACCAATTAGTAACCCAGGCCTGAAGATTAAGTTTATATATATATATATATATATATATGATTGTGCGCAAACACATGAAACTAATATTAGTACCCAGTCATTGCCGTACTGGCTGTTGAATTAATATTCAAAGATATGGCATGCAGTACTTTTATGCCTGAATACTATTTGGGGGCAGACTCTATTCGGACCTACTCATTCAAACTATATATATATATATATATATATATATATATATATATATATATATATAGAGAGAGAGAGAGAGAGAGATAGATAGATAGAGATAGATAGATTCCTCGTTACTAACGTTTCTATCCTTTATATTATGTTTTCTGAATTTAATTCAATTTACACTCCTTCCCCCTCTTTAAAAGCTTTGAATATTATGTTTGTGGAGATTGTTCGGGTTCATACACGCTTTGGACGTTATTTTTCTCGTGGCTCACAGGCGTTGACGTGATTCTCTTCTATAGGAAGTGAATGTTGGACTTTTACATTCCAGATTCCCTATCCATAGTCCCGCTCTGACTCATATGCTTCTCTCTATCCATATATAACAATCCATATGGACAGGTGTAATGACTGCTCAAGCATCACCCTTTATCCTCTCCTGCCAATGTGACTTTTAAACCTCTAGCCCACGATCTATCATTACAGGTATACCTTGGGTTACGTCGTTTCAAGTTAAGTTGTTCTCGACTATACGTCGTTTATCAAAAAAATATGTGCAATAATAAAAATCTATTTCAGGTCATTTCATTCGACTTTACGTCTGTCTGTCACAAATATTGAAGTGGTAATATTACTAGCGTTAAAAGCACATTAAATCTTGTTACTATACAATAAATAAGAATAAAAGTACATCAAATATTTATTCCTTTTTATTTTGTTTTTTGAATTCAATTTATTTTGCCATGTTTCCCTCTTTGAATATTATGTCTGGCGATTATTCGGGTTCATGCAAGCATTGGGCGTTATTCTTTAATCGTGACTCACAGAAATACCGAAGTGGATGTTGGATTTTAACAAAGTTAAAAATATATTTGCATTCCAGATTCTCTATCCATAGCAACCGCTCCAACTCATATGCGTCTCCGCTATCAATATGTAACAATCCATGTGGGCGTGTGTAATGACTGCTCAAGCATCTCCCTTTAGCCTCTCCTGCTAATGTGACTTTTAGATCCCTAGACCACGTGTGATCTATACATGAATAAATCGTGTCGTGAATCCCAGCCCAGTTTGGCTCTCCAGTTGTGTTTCCCTGTCCGTTCTTCTTGTTGGCTTTGTTTTTGTTTGTTGTTTGTTTTTCTCTGTGTTCTGTAATTGTGTTTTTTTTTTTTGGGGGGGGGTATGATTTTTAATAGTAGTAGATAGGCTTTCCTATCCCCCGGTTAATGCTCTTCCCACTTCTTTTGAACAGGAGTAGATGCTTCTCCCTTGCTTCCTGTTTAGGAATGAGTTCACGCATCCTGTCCTTTTCTCTATTCTTTTTAGTAGTGCTGTTGTGAATCGCTTGTGATGTGTGCGGTTTGTGGCAACGTCTCTTCATATTGAGGGTGTCCGGTTGCTGTTCACGACGGGAAGCCCGAACTCTTGTGTAGTCTCTTGAGAGGCTGCTCTGATCAACAGTTGCATAAT
This sequence comes from Acanthosepion lycidas, assembly GCA_963932145.1. NCBI lineage: Eukaryota > Metazoa > Mollusca > Cephalopoda > Sepiida > Sepiidae > Acanthosepion > Acanthosepion lycidas. The sequence continues at coordinate 26,614,946 of OZ010579.1, read as the reverse complement.
ATCGCGGTTCTTGCAATGTCATGTCGCGCTTGGATAGGTGTCCGTGCATGCAACTTCGAGACTACGTTATGCTGCAGTCTGCGCCAGTTCCTTTCTGCTCATGCCACATTTGATGACCGACTGCTTTTATTACTTTAGCCTTTTTCCTCGCTAACGTAACTCTACATGATCATCAGCAACCAAATATATAAACCCAAGCCAGCTAAGAAATTACCTAAACCCTTTAAAATGTGTGGTATTCGTACCAAATTCTGCAGTGTTCAATCGTTCCTCTTTCTTATGTCTCCTGATATAGTAGCTTTCTGCGAGTCTAACCTTGACTCGTCAATCCCTTCCTCTGATTTATCGATTCCTGCCTAGCTTCCTCTCCTTAGAAAGGACTCTGAAATTCACATGCATGTCCTGGGAGTCAGCGATCATCTTTCAATGGCTAGAGAAATTTCTTTGGAATCTCCAGACATTCGTACATGTGTCACCTCCATTTAGTAAGCAATCTCTTCTTTCTCTACAGTTCCCCTTCTTCTCAACACTGTCCTGTAGTCGACATCATTTCTGATATCGACAAAGTCATCTCTTTATATCCGTTTGCAACCATATTCGTGTGTTGTATTGTACTGCAAATATGCTGAGTGGACCTTAATTACAGTTCATATATATATATATATATATATATATATATATATATATATATATATTGGCATTATTGTACCATCTGTTGTTGAAGACAATTAAAATTTTCCGCTTAATAATCTATTTTTCTGTTTTTTCTGACTTTCTCTTTTATATTAAATTTGTTGAAAAAAGACCGTATTCCTTGGTGTTTTGCCAAGGGCTTCCGGTTGCCATTAACTGTCATCATGGCTGTATGTTTTGGTTTGAAGTAGTTTGATTATCATTTTATAGGTAATAGTTTCGGTATCTAGGAAGTTTAATTGGATTAATTCATTAACAATAGGGATGGAATTGATATTTATGATCTGGAGGATTAGTTATTAAATACGTATTTAGCAAAACATACCTCAATAATATATATATATATATATATATATATATATATATATATATATATATATATATATATATATATATATATATATATTAGGTTAGTGGAAAAATAATGACGTAATAATGTCGTTTTTTGACGTTAAAAAATACACCAAAAAACGACATTATTACGTCATTATTTTTGTACCAACCTAATATATTCAGTGTGGACTAGCATTCTCAAGCATTAATCAAACCAAATGTTACTCTCTTTTGTTAGGTTCTATATATAGACACTTGAAAGAAATGTATATGAGGCGAATGAGGAATGTTTTGGGATTATTTATAATCCTCATCATGTGTTTGTATATATTATTTATTTTATTTTTATTATATTCTTATATTTAATATGTATATATATATATATATATTTATATATATATATATATATGTTTATATGTGTGCGCGCGCACAAATGTGAAAAATTATATATGCACGCGAGTGTGTACGTGTGTACATTAAATAAAAATAAAAGACATTATTTTTCTTTCAACATTATTGATTACATCCTCCAAGAACGTTTTGTCTTTGTCGGGAAAACAACTGCACTTGGCATCTTTTGTAGCCAGCCAGGAATCGACTTCTAAGAAGTCTTCCATTTCCTCTGATTATTATATAAAAATATAAACAAAGGATATTTCAATTTCAAGATAATAATTCAAACACATGCGCACCCTACATATATATATATATATATATATATATATATATATATATATATATATATATATATATATATATATATATATACATAAGATGAAAAAATATGACAGAGTGCAAAAAAGTTTTCATGTGACGCGTTTCGTTCTAAATGTAAGTTTGCGTTCATGCGACTACGCATCGCACGAAAAAGTCTTACTTCTTTTCCCCTTTTTAATCTTCCCTTAATTTTTTACTTGATATATAAAAAATGTATACCGTTTATACACGCACACACACAGAGACATACACACATACATATATATATATACATATATATATATATATGCATGCAATTATAATTCGATAAAACGAATCCAGTTCTCTCAGGCACTGACCCGTTTACAAATAAATACGCTCAAATTCACCTTCAACGGCTTAGAAGTAGATTCTCTAACTGACGCCAATTCAGCCGGGTTTCGATCCTAGCTAAAGGTAACTGGACGTCTAGCCACAATGATGAGTCGTGATATAGCGAATCTTTCTCTTTCTCTATGGGATTATAATATATATATAAATAACCATCAAAGGAAACAACAATTTACTTGTCGCTACGTACTTCAACCGACAGTTCTTTAGGACTGATAACACATGATGCGTGCTTTTAGCTTCTTCATTTAAATGAAAGACGCAAATCGGATTTAAAATACATTTTCAAAATATAAACAAATACTAAAGGATTAAACAGGGAGAGAATTTAGTTTCTACTGGCATTTTCAAAATTTCGACTTTAAAATCGTTCTTTTCGTGCTTCAATCCAGTCCGTGTAATGATTCTCCTCCAGTTCCTTTCTAACGAACTCAGGTTTTCCTCAAGGCTCTATCTTGGCGCCTACACTGTCCTTTATCATCATTAACGATCTTCCCAATGTCATTATTTACCAAATAGTCATATATTCAGACGACACTCAATAGCAAATCTGGTATCGCTGACAAAACTAACCTGGCCATTGATTTCGAAAAGAACCACCAATCGGTTGACTGGGGCAGGAAATATCTGGTCAACTTTAATGCTTCAAAAAGAAAATTGCTCTCTGTTACTCATCACAGTGACCCCTTCCTGAATCCCATTAGAATGCCTGATGCTCGACTCCACGAGATCACTCTGCGACTGCTTGGTCTCACACTGTCCGCTGACCTGAGATGGGACAAATACATTGAACCAATAGCTTCATCTACCGCAAGGAAAGTTAATACTCTGTATTTCGCCAAAAAGTTTTTCCCGCCCGAGTCCATCCTTCAAATCTATAAATCAACCATTTGCTCTTGCATGGAATACTGCTGTCATATATGGTCTGGAGCCCCTGCTGTTCGTCTTAACGTCCTCGACAAAATCCAGAGACGGATATACAATGTGGTTTGCCCTTAACTAGCATCTTGTTTACAGTTGCTCTGTCACAGACGTACCGTCGCCTCGCCTTGTCTTTTCTACAAATACTTTCACGATAACTTCTCCGACAAGCTTGTTCCCAAACTGCATGAATTTAAGCGTGCTACAAGGTTAGCATCTCAGTCCCACCCTTTCACTGTCAAAACGGTTAAATGTAGCCGTCTCTTCTACTTCAGTAGCTTCATGTCTCGCACTTCCCGTGTGTGAGACTTCCTTCCTCTTACTAGCTTCCCTGATAGCTATAATCTGCGCTGTGGACCGAGAATAGGTCCGAAAGAAAACTCGAACTCAGCAATTTAGTGGCACATATTATTAAACAAAAAGAACGAATACAAAATTGTTGCACGTCTGACTGACAGCAAAGTACAGTAGTGAACTCGTCAACAATATTTACCAGTCCCCCCACGAGGAATGTATGTGGCATAAGGCCGAGTTTAACGTGGGTTTCTCCGAGCCCGTAGACTCGGCCAAAAAATATACCCAAGACGGGTTCAGAGCCTGTTTACCTCTCCGGACGAAACTTTGCCCTTCGGCTGGACAGAAGTAGTACACAGAAGACGTACACGTAGGCAACTCGTCAACAATATTTAACGATCCCCCCACGAGGATTGAATGTGACACAAAGCCGAGTTTAATGTGGGTTTCCCCGAGCCCGTAGGCTCGGCCAAAAATATAACCTTTTAACTCGCCTAGACTGGTTCAGGGCCTGTCTACCTCCCGAAGGGCAAAGTTTCGTCCGGGTTCCTCTCTGCCAAAGCAGAGAGTTCGACAGGTCAACCGTAGTCAACTCGTCAAAAATATTTAATGATCCCCCCACAAGGAATGTATGTGGCACAAGGCCAGGTTTAATGTAGGTTTCTCCGAGCCCGTAGGCTCTGCCAATAAATATACTCTCCGCGGACGAAACTTTGCCCTTCGGTAAAGCTTCGTCCAGGTTCCTCTTTGCCAAAGCAGAGAGTTCGACAGAAGTCGTACACGTAGTCAACCGTAGTCAACACGACAACTGTAGACTGCTCTCTTGAGAGACATAATATAATAATAGGACGAATCCATTTAGTCCATCAAGGTAGGTCCAATAACAATCTCCAACTATTCAAATAGAATGTCAATCGACATCTCCAGATTCCTTGAACTATTTCCAATCGTTCTTTTCATCCTTTCCTCTATCATCCCTCTTTACTATTGCTCCCACTCTCTGTAAACCCTTGCGTGCTAGTGTACACTCCCGCCTTGCTTGAGGTGAAAAGCTTTAAAAATATATTTAATAAATCTTATTGCCAGTATTGTTATAATTTTGTTATCTTTTTATTCCTCAAATTTCATTAACAGGCTCATTAAATCTCCCTCTCTCTCTCTCTCTCTCTCTCGATATATATATATATATATATATATATATATATATATATATATATATATATATATATATATATATAAGCATATTTCATTCAGTACGACAGACAAGGTGATTTTATTTAGTTTTTTGTACAATTATTGATGCGATCTAATACTTTTTTACTATTAGATGATAAATTATATAAAAAATGTCCGAATATCCTTTTTATTCGAGCGCTTCCGGCTATAGATTTATCCATTTTCAAGGATTAAATAATCTAAATGTTAAGTAAGAAATAATTTGCTGCATGTATGTTTTATAAAATGTTTTCATTTTTCAAAACACGGTCAAGATATTGTGTGCATGTTCATAGTTGATATTATTAAGTTTTTTTTTTTTTCGTTTTTATAAACATTATTTTTAGCCATTTTTTGCATGTAGATGATCCTATTATGTGTTGGCAACATGTTGCAAATAGTGTCCAATAGGTCTCCATGAACATTCGAATGAGATCAAATTAAGCTATGACCAGAAAGGTGTAGAGCGAGTCTGCGTGTCAAACATGTTGTAGTATGACCTATATAATTATGTAGGAACTTTTATTGATCCGGAATACAATTCCTTAATGGGCATTTAAATAGGGCAACAAACAAAGAAAAAATATTAGATCGCATGGGACATTGTATAAAATTACTAATTAGCCTATACCGCCGGGAGAAGAGGTGGATTCATACATTTCCCAATGATATTTGCGCGTAAGTCGATATCACGAGGCAAACGAGAATTGGATCTCGGATCTCCTATTAACTATTCAGAGCCATTATCCATTACACCACCCGCACATCCAAGCTTAGAGCATTTGATATTCCCAAGCGCCCACCTATCTAGTTAAAGGTCAAGATTAAAAAGCGAATAAAATAATCAAAAAGTAAGTTTGTATTATTATTAATAATAATAATAATGATAACAACAATAATAATAATAATAATAATAACAACATTAATAATAATGATAATAATAATAACAACAGCAATAAAGATTTTGACGCTAAAACTTTGTTTTTATCAAGTTTAGGTCAGTTTTTCATCATGGTATCCGCATCTTATAAAATTTGTGGAGGTACCTAATATATATATATATATATATATATATATATATATATATATATATATCATTCCACTGCAAGTAAGGCGCTAAAGACAAAGAAATGCAAGGGTGAAGAAAATTGAGAAAACGTTTTTGTGGGGAAATGACACTAAAAAGGACACACGATCCAAGGAAAAAGAATAGAAGATTGTAGTTGACAGTAACAAAAATAAAAAAAAAGAAACTTCTACGGAGAGTTAGAGAACGAATGTGATAAGAAAGGTATAAACATCAACTACCAGCAGACAGAACGCATGGTTGTTAGCAAAAGAAAATGCGAATTTGAAATCGGAGATACCAAACTCAAACAAGTGCAGATATTTAAATATCTGGGAAATGTTTTAACACAGGACGGATAGTGTGATATTGAGGTCTGAATGTGTATTGTAGTAGCCAAGAAAGCATTCCAAGAGCTAAGAAAGAGTACTGAGAAATAGGAAATTTTCTCTCGGAACAGTAAGAACAGTACTACACTGATTTGTGGTATATGTCCTCCTGTGTGTTAGTGTCTCCTCAAAGATGAAGAGGGGACAGAAATATGGTTTTACAGAACGATGCTAGGGATAGCGTGGATAGAAAAGGGGAACAACGACAAATTTTTTGGAGACAATTGAAACAAAAAGGAAATTAGTTACATAACAATAGGAAGAGAGAGTTGGGGTTTCTGGGGAACTTAATGAGGAAGGAAGGCTTGAAAATCTGATACTCATGGGACTGATATTTTATAAGAGCAAT
>OZ010579.1:26591100-26603600 GCA_963932145.1 Acanthosepion lycidas | reverse complement strand
CGGTTTAGGGTGTAAAATCTCCGGCTGACGACCATACTGCCGGGTTTCGATTCTAGCTAGAGGTAACCGGATTTTTAGTCACACTGATGAGTGTGAAACAGTCTGTCTGTGGATGGCAATATATATATATATACAGAGAGAGAGGGGGGAGGTGAAATTATTGGAGTTAATATCTCTGGTTTCATCTAAATGGTTGTAAGAATGGGAAAAAATGAGACAAAGTGTAAATTAATAGCTAATGAATGAAAACTTTTTCTATGTTTTTAAGATTCGAAGATCTTTTTTTTACAAAAAAAAACATGTTTATTTTTACTATTTTTGAGTAATTTTGTACTTAGCTGAGCAGTTCAATTTCCTTTTTATTTTACAAATATGTCAGCGCAATTTTATATTATTTTACAAATAGATCAGTTCAATTTCATTTCTTGCTACAAACAAGTCAGTTCAATTTCATTTCATTTTACAAATAGCTCAGTTCAATTTCTTTTTAATTTATAAATAGATCAATGCAATTTTATTACATTAAACAAACAGGTCACTTTCATTTTATTTTAGAAAGAGGTCAGTTCAATTTCATTTCCTTTTACAAATAGGTCAGTTCAATTTCTTTTATTTCATAAATAAGCCAGTTCATTTTTATTGCATTTTACAAATAGATCACTTTCATTTTATTTTACAAATAGGTCACTTCACTGTCATTTCTTTTTACACATGGGTCAGTTCAATTTCATATTAATGATAGGTCAGTTCAATTTCCTTTTATTTTACAAATATACCAGTTTAATTTCATTTCATTTTACAAATAGGTCAATTCAATTTAAACAATCATTCTACCTCTAACTCAATCACCGAATAAAAAGAATCAATCAAGCCTTCAATAAGATTTTAATTAGTTGTAAAGTTATTTATCCATCTTATAGAAAATTCCCCAGATTAGTAAAAATATAAGTTCTTCAATATATATATATATATATATATATATATATATATATATATATATATATATATATATATATATATATATATTGAAGAACTTATATTTAATATGCATGTATGTGTGGACATACAAAAGGCGATGATATGTGATTTTACGCTGTAGTTTTATTCAAATTATATTTTGGTTACACTTTGGATTCTTTAAGAAAATGGAGGATATTATATGGATTAATATAATGAAAGAGATTTGATCATGTTGATTGTTTGGCTGGTTGATTTTGTTTAATGGAATATCAGTCTTCAGTGGTTATTTAATGCCGAAGTTCAAATAATTTGAACACTATTTTATGACTTCAACGAGATATATTTTGAAACAGTCTGTCTGTGGATGACATTATATTAGCTCCTGAATTAAATTTAATTCTAGTTGAGCACTCTCGGGCTGAGGTATGGGTTTGTAAACAGTGACTATTATAGCTATATAGCGAGACTCTTCGCAAGCCGAATTGAGTCACTGTCGGTCACTGGGCGTGTTTCCTAAAAAATACGCTAAAAATCCACCTTCGTCCCGACCGTGCGCCGACAGCTTAGTGGTAGAATATCCGCCTGATACCAATTCAGTCGGGTTTCGATCCTAGCTAGAGGCAACCGGATGTCTAGCCGCACTGATGAGCTGTGATACAGCGAAACAGTCTGTCTGTGGATGACATTATATATATATATATATATGTAAATTTCTTTTTTCTTATTTTTGCGGGGTAACTTGCTTGAGACAGTTTTTTTCGAAAGCCTTATCTGTAAATAAAAAAAATAATTAGAAATCACATATCCACAGAATTGTTGCACGATGCTAGTAAGTTCAGCGGATAAATATTATTCACCATTACCTAAACAACATCAACACTTTAGAGAGTAAATATTTACGGGCTCCTAGAAAATTTATCACACAAATAATATCAGCGGACTCAGTATGAGTCCAAGTAAAAAATTAGTAACGGAAAAAAATAAATATAAAATATACGACACTTTACCCACATGCGACTACATCTAAAGACCAGACCTAAATAGCTTTAAAAAAAAATGCTAGAGAGAGGCACGTCTTTTTAAAAGGTTAAACACCGCCAAGAAGCTGAACCCGAAATGCGATTAGCGGGTCGAGAACACTAGAATCAAGGAGACGCGGAAGTTTAAATATCTGAGTAGCGTTTTAATAGATGACTGTAAGTGCGACACTGGGATCCGTAGACGTATTGGGATGGCCAAGGCACATTCCAAAAGATCGGCGGAATCTTGCGAGACAGGATGATTTCTTTCGTAACAAAGCAAAGGATACTAAGCTGTTACGTGATGTCCGTCCTTCTATACGGCGGCGAATGTTAGACGATTTCCTAAAGGATGAAGAAGAGACTCGAAGCGCCGCAGATGTTGTTCTATAGAAGGATGCTGAGGATTTCGTGGACCGAGCGTGTGAGCAACGATGAGGTCTTGGAGAGAATGCAGACATGGAGGAGGCTCATGCTTAACATCAGGAAGAGGCTGCTCAAGTTTCTGGGGCACATAATGAGAAAGGAGGTTCTAGAGGATCTGATACTCACGAGACGAATACAGGGAAAGGGAGACAAGGGAAAGCAGTGCATGACAACCATGGAGGGCTTCAGCAGGTGGATGTCAGAACGTGATCTGGGGGAGAAAGCAGAGGGAATTAACTTGTTGAGAGCTGCAGGGGATAGACGGAGGTGGAGAGCCATGATCGCCTACGTCTTGAAACGACATGGCTTATAAAAAGAAAGAAGATGAACATCCTAGCGACATTTTTTTTTTTTTTTTGCAAAACCAAATAGTATAACCCACCAACCGAGAAACAAAATAATTGTCGTTAAAACGTTAGGGCGTAAGACATTAATAGCCATTTTTTTAATTTACAAAGCATATTTCTTCTACATACCTTCAATTTACTTCTTAATATGTGACATCATTTCGGGAATTTATTGCCAAATATTTGTCTTTGAAAAGAGCCGGTATACCTCAAAGACTAATCTAATTTCAATTTTCTTTAAAAAATTAAGTTCTCCATATTAATATGATAGTAGGGTCATAGATAAATTTTAGATTTCTAATGGATTAAAAAAATGATATAAATTACTTTTTATATAATCTAATAAATCTCACTGAACTCTAATCAGATTTAACAAAATATACTATTGAATTACAACAATAATAAGAGAGAAATGTATTTTTTGTTTTATGAAACACTGACAACCTATCAATATGCTCGACGGAATTGCATTACAGATGGTTTCTATTCTAAATTATAAGAAAAGAAAAAGAACATTTTACGTGAAAAATAATAATTTTTTTTTAAGTTAGAGAAACATGAATAATTAAGTAAATGCTCTGAAAATTGAAGTGTTCCGAACCATTTCACAACAACAGAAAAGAAATACTTAATGAATATAACGTAAGTACGTGCTAGACCAAAATTAAATTTCTCTATGTAATTTTGTTTTCTACGCGTAAAACCTAAGAAAACAATAAATAAATTTGCTGCAATAAAACCCATAACAAGCCATAAAACAAACAATATAATTGAGTTGATGAGATTACAAGACTGCAAATATTCACGCGTAATTTTCAGGAAATAGTGTGTTATCTTTCTTTGTGTCGAGAAATTTGCACACATCTCTAAAATCACTTCATACTTCTTAGCTAAACGTCGAGTGAAGCTTTCCTTTGTGTGACAATTTTTTAAATATAATTTTCAGTCATTATTTGTATTATTACGAAAAATATATCGTATAATATATATAAACCTGTATACCGTATTTTGTCAGTGTATAAGATGTGGTGGTAAATAAAAAGCAACCTATTTTTAAAGACGATTTGTTTTTAGGAAAAACCACAAATCCTATTTTGGAAACTTTTATTGAACAAAACTCATATTGAATACTTAAAAAATTACTATATATAGTTCTAAACACGAAATAGCTAAAAAAAAAAAAAAAAAATAAAAAGATTAAAAATACCATAAAACAAAACAAAAAAGCTTTACTTTTAGGCTTGCAAAAATAATGACGTAATAATGTCTTTTTTGTGACGTATTTGTTAACGTCAAAAAACGACATTATTACGTCATTATTTTTCCACCAACCTAATAGTTTGATTTAAAACCTACAAAATCCTATGTTGGGATCCATTTAACGAGGTTGTTATTGTTATCCTAGTGTCGAGATTCCAAACAACAACAACAAAAGATCTTTTAGATGAAGCATAAAAGGATATTTTCTGAAGGAAAACTAGAAGCAGAATGTTTGGGTACTTACTTTATGATGGCCAGCCTAATGTTTTTTGTGGGTTCATAGACAATGGCTTAGTCAGCGGTTTCTGATTAATCTCTTCTATTGTGCACGTGGGCAAGGCCTTAGTCGGCGACTTCTATCAATCTATCGTATGTGGGTGACTGTGTGTACGCACATGTAGATTAAACTGGCCTCCTAAATTGAGGTGGTTCCACACTCCCACAAAATCCTAATCAGAGGCCTTGCTCTTGGACGTAGATTATTGTCTTACCCTAGATATGTGGATGTAGTCTATCGTCATAACCGGGAGCCCCATTGCAGGTGAGTTGCCCCTCTGCAGAGGTGCAGTCAGCGTATTCTAGTGCTCCAGCCGACAGGGCGTTGACTGTTTCAAGGATCACAGCTCTTAGGTTCATGGAATACAAATAACATGAATAATTCATGTGTTCATCTACTTCTCCTAGTGTATTATTTCACATATGATATTCAGCTAAATGTGCTCATTTTTTGCTCTCATCTCTGCCTCTTTTCTTATAAACTGCCTTTTTTCTCTGCGTTTACATTTGGAGTACCATCTTCTGCTAGAAAATCCAATTTACTTGCTTTTTACCTTTCAAATTTTACAAAAATCGTTTTATGTAATATTATTACAATTATTTTTCTTCTTATCTTGCCAATGTTTTTCGTTTATCTTTTGATCGTTCTATCTTTCCAACTTTATAGCAGTTTCAAATGCTGTACTTCCATCATACAGCATACATATATCTTTCTTACATCTAAACCGTGTTCCGTGTTTTACTTCTGTGGTCCCGACTTTGGCCCCACATCAGTGGCGACGAGAATTCGAGAAACCCACTCACGGCGAAACATCAATACCTTACCAGTTCCACATCTGTGTCGACGAAGAATTCGACAAACGCATTCACGTCGAAAAACCGCAATATCTTGCCAGTCCCACATCAATGGCGACAGAAAGATTCGAGAATTTCGTTCTCACCATATCAATAGCGACAGAGTACTCGAAAAATACACAGAAACTCCACGCGTTACCACAGCAGTGTTGAACGAGAAATTAAGCTGGTATTAATACATTAGCGATTTAAACGCAACACCCAGCGTCTACATATAAATATATATATATATTCCGATACCAAACAGCAGTGACGAGCAGTGATTCGACATCTACGGAATATTAAAGTCTGTCCAAATAACATTACGAGAACAATTTCTTACACACCCACACAGAAAAAAAAACAGTTTGTTCGTAAAACAAACTGACAACACAAGAGCAAAAGTACTACCATTGTACTCAAGTTTTCGAAAAAAAACTAATTTTTTTTTTTATGTAACTGAGTTGAACTCGTGCATAAAATTATTCTCCCCTGAGTTGAGTTTTCTCTTCTTCTTTTTTTTTTTTTTGTACCTCTATAAAAAACATGCATAAGTGTGGTGAGAATTGATATAATTACGTTAAAATTAACGGAACCACGGAATTGCATAAAAGCTAAACACATAATTAGTTTAGTTGAACTAATTGTTTGTCCATATTTTTTTTTCAAAAAGAAAAAAAAAACCTATCAAGATTTTTTGTGTTCCTCCCCTTGGTACACGGTTTCCAAAGCAACAAAAAATCGCTGTCATTTGTCTGCCTAAATATGGAAGATTTTCAAAAAGTAACTGCCCAAATGCTAAAAGTAAATTTGGATCAGCAACAAAAGTCAGAAGAAAGACAACAACAACTATTTTTGGAATTACATAAACAACAAATGGAATTCCAACAAATTACGCTTCAGAATGCTGAACTACAACAGAAACAACTTAAAGAATTACTCATAAATGCATTAAAAGGCTCAAACTCTGAAAAAGATACAATATTCTACAATTCAATGGAAACCTTTGAATACGTACTAGAGAACGACAAAACGTTCGAGGCTTTTTACAGGCGCTACGAAGATCTTTTCAACGTAGACTGTGAACAATGGTCCAGTAAAAAAAGGTAGGTCTACTATTGAGAAAACTGGGAACTACAGAACATAGTAGGTTCGTAGACTTCATACTACCCAAGAAAACCACTGACTTGGTTTTTTCAGAGACTATTAAGCTCCTTTCGGAACTATTCGGGCCTAAAACAACCTTGTTCCACAAACGTTGGAAATGCCTGAACACAGTCAAAGACAACCAGCAAGATTTTCTAACGTTTGCAGCATCGGTAAACAAGCTCTGTAATGATTTTAAACTAGCCGAACTGACTGCCGATGATTTTAAGTGCTTAATTTTCGCACAAGGTCTAGTATCAGCGGAAGACGCCGAAATCAGACGACAGGTACTGACCAAGCTTTAGAACGGACAAGGATTGACTCTCCAAACACTGGCAGAGGACTGTCAAAGATTAATATCTGTAAAGTGTGACTCAAACACTATCGAGGAATCAGGTGTGGCTCAGATTAATAAAATCAGAAGCAAGTCTACTACCTATTCCCCTCAAAAAGACAAAAGGCAAATCTCATCTCCTAAATTACGCAGTAACCAAAACCTAAATAGGTTAAAGAAACAGCCCTGACCATGTTACCATTGTGGTAAATGGCATTGGATGAAATTCTGTCCAGTTAATAACAAAAAATATTGCAAAAATTGCAATAAAAGTGGGCATACTTTAACTTCGTGCTAGTACGCCAACATAACGAGGAAACCCAAAAATAAAATTAGGCAAGCTCAATCTGACGATATTGTTGATAGGAATTTAAGAAAATATGTAACTGTGGATATTTTCAATAAGTCCATTAAATTCCAGCTTGACTCGGGTTCTGATATTTCAACCATTAACTGGCGTACTTGGCGAAAATTAAACAAGCCGACTTTATTAAAGACGGATAAAACAGCAAAATCCATAACTAGCGAAATGATTAACATTTTAGGCGAGGTAATACTTACAGTAACACTAAATGGAGTTACCAAATACTCAAAGCCTATGTATTGAAAACTTCAGATAACATATTTGGAACTGATTGGATAGAAAAATTCAATCTTTGGGATTGCCCAATGAGTACATTTTGTCGCAAGATACAACGTACAACGTACAATTTGGTAAATCTAAAAAAGGAACTCAAACAACAATTTCCCCAGGTTTTTCCTGGCGGCCTTGGTAAATGTACTAAAATGAAAGCTAAGTTCAAGGTGAAGGACGGTTCACAACCGGTATTCAAAAAGAAACGGAATGTCCCTTTCGCTGCTCTAGGTCAAATCAACAAAGCTTTAGTCAGACTTGAACAAGCAGGTATTCTGTCAAAAACAGTTTTCAGCCAGTCAGCAGCACCTACGGTCTACGTAAAAAAGAAGTCCAATCAAATACGAGTATGCGCAGATTTTTCCACAGGGTTAAATGATGCCTTGCAAGATCACCACTATCCTCTCCAAAGCCCTGAAGAAATTTTCAATAAACTCAATGGTGGAAATTTTTTTTTCTAAAATCGACCTCTCGGACGCATACCTTCAGATAGAGGTGGAAGAAGAAAGTTCCAAATAGCTCTGCATAAACACCCATAGAGGGTTGTACAAATACAACAGGCTGGCTTTTGGAGTAAAGGTTGCGCCTGCAATTTTCCAGCAGGTCATGAACGCCATGCTAGGCGATCTTGATTACGCAACAGCCTATTTGGATGATATACTGGTTACTAGTAAAACTACGGCAGATCACCGGAACCATATAATAAACGTATTTGAAAAGATACAAGAATACGGATTTAAGGTTAAGGAGGCAAAGTGTGACTTTTTCTTACCAGAGATTAAATACTTAGGTAACATTATAAATAAAGATAGTCGTCGGCCGGATCCAGAAAGAGCCAACGCAGTCAGAAACATGCAAGCCCCAGATAACGTTCAAGCGTTACAAAGCTTCCTCGGCCTAGCTAACTTTTACCAAGGGTTCATTAAGAATATGCAAAATTTGAGAGGGTTCCTCAACCAACTCTTAAAAAAGGACAAACCATGGTCATGGATCCCGGAATGCCAAGACGCATTCGAGAAGATCAAGAAAACTCTTACTTCAGACCTCTTCCTCACCCATTACGACCCTAGTCTCGACATCATGGTCGCAACTAATGCAAGCTCGTACGGCATTGGTGCTTGCATTTTGCATAAACTGCCAGATGGTTCGCGAAAAGCTGTGTCTCATGCATCAAGATCTCTACTTCCAGCTGAGAAACAATAAATACCAAGAGAAAAAAGTATTAACAGTTTTTTTTTCTCCTTTTCAAAAAAAAAAAGAAAAAAAAAGAAGAAAACACTTGGAAGGGGGGTATTGTGGAACCGGAACTACCTACACAATAGACTCATCCAGGTCAATATTAAGTATGCGACACAACACTCCAGACAGAGAGAGACAGAGAGTGAGAGCCGCGTACGACTATCGGTATTGGACACTAACATATAATAAGCTCCGCTTACACTATCTCTGTAACCTGTCGTTAATATATCTTTCTTACATCTAATCCGTGTTCCGTGTTTTACTTCTGTGGTCCCGACTTTGGCCCCACATCAATATATATATATATATATATATATATATATATATATATATATATATATATATATATAATTCGAATGTAATGAGAACTAAAATAATATAAATTCTAACGTTCACAACATTAATTTAAAAGAGGGCACAATACCAAGATTAGAGCTATAATTATTTATTGTAATTTTTACATACGGAGAAAAACAACATGCTCACTTAATATAGGTGCAACTACAATCTTCATATATACATATATAACGGGGCTGGGTGGTTCGTGAGCTATGTGCAAAGGAGTGATTGTCTAACATTATTTCTTGGGAGTATATAACTAAAATCTTAACCATTGCAATCTTGTTTCACATGCAAGAGTTGTGGCATGACAAATCGTAGCTGCTTCACCACGAAAATACAACTGAACACAACGCCCTGGGCATCCGACAGTTACTGACCGTGAATGACATCGCCGTGCTGAAACAACCTCTTTATACACTTGATCTTTTTTTTTCTTTTCTACAATCCCGAGGGTAATCAACTAAGGGACCCGTTTAGAAAGCTTTGATGCCATCAAATGAAGCCATGAAAACAGTCACTAATGTAAAAAGTGGTGAGAGGATTTACACAGCAAGCATTCATCACAGTTAAAGACTACAAAACTAATTTCCTAAACAACCCACAATACCGATTGCTCAGTCCAAATAAAAATAATATCGATAAAATTAGTAACATACTTGTAAGAGCATGCAAATATACGAAAGATGCTCTATGAATTAACCAGTGGGATAGAACAGCAGAAGCGTTAGAAAGGTTTCCTAATATAAAAATGAAGAATATACGTTCATCCAAATCGATATTTGTGATTTTTACCCGTCCATCATAGAGAATCTGTTAATGCATGCCACCAATTTATCAAAGAATTACTACCCTATTAAATGATCACGAAATTAAAATCATAAACCAGGCAAAAAACCTATATGATTCCATAGTGGTTATCTGTAGACCAAAATAAATAACACAGACGTTAACATGGCTGTGGGAACGTACGATTCAACAGAGGTATGCCAAATTGTTAGAATTTTGTTATTTTGGCGACTAAGATTAATTTTCGACATTAAGTAAACCGTATTTTACGGTGTAATTCTCCCCCGTAAAACAAGTCCAAGAAAAATAGACCGACCGAGGAAGAAACTGATAAAATTTTTCAGGGATCACGAGGTAAATATTAGCATAACCACCAATGTTAAAGTTATCAACTTCCATGTAATATTGGACCTGAATACTGCTTGCTAGAAACCATATACCAAAGATCTATGTAACCATAGATACGCTAATAAAGAGACGAACCACTCATTTGATATTTTAAATAATTTACATAAATCAGTTCATGTTAGATTATCTACTAACTCCAGCAATAAAGAAATAATTGATAATAATTAGATTAAATATCTAAAAGCATTAGAAATAGACATCCATAATAATATGATTTAGATTATTTAAAAAAAACAAAAAAGGTAAAAACAAACAGAGACACTGTAAAATTATATGGTTTAACCGACCTTTTGATCGTAATGTTCAAACGAATATTGGAAGAATTTTACTAAATTTAATTCATAAACATTTTACGCACTCAGCAATACTAAAGAAGATTTTTAACAAAAATAATGTAATGATCAGCTGCGTTAAAAACCTCGAAAAATTAATATTCCAACATAACAATGGTATAATAAATAAATCTATGCCCAAAATGACAAAAACGTTAACCGTTTTTAAAAAATAAATGCAAATGCTGAAAAAATACAATATTGTAAAACGAACTATCAGACATTCCGCTAAAGATGTTTTATTTTATTTTGGTTCCACTGAAAATACTTTGAAATTACTTTCTATCATCATCGAATGAATTTAGGGAAATATAAAATAAATGTTCATTACGACTCTTTTCATATATTTCTGGCAGTTAAAGAATGGCGATAAATACACATTATTACGTGGGATATTGTATCAAAAACAAAAATTACAATGATAAAGGCGATAGATATAATTTATGCCTTGTAGAAAAATGAGTGATTTTAGAACACTTAACCTTAATTGAATAAACCACTGAAGGGAATTGACTGTTGCATGTAGGCATAACAATGAATATCTATTGAAATACACTAATCAAGATTATTTTTTTAATGTAAATTATGACAATTCCTATTTTGTTTTATTTTTTATTCTTATTTTGTTGTATTTACGCCCGTTCAATTTTTAAAATTAAAAAAAAGTGGGTAAATATTTTTTTTTTAAATACCAGCAATACCCTTCTATGTTTAATATAATTTTTTTCATATAGTCTTAGGCCCGTCTATTTTAATATAATTTTAATAAACACCATTCATTCCTGTTTAGTTTAAATATAAAATAAAATATTTGTCTCTGTTATATATATATATATATATATATATATATATATATATATATATATATATATATATATATATATATATATATATATAATAGAAAATCCCTGTATTTTAAATGCAACATATTTTTTGATATAAAAAAGTAATCCCCGTATAATATACGGACTGAGTGTGGAGATAAAAAGTATATATTTTTAATATATTCATAATTGTTCTGTTATTTTTCCTCGAGTACTATTTTATTAACTCAGCACTCTAAGCGCGATATCTCATATATATATATATATATATATATATATATATATATATATATATAGAGAGAGAGAGAGAGAGAGAGAGAGAGTGAAATGGATAAAGAAAGAGATATGTGTGTGAGAGAGAGAGAGATTTTGGGATCAAATAAATATCAAATATCCGTGAGAATGATAAGATAAAGAACAAACATGAAACTTTTTTCAAAGAGACAAATGCATGTTATACAGGTCTGACAAATGAAAACCGAACAACACAAAAGTAACAATAGCAGAAAATCTTTTTTACTTTTTCTCCACTTCCCAGTGGCTGACGAAGTTTTAATAAACTTGAAACATTGTAGATTGATAAACGTTTCTTATTTGCCCTCCTCTATCGCTGTCCCTCCCTGTATCCTTCTCTCTTAATATATATATATATATATATATATATATATATATATATATAGGTAAATTGAAATATCTGTATGTAAATAGTGTGAGAAAAATTGTATATTTATTGACATAATACATGTTTTTTAATATGTATTATGTTCACGTTTTTGTCAAACTGACGTCTTTTCATTTTTCAGAAAGATCGAATATTATACATTGAAACTTTCAGATCAAAATCCAACAGGCTACATACGCATTAATCTGGCCTCGGTCTTGGACTTGAACACCGTCTTGGACTTGTAACTGTGAGAAATATGCAGCTACTTTTGGCACCATTGCAGAATCACCATTATTACATTCATCAACGTCAAGTGCCGAATACGAGACGATACCCGTGTTTAAATGCTTTTGAAAAACTTGCAAATGCCTTAATTGAGTTGAATCCGTACAAATGTCGCAAACAGCTTCTGAATATTTGCAGTGGAGACTAAGGGAAAGAGAGCAAAACAAAGAAAGAAGTGGGGGCTGTGGAAATTTAATGGATGCTGCCAAGAGGACGCTGATAGAAAGAACGAACTAAAGATTCAGGTAAATTGAAATTTTGGTGCGATAAATGCATTGCTATCATTTTACTTCGTGTTTCTATTGTTGCTTCTGCCGGGAAATTTTCATTTTTGTTATTCAATTTCTTTTAGCAAGAAAAACGCAATTTGTTCTATTGTGTTCC
>OZ010579.1:26568600-26586100 GCA_963932145.1 Acanthosepion lycidas | reverse complement strand
GTGTGTGTGTGTGTGTGTTATACATTGTATTTTTTGTTAAGTACAAATAATTAAATAAATGATCTGTTTATAATAAACAGTATTGACAGCATTTACCGGCCTGAATGGCCGAAAAAATCTCAAAGAAAATATGTGTCCTCCGACAGCAATCGAACCTGTATTCAACACGGAACCGTCATTTAGTCTGATATGCTGTGCCATTTAGCTACAGAGGAAGCGTCTGGTTAGTAAGTTTAAATTACTGGTTTAGACCACATATTTCCCATGAACTTGTAGTTTAAAAACAGTAATTTAACCTTGCTAACAAGACGCTTCCTCTGTAGCTAAATGGTATAGCACATGAGGCTAAATGATGCTTCCGTGTAGGATACAGGTTCGATTCTTGTCATAAGGCACATATTTCCTTTGTCATTTCTCAGAAATTCAGGCGGATAAATATTGTTAATACTGTTTATTATAAACAGAACATTTACTTTATTTGAATCTATAAATATAATGTATAAACAAAAAATATGTTCCTGATTTATTGAAAAGGCCCAACATCTAATAAATCGTTTCTCTGCTGCATGTAAAGCCTTTGGCTTTACACTTAGCATAAAGAAAACTGAAGTAGTGCACCAACCATGTCCTACTCCGAAGCAATTCTGTGATGAGAAACAAAAACCACCAGTCTACAAATTTCCAGAGAGACCATTGAAAGTAGAAGACAAAGCCCTGAACTATGTAAAGTCTTTCACCTATCTTGGTAGCAAAGTCAACTAGAGTGGAACTTTAGATGATGAAATCATGCATCAGATTGCTAAGGATTGCTAAGGAATGAGCGGGGTATTCGTCTGGTGTTGAAAATTCGGGTTTACAGAGCTCTTGTACTTGCCATCCTTTTGTACGGCTCAGAATCGTGGACTCCATACAGGTACCATATACGCCAGCTAGAAGTTTTCCATTAAAGCTGTCCGCGTGCAATCTGTGGAGTTAACCTTCAATATAGGACATCTATCGTAGATCTTTTTAACAGGTGTAATATTGGAGGAATCGAGACTTTCTTCATACAGTCTCAGTTAACACAACTCTCCAAGTTTTTCTGGTCACATCTGTTGTAGCCAGATATTGAACTCATCACTTTGGGTGAAGTCATTGGATTCAACAAAAGATTTTATCCATTGGGCTATGTAAAATAATGTAAATAATTACAATATCTCCTGTCAGAAATATAGAGAGATAAGATTATTATAAGGAAATTGTCACGTGTTTGTTAATGATATTTAATGATAATTATTTAATTATATTTAATGATATTTAATGATAAGGATAATGATATAATTGATATTTAATGATAATTATTTAATGATATTTAACGATAATGATATTTAATGATAATTATTTAAAGATATGTAATGATATTTAATGATATTCAATGATAATGATTATGGTATTTAATGATAATGAGATTGATATTTAATGATAATTATTTAATGATATTTAACGATATTTAATGATATCTAATGATAATGATATTTAATGATAATGATATTTAATGATATTTAATGATAATTATTTAATTATATTTAATGATAAGGATAATGACATTTAATGATAATTACTTAAAGATATTAGTGATAATGATAATGATATTTAATGATAATGAAAATCTTATTTAATGATAATCATTTAATGATATTTAAAGATTATTATTTAATGAGATTTAATGAAAATTATATTTAATGATAATTATCTTAATGATATTTAATGATAATTATTTAATGATATTTAATGATATTCAATGATAATGATATTTAATGATAATGAAATTGATATTTAATGATAATTAAAGATTTTTATTGCTGGTAATATTTTTGTTCAAAAAAGTATTGCTGGTAATATTTTTTTTTTCAAAACTGTATTCCTAGTATTATATCTTCTTTTACAAAAAAGTATTTCTGGTATTTTTTCAAAATTCTTTGCTGGTAATAATCTTTTTTCTTTTCAAAAATTCATTGCGCCTAATAATAAATTGCTGGTAAAATTTTTTCATTCAAAATGTTATAATTCATAATTTCGTAATATTTTTTTCAAAAAATTATTGGTGGTATTAAAACCTTTTAGTTTCTTATTGTTTTAACCCCAATTTGGGGGTTAACTATTTACTGGGACCCTAACAGATGCTACCTGACCGGGTCAGGGTGGACCTGTGAACACCAGCAATTAAGAGGTTGTTCCACGCTTCTCAAAACATCCTGATCTGAGGCCTTGCTGCTAGATGCGTTTTTATCGTCTTACACAGGACGTGGATTAACCTTTAATCTATAACTGAAGTGTCTCAAGCAAAGTTTTTGTTATTCTTTTTTTTTTTTATTTTATTATTTCTAACGTTATCATATTTTTATTTATTAATTTTTTTCGGAAGCGAAAGAAAATGTTTCAGATGCCGGGAAAAGTTCTCTTCGAGTATGTCGAGAAGGTTTCTGCTAGGATGCTAGAGAAATTCGGTTATAGGATACCGGAAAAGT
Organism: Acanthosepion lycidas; assembly: GCA_963932145.1. Lineage (NCBI taxonomy): Eukaryota > Metazoa > Mollusca > Cephalopoda > Sepiida > Sepiidae > Acanthosepion > Acanthosepion lycidas. Next base: position 26,583,593 of record OZ010579.1, on the reverse strand, counting down.
TATCAGGAGATAAGGGCCGAGAGAATCCTTGATGTCTGCGGAATTGCCAAGGGAAGCAGTTGATTAATTTTTTACCAATTTCGAAAATCCCCACGTGTAGGCATAGAGAATTTTAAAAAATACACCAATCTGCAGGTCTTTATTTTTACATATCCAGCTTTCTTCCTCTTTTTAAATGTCCTCTTTCTTTCTCTGTTTCATTGTATCTCTCAATTGACACACACACACACACACACACACACACACACACATATAATATATATATATATATATATATATATATATATATATATATATATATATATATATCGGTACCCGAGGAAAAATGGGGAATAAAAAAAGAAAGAACCAAGAACATTATTAAACCAAGGCGAAAACAATCGTCCAGTGTTAAATTTCAAATTCCAAAGAAAAGAAACCCCAAAACGAGTAAAAAAACAACTACGTAAAGTCCTCGATACACCAAGTTGAGCAAAACCGAAGATAATCCCAAGGAGCCAGACAAACCTAGGTTTGTCTGGCTCTTTAGGATTATCTTATATATATATATATATATATATATATATAATCTCAAACATGTTAATCTCCTATATCGTAATGAAATGCATACTAAATATAAACAAGATGAAAATATACTAAAACAATTTAGTAAATACTAATATATCAACAATAGATGCGAGCAAAAAAATTAAATTAATCATATACTACACTAAATCTAGTAGATCCAACTTAATCGCAATGATTCTATTTAGCGATTGCAAAAAACCAACATAGTTTATAAATTCAAGTGCCCTTTGGGAAATTGTATCTCCAACAAATTTAATAATATTTATGATGGTCACACCACAAACTCGCTTTCACGACGCTTGACACTACATTTGATTATAAACTCTAATATCTAGGCATTTAAAACAACATGCATAACTCTAATATCTAGGCATTTAAAACAACATGCATGGCCGCACACACAACCCCGTAAAATCCTTGTCGAAAACAGAATTATACTTCAACATGAAAACAATAGAAAAAAATAAAAATCCTTGAAGCAATATACATCAAACAGTTGAAACCCAACCTAAACAAAATCAACTATGGAATCTCTACAAATATCCTTAAATGTCTATTATTGGTAACAGAAGCCATTGGTTTATTCCAACGGCTTACCATACTTAATACTTTACTCTCGCGTGTTCATGTGTGACGTCATTAACTGCGGTGCGATTTTCGTTTCTAGCGTCTTATATGCACGTGTTTATCGTTGCTAGGAAGAAATCATCTATGTAAACAAAAACAGACTATCATCACTGTCTTGTCCGTATATCGCTTAATATGTAGTAGTTGACACCTTTGATAAAGGATTATGTAAGCCGAAAGCTTAGATTGGATTAAAAAAATATGGATCAATATTGTGATTTTCTTTCTTCGTTTAATGATAATGTTATTAAGCTTATCAGACGTTATGAAAAGAATTTACATAAAATAAATAGACAACACTTGCCTATATTATTTAATGAAGCATGTATGAATATATATACATATATATAAATAAATATATATATATATATATATATATATATATATATATATATATTAGGTTGGTGCAAAAATAATGTCGTTTTCTCACATATGTTACTATGTGAGAAAACAATATTATTTTTGCACCAACCTAATATATATATATATATATATATATATATATATATATATATATATATATGATGGACTCTCCCGTCGACTCCGACGTATGAGGTTCCGACAACTTTTTAATGACCTTTATGTTTGAATCTAGAGTGACATCTCAGACCCGCCAATGACTTGCGGAGAAAACCACAAATTGGGCAAGCGTGTGAGCAAAGAGGGTGCACTTCTCTGGCACCCTCTGAGGCTTTTTTTCCTTTCTCTTGCTTCACGGAGCTTGACAACGTTTGCCGCCGAAAAATTTCCGATTCCAGTGTAAGTTACACTTTTCCAAGCTTTGCGATCCAAGGCAGTATTCTCCAAATCAGTGTGTGCAATATTTGCAGCTGCAAGGTTTCTCTTCAGCTTATCTTTGAACCTGAGCAAGGGTCGGACAACATTCCGTTGACCACCTTCAAGCTGGCTGTACATGAGAATCTTTGGAATTCTATCATCTTGCATCCGTACAACATGACCGGCCCATCGTAACTGCGCCCTCATGAGGAAACTCTCAATTCCGTCAACGTTACACATCGTTAGAAGGTCGGCCTTGGATTTTTTGTCCTGCAGGGTTAGTCCACAGATTGCTCGGAGACATCCTTTGTGAAAGACATCTAATTGCTGAATCTGCTCACGATACATGGTCCAGGCCTCTGATCCATACAAAAGAGTAGTGAGGACAACTGCCTTGTACACGTGGATTTTTGTCGCAAGACGAATACCCCTGTCATTCAAAAGACGGTGACCTAGTTTTCCAAACGCGTTAGCCGCTTTTGCAAATCTATTCACAATTTCGTCATCCAGAGTCCCACTTGCATTCACTTTACTGCCTAGGTAGTTGAAATTCTTCACATACTTGAAATCATTTCCGTCAACACGAATCGGTACATCAGGGCACCCGCGAGCAGGAGGGTTTTGTTTCACGCCTCGCACTTGCTTGGATGCAGGTGCAGGCTGGTGAACAACTTCTGTTTTTGAGATGCTGATGGTAAGACCGAATGCTTTGCAAGCAGCAGAGAGCTTGTCCATCAGGCGTTGAGCTTCTTCAAAAGAAGTTGCTACCAGAGCAGCAGCATCTGCAAACAGAAGATCACGGATTATGCCGATCCTTGTCAGAGTTTTGGCTTTGAATCTCTGGTGATTGAAAAGGCCCCCACTTGTTCTAAACTGAAGTTTAACGCCGTCTTCCACTCCTGCAAATACATGCCTCAGCATGACAGAAAAAGTAGAGGGCAAAAAGATTTCTTTCTTTATCCACCACTTTTTACCTCTACATTTTCAGCCTTTCTTCTGTGTTTCTTCCTTCCTCCCTCTCTTTACTTTGTTTCCTTTTTTGTTTTTCTTCTCTCTATTATTTTGATTATCTCTATTACTCTGAGGTTCTCCATCTTACGCTCCTTATCGATTTTCTTCGCTTCCCCTTTATTCTATTTTATTTGTTTTATTCCTCATTTTTGATGTTGCACGTCCTTGCACAATTGCAAAAGACGACAGATTGAATGATATATTCCCTCTTGTTAAATGTCGAAAAATAGCTATCCATGCGAAAAGATGTCGCTCGAACTTCTATGCCAACAATTATGCTGTCTGTTACCAGACGATTCAGAACGTTAATTTTTTAAACCTTCTTGAAATTGTCGTTCTTCAACTGCCTCCTTTGCTGACACGCACAATTTCCGTCTACTGCTAATAGATAGTCCATTCTTCTTGCTTTCATTTTTTTACATTGTAAAGTATTGCTTTCAGTTTTATTCCAACGGAGTGTCTTCTGCGGATGTTATGTTGTTAAAATTCAGCCCGATCCTACTACTACTCCTACTACTACTACTACTACTACTACTAATAATAATAATAATAATAATAATAATAAGAAGAAGAAGAAGAAGAAGAAGAAGAAGAAGAATCCTAATTAATGATTTTTTGATTGGAACAGCTTTTACCATTCTCAGCGGTTTCTCCGTCAGAATTGATCAAACAGTACGGACATTATTATCAAACACAGGAATGAAAAGTTTTCATATGCACGTATCGAGTGACAGAAACGTCTCTGTAAATTTTTTGGAAAAAAGTCAGCAGATACAATGATCTGGAGATGGATCTAGAAAAACAATGTGGCACTTAGAAATTAAAACTCTTCCTCTTGTGGATGGAGCTTTGGGTCTTATAAAGAAAGAAACGCAACAAATTAACAGAATCCTTAGTGCACCATCTCTCAAAGAAATCCAAAACATAGATCTAACAAACACAGTCCGTATACTGAGAAGAGCTTTGACTTTTTAATCTTTCATTTTTGTTTTGTTCAACTTTGTCTTTTGTTTCATTAAGTGTAAACAACAAAAAAATCACATCGTACGCTTGTCCTCAGTCATTGGTTATGTCGCGGCATTCGATTATGAAACAAGTGGTGGAATTGTCTTAATTAATAATAATAATAGTAAATAGATTATCATTCTTTTTTTCCTGTTCACTACCAGTTCACCTTGCTACGTTTTCCATTTCGTCAAAGCCAATTTAGATACAGCACTTGAGTCATGGAAGACGATAAGAAGTATTGATTTTACAAGTATAATCATGAGAACGTGAAAAGAAAGTACAAGACTTTGTTCAACTTTAGTGACGCTGATTTTTTGTTTATATCAGTTATTTTTACTTCAACATTTCTGCTTACGGATATATTTTATGATGAAACACCGTTTCTCATACGATCACCGAAGTTAAGCAACGTTGAGTAACAAGGTAGGCGACCACTTTTTAATATCAGGTGCTATAAGCTTAGATGTGTGGGATTAACAGCTGAAAAATCGGAGAGCCTAGACCCAATTTGTTACAGAATGCAAAGACCAGGGACAGAATGGTCAGCAATTCGCCGGAGGGCCTCGTGGGCGTTGTAATCTAACATTGGTGGATTACGTATGTTTGGGTTTTGGATACAAGTCCAAAACGGCGTGAAATCAACAGAGCGCTGCACGAATTCTGAAGGGTTGATACCCTCCCACTTCACTAATACTTACCGGGAGGGGACGCTGAGCCAACGTCCGGCATGTGTGCCTGTGACGTCATTCCTCCGGCTGCCTCTTAGAAATCAACCTGCCACAACACTCTACTAATAAAACGAATAAGTAAAAGATATGTTTCATTTCATTGATAATATTTTACGTAGTAGCGTGGGCATCCATAGACGACACAGAACACAACAAATTCCAGTCGGCACTTTACACACAAATACGCTTGGGAAAGGTATGAATCCATTTCTTCTTCCTCAGCTGTGGGTTAATTAGTAGGATTTGTATCAGTAAATAATTATTATTAGGTTGGTGCAAAAAATAATGACGTAATAATGTCGTTTTTTGACATTATTATTATATATATATATATATTAGGTTGGTGCAAAAATAATGACGTAATAATGTCGTTTTTTGACGTTAAAAATACGTCAAAAAACGACATTATTATATATATATATATATATATATATATATATATATATATATATATATATATATATTAGGTTGGTGCAAAAATAATGACGTAATAATGTCGTTTTTTGATGTTAAAAAATACGTCAAAAAACGACATTATTATTATATATATATATGTATATTAGTTTGGTGCAAAAATAATGACGTAATAATGTCGTTTTTTGACGTTAAAAAATACGTCAAAAAACGACATTATTACGTCATTATTTTTGCACCAACCTAATATTTCTTCCAAATTCTTATAATCTAAAAATGTTTGCTGGCTTTAATAACCTGCAATTGATTGATAAGCAGTAAAAATAAAATTAATCGATCAGTCGAGAGACACAAATAGTGTTTTGGTCTCACTCTAGGATTTGAGAAGATGCTGCTGCCTCACTGCTCACGTATACCTCTCTGCATAAATCACTCAGCCATTTTTATTCATTTTCTCTCCCTCTCTTTCTCTCTCTTATATCACTTAATCTTTACGTTTTGCTAATTCTCTTTTCTCTATTTCTATCCATCATTGTCTTTTTTTCCACTCCCTACTCATTATTATTGTTTTAAATTCTTTTAATGTCCCTTAAGTTCTCTTCAGTCTTCGTAACTTTTCTTTTTCATTGTTTGACTCTTTCTTTCTCTCTCTCTCTCTGTCTCTGTCTCTCTCTCTGTCTCTCTCTCTCTCTCTCTAGCTCTCTCCCTTTCTACCTCTCAAATACTTTCTCTCTACGTCTCCGTACATCGCTCCTCGTCGTCTCTCTTTTCACGATTTTCCTCTCTCTCTTTCTCTCTCTCTCTCTTTCTGTCTCTCCCATATATGCAATCTTACTCTCACTGTATATCTCTCTCTATGTTCTTTTTCTGTTCTTTATTCCTCAACCTGTCTACTGATTTTCTCCCTTTTTGTAACTGCGACTTTCACTTTATCATTATTTTAATGATTTTCTCTTCCTTTCTCAATTCTCTTTTGCCTCTGCATGTCTCTTTTTGTCATTATTTCCCTCTCCCTTTCTACCTCTCAAATACTTTCTCTCTACGTCTCCGCACATCGCTTCTAATCGTCTCTCTTGTCACGATTTTCCTCTCTCTCTCTTTCTCTCTCCTTCTCTTTCTCTCTCCCTTTCTACTTCTCAAATACTTTCTCTCTACGTCTCCGTACATCGCTCCTCGTCGTCTCTCTTTTCACGATTTTCCTCTCTCTCTCTTTCTCTCTCGCTCTCTCCCTTTCTACCTCTCAAATACTTTCTCTCTACGTCTCCGTACATCGCTCCTAGTCGTCTCTCTTGTCACGATTTTCCTCTCTCTCTCTCTCTCTCTCTCTCTCTCTCTCTCTCTCTCTCTCTTTCTCTCTCTCCCTTTCTACCTCTCAAATACTTACTCTCTACGTCTCCGTACATCGCTCCTCATCGTCTCTCTTTTCACGATTTTCCTCTCTCTCTCTCTCTTTCTCTCTCTCTCCCTTTCTACCTCTCAAATACTTTCTCTCTACGTCTCCGTACATCGCTCCTCGTCGTCTCTCTTTTCACGATTTTGCTCTCTCTCTCTCTTTCTCTCGCTCTCTCCCTTTCTACCTCTCAAATACTTTCTACGTCTCCGTACATCGCTCCTCAACGTCTCTCTTTTCACGATTTTCCTCTCTCTCTCTCTCTCTCTCTCTCTCTCTCTCTCTCTCTCTCTCTTTCTCTCCGTCTCTCTATCTCTCCGTCGTATTTTTTGTTTCTTTTTTATACTTATCCCACTTTCATTCTTTCAATTCTCTTTTATCTTCTCTAAAATTCTTTGTCGTTCTTACATTCTCTCTTTCCTTCCCTCTTACTATTGCTATATTTCTTTCTCGTCATTGTTCTCTGTACCTCCCTCCTTTTCATTCAATTTCCGCTCGCTTTCTCTTTTCCTCTATTTATTTGTGTTTCATTCCAATCTTCTTTCTCTTCATCCTCCACCTCCTCTGTCAATTTCTACAGATTTCTCTGAGTCTTCAACTGCAAACGATTTCTTTCCATTTCTTTTGTCTTCATTCGTATTTGATTTCCACCTTTGGCGTTGCAACAAAAATGTTATCTAGCGCAAACTTCAGCGACAAAAACAATAGACAACAATGTCGCCGACAATTTATATTTTCATAAATGAATCTCCGGCAAGAAGAAAACAATAACAACGATACGCTCTTTTCGAACACAAAAAAAAGGCTAACGGTGTCAACAAATAACAATAGACACTTTATTAAATGCAAAAATTGCCGAGAGCTTCGGGTTTTTTTGGGGTTTTTTTTATCACATGCATACTCAGTCGCTTGATTTCTGCATGCATGTCTTTCTACGGCAATGTATTTCTTTATAGACCTTATAGATTTGTCTCTTTTCTATTCTTTCTTTCTATCGTGTAAACATTCTTCCTCTGTACACATTTATGATAGTCCGATGTAAAACATTTTCCTTGATTGTCTGTTCTTATCTCTCTATCAGTCTCAGCCTGGTAATATCTCTGTATCAATCTGGCTACCTAGCAACTTCAGTCTGTTCTTACCTACCTATTAGAACGACTTCATATATATCGCAGTCGGATAATATCGGCATATTCGAGTCTATCCATACATATATATATATATATATATATATATATATATATATATATATATATATATATATATAGGGTGTAAATCGTGTAACAGCAAAATTGTCCAATTGTTAGATTAGGTTTGAACCGTTGCATCTTAGAAATGATTAAAGATAGCTTACTGGAATTCTCCCAGGTTTTTATAACACTGTTGAACTCTACAAGTGCAATAAGAATCGATAATTACGCTACAAGCTTAAAAGAAAAAAATGGCACGTTCATTATTAACCAAACATAGCTATGGATCAGAAACTCATGAAGTGTTGAAATAAATTTCAAGCACACACACACATATATATATATATATTATTCTAGGATGATTTTCTAATTATTCATGATGATCTTTGCCTTCCCTAACCGTCTAACTTTCTGTCTTGAAGTAACATGTTTACTCATTTCACGTACAATTTCATTTTCTAATCTTTTTTCACTACACTTTGGAGCAGCTGAAACCCCTCTTTAACGTGCCAAACGTCTTTTGTATTGAGCTAGATCTTTTCTAATTAATGTCCTTCAAGTTAAAATGATGATCCTTCTTCCTTTTTTGACCTCATGATGCAGTTTTCCTCTCTATTGTTCCCTTTTTTAAACTTATTCACCATTCTCTTGATGGTTCTTGAATAAACGTTGAAGATGGAAGCCAGAGTATGAATATTGGCACCATTACAGAAGGTCTGAATGATTTCTCCTCTCACCATTGATCAGTTGGGAAGACAGTGGGGCTCACACAAAACGATTTTAACATGTTCTACTTCTAGCTAAATAACGTAAGGGTTTTTCAAGATGGCTAAACGGCTTATCGGAAAACACGAAAAAAAGAAACTCGATAAGTTTAGTGTTTTAGTATTATGCTGTAACTCTACTTGGAAAATGTTTCGGTATATCACAGTGTGATAATATCTAGCTATTCGAAACTATTCGTATATATGTATGCGAATACTAGCGCCACAATAGTCAGCGATTGACCGGGCATTGTAATTTGACATTGGTGGATTACCTATGTCTGGGTTTTGTATACAAGTTCAAAACGACGTGAATCCAACAGAGTGCTACAAGTATTCTGAATTTTATCTATCTATCTATCTATCTATCTATCTATCTATCTATCTATCTTATTCCTTTACTAACTATCTGTTCATCTAGATATATCTTCTATTTTATTCTATCTCTCTATCTATCTATCTATCTATGTTTGTCTCAAGAATATGGCCGCATCACGTGGAAATACCGATGATAAGCAACGTTCAAACTGCTTAGTACTTGACAGCTTGAGAATAATCTTTGCTGTAAGTTTGGATGTGCAGGTGACGTAATGGATAATGTTACGGAATTGTTAATCGGAGGACCGAGTTCCAGTTGCCATCAGGTTCATCATATTCACATATAAGCAATTATTCTTGGAAAATGTAGGAATACACCTCACCTCATCTTGGCTATGGTTTTAAATATTAAAAGTTGTATCACTAAATAAAAAACATATTCGGCTTTAAATAAATCGAATCAATCAATCAAAAACTATTCTCACAATATTGGCGTTCGTTAACTTTTTTAAGAAATTAGCAGTAGTTCTCTACGGATAACTATCAGGAAAATAATGCATTTATATTGCTGAATTCATGTTCGTCAAAAGGAAGACATTTTCACCATATTTTTTAGCCAAGAATTCTTAACTTTACGCTCTTTTTTATGCTGTTGATGTTTTCCAAGCATTTTTATTATTTAAGTTCATTCCTAGATAATAATATAATAATATACTGGAGTGATATCACTTTTTTTCAAAACTGTTTCAATATTCCTTTATAAAACTGTCCGATTTATTTTTGTAGCGCGCAGGTAGTACAGTTTGAATCCCACCTGCAACAAATAATGAATGCCTTCAAAGATGCATACCCTAAACTTGGACTAAAACATCAACGCAAACAAGACAATAATTATCTATCAACCATCACTAACTGAAACATTCCGCACAGAACCAAAGATCCAAAATAGTAAAACAGTTTTTGAGAATATTTTCCTTATTTGGGTTGCCATCTATCTTTTAGCATTGACTTTGAAGATGAGATACGACATCGTCTCAAATATACAGGATCAGCTTTTGGTTCCCTTCAAAATAGATTTTTCCAAGATCGGGACATTAAAACAAATACCAAAAACATACTGTACAAGGAGGTGGTGACTCCAGCTCTCCTATATTCATCTGAGACCTTGAATTATTTAATCGTTGTCTTCTAAATATCTTTAACACAAAGCCAGCGTACAGGAACACATTAAAATGAACAGCATTGAAACCATCGTCATGAAAGCATCTACGTCAATACAGCGGACATCTGTTGCCAATAGATGACAACTGGTTACCAAAGAAAAAATTATTACTCAAAGAAGGAAAATCGAAAAAGAGCGTTAAATGAAGAGATTCAAAGACGTCCTATAAAAAACATGAAGAAATGTAACAACGCCATCAACAACTGGGAATCATGTGCAGTGGACGGGAATCTTTGAAGATCTATTGCCAGAGACGGAACAATAATCTTCGAATCCAAACGATCAGCTGAACTAAGGGAAAAAAAGAAGACATCTAAAAGAAAGTCAACAACGATCAAGGACTAATTCACCATCCAGAATAACCAGTTCTCAATTTCGAAGGAACTTTAAAGCAAAAATCAACCTTATTATCTATCTCAGAGTTCACAAACCAAAATGACCGAGGGAAACAAAACAAGATAAACATCCTCAGGATAGATAGATATATCTATCTATCTATCTATCTATCTATCTATCTTAGTTTTGTTCCTATTTATCTACATTAATCTATTCATTTCAGTCTATCAATTTTTATTTATTTTTGATCATATATTTTTTAGTTTAATCTGCTGCTCTAAATTTCAAAACATATATTTAAAAATCAATAAATAGCATAATTAAAATAATGTTTCGGTCTACACTACACATATTTCGAATGGGTGTTTGCCTGTGCATGGAAAATTTGCGAGGACGACAATTTGAAATTGTCGAAAGTACTTGGCCCGTCATTTCCATCTGACAACAACTGTAATATAAGGATCATATTATTCAAGGAATTGATAGTAAATTAATATCTTATTAATTCTTGTTAGCGAAGTAATCTCGCCACATTAACATTGATAATTAATTCTTTGTAAAAATGATTTTTATGATATATACATCATGAAATTGCTTCTCTATGATATATATATATATATATATATATATATATATATATATATATATATATATATGTATATATGAAGAAATATAGTTTGCAGGTGTGCTATATTTATAGGATAAAGTGCTCAATATCAGAGACAGAGCGTATGTAAATATAAATATAAATGTAATCATTGAAGCCAACACTCAGAGGCGATATATATATATATATATATATATATATATATATATATATATATGAATGTGATTTTGCGTATGTGTGGCGGAGTGGTTTCAGACCTAGTCGAAATTTGAGAGTATAAGTCGAGTAGTTTTGTTATAAATAAAATCTCTAACACCTGCATATTACCTGTCGTGATTTATGGAGACAGCTGTGTCAATTGGAGCTCAACTTTAAGGAAAATTATTTCAAAAATAGCGATAACTAAATTTCTAATATGCAGGTCCATTATCAAAAGCAAAGTGTATAAACTATACGGCTACATAAACCAAGTTAAACCTTGTCTCATCGGAATCTGTTTAAAGGATATGATAATTGCCAAAAGAAGTAAAAGTAAGCACTGAAATCTATAACTAGATATCTTGAGTTACGGCCCGAGATTCGCCTTTCTTACTGTTGTGGAGTTATTTCGCAGTGGAGACTTGTCTTTGTACTAAACCGGTCCTAAAATAGCTTCGACGTACAAAACGTTAGGAACTTCATATAATAGGTATTACGCAGATTAATCTTGTTGCGGTCGCTGACTACTTTCGTATTCGACTAAGTGTCGACTACTGTCGTCCGACATCGACTAGTATTTAGTCACCCCCACCACGAGGGTATCATGTGGCACAAGGCCGGTTCTCCGAACCCGTGGGATCTCCGACCCCGTGGGATCTCCGAGCTCGTGGGATCTCCGAGCCCGTGGGCTCGGCCAAAAATATGCCCTTTGAACCCGTATAAATGGGTTCAGGGTCGGTTTACCTCCCCGGAAGAGACTCCGCCTTTCAGCGTAGGCTCGTTCGGGTTCCTCCCCGCCCGAAGGCAGAGAGTTCAACCGTTCAGCCGGTCGTCCGACATCGACTAGTATTTAGTCACCCCCCACAAGGGTATCATGTGGCACAAGGCCGGTTTAATGTGGGATCTCCGAGCCCGTGGGCTCGGCCAAAAATATGCCCTTTGAACCCGTATAAACGGGTTCAGGGTCAGGTTTACCTCCCCGAACGAGAATCCGCCCTTCGGCGTAGCCTCGTTCGGGTTCCTCCCCGCCCGGAAGCAGAGAGTTCAACCGTTCAGCCGGTCGTCCGACATCGACTGACCGTCGTTTCTCTTACTACTCCTATTTATATTAGGTGGGAGAGTCTATTAACTATAGAATAGATGTGTTTCACAATAACGCTTACTTAAACCCTGGCCGAATAATTCAGTAATAACGATTAACATATCGGTGCCTGGTTTAGAGAAGTCATATCAAATACTAACTTATCGATAATTTGAGGCTTCAGCCGATTAAACCGAGTTCTTGAAAAAAGGAAATGCAGAAGAGGATTTCCAGCAAACGAGATAGCAAGAAACAGCAGAGATATTTCTTGTCGAGTTGAGACGGAACAGGGATTATTTTCGCAGCAAATTTCTTTAGGAAACTTCGATTTCGCATGCATTGTGTGGATCAAGTTTGGTTAAAATAGCGGAAATCATAAGAGGCGTGATATGCATATAACTCAATGGATATTCTGTTGTGGTCACCTCACCTATCCTAAAAAATGAGTATAAAAATCAATATCCAGTTAGGATCAGATGATATGGGAAATTGAAGTGGGCTCCATATAAGACCCCATATGGTGGATGCAGACGTTGTAGTAAATAAGGAATAAAAACCGACTGACCTGTGATTTATACAATTGTATTAAACAATATTAAAAATAAGTCCTTGCAAACTTAATGTTGTCAGCAACCAAACTTATCTGCTGAAGAAGAGTCGATATTATTCCGCCATCTTTGGATTTTGTAGTGATAACAGTGTAGAGCTGCCTGCTTCTGTAAGTCCTCATTTCGTAGGTCTTAACAAGAGTGAGTGTTTTCAAAAAGAGATAGAAAAGCGCGCCAATCAGCAAATGTAAGCTGATTGTCTAACCTTAAACAGCTAAGCGCAGATAATTGTATCTTTTATTTCTTATAATGATTTCAAGGTACTCTTCTTTTTAGAAGATTATGAGAAAACCAACCTTGATGTTGTCTGTATGCAAGAAATGTGTCGACTTGATTTTGAATACATTGCGTATTTGTGATCGAAATTAATTTGAACTGGCCACAAGAAGTAAATAAAACATGGATTTACAATCAATAGATATGTCACCAGATATTGTAATAGAAAATATCGCGCACAAGTCCAAAAGAATGATAACTGCCATTATTATTTATTGCTGTAAGATCATAATGATGCCAACTTATGCCACACCAGAAAAGCGTTATCTCGAAAAAAAATGAAATTCTACGCAGGATTGAGTAAAATTTGTATATTAGAAAAGAAAAACCCAGAAATCTGAGCATTAATGTGCATTTATTTCTACTTCAAGTATTTTAAATGCCACTGCTCCTTTGATGTTAAGACATCACCCATTGAAACAGAAGCCTCCAGTAGCAACTGAGAACTTTTGCTGAAGATTTGTTAATCAAAACGATACCCCATCATTATCGCATCATTTGATCATCCGATGAGACACCGCATCACATTATGTAAAAAGAAATGTTATGAATAATCAAGAGTGATCTCCCCTTGTTTTGTTAATCTCGTCTTTGAGAAAGCTATTTCTGTTTACTGGGACTATAAAAGGACACTATACGCGAACCTTGTATTTTCAGTTGAATAAAGCTTTCTTAAAGCCTACACCTGCGTACTTTTGTCATTATCATTAACTTCAGCATTTTGATTTAAGTGTTTTCTGATAGATGTTACATATACAACACGTAATTTGAATCAGATCATACGTTACTTCTAACTAAACTGATAACACCTACCAACAAAATAGCTTGCTTCCGCTCACAAAAACCAAGAAATACACCACAGTCTAATATCAAAGCCCTTGAAAATGAAAGTAAATTTAGAATTCAGTAAAAAACCAGAGTTCAAATTGATGACAGTAAAGATTTTTTAACACATAAGGGAATCAAATAATGTTATCATATCGCCATTAGCTGAAGTACATAAAACCATTTCTAAAAATATCTACAAAAAAAAGATACATCCACGGGACGACGATCGGGAGTTGAAAAAAGATACAAAAAGAAACAGAAGAGTTAAAATGAAGGGACAATTCCAAATTGATAACGAAGAAAATAAAGACTCTGAGTAATCATTTGAGAAACCAATAATGTGCAGAAAATTAGAAATTAAATAAAGGAAGCCAAGCAGCATCGAGAATGTGGAAAAATGTGGAAATTTAAAAAAAAAAACACTTTAAGATCATAAAATTAAAACCACTACAGAAGAAATGTCCTGGTCTCAAAAACACGTTGAATCTCATTTCAAAGCTGACCACTGTAAAGGAAAGATGCCCTCAGAAATAGAACATTAACCAATATATATTAATTCATTGAAAAGTTAGTCTCCAAATCTAAACAATAATTAACCTACTGATGAGGAGATTACGAAAGCTATTAAAAAGTAAAGAAATGATAAAGTATCACTTGAGACTTAAGCTGGACTTTTGAAAATAGCTCACATTCACCCTAGATTAAAGTCTGGAATCAGAAATGCATTCTTAAACATATAGGGGTTTTCAGCTTCTATAGAAACAAAAAGGGTAGAGTTCAAGAAGACCACACACTCAGTTGGAAACATTATGGTGAATCTAGAGTTGAATATAATTTTAACTTTGCTCTCATTTTTCTATTAATGTTAACTTCCAACAGTTTGTTTTACGTTCTAGTAAAATATGTAATGATACATATATATATATATCAGAAGGGAAAGCCCGGATCCTCGTTCGGAGTGGATATCTTTTTCTGGTATAGAGATCTCTACCGCTCAAAAGGAGTAATAGCAAAGGGAAGATTTATTTCACGACTGGATGTTC
>OZ010579.1:26493600-26563600 GCA_963932145.1 Acanthosepion lycidas | reverse complement strand
TAAAATGTCGACAATTTACACATTGCACCCTCTCTCTCTCTCTCTCTTTCTCTCTCTCTCTCTCTCTATGTATATATATAATTATTTATTTAAAAATATGATTCCAACTCGCTACATAAGAGGTCTCATGTTTCAAAATAATATTTGAATTAACTTGAGTTAAAGTAGGCTCTGTTCCATCTGTAGCGAGTTGGAATCATATTTTTAAATAAATAATTATATTTATGCTCTACTTTTGTATCGAGCACTATTTTTTAAAAATAATAACAAAAAAACCAAGGAACTTTGGATTATTTACCAAACCAGTTTCTTTCCTATTTTCTACAATATTTTCACATATATATATATATATATATATATATATATATATATATATATATATATATATATATATATATTTACATATCTAACTAAATTTACTGTATGACTCATTGTTTCCTCAGCTTTGCTAATCATCCTGTCAATGTTATCAGATGTTCCATACAGTTGTTTGTAAGATGTTCTATACAGTTGTTTGTTAGATGAGTGTATAATATGTGAAGTTAGATAGTGTTCTGAAGCGCTTTTAAAATATGTACGTATTTCGCCAGTTTTGGGTAAATAATTTAGGTCATTCTTCCACCACCCTACCATATATATATATATTAGGTTGGTGCAAAAATAATTTCGTTTTCTAACATATGTTACTATGTGAGCAGACGAAATTATTTTTGCACCAACCTAATATATATATATATATATATATATATATATATATATATATATATATATATATATATATTAAGGCATAGCGCTTCATCAGAATTGAGCGCTCTGTCTGCTGGTTTGTGGTGTATATACAACATGTACATAATGCGTTAAAAGATTCCCTTTAGCGGTAGAGTCTCTGACTGATGTCAAATCAGTCGAATTTCGATCGGATCTCTAGTCACAGTGATGAGCTGTCATACAATGAAACAGTATGTCTGTGGATGATATATATCGTGTATATATGTATAGATATTTAAATCTGAATTCTATTGTTTAATTAATTATGGAGCCATTTAAAACTGAGAAAACATTGAAGAAAGAAAGAAAGAAAGAAAGAAATGATAGATGAATGGATGCATAAAAGAAAGAAAGAAACAAAGAAAAGTGATAGATCGATTAAAATATAAAAAGGAAGTAAGAGGGAAAGTGAGGAGGGTAAAAGGAAAGACCAATGTGAGAGATATAGACAGAAATCTCTTCTATGATATTCTGTGTGACAATGCACAAGGCAAGACAAAAAAGAGAAATAAAGTCGATGAGAATTTCCCGCCAAGCAAGATTAATGGAAGCTGATGTCGAGCATGTTAGCGCAATGGCGCTTGCCTGGGAGCCTTGTCAGTGTTTTGTTGACACGAATCTCGACACCAAAGCTTTGTGCACTGCCGGCAATGCTTACGTGCCCAGCATTCGAAGACAAAGATCTTTTAAACGCTTCATGAATCGTATTCTTCCCTCACGATAACTGCATATCAAATTGACTCTTTAGAAGCTGCAAGGAAAGACTTGGCTGACAGTTATATATTTTATCGTATAAAGCCGTGGGAGGTGACGTCAGAAACAGACACTGCTTGTAGGCTGAAGATACAGAAATACGTTGAACAACTTCACCCAAGTTGATTTGTAATATCTACTATAAACCCAAACATATTATATAGTTACGTATATACATACACACGTATCGCCCCCATATATATATATATATATATATATATATATATATATATATATATATATATATATATATATATATACATACATATATATATATATATATATATATATATGATTAAAGTTGTATAACAAGTCGACAGAATAGTGAAGACTAAAGACAAAGAACATTTTTGCTTTGACGTGTTTCGGTGTTGTTCCGACCTCATATAATGTGATATATTTGAAAAGACCAAAATATGGATTAGCGTGAACAATCGTTGTTCAAGTTCCACATCAAAATTCTTGATTTTCAATTTAACTGTTTCGTCATAGGAATTAGATTTTAATTAATAGTTAAATCAATAAATAATGATAATAACTTAGATTGAATTAACTAAAAATTCACGTTACGCCATTAGATTTTGATGCCCTGACATAAAAACTTGCCATTTGCGAAGCAGGTGAATGTAATTGCTTTCTAACTTATCTTACACACATACACACAACACACACACACACACACACACACATATATATATATATATATATATATATATATATATATATATATATATATATATATATATATATATTATAATAATATTTTTGTTATAAAATATTTTACATCCCTACACAAACACGCAACATAAAAAGTGCTCCTCGTCAGGCGATGTTGGATAACTTATGATGAAAATGATTTCCTTGGCAAATTAGAAAACAATTCTGTAGCACATTTGAGAGTTAAAATGGAGGGCGAAAACCAAAATTCTGAAATTAAAAAAGACACATTTGTAGGTATGCCTTGATTAACCAATCAAAAGACGGATCAAAGCTAAAATAGAAAAATGAGTTTAGAAGTTAGCGTTAGGTGGAATATTAATTCGTGTCTGGATAAATTGACATTTTTAAGGCGCGCGTATGTATTTGATCCCTTTCCTTAATCTCTCAATTCATGTTCCCCAACATTAGAAAACACTTAATTAGCAACCAGTATCGAATGGTGACGTCATATCTACTGTTGTTGATTTTTTGACCAGCAGAACAGTCTCCTTTGAACAGTCAAATGTATATTTACCTGGAAAGAAACAATGCCCTTCTAAAAATGAATTGAAATTAATGCATACAAGATTTGACAGCTTTAGCAGCTCTCCTTCATAGTCAGCCTATAAACTTTTCAGCCCACCCTGGTATTAACTACAACATCAGTTATAATTACCTATCAATAGGATTGCTACAAACAGACTAAACGTTAAATGTTCAATTTCTTGCACCCGATGTGTCTAGACTTACTACTTAGGCAATTTCAACAGAGTTGACCAGGGACCATGTGACAAACAAAAAAATAGTGTTAAACGTTAGTAAACTAAAAACAAGTAAAAAATGAATCTGCTATCATGTATGTCAGAAAAAGTAAATTTCGAAAAACATTTAAGTGTATTAAACCAGAAAAGTGCACTGTCTATCAATGAAACAAGTGTTGGTTAATGTAAAAGAGAAAATAGATAGGCATGAAGCAACCAAATTAACGGATTTATCGCCCGGTTCACACTCTTCCCCGGTATTTTGAACAGGATTAGGGGTTTATCCCTTGTTTCCTGTATAGAATTTTCTTTTCTTTTTTTTTTTGTGGGGGGGTACTGCTAAAATCTACGTCAATTGTCTATTTCTGACATCTCTGACCTTTTATTTGCTATATATTTTTAGTTTTAGTTTTTCCTCAATAGTAGATAGGTACATATATCACCCGGTTCACGCTGAACGTGAGTAGTGGTTTATTCTTTGGTCTTGTTTAGGACTTTCAAAACTATTCGCATTCACTTTCAATCACAGTAGCTTTCAAAAAAAAAATAAAAATAAAAAACACTGGCTCACAACTGAACAATGCAAAGTTTGAACTGAGAACACACCAGGAATCTGTAGCGAATCCAAAGCCAATATCAAGTTGCAGCCATTTTATATTAACAATGAAAATCGGACACGGACTTTTGCAATGATATGATGTTATTCTAAGAAATACATAGGAGAACTGGAACAATATAACCAAAATCATCGAGTAAAAAATGCTGCTCGCAATGTCAAAGTCAAAACAGTCGAAATGTTAACAAATAGCAATGAAAAAATTCTGAATGTTACAGAAATATCACAGAGTGTGTGTTAACATGTAAAATGATAAAAGAAAGATAATTTATTGAGGCATATGGGAAATCAAATCTATATTTCCACTGGCTACATCTTTGGGATCTATGTATAAATAAAAAAAATATATATATTCATGCTACACTATGTTAGACTAATAAAAGCCGACATTCCTAAAAAGATTATTACAGTAAAAATTTATTCTACACACGAGGTCGGTTTGTTCAGATTTTTTGCATTGTATGGAAAATACAACCCTGTCAATTTCCATGGCATGTGTGATTACTTATTTATCTATTGAACTCGTCTTACGAGACTAGCGCCTAAATATATTCTACACTCAGACGCTTACAGCGAGAGAGTGAAAGGGAAAGAATTCAATTCTATTTCTATCTTGATATTGTTTTACGCAACAGTATTTAAGCCGCTTTTTCCTTTTTATATCGTATTGTATTTAGACGATAAGATGTGAAGATCAAACACGTACAGATTGGTGAAATATAAGGGAATTGTTTAAATAGGGGATGTTAAAAGTGATACCAAAATCCGAAGAATTAGATTAGCAAAAAGTAGGTTTGATATATTTTCTAAGTGTTAAGTAACAAGTCATTTTCGTTAGAAACAGAGAAAAACGTAATGAAATGCTTTATAATATCAATCAATATCAAGCATATCCTGCTAGAAATGTACATCTCTTAAAATGCTATCTAATAAAAATCATCCTATATGGCAGTGAATGGTGGACAATTTCCTCACAGATGAAGAGGAGACTTGTGGCAACAGGAACAAAAGAAAATATATTGAACTGCTATGTAATATAAATCATCATATATGGAAGCGAATGACGGACAATTTCTTCACAGATGCAGAGGAGACTTGAAGCAACAAAGACAAATATATATATATGTTAA
Source organism: Acanthosepion lycidas (assembly GCA_963932145.1). Taxonomy (NCBI): domain Eukaryota; kingdom Metazoa; phylum Mollusca; class Cephalopoda; order Sepiida; family Sepiidae; genus Acanthosepion; species Acanthosepion lycidas. The sequence goes on along the minus strand of OZ010579.1, from coordinate 26,558,873 downwards.
ACTTCTATGTAATATCAGTCGTCTTGTATTGCAGAGACTGCTGGATAATTTCCTCACAACAGAAATAAAGAAATATGTGCTTAAGTGATGGGTTATATCAATTCTTCAATATGGCAATTAATGTGGGACAATGTCCTCACTGATGCTGAAGATATTTTAGAAACAGAAACAAAGACAATTGTATGGAAATGCTATTGAATATCATGGGATTTTACTTGGGTGTTATGTGTTTAAAGGTAGTTATCTTCTGATAACGTCCTCAATCCAAATATACACAATTTATTGCCTTTTAAAATGCATGCAAAGAAACCTAATATAAGAATATATATATAGCATATGCTGCTAAAAATGTATGTCTCTTAAAATGCAATCTAATAAAAAATCATCCTATATGGCATTGAATGGTGGACAATTTCCTCACAGATGAAAAGGAGACTTGTGGAAACAGGAACAAAAGAATATATGTTGAACTCCTATGTAATATCGATCCTCCTATATGGCAGTGAATAGTGGACAGTTTCCTCACAGATAAAAAGAAGACTTGTGGCAACAGGAACAAAGGCAAATATGTTGAACTGATATGTATTATCAATCTTCCTATATGGCAGTGAATAGTGGACAATTTCCAACCAGATGCAGAGGAGCCTTATGGCAACGGCAACAAAAGAAAATATATTGAATTGCTATGTAATATCAATCTTCTTATATGTCAGTGAATGGTGGACAATTTCCAGATAGATGAAGAGGAGATTTCTGGCAACAAGAACAAAGGAAGTTATGATGAACATCTATGTAATATCAATACTCCTATATGGCATCGAATGGACAATTACCTCAGAGATGACGAGGAGACTTGTGCCAACAGGAACAAAAGAAAATATGTTGAACTGCTAGGTAATATCAATCTTCCTATATGGAATGGTGGACAATTTCCACACTGATGAAAAGTAGACTTGTAGCAAAAGGAACAAAGGTAAATATATTGAACTGATATGTATTATGAATCTTCCTATATGGCAGTGAATAGTGGACAATTTCTACACAGATGAAGATGAGACGTGTGATAACTAGAACAAAGGGAAATATGTTGAACTGCTATGTCATATCAATCTTTCTATATGGCAGTCAATGGTGGACAATTTCCTCACAGATGAAGAGGAGACGTATGGCAAGAGGAACAAAAGAAAACATGTTGAACAGCAATGTCATATCAATATTCCTTTATGGCAGCGAATGGTAGACAATTTCCTCACAGATGAAGAGGCGACTTGTGGCAACAGGAACAAAGGAAAATATGCTGAATTGCTATATAATATCGATCTTGCTATATTGCAGTGAATGGTGAACAATTTCCACACAGATGAAGATGAGACTTGTGGCAACAGGAACAAAAGAAAACATGTTGAACAGCTATGTCATATCAATCTTCCTATATGGCAGTGAAAGGTGGACAATTTCCAGACAGATGAAGAGGTCACTTGTGGCAACAGGAACAAAGGAAAATATGTTGAACTGCTATGTAATATCAATCTTCCTATATGGCAGTGAATGGTAGACAATTTCCACACAGATGAAGAGGAGACTTGTGGCAAAAGATACAAAGACAAATGTGTTGAATTTCTATGAAATATATATACAACAGTTGTGGTTCTACAGAACGGTGATTTTTAATTCATATAAGCAAAGATAACGTTTTAATTAAATGGAAACTAATTGGCTTATTTTAAATATAATCATAAAAAAGCAGTTGAATTTTCTAAGACACATAATGAATGAAAAATGCATGTCAAACCTGAAATTTACACGACTTCGATGGCTTAAAGGACATGTTACGGCCGTTGGTGACCAACGGCCGTAACATGTCACATGAACTTATGTGAACGGATGAGTGAACGTGTGTGAGATGGATGGTAAAATAACAAATATTATGAGCTACAAATGAAAGGAGGTTCTTGAAGGCCATGATTTCTCCCGCCCGAATGGGTCAATTTGGATTTTAAAAAAAAACAGAACGTGAAGAAGATATGGATTATTATTAGGTTGGTGCAAAAATAATGACGTAATAATGTCGTTTTTTGACGTTAAAAAATACGTCAAATAACGACATTATTACGTCATTATTTTTGCACCAACCTACAGAAACCAGCATATAACAACCGAGCCATCTTGCTAGTATTCAAACTACATAAAACTTGCAAGGAACAGAAAGGCCACAAATTTAGTTATTTTAAATGTTCTACCACACTTCAGATTACTTAAAGATATTCGCGGTAGCAAAGAAAAGATAAGGTCGCAACATTTTTCTCGTGTCACACACTGTTCAACCTTTTGCCGTTGAGTTTTCTTTTCCAAATAGCAGTAACTCCGCATAACATATTCGATCATTAAACTGTACTGAACTCTTACGTAATACCAGTGTTTATTTATGGTAGTGAATGCTGAACACGCTTGTCGCAGATGATGAAGAGACTTGAAGCAACAGAAATGTGTTTCTACAGTATTATATTGAGAACTGGACTGAACATTCAAACAACCGGTAAATTTTAGAGAAAATGAAATAAAAAAGACATTTCTACTCAACATCAGAAAGTGACAGTTGAAATTTATAAGGCACATAATAAATAAAGAGGGCTTAATATTCACAAGTAAAAGCAAGAAAGACAGGAAAGCAACACATAACCTACCGAGTTAATTCGTCAATTGAAGGCAGAACAGTGTTTAAGATACATAAGGTAAAGAGAAAATATATAAGATCTCTAGATGGCAGGAAATAGTGGAGAGTCATTATCTTCAACGTCGTAAAGGAACAAAGTACATAGAAGAAGATAAAGTGTCAGCGATGTATTATAATTCTTTGATTTGCAGTGTTCATTCAGAACACGGCTATTTACAAGCTCTTATCCTATGTATCTCTTATCCCCTTAAAATATCTTCCTGTCTCTCTTCTGAAATCCTTTTAATTCGTTAATCAGTGCCCTGTCGCGTTGCCGGACAGACTAAACACCAGGTTTTTGACAGTGTGCAGCTTCTTCCAGTCAACCACTTGTGTCCCGTTTTATAGCTAGCACGAGTTTTTGCCAGAGATATACTTAACTCCACTGGGTCAGGTTGTGATACAAGGTCGGTTTTTAACGTGGGAAACCGAGTGTTTTTATTCAGGCCGCTAGGCTAACCTATTCCTCGCTTGTCTAAGCTGGTCAGAGCTTATCTAAGTTGGCCTTTACCTTGTCTAATCTGGTCATAGCTTGTCTAAGCTGTTCAAATCTTGTCATAGCTGATCATACCGCTTCTAGATAACTAAGTCTCTTCTTCATCTGTGTTTATCATTAACTACCAGATTCAAAGAAATATAGTATTTACCCAAACCCTCAAGCTTAACGCGTTAAAAAACATTTTTAACCATTGATCGGGGGAAAAGGTTGTTTACAGCTGACAGTTTAGATATTTCTCAGCTGATTTGATGCTATGCATGACATCCACATGAAATTCTCGATATGACGAGGCTATTTAATAGCATAACTCGAGTTATCAGGTTGATGTTTTGGTTCGATAAAGAAGAGGAATCCTATATTTATGTGGTCATAAGCTGCTGCGGTATCGACAATGCAGGTATATAGTTTCCTAATAAAGAGGCAAGCAATTTTCTGGAGATGTTTGATACTATACAGGCCATCATTGCATATATTGCCAGAACGAAAACCAAACTGGGTCGAAAGGAGTTGACTTTTATGAAAGGATGAGAGCCTAATTGATATAATGTTCATTAATACTTTCGCCAAGATGGATCCATTGGATACGCCTGTGTGAGGGACTTGAGGGTCACTTTTCTGTTTCCTTAATTTAGCAATGCGTGATAAACCCCACCTTTTTCTGATTCCAGATTTCTTTCATAAAATGGAGAAACTTGTTATTGAATTCAGGGAGAATATAAGCTATATTAAAAAGTTCAGCCTCAATGTCAAATGATTCTTTACTATTTCTTAATGTTTTTTAATACCTTCCTTAATTTCCTGATCAGTAGATCCATTATTGTTTATGTCTGGAGACGGACATTTTAATGATTGGATGAATATTGCTAGATATTCTATGTCTGACGCTATCCTAAGCTTAGTGTGATCAGAGTTGACAGATGATTAAAAGTATTTTTTAGAATACTGCATTTCTTTTGTGGTTGTTTTAAAATATACTTGTAATATTTCGTTTTATCTCCACATGTTAAACACATTGTCTGTGCGGCATTAATTTCGTTTCCATTTTTTACCGGATTCTCAAAGAAATAAAGCATTTGTTTCTTTGTTAATTACTTGTTATTTTCCGTTCCATTTCTCTTCATCTAGTAATCTCTTTTATATAGAAGGTGCCCCCATCCAAGAGCTGACATCTTTTTTGCAGTCTAATAACACAGTCAATTCTCGGTCATTATTTCAACTTACTTTGTGTAAAATCTTAGTTGACTGTGATGTCGTATCCCAATGAAAATCTACCAGGAAGATGTATCGAATGTGACAGTGATAATATGCTTTTAAAATAACAACCACGTTCAACTAACCTTGTTATTTATCACTATGGGGTTATGTGAATGGACAGATCTATATCCCCCAACTTCCTACAAACCTAGTAGCAATTAAGCCGAGAATAAGTAAGACGCTGAAGAATGTTACGGAATACATGCTACAGCGTGTTTAGCTGCGAATCTTTGTGAAATCGTTTATATATATATATATATATATATATATATATATATATATATATATATATATATATATATATATATATATATATATATATATATCCCTTTGGATCTCCTGTCCAAAGTTAGATAATTAAATGTTTTATTGTTCAACAAGGAGCCTATTTAATTTAGTTTGCCTGGGTTATGTAGTTACTCAAATATTATCATTTTAAATGTTGTCAATTTTTTGGAGACAGACAGTATTATGGTCTCTTCCGTTTATTTCGACATGAGGTCCCCAACGGTTCTGCTTAAAACCGAATCGGTTGACTACTCACAGAAATGATTTGATATTAATGTCGAAGATTTGTGTAGAACCAGCCACAGTTTTCAGAAATGATAACAGAGAAATGATCCATAGAATACCAAAAATTCTCCAAACATTCCTCCACGTGTTTGAATTAAGTCTGTTCTTTCTCCTAGTGCAGCTACCATTCAATGCAAAAGTGTTCTCTCTGGCCTCCTGTGTTATACATAGCTGTGGGTAGATGGAATATTGCCTTTTCCAAAGACATTACCACTAATTAAACGGAACAGAATCGAGAGAAATTTGAACTTTCCACCTCTATAACTTAACCGTTAGGCACCGATATATATATATATAATTTCATAACAGAAAAATCCCAAACTACCTCATGAGTATAGATTATTTCAACTAACATCGAATCCGTTAGCCTTTGTAAACTCAAATGATGAACTGTATTCTGAGTCGGAACAAGAGATTTAAAATGTAATATTTAAAAAATACAGCAGTTGAAAAATTGATACAGAGCCAACCCATAACATAGCAGACGACACAAACTGCCCGGGTGTTGGTTTGAGGAGGGCTGGTGTTTCTGGCTTAAATGGAAAGAAGCTACACAAATTCAACCAAGATATTAACCTTAACACTCCAAGTTCGTGTTATAAGAAAATGAAGGGAAACTAAAAGAAGTTTTATAAAACGAAATTATTAATTATATAACAAAAAACTTTGTTACCATTTAGAATTACCAAAATACCCTTACAAATACGATATAAGATTTAAAAAAATTGTTCTTAGATAGCTTATGTTAAGAAAAATATTTAAAAAATGATTAGAAATTAAAAATAAAAATAATCATATTAAATATTTCAAATTTTAAAGATAAATTAATAAGAATACCAAGCATATCCATAATATATAAAAGGAACCAAAAACCTTTTTGGAATATAAATGAATAAATAATAAAGTAAACAAAGAAAAGGGACTTCATAAAGCAGTGGAAGATTATAAGATAGGATTGATATGAAGAAGGCAAAATATAGAAATAGGTATATTAATATGTAAAATATTAGAAGGGTTAGATAATTAGATAATTAAAAAATAAAGTAAGATTAAAAATAATTTAAAAAAAAAGAAGTTTAATCCTACTCCCGTAACAAAATTTTGAAACTAATTCATTCCTTTGATTTGATAGTTTCCATAGATTTCCATTGAATTTTATTATTCTAATTTTCTCTTCTAAACATCGTTGGCACCTGTTCCTAAGAATATTAAGAGTATAAACGAAAGTTATAATTTTCCATGCAATCTGAGGGTTTAGACTTTTCTCTTTCAATTCTCTTTTTTTTTTTTTTTTTTTTTTTGGAAAGTGCTGTCTAATATTTTGATTTGTGATAAGTAAAACTGTGCCTATGGTTGGAAAGTCTTTATTTCCATTCTCCCGCAGAAATTCCAGTGTAAAAATTGTGATTTAACTTCTTTGGGGTAAATGATTGCTTGTTATATCATCTTAGTAGCTGTGCATCTTCTTTCATTTGGTCAGTTTATACTATTTCTACAATTACAGGGGATTCATACCAGGTTCATTGTTCGATCCATGGACTTTATGCTGTTATTATAAGAGTTGATAATTTTGTACATGTTATTGGTGCAGGAATAGCTTATTTTGATAATCTTTATAGTGAAGATATTACTTAGAACGTTGTTTTTGTGAAAATGTTTATTTTTTAACTTAAGAAAATGCTATCCGATATTAGTATTGAATAATTTTCAGAAAGGGGTGGGAGTTGAACGATATAATTTTTCTTTCATTTTTCTATTTCTATGCCTACAGCTCATTTTAGATACCTCAGTGTTACTTATGGAGCTTAAATAGGATAGTTTATTTTTAAAGCCACTTTCCTGGTAGAGCATTTTCATACAATTCTTTATTTTTATTTCATATATTTATGTTAGAAGAAATTTACTAATTCTAGTGCCCATAGTATTAGGTATCTTGGTAGTATGCGTTTATTTATTGGGTTGTAGCTTTTATTTATTTATTTTAAATAATAAAGCGTTCATTAATTTTAAAAAAAATAAAGCGATAGGAAATAATTTGGCCGGAATCGCCTGAGGATCTCCTATAATATATATATATATATATATATATATATATATATATATATATATATATATATATATATATATATAAGAAACTATGTAAAAAATAAAAATTTACTGAAACAGAGAAATGAAATAGCTATTTTTTGCCGTCATTGTCAAAAGTTTGCCTTAAATAATATTTTAAAATAAAATTAGAAATTCCGACCTCGTAATATACATACTTATATTTGATATTAAAAAATAATTTTATATAATATAAGTAATTCTATTACATATACTTGTTTTAAAAAGAAATTTACTCTATTAAAATTAACAGCGAAAATATTTTAAATTGGCAGTACAATAAAACGTATTCTAATCTAAGCATCCTTTAAAATTGTAGTTAAATAAAATAAAACGAATTCTAACCTAAACATATCTCTCAAAGTTCTTCTGACACTAAAAAAAATCGAACAAAACACCTAAACTAAAATAGAAACTAATAAGAAAATCTAAAATATGTAAGCCAATAAATGACCTTGAGGATGAAATGGAACTAATGTTTTTTAATTTAATTACAAAATTAATTTTAATGCTTTTAGCTTCCATTTCTGAAACATGGTTATTACTGTGTAGCGAAAAAGCATATTTTAAATCAATTAATTTATAATATTAATGCTCTGTAAATTTACAATAAGCACTATTTTGTAAAAAAGAAATTAAATAAAAATATCAATATATCTTTTTATTTGAATATATATATATATATATACATATATTTATATATATATATATATATATATATATATATATATTCATTTTTTAAATATATCACCCCCAAGCAAGGCAGGGGTGCCACAAGCACGCAAGGGATTATAGAGAGTATGAGCAAGTGTAAAAAGGGTGTTTGAGGAAATTATATAGAAAAGGGCGGTGATCAGGACCAAGGCATCAGAAGATGTCAGTTGACATTACATTTGAATATTTGAGAATTATAGCTATCAATGTAGCAAGTAAGAGGAAGCGAGTTTCAATGTCGGGAAATGCAAGATAAGAAGCTCTTGAAGTAGAAGAGACGCCTACATTTAACCGTTTCAACAGTGAAAGGATGGGACCTAGTAGCAGGCTTAAATTCATGCTGTTTGGGAACCAGTGAATGTAGCTCGTCAGAACAATTGCCATAAAAATACTTGTAGCAGAGACAGAGGGAAGCCACAGCACGTCTGTGAGTCGGCGACTGTAGACCATAAAATGTAAATTAATGTTATGATCCCTGTTTATAAATTCCAGTTACGTAAGGTCTTTTCTTTAGTTTTTTACAAGCTTTCATCTGTCCCTACAGACATCATCAGGTATGGAAATAGATTTGTTTTTGTTTTTTAATTCTCGGTAATAACAGGACAACGAAAATATAGATGTAATCCGAAAAATGGTTTAGAAATGTGCTATTGTTAATTGTAAGAATTTTTGGGGGAGCGTGATGATGTCTATATGAACAGATGAAAGCTTGTAATAAACTAAAAAAGACCTTATGCAACTGGAATTTATAAACAGGGATCATAACATTAATCTACAGGTTCGGGGTTAATGTACTTAAATTTGTTTGCAAAGATGTACTCTCGCCATTTAAACTTCTATATATGTTTTTTGTATGAATGATTTATGTAATGTAAATTGAACTGCATCACATACTTGATATATATATATATATATATATATATATATATATATATATATATATATATATATATATACACACGCATATATATATATATATATATATATATATATATGAACCTATCTATCTAGGTAGTTATACCAGTCTTTTGATATCTATCTATATATCTATGTATCAGATGTTCTATCTCGTACAGTTATTTAACTCTATACCTACCCACCCAACTAACTAACTAGCCATTTATCCGTCTTTCTCTCTGTATATTTATCTAGCTCTGTCTGTATTTATCTATTTATCGCAGGGTCTTCTTATGTACCAGTGTATCACAATCTTTTCATCTTTGTGTCTATTTAATACCCTTAATCTGAATTACTCACTTCGGTCTTTTCGTATTTCTTTTTATAGCTTTATTTATTCTGTCTGTTTATTTTCTGTCTTTCTTTGTATCTGCCTGTATCTAAATCTTTCTCTATATTCATATATATCTTAATCCATCTATCTACTTCTTTCTTTCTTTCTTTCTTTCTTTCTTTCTTTCTTTCTATCAATCTATCTCAAGTTGTTCATATCTATCTACCTATCTATCTCAATTTGTTCACATCTATCTATCTATCTATCTCAATTTGTTCATATCTATCTATCTATCTATCTATCTATCTATCTATCTATCTATCTATCATACAACATATCTCCCTACCCGGAGGCATTTCTTTATCATTTTTTTTTTCTTTTGCAAAAGTAATTTATCTATTGTTGCCTACTGGGGTTAATTAGTTTTGACAAATGTCAGCAATGGGAATAAAAATGATGTAAAGAAAAGTATTGCTTTCTAAACGAACTAAGAAGCCACGGGGAAAAAAAAAGAAGGCTTGGTTTTCTAAAAATACGAATGCCTCGCCCTTTTTCTATATTTCATCAGAGGAAACAGTTAGCGTCAGGGTCAGCTACCGAGTCAACACAAACTCATAATGTAATAAATTTTCATCAAGCTTTCATATCATTTCTATGTTATTTTAACTTTCTTCCAGACATTATCTCTTATGATTCATACACTGTTTTACAAAAATCATTATAACAATCTGCCGAGGAGAAGAATAAATGTCCGTCGTATAATAGTATCTGTGTATTACTCTATGTATTATAAACACATGTACCTGCGTAGGGACACTTGGACGTGGTGTAATGGTTACAGAATAATTACTCGACATAACAATTACAACTGAGGACTGTTTTTGATCCTCATTGGGTACCCCAAACTTTCGGCATTTTGCCACATCTAAGCTACGGTCCAAAAATTATTTGGGCATCGCGACATGGTTTAAAGGTTAGCAAGCTGGTCTCGCTAGAACAATTACGATGGAGTAGTGAGACCTATACTCACCGCGTGTCCATAAATGTCGGCCTTGTGACACATTTATGCTACGCCTAGAAAACCAGGACATCTCACCGTGGTGTAATAGTGTCATGGGTCCTTACCTATAAGTAAAGAATGAACTCTTCCTAACACTATGTATTCTACGCCTCTCAAGAGAGTGGGAGGAATCAAGCCGAGATTCTCGGCTTGACGGTCGAACTCTCTGCCTCTGAGCAGAGAGGAACCCGGACGAGGTTCCGCCGAAAGGCAGTGTCTCGTTCGGGGAGGTTGACCAACCCGAACCCGTTTATACGGCTTCTACGGGCATTTTTTGGCCGAGCCTACGGGCTCGGAAAAACCCACATTAAACTCGGCCTTGTGCCACATGCAACCCCCGTGGGGGGTGGCTAGATACCGAATCAAGCCGAGCTTCTCGACTTGACAGTCGAACTCTCTGCCTCTGAGCAGAGAGGAACCCGGACGAGGCTCCGCTGAAGGGAAGACTCTCGTTCGGGGAGGTTGACCAACCCGATCCCGTTTATACGGGTTCTACGGGCATTTTTTGGCTGAGCCTACGTGCTCGGGAAACCCACGTTAAACTCGGCCTTGTGCCACATGCAACCGTCGTGGGGGAGTGGCTAGATACCGAATAGTTCCGATAGTAGTCCACTCCAAACCAGACTGACAGTCATACTAACACCTTCCATATCTTGTATTATTATTTCGTGTAATATATCATCGTTATTTCTACTCTTGTGTTCGCGTTGTTCTTCCTTGGTCCTAACCTGGACCATAACAAATAGTAAGTAAGATTATCGCGCTAGAACAATTACGACTGTAGTGAGTTAGATCCTCACTGGGTGCCCCAAACTTTCGGCCTTGTGTCACATCTTAGCTACGCCTTGTAAAATTTGTGTACATCGACATGGTTTAATGGTTTGCTAAGATGGTCTCGTGTGGTCATTTACGTGACTTTCCATCGTCACTAGGTGCTCCATATTTTCGGCCTTGTGCCACATCTATTTGCGCTTAGTAAAACTTTCGGAAATTTGACGTGGTGTTATGGCTTGTAAGCTTGTGTCGTTAGGTCAATTAAAATTTAGTAGTGACTTTAATCCTCATTAGGTGAGCATACTGCGGTTTTCTAGCACATCTAAGCTACGTTTAGTAAATTTCCGTGTGCCTTGTTAGTTTTGTACGCGTTTATGCTGTGCATGTACGGGCGTGGGTCAATACTATCAGAATCTCTTCAAATATTTACAATTATTAAGGTATTTGTAATTTAATAGCGTATTTCACCCCTATGGATCATGAGTCAATTAACCTATGAAGAACCATGATTGTAAAACTCAGTCGAGAATTTATCAGGGCCTCTATCCACAGAGTGCGTTCTTCGTTGTGAATTTCAGTGTTTAATTGCGAAAACTTGCAAAGGGATAAACGTGACGAAAAACCTTTTTCGCATTGTGAAAAAGCAGCTGTCATAAAATGAGAAATGAGTGCCAACATCAACACTATGACGCCGTCCATATAAGTTCGTGCTTTGTGCCTGGTAAAACAGGAAAAACGTCATTCATTTCGAGCAACAGTGGAAGGAACACCACTTTAGTTGTATATTGATAGCAACGTAAAATTGTCCTGCTTTGATAAAGAAAAAAGTTGTTTTTCCCTCGCATAACAATTCACAATAATCTTTAATAAAAAAAAATCGTTCGTATAATTATATAAAATAACTAGTCGAGGTACACTGTGTTGCCCGGGTGTATATGACTGTAATTGTATAACCGCACCCTCTGTATACCTACAACCCCTGTCTAGAAATGTCTGCCTGCGTTCCGGCTTGCATACATCATCCGTTGGTATACTAAGATACTCCCCTTCATCTTTTTACGGTAGCTCCTTCGTAAGAGTTTGATTGTTCTTAATAAAAGAATTCCATCGATAAAATCTTCTTGTATGGGCGTTGCTCGGGGTTAAATTGTTTCAATGTTTTAGATATTCAGTAAATTTCCTATGGCCGTAATAACTTTCAAATAATTTGGCATTGTTCAGAAATCTAATAATCAAACAATAACAGGGATGAAGCGTCAGAGCTTGATTCATCTGCAAGTGCAAATACATGAACGCCCCTGTCTTTCTTCGCATTGGGGTTAATGAAGCTGGGGTTAATACGATGTCCATCGAGAATTTTTTATCCCTTTTAACGCTTCAGTAATACTTCTCAAACAATCTTTGTATCAAATGCCAAGCAATCTTTGTATATTCGAATGCCAATTTAGGATGGAATCATATGAAGAAACTATTGGCTAGATGGCAAAAGCCGATTTGGGACCTAGTTTGTCGTACATTTCGTCCACTTAACTGAAATAATCTAAACCAAACATTCACGCTAGACAATTTGTGTATCATTTGTAATTTACATGGAAAATTTGTAAAGCATCGGGTGAAAAACAAGTGCGTTATCGCTGAAAAACGGGCTTTTTGAACAGTTTTTCGTTATACGCGTTATATATCTTGCATGATGGAATATTTTTTTTGCGACATGTTTGAAGAAAATCGGATAAAATATGAGGAAGGTATTCAAGTTTTTATTTTAAGTAGTACAACAAACCCAATTTTTTCACAGTTCTTTACAATTGTTTGTGTGAAGCCAATGTCACAAGAAAATTATGAAGCACTCTATATCTACCTCATAAAATGAGCTGATGTTTTGCATTAAGTGCAAAGAACATCAGCTCATCCAGTAAAAATTTTGTTCGCATGTAACATTGCCTTGCTTTTTGCAGAAACTCATACCCACATTCAGTTTTATCGATTCTTCTGCCAAACCCGGGGCGGGTTCGATTGAAAAGTTGGTCTTGACCTATCGTGGTAAATTTGCAGCATGTGTATACAATTTCATCGAAATCTGTCGAGAAGTTTGACGTGCATAAATAGCATACAAAAACAGACACACACACAGTGACGGCGCACATACAGATATCTTCTGATTTATATTAGGTTGGTGCAAAAATAATGACGTAATAAGGTTTTTGACGTATTTTTAACGTCAAAAACGACATTATTACGTCATTATTTTTGCACCAACCTAATGGATATAGATTATTTATCTGTATATATGAGTGGCTGTCTACAGGTATCGGAGGATGTCCATCTACCAAGGAGGCAAGCCAATTCATGTTGCAGATGCCTAATCAGGCAAATATGTATATGTTCAACACGCACAGAACTCACCTGTGATCTATACTGCAACTATACTGAGCATTGTCTAGTGTGATCAACAGTTTGAAAAAGGCCAGCATGCTTAAACTCTCAGTCATGATGACTTGGGACTTCGTGCTAGCAAATTACAGAGACAAGACTTAGGTCAACCCGTGGTATGATTTTGCAAAGGAGCCACAGGTTTTCAGGTTCCAGGTCCTCAGATTAATAATTCTGAGTCATTATCCAAGCTTGAAGTATCTGGTTTCCCAAGTGATCACCCATCAAGTGGTCACACATCAGACCAGGTTCGACTTTGCTTAACGTCGGCGATCGTACGAATGGGTGTTTTAGCATAATGTGGCCGCAAGCTGCGATATTGTTCCTGTAGAAAAGAGAGTGAAGAGTGGAAAGTAAACCTTACTTCACAAAAGCGTGAAAATATTTTAAACATTATCAAAGCTGGAATGTGACAATTGAGTAACTCTGGCCCAGATATGGTAGCAATATTCCATTTTTGGTTGAATATGATTCTTGTAAGGATAATGGCATTGATATGTTTGGTATATATTTGAACGAAGTAGTAGTGGCTAAACTTGGAGAGTTGAGTTAAAGTGAAATAACTGAGACTTTCGGACAAGGCATTGTATGTAGAACTAGAGCAATATGCCCGTGTGAACGAAATAAGGGGTTCAGTTCGAAATTCCAATCAGCTGAAGAAGGCTGGAGTGTACAACGGCCGAAATGGAGATGAGGATAATTGCCCGAATAATGTAAATAATGTAAATCAAAAAGCTTTCTCGTTAAAACTTTTACTCTGTGGAACAAACTCACAAAAGGTTGCTTGCTCGATAATTACAATCGTAAACCTTTATCTATCCTACATATATTCATATTCGCCACTTATTTACTCCTATTCTGTCAATGCATTCAGTAGCCCTCTACCTTGGATTGTTTTGCGTTTAATGTTTAGTAGAATGTATTAGTGTTATGGAGTGGTTTCCCAGTAGAGGCTTGTATTTGTACTAAGTCGACCCTAATATAGGTTCGACGTACAAAAGGTTAGGAACTTGGTATAATAGGTAATGACGCAGAGAAATCTAGTTGTGGTCGCTGATACTTTAGTATCCGACTAACGGTCGTCCGGCATCGACCGACTGAGCGACCCACTGAGCGATTCCCTCGTTACTCTTACTACTCTTACTTATTATAGGTGGGAGAGTCTAATAACTATAGAATAGGTGTGTTCCACTATAACATCCCCCTAAAACTTACTCCGTAGGAGTAAACAGTTTTCTTTATTTATTTTCCCTTTTTACAGGAAATATGAAGAAAGACAACAAAAAATTTTTTTTTTTTTTAGCAACATCGTAGCGTATCGTTTTTTGATCCACTTTTCAATGAACAGTTGCCTTTCTTTTTTTCTTCTGGATCGGCGTACCTCAGGTAAAATTGTTGCAGACGGTGTTAGATCAAACGTACTGAAAATCACCTCCATCAGCGTTTTTTTCCGCGGGACCGCTGTCAACCACGTCTGAAAAACGTCGTCTGATCTTGTGAAATTTTCGCCTTTCACCAAGTACATCATATTGCCAATCCGCTTTTCTATTTTTTTGGTACCTCCATAGTGTTACCAAAAACAACCTTCCGCTTTGAGCTTCTTAAGGATGGAGACACAGTTTCTGTAGGTTCTTCTTGTGGTTCTATTTTTTCAGCCTCTAGCTTTCCTTTTGTTGATCTTGTGCTTCTTAACGTTTTCTGTGGTGACTTCAGTTGACTTAAATCATTTAATAATACTGCATGTCCTTGACTGCGGGTAACTCGCTCCCCATTTTTTCTCGGTGTCGGTTTCATTTTTACTTTCTAGAGCTTGTTTTTCACATATATCGTCGGTGTTACCCACTCAACTTTTTTAAATAGACCTGTTTTCTCTAATCTGTCCAATTTTTATCTATCTGTTCAATTGAAGCAAACGGCACATTCCTTCTCTTTTTGAATACCACCTGAGTTTTTTCTTTTAGCTGGAATTTTGACTCCATCTTTGTACACGTTTCCAAACCTGGAGAAAAAACAATAGGAAATGTTCCCTTAAGTTTCTTTACTAATTTTGGGGCTTCGGACTTTAAACTTTCAACCTTGTAACTGAAAGAATTTATCAGTAGATCCCATAATTGAAATTCTGTTATCCAATTCGTACCAAGTAAGTTCGTGGTATTTTCTATGACAAATAGTTTAGATTTTCGCGTTTTTTTATTTAACGTGACATTTGTAACAAATTCTCCAATAAATTGTATTTTTTCTCCCGTCACTGACCTCGCGATTTTATTTGTCTTCATTAAAGTTGGTTTCCCCAACTTCTTCCACGTATGCAAATTTATGATAGATAGGTCGGAACCAGTGTCGAATTGCATTTTTATTTTTTTTATTACTTATTTCGACGGTAACAAATTTTCTGGTTATTCCATCGTTCACCTCGTGAATATTTCAATTGAATTCCATATTGTATTCTCTGGGAAAGAATCATTTTGTAGATTTTTCTCTTTCCTCTTCTCATTTATTTCCAGAATTTTGTTTTGAAGCTTCTTATGTTTTTGTTCCATTTCTCGTTGAAACTGCATTTGTCTATTAAAAGCTTCCTCCTGTAGTTGCATCTGGAATGTCTTCTGTTGCTCTATTATTGTCATCTGTTGTTCCGTCTGGAACTTAAAAAATTCCTGGAATATCTTTTTACATTCCTCCATCTTCGCAAAAGTCTACAGAATGCTTAAATATTGTAGAGAGGTGTCCTTCGAATTTGCAATTCGTGACCTATTTGAGCAAACTGTCTTATCGAGGAAAAAAATTATTTTCTCAGTTGAGAATACGACTGATTTTTTTCGTCACTAAGTTGACGTCCTGTCTTTCGCAAAACTTTGCCAAGTTTTTTTTTTTTTTTTTTAAATCTGAATCCGAGATTTTGTCGCCGAAATAATTGTGACGAACAATTTTTTTTTTCTTTTTCCTCCGTATGAGTACGAATTTCGTCACCAAATGTTGTGGCGAGCGAATTTTTTTCTTTCCCACCGTATGAATCCGAATACCACGTAGCCAAGTGTGTTATGTGGCGAACGAATTTTTTTTTCTCTGTATGAGTACGAACTCTCGTGGCCAAATTTGTTATGGAGTGTGATTTTTTTCTCTTCCACTGTATGAATCCGAATACCTCGTGGTGTGTTATAGCGAGCGATTTTTTTTTTCTTCCACGGTATGAATTCGAATTCCTCGTCTCCAGGTGTGTTATGGACTGGTTTCACAGTGGAGGCTTGTTTTTTTACTAAGTCGGCCCTAAAATAGGTTCGACGTACAAAAGGTTAGGAACTTGATATAATATGTAATGACGCAGAGAAATCTAGTTGTTGTCGCTGATACTTTAGTATCCGACTAACGGTTGTCCGGCATCGACCGACTTCGCGACCCACTGAGCGACTCCCTCGTTACTCTTACTACTCCTACTTATTATAGGTGGGAGAGTCTATTAACTATAGAATAGGTGTGTTCCACTATAACAATTAGATCATTATTACCAGCAAAAATTTCTGAAAGAAAAATTATCAGCAATAATTTTTGAAGGAAACATTATTATCAGCAATAATTTAAATTTACAGTGAAACATATACTGTTAGACTCTGTAGATTTTGATCTAGTGCAAACAAAATATTACCCAGTGAGTAATTAAAAAAAAATTCCGAAAATAAAACCATCAAAGATTGTAAATTTCCTAAAAGAAGATGGATTGTACTCAAAAATATGGGTAATTGAAAAATGGTTCAAATATATATGTATACATACACACTTTTTTTTAACAAACTATCGCTATGAAGACTATTTATACTATTATTCGGACTATTGTTCTCATCTTTGTTGCCATATTTATTACAACGTTTCGGCCGTTGTACGCTGCGGCTTTCTTCATGTGGTCGGAATGTCGAACGAAAGCCTTTATTTCGCTCACTGAGGTAGACTGATCTAGTTCCACGTGCCATGTTTAATGGATGCCAGGTACAAGTTATTTCCTGTTAAATCCCCTTTCCAGTGCCGTAACTGGGTATGGAACTCACTTTTTGGGTCCTGTCACCAGATCTAACCAACGCCTTTATCCACTGTAATAAATTTAATATGGTGACAAAGATGAGTACAATAGTCCGAATAATGTAAATAGTGTACATAATACCTCATTTCAGAAATATAGACAGATATCGCTATGAATGTATTTCAAAATTTTTCTTGGCATTAAATGGCCCACTGAGGTTAATATAACATAAAACCAAACAAGTTAAAATAATTGAGTTTAATCGTTTCCAGGTTTTCAAATAAGAAATTTAGCCATCTTAAACATATTTTCTCGTAAGAATCACTGAAAAACTCTGAACTATTCAACTACAAAGATAGCAGGTTAAAATAGTTTTGTCAGCCCGCAGTCTTGCTAATTGAGCAATGTTGGGAGGAAAAAGATCATTCAGGCCTTCATTAATGGTACCAACATTCATAACCTGGCTTCCATCTACAAATCCATTCAAAAAGCTCTCCAGATAATTAGTTTAAAATAGAGAAGAGTCGAAAGGAAAACTGGATCAAGAGATCATAAAAGGAAGAGGGATCATCATTTAAACTTAAAGCTGAAGAGATCATATAAAAAAGATTCAACTTAATCCATAAGATGTTTGGCACGTAAGAGAGGAGTCTCATCTATGACAGTCCAATGAGCAGTGAAAATGACTTGGACATGAAATCGTACGTGTAATCTTAGAGACACCATGTTACTCCAGGAAGGAAAGTTAGAAGGTTTAGAGAGGGTGAAGATAATCTTGAATAAGTTGGAAAATAGTTCTGAAATAATACATATTCGAACATTTGGTTAATCATTCAGAAGTTTCCGATCATTAGCTCTGATTATTTTATGATTAACGTGTAATTTTCGTTTATGATCGATTTGTGATCGAATGCATCACAATTCTCCTGTTAAGTATGGATAGTAATTATACATTGCTATTGCTCAAAAAAAAGAGTCCTATAGTGTTATAAACACCAAAGAGAATTCCAGCAAGATATCTTTAATCATTTCTAAGATACAACGGTTCAAAGCTTAATCTAACAATTGAATAAATTTTGCTGTCATACACTGTATATCTATCTATCTATCTATCTATCTATATATATATATATATATATATATATATATATATATATATATATATATATATATATATATATAAATATATATATATATATATGTTTGTGTGTGTTCAGTGTGTGTTCTTGTGTCGACTGATTATTCGAATGTATATGCTTACTTTTGCAAATAATTCCTATATATATATATATATATATATATATATATATATATATATATATATATATATATGTATATATATATATATATATATATATATATATTTATATATATACACACAATGTGTGTGTGTATCTATAGGCCTTTTCTTCAGTCTCTATTATCTTGACCTTATCTATATTTATACTCAAAGACAGAGCCAAGTATGTTGATTTGTTTGATAACTTTAACAATTCAATTACTGTTTGTTTTCCTTTAACTTCCGCTTCCGTTTCTTCCGTATCCTTCCCAGGAGCGTTTTCCCTCTTTTTTTCATTGTTCATTGCTCCTCACTTTTCATCATTTTTGTTTTCTTCTTTGTTAACATTTTCCCATTTCTCTTGTTTTCATTTCTTTCTACCCTGTCTTACTTTTCTTCATATTTCTTGTTTTGTTTTTTTTTTTACTTTCCTTCGCTATTTTCGTCCATTTCTTTCTTTTTTTTGTCCGTTAGATTGTCTATTCTAATTCCTCCATGATTTTTCTTCTCATTTTTCCCCTAAAACATATTTTTTATTCTCACCATCATCTATTTAATTTCTTTCTTCGTCGTCGTCATTATTTTTTTTAATCTTCTATTTCTTTTTCATTCCAACGTCCACATATCCTTCTTCCGTTTCTTCTTTTCTAATTCCGTCTTCAACGTATTCCTCTTTCTATTATTTTGTGCCCAGCCTTCTTCTTCTTCTTTTCGTCTTCTTCGTCTTCTTCTTCTTCTTCTTCTTCTTCTTCTTCTTCTTCTTCTTCTTCTTCTTCAATAATTTCTCATTATTTCTCTAGTTTTCATTTCTTTAATATTTACATTCTTGCTCAATTCGTTTTACTAAGATTGCCATTTCCTTTTCGTATAATTCATTGTTTTTCTTACGTTTATTTTCCCGAGGGGAGGGTAGATGTTGATACAAAAATACAAACATCAGAAATCTTCTTCCGATGAGTCGTTTCAGTTTTGTTGTAGATTATGTTATATTGGCTGTTTTTTTTTTTTTTTTGAACGGGAAAGCTGACAAACTTTTCTTCGATGCAAACGTGAATATATATATATATATATATATATATATATATATATATATATATATATATATATATATATATTAAGAAATGTATTATTATTTAATATATTTCTGTTTATACGTTATTTTATCAGATACAATTTAAGTAATTAAGTTATGTTTGTTTTGTTTTGTTTTTTTTTTTAATAAATAGTCTTAATTATATTTACCGGTCTAAATTTTCGAGAAATTTCGTAGAAAATATATGCTTCTCCGACAGGAATCGAATCTGTAACCCCAATGGGAACCATTGAGGTGCTGTTAGCCATTCAGCCCCAAAGAAGCGCCTGGTTAGCAAAATCCGAATCTCGATCGGTTATTTCTGCTCACGAAACGTATGTTAACGTAAACAATGACAACATATTAGGAAATGAATTAAATCCGACAGTTATTTAATTCATTTAATGTTTATATTAGGTTGGTGCAAAAATAATGTCGGTTTTTGACGTATTTTTAACACCGACATTATTTTTGCACCAACCTAATATGTTTTTACAGATATAATTTATTTAAGCACATTATCTGTTTTTTGTTTTTTTTAATTATTAAACAATCTTAATTATATTTACCAGCCTAATGTTCGAGAAATTTCGTAAAAAAAATCCGTGCCTCTTCGATAGGAATCGAACCTGTAATATTTAATGGAAATTAACCCTTGATCGAATGTGCTGTGCCACAAAGAAGCGTCTCGTTAGCTATGTCCGAATTACAAATCTTCGACGAACATTCTCGAACGATCCTATCTGCTCACGAAATGTATCTTAACGTAAACATTGATAACATTTAGGCCGGTAAATGTAATTAATACTGTTTATTTAAAAAAAAAAAAAACAGAGTATTTACTTAAATAAATTGTATCTATTAAAATAACGGATAAACAGAATATATATATATATATATATATATATATATATATATATATATTACGCGCACACACACAAACATATATATATATATATACATATACATATATGTGTGTGTGTGCGTGTGTGTGTACATGCTGTTCTCTCAATACCGCTAACTTGGCAACCTTTATAGCGAGTAAAAAAAAAATGAGGAATTATACAGGCTGATCACCAAATAATCAATCACTGATCGATGCTATTTCATACAGAGAGACATAAACACGTATGCAGGTTTGAACAAAAGTCTGTGGGAGTTTCTATAGGTGGATCTTAAGAATGTAGCTCGTACTAGCATCTGCTTTGAAATTACTGATAAAATAGCGAAAGGCGAACAACGTTTCGTCCCTAGGAAAGGTGTTGTAGGGTGGGAAACAATTCATCGCATACAAAAGTCACGTAAATGCTTTTGGACTCTGTCCAGGCTGAAGAAGATTAGATAGGGCAGCTCTCCAGTCCTCATATGGTAGCTATATATATATATATATATATATATATATATATATATATATATATATATATATATATATATATATATATATATATATATATATATATTAATAGATCATATACATATATCAATTAAAAAATGTGACTTGGATCCAGGATATACAGTCGCGAATATTTTGTTATATACTCCCTACAATAATACTATGTCACTTACTGTTTGTCTGTTAACAATTCTACAAGCTACTTGCTACTTCAACGGTTGCGTAAGGAAATGAGACCGCCCTCGAAATATATTGTTTTTCACGGTTTTTTTATGAATAAAAGTAAGTAATTCTGGTTTAATCATGTTCACAATTCATGACATTAACAGTTTCTGTTTTAACAAGGTGTAGATATTTATATCTTAGTTTTTAGAAAATTTTTAAGTAAGATTCATATCGCTTGATAAAAAGGTGTCAGACTTCAAAATTACGAATTTTCACTTTTCCAGTTATCAATCAACGCTATTTTCTGTTATTTAAGGATTATTTAAAAATTAAAATAAATGTATAATTACTCTCACAGCGTAACGTGTCGTGTTGAAATCCACCATAAAGGAAAATGACATATTCATCATTAATTAATCATAGCTATGGATCGGAAGCTCATGAAGGATTGAAATTAAATTCAATTATTCATATATTATTCCCGGATCATTTTTCAACTTATTCAAGATGATCCTCTCGCTCTCTAACCTTCTGTGCAACTAGATGCTTCAGAGATTTCAGGTTCTATTTCATTTTCAAGTCTTTTTTCATTGCTCTCTGCACTGTCCTAGCTGAAACTCCTGTCTCAAGTGCTAAACGTCCTATAAATTCAGTTGGATCTTTTCTAATTGATCTCTTTTGTTCTAAGTTGAAATTATGATCTCTCTTCTTAATATGACCTTCATATACAGTTTACCTCTTTAGTATTCCCTCTTTTTTTAAATTTATTCACCGATCTCTTGATGGTTCTTGAATGAACTTTAAAGATAGGAACCAGTGGATGACTGTTGGTACTATTACTAAAAGAATGAATGACTTTTCTCCTATCATTATTACTCATTTGAGAAGACAGTGGGTCTCATACAGAATAATTTTAATCTTTTCTCTTTGTAGCTGAATAATAAAAAGGTTTTTTTCAGTCATTCTTACGACAAATGGTGTCAAGATGGCTAAAGGCCTTATCTGAAAACTTGTAAAAAAGAAACTCAATTAGTTTTGTTTTTTAGATAAACATTATGCTGTTACATGATTTTGGCAATTTTAAACACGGTATATATATATATATATATTTCTGAAGAAAGATCGAGGTGGATCTGAAATATCAAATATAAATAAATACTTTCATAAAAAACATTATTATTTTTTTTAATTTCCAACTTTTTAGTTGTTATATATATATATATATATATATATATATATATATATATATATGTATGAGTCCCAAATATGGGACGAAACGGCCGTCTAGTGCTTTCTGCATTCTGTTGATGTTTCTATCAGACTCGATGTATTAATTAAATATAATTATCAAATCCTCCTAATAATTACTATCTGTGTATATCATTCCTTGAAGCGGCTTCTAATGACCAGCTTGATGAGAGTAGTCGTGGCTCCAGGGGGCACAGTCCTATGGTTACAGAAAACTCAGTAAGAGTTCCACCACAGAATATGTGAGCGAGCGGAGCTATATTGCGTCTGATTTGTAATCTCTGCGTTACCGAGGCCTGTTGGTATGATGTTTGCTTGACAACCTAACTGTCAGGGTTTCAATTCTCGGTAGTGGATGCGCACTGCTGATGAGTCCCAAATATAGGACGAAACGGCCGTCCAGTGCTTTCTGCATTCTGCTGAGGTTTCTATCAGACTCGATGAATTATATAATATATATATATATATATATATATATATATATATATATATATATATGTATATATTATTTAAAGAAAAACATACCACTTTAAGGCTCCATTGTAATAATTTATTTCCGTTTAGTTGACCGATTAAATTTGTCAATGTCTGATCCTTACCCCCTCATATTATAATAAAAATAAATTTTAAAATTCTCCCTTCCCTCTCTAAACTCGACCATGTTTCTCACACCATCTCTCGCTACCTTCTATGTCAACTTACATAAGCTTAATACTGCCTGTCAAAAGTGTAAATTTTAATTTCATTTTTCGTTTCACCTATTGAAAGTGATGTCTGAAGATCCAGGGAAAAATAAAAGACTCTGGTGAAATAAATTATTACAATGGAGCCTTAAAGTGGTCTGTTTTTCTTTAAATTTAATTATTCGCCCTGAATTAGCATTGAGCTCTCAGGATTTCATCCTCCTTGGGATTATCCATACGGATTTCCAAGATTTTCGTTACGGAAATATATACATATATATATATGTGTGTGTATGTGTGTGTGTATGTGTGTGTGTATGAATAAAAAGTCAATGGAAAAACTATATTTATCAAGGCACATTTTCCTTTACAAAATCCTGCATAGGAGGAAACACATTCTTATTGCTCAAAGTGTTGACGAAAGGTGTCATAAAAACCTCGGAGAATTTCAGAATGAACATGGTGAAATAACTGCTAGGTGCGTTGTTAGAAATATTACTTCACTGTGCCATGCTAGACAATTTTTCTCACTAGAATCCATCTTGAAAGTTTATAAATCTACCATTCTTCTAGGCATTGGATATTGATCTGGTCTGATGCTTCTGCTATATATCTCGAGATTAACGACAAAATCCAAGGAACTCTCTGTAATTTTATTGGTTCTGACCTGGCAACTCAACCTCAGTCGTTTTGCCATCGCCGTAACGTGGCTTCACTCTGTTTTTTCTATAAATATTTTCATGACTGTTGTTCTAATGAGCTTTCTTCCTTGTTAACTCGGCCGCATTTAAGTGTACTACTAGATTGCCAATTTGGTATCATCATTTTCTGTAACCGTACGTTCTATTCTAATCTCCCAAATCTCACGTGTGGAACTCTCATACGGTTTCTTACTTCCGTGCAACCAACAAAAAATTACGTGCAAGTTCATCTGAAATATTTCGTCTTCTTGAAACCTGCTCTTTTATTGCACCCCCTCTCTCTCTCTCTCTCTCTCTCTCTCTCTCTCTCTCTCTCTCTCTCTCTCTTCACTCGTCCTTTCATTGTATTGCTCTCACTAACCGTTTTGCGTCTTATTGGCATTATCGCCTTACTTGGGTGAAATGATCAATAAAAAGAATAAGTTCGCTGATGAAGGTTT
This sequence comes from Acanthosepion lycidas, assembly GCA_963932145.1. Lineage (NCBI taxonomy): Eukaryota > Metazoa > Mollusca > Cephalopoda > Sepiida > Sepiidae > Acanthosepion > Acanthosepion lycidas. The sequence continues at coordinate 26,534,529 of OZ010579.1, read as the reverse complement.
GTAAGAGCTCAATGCACCCTGAATACCGAAAGAATTAATTAATACAGAAATCCTTATTAGGATAGCCATCTCTCATTTTACGTATTTTTTAGGATGTGGGCGCGCATGACATTCTACAACTTCTAATTAATGACAAAAGCTCGGTAGGTATTTGATCATGGACCACCACAACTTCCCATCCTTCGTGGCTCTAAGTAATATTTGTCTCCTTACTATCCCTTCCAATTCTTGATCTGCCATCCATTTACACAAGGTCGTTTGGTAAGTGATTATAGATCTCCACAACTTCCTATCCTTCGTAGCTCTAAGTAATGTTTGCCTCCTCACTATCTCCCCGAGCACTGTTCTCGTATCCATTTAAACAAGCTCGTTGCTTAGGTTACACGCTGATTCCATCTGCCTTTCCATATGCTCTGTGAGTGTCAAATTCTCTAAGCACACTTTCCTCATTATGTGCCGGAGAAATTCAATTTCTTTCTGGTTCTAAGTACAATCGTCCTTTTTTGTTTCCATTTTCTTTAAGACATCGTCACCGATCATAGCCTTTGTCTGTTTTCTCAACATCCTTCTGTTTTCTCAACATCCATCTTGCCTCGTCTATAATTCCACTGCTAGGAAATTGTCAAGCATTCAATCCAGTATGGTTGGATTGACATTACTCATCCGTTTCTTTGTTTCTAGCTTACTGCCATATCACGTTGTAACACTAAGTCCCGTACGATCACCGAAGTTAAGCAATGTCGAGTCTTGTCAGCGAATGAATCTTGTTCGTCTTACCGATGAGCAACCTTTTCAAACCTTGCGGACTGACGCTACATAATCATAAACAAGGAACTGTACGAAATGACAAAAATTTACATCAGTTGAGGACGTTTAACACCAATATCTACAAACGATATAACTCGAAGAGAAAATTCAGACATACTCAAGATGTCGATGTTCCAAGCCACTTCAAACGGAAGAGCGTACAGACACATCATATTGAAACACCAGTTCATGTACGATCACCGAAGTTAAGCAACGTCGAGCCGGTTCATTACGAAGATGGGTAACCGCTTGAGGATACTAGGTGATGGAAGTTTGGATATACGGGTGCTGTAATGGAATTGTTAATCAGAGAGCCATTTAGTTTATCATATTCGCAATCGAAATCGCAAATCCTGTGACCCACAAGGAGGCATCACATATACTGCAACCACAGTAGAAGTGACGTTTCTTAACTAACACGAGACAGTCTCTTAATATGTTTACTCGTTTCCTTTTCAAATAGTTCATAAAATTGTTATTTTAAATCAGAGTTTTCGAGTAGTCTTACCTTTTGGTAAATCGTGAGACAAAATGTCGATTTGTTTTTTTGTTTTTTTTTTTTTCTGTCGGTTACGAAGGACACCAACTTATAATTTAACAGCAGTAACAAGTAAAGTTATTTCAGACTTCATTTTCATGAATAGCACTTGATTAAAAACATTTTGGGCAAAATTGCTACTTATTTTGTGTTTCGTTTTATACGTACATAAAGAGACTTTCACAGACACGCACACACACAAATATTAGTCATAAACACACGGTCACCCATATATATGTGGAGCTATGCATGTTTTCAAAATCAAAGAGGCGTGCATATATTTAAATATATTTTTGTTAAAGAACATAATAATGGAAATTTATATGAATTTGTATATATTATATCTACATAATAATATTATTTACGCAATTTAACTCCGATCTGTATATCTATCTATCTCGCTAGCATTGAAATAGGTAGTTACACCAAGGCCAGCGTAGCCGATTGGTTGTGGAGTCTGGTTGATTTTTGTTCTTGGCCCGACTTGTCGCGCTCAAGTTCCGCACATTAAACCCGACCAAGTGTCACATCTCGTCTCAATTGGGAGATCAGTAATATCTATCTATCTATATATCTATCTATCTATCTACATATATATATATATATATATATATATATATATATATATATATATATATATATATATATCTCAGTCTGTTCATAAACTATCTATCTATCTATCTATCTATCTATATATATATATATATATATATATATATATATATATATATATATATATATATGTCAAAGTGTAGGAGAACGACAGTGGGGTGTTTGATTCCCCACCTGATGAGACGTCTAAAAAAGGGTTTTCCCCATTTTTGACGTCGAAACAAAATTGTACAATTTTGTAGTGGATATTTGCATGTTCTAATGTAACGCTGCATAATATATCTATCTATATATATATATATATATATATATATATATATATATATATATATATATATATATATACCGGTCTGTTCATTATCTATCTATCTATGTCACTCTGTCGATATCTAGCTATCTATGAAGTTTTTTTATTTTTATTTTATTTTTTTTAAATACCTATCTCTCTTAGATCAGCTTAATGAACCACTCAGAATCAGAAAGAGACAGCTGAAAATCTTTGGATACTTAATGAGAAAGGATGCCTTGGAAAATTTATTCTCACAGGCCATATCGATGGTAATATATAGGGAAAGGTGGGGTTATCTAGCTGACCAGCTTGTGTGGATGGATGGCTAAACAGTCGGTAGGAGGCTTGGTAAAAAGAGGATCACTACTAAGCGAGGGATAGGCAGTTGTGGAGAGACTTGATCGCCCACGCTCTGAAGTTACACACCACAAAAAAAGAATAATAATCCATATCATTATGTGCATATCGATCTATCACCCTATAGCGGAGTATGTTGGACAATCTGGAAATTGAAGAAGAGACTTAAGGCAACAGATACGTGGTTCTACAGAAGGATGCTGAGAATACCATGAGCTGAAGATGTAAGCAACGAGGAGGTTTTCGAGAAAATGGCTACGAAAAGGAAATTTATAATTAATATAAAAAAGAATCAATTGAAATGTCTAGGGTACATAATCAAGAAATAGGGTTTCGAAAATTTGACACTCAGACGACGTTAAAGGTAAGAAGGACAAAGGAAAACATCGCATGACCTATTTACTAGCTTGTGTGTACTAGTGGTAGAACAGGGTTTAGGAGAAATAAATACAAAATGTACTAAGAGCTACAAAGGACAGGAAGTTGTTGAAAACAAAGACAGCTAAAATGCATTTTCTCTCTATATCTTTTGAGATATCTGTGTTATGATTACTTGCATTATTTACATTATTCGGACTGTTATCCTCACTTTCACTACCATATTCACAACGTTTCGGCCATTGTGAACTCCGGCCTTCTGCAGGTGAGTGGAATTTCCGGATCAGAATGTTCTAGTTCCACGTGTCATGCCTCTTCCGGATTTCTCAGTTCTTTTCCTTTTAACTCAAATGTCCAGGTTTTGGTTCACCACCTCTGTGGCCTGGTATTCAACTCACAACTCTTTGGTTCTTGTCACTGGATCTAACCAACGTCTTTATCTTCAAGAACACATGGCCCAGTGGGTAAAGACGTTGGTTAGAGATTTATAGAAAATTAAGAAAAAGGAAACATTTATGCATACTCAGGAAGCGATAGTTGAAACTACGAGGGCACATACTGGGTAAACTGATACTCACAGGATGGATTGAAAGCAAGAGAAACAAAGAAAAGAAAACAACGCATCATACAATAAGCTTGGTTAATTGAATGGCGGGAAAGAGTGTAGGAGACATTTTGGAGAGCCATGATCTCATTCGTCCTGAATGTACACAGCACATAAAAAAGATTCCTTTCTTAATGCATGGTGAATAACATCAACTTAACTGAAATCATTTCAATTATAAGAATCTATATTAACCTTTTTTCTCTCTCTACTGTCGTCACGATACGAAGAGACAGAATGATATTTATGACTTTATGGGAAAAATAGAAAAAAAAGATGTTTCTTTTTTTTCTAATTCTTAAAGAGTAAATAATATTGCCTATCCACGGTAGATTTCATTATTGTGTACTCTGATCATCTGCTGAATAAGAGATTTTAAATCACGCAATGTATTTAAAATAATTTTTAGTCTGTGACATAATTTCAGTCACTTTATCTCTATCATTGCCTCTCTCTGTTTCTCTCTCTCCGTCCCTTCCTCTCTCTCTCTCTCTCTCATTCAGTCACTCTCTCTCTGTTTTTCTCTCTCTCTCTCTCTTTGTGTGTGTGTGCGTGTGTATTTTAAATGGATTTCTTTAATCTGGCATTATTTTCCATTGCTCTAAACGTTTAGTGGGTAACCGTGCAGGTATTTGAGTGGTTCGTTATCATGACGTTCGCGTCATGTCCAAATTGCTAATGGAACACTTCATCTAATGAGGTTTTTTTGTCTCATACGAAAAGATGATCCAGGTCTGATTCCTGTCGAGAGGCAGATTTTCTTTAGATGGACTTTTTCATGTAGGTCGTTTCCTATTAATTTCAGAAAATCCCTGCGATGTCAGCTAAAACAAAACTACCTACACTACGTTATAAATAACATTTAACTCCATAATACATATGTAGGTATATTTGTATACGTGAGTTCAGAATCGTTTTTTTTTTTTTTGTTTTTTTGTTTTTTCATTAATCCATGTTTCAAGTTAAGCATTTTGTTTTTAATTTGGAGTTCTCTTTTCTCCTTTAAATAAAAGATCGCCTATATACGTAGCAAGTGAGTGTAAATACTGTCTGGATGCCTAAGTAGAAATAAATTGGAATTCAGGCGCGCGGACAACCTACTGAGATTTATAGGCCGATCGTCACTGTTAGATTATCCGTTTTGGAAATGAATACTCCAAAATCATATCCTGAGGAATTTTAGACGTCTTATGATTAGTTTCGCGTTCTGATCAATCCCGAAAGGTATGTAAAGGGCCGCACACGCGCTACTCACCTTAAATCATTCATATATACAGATTTTATTTTTGTTTTATGCGGTAAAGAGGGCTTTATATAACTTGTGATTCTAGTTTATAACCTTGCCGAATAATGATTCCTTGCATCACTGGCACAAACATTTTGGTAACAAAATCTATGAATAAGTAAAATCTTTGACTGCCACTATATATATATATATATATATATATATATATATATATATATATATTGGCAGTATATAAATTAATCTGAATTCATCCAAATAAATAAGCAAACTAATGAACCGATCCCGATAAATTAACCGTTAGAAAAAATAAATAAAGATAATCAATCCAAATAAATACATGAAGTAATAAACAAATTAAAAACTGCTCCCGGCAAAATAATATACTACACTAATCAACCCCAAAATTGAATAAATGTCTTTAAATATGTTCCCAAACTGAAACAAAACTATTAAACAAGTGATATATACAAATTTTTACTACGTTTATAAATACACTGATTAAAATAAAAATAAGAAAAAATAAAAAAAATAAGATAAGAAATAAAAAATAAATAATGACAAGCAAAATAATTTAACCCCAAAAAATAAATAAACAAATGACTTCCGGTAAATAACAGTTAAAATTAACTACCCACAATGCACCACTGACCCGTCTATATAAATAGCCGAGAAAAATAACAGCACTCGTGGCCTGACGATTGCGTCCAGCATGAAACAGATTGTCGCCTCTAAGTGTTGACTTCAATGTTCACTTATATATATATATATATATATATATATATATATATATATATATATTCATATTCATGCTTATATATACGATATGCTGATGACACAGTGCAGATAGCAGACACGGAAAGGAGGCTAGAAAACCTCCGACAGAAAGTAGTGGAGAGGAGCAGGAAGAAAGAACTAAGCATAAACTCCACGATAAAAACTAAATGGTCATAAGCCAAAGGATGAGCCCGAAATGCAATTTACAGGTTAGGGACACTAAAATCAAGCAGGTAGAAAAATTTAAATATTTGGGAATTGTTCTAACAGAGAACGGAAAGTGCGACTCTGAGATCCGAAGACGTATTGGTATGGTCAAAGACGCATTTCAAAAGTTAGGCACAATACTAGGAAACTGGAAAATTTCATTGCAAACATAGAAAAGACTACTGAACTGTTACGTGATATCTGTCCTCTTGTATTGAAGCGAATGCTCGAAAATCTCCTCAAAGATGTAGAAGAGACTCAGAGCAACAGAAATGTGGTTCTAGAGTAGAATGCTGAGGATAAAATGGCCACACATATTATCAACGACGAAGTATTAGAGAGAATTGAAACAAAGATGAAGTTTATAACATCAGGAAGAGGAAATTGAAAATTCTGGAAGACGTAATAAGGAATTAGGGCTTGGAAAATCTGATACTGACAGGACTGAGAAAAGAAAAAAGAAATAGGCGAAAGCAACGCGTGACATATTTAATGAGCTTGAGCAAGTGAATGGCAGAACAGGGACTGGGAGAAATAACAAAAAAGACAAAACTTATTAAGAGCTACAAGAGAGAGAGGATGTGGAGGGCCATGACCGACTATGTCCTGAAGGGACACGGTACATAAAAGAAGACTAGACTGTCGACTAGGTCCCATCAATTTACAGTTGAAATGGTTAGTTCTATGGTGATAGTTTCTTTTATCGCACTTCTCACCTGTGGAACTCTCTTCCTGCCTTTTGCTTCCTAGTTAATTTTGATCTTCAAAATTGTAAATTCAATGTCAATCGTTATCGACTGCTTTTTTTTTATTCCGGTTCTTGTATTACTCTCCCTCTCTTCTTAATAGTTTTTCTTTTTCTCATATTCTTCAAACTAAGTAACCCCTTGCATCTTATTGGCTTTATTGCTTTACTTAAGGTGAAATAATTATATATATATATATATATATATATATATATATATATATATATATATATATATATGTGTGTGTGTGTGTGTGTGTGTGTGTGTGTGCTAACATTATTTTCTTACCCTAAATCTAAACAAATATTAAAGAAACTAAGTGATTTTTATTGCTACATTATTTCTTCTTTTTCTTCTTCTTCTTCGTATTATTATTATTATTATTATTATTATTATTATTATTATTATTATTGTGCGTGTGTGCGTTATATAGATGTGCGCATTCGTGCAGCATACAAATTAAAATTTATTAAAAAAACAGCTGTAATTTTCAAAATAAGTTTCTATCTATTTATATTTATGTCTTTGTTTCATAACTATCTATCTATCTATCTGTCTGTCTCACTGACTACCTATCTGATTGTGACTGAGGACGCATACCAGTTCAGGAAAGCTTGATTTAATTTGGTATAAATTTGAAAGCACGAATCAGATTTAATTATAATATGAATATATTGGCCATTCCATAGATCGTTTCATCATTCGGGTTCTTATTTCTTCAAATCTTCACAGAAGACATCTCGCTGTGTCAACATCGGAACGTTTCTTCTTCTTCTTTTTCTTCTTTTTATTATCATTATTATTATTAGTAGTAGTAGTAGTAGTAGCAGTACTAGTAGTATTAGAATTAATAGTTGCAGTGTATATATGTGCGTGTGTGCCTGTATATATGCTGTATAACATACAGATGTCAGAGTGTATGTAGCATACAAGATAACATTTATTCAAAAGTTGGGAGTGATTTTATTTTTATGAATTTTCAATCATTTGTGCGTTATTAAAGTCGAAAATAGTTTTGATCGTAAGAATAATTCATTATTTGAGAGTAAATATAACCTTGGCATTTTGTTGGGAAGACAAAGTTATTTTCCAGATAAAAATTCCTACTATTTAATCCATAATTAGGTCAGAAGTGATAGATTCATATCTTTCCTAAAGCTATTTAAGTATTAGCGGGTGTATCGAACCGGCCTGGAATTGGAACTCAACAACCCCCCCCCAGATTTCGAGTCGCTATCCACTACATTAACCATACATTCCAAAAAGCCTAAAGTTTATGAATAATTCTCTCTCTTCCCCCCTCTGTCTAACTATCAATCTAGAACGCATACATGTTCAACATTTTTTTATTGATTTGTTTTTTTACTGCTTATCAAGGTTTTGCATGTTGCTTATAATCTGAATTTATTTTTAAGTTGTAAGAATTTGGACAGGGGAGTATCAATACACGTTTAAGGCAGGGGAGAACTTGAAGAGGGATAATTAACAGGAGATAACTGATAACTGACATCCATTAAATATGGCACGTGGAACTAGAACAGTCTACTCAAGTGAGCGAAATAAAGGGTTCAGTTCGACATTCCAAACAACTGAAGAAGGCCAATGTTGTAATAAATATGGCGACAAAAATGAGGACAATAGTCCGAATAATGTAAATAGTGTTCCTATTCGTTTCATATCTTAGTAACATCTGTCTTTCTACCATCCCAGCAAGCTTCCCTTCCGTCAGCCGTTTACACACGTTTGTCTGGTAAGATTCTCACTTTGTTCACTTTGCCTTTGTTGCGGGGCCGATAAGGATGTCGCCCCCGCAAGATTTATGAAGAAACGTGTGAAAAGCCAAGACAATGAGCGGACAAAGGCGAAGGTTTATGAAGCAATAATGTCGATTTTATTAATGCCAATTGTACAAGAGTGTACTCTGAAGAAATGTGTTCAATCGGTGTCGGGTCCGGTATGACTGGTTTTGTTTAGGGGTAGCTGCTTTCGGTCGTATTGGTAAAAATGAATGTAGAGTTGATCGGCGAAACGGATGTAGCTGGTCGACTGCCGGATGGGAGAATAGACGGGAACAGCAGCATGTTGATCGGTGTCCCTAAACAGGGCCAAGTCAGAACAATGAATGACTTCACAGGGCGGACCGACAACAGTGATAGACTTCACAGGGCGGATCGACCGCGGAAACGGGATCGCGCCAAAGTGTATCACTTGGCGAAGGCGGAGTCCCTAAACAGGGCCAAGGCAGGATGTGATAGACTTCAGGTCCTGTCTACCTCCCCGAAGGAAACCTTGCCCTTCGGCAAAGCTTCCTCCGAGTTCCTCCCTGCATTAGGGAGTTCGACAGAAGCCAGCCCGCATGATCACAAAGCACAGATACTACACTTTGATCCTAAAACGGGCCGGGCAGCTAGTATTTATTAACCCACCCGCGAGGATTAAATGTGGCACAAGGCCGGTTTAATGTGGGTTGCCCGCGAGCCCGTAGGCTCGGCCAAGAATATGACCTTTGAACCCGCCTAGACGGGTTCAGGTCCTGTCTACCTCCCCGAAGGAAACCTTGCCCTTCGGCAAAGATTCCTTCGAGTTCCTCCCTGCATTAGGGAGTTCGACAGAAGCCATCCCGCATGATCACAAAGCACAGATACTACACTTTGATCCTAAAACGGGCCGGGCAGCTAGTATTTATTAACCCACCCACGAGGATTAAATGTGGCACAAGGCCGGTTTAATGTGGGTGGCCCGCGAGCCCGTAGGCTCGGCCAAAAATATGACCTTTGAACCCGCCTGGACGGGTTCAGGTCCTGTCTACCTCCCCGAAGGAAACCTTGCCCTTCGGCAAAGCTTCCTCCGAGTTCCTCCCTGCATTAGGGAGTTCGACAGAAGCCAGCCTGCATGATCACAAAGCACAGATACTACACTTTGATCCTAAAACGGGCCGGGCATCTAGTATTTATTAACCCACCCGCGAGGATTAAATGTGGCACAAGGCCGGTTTAATGTGGGTTGCCCGCGAGCCCGAAGGCTCGGCCAAAAATATGACCTTTGAACCCGCATGGACGGGTTCAGGTCCTGTCTACCTGCCCGAAGGAAACCTTGCCCTTCGGCAAAGCTTCCTCCGAGTTCCTCTCTGCATCAGAGAGTTCGACAGAAGCCAGCCCGCATGATCACAAAGCACAGATACTACACTTTGATCCTAAAACGGGCCGGGCAGCTAGTATTTATTAACCCACCCACGAGGATTGAATGTGGCACAAGGCCGGTTTAATGTGGGTTGCCCGCGAGCCCGTAGGCTCGGCCAAAAATATGACCTTTGAACCCGCCTAGACTGGTTCAGGTCCTGTCTACCTCCCCGAAGGAAACCTTGCCCTTCGGCAAAGCTTCCTCCGAGTTCCTCCCTGCATTAAGGAGTTCGACAGAAGCCAGCACGCTAGATCACAAAGCACAGATACTACACTTTGATCCTAAAACGGACCGGGCAGCTAGTATTTATTAACCCACCCACGAGGATTAAATGTGGCACAAGGCCGGTTTAATGTGGGTGGCCCGCGAGCCCGTAGGCTCGGCCAAAAATATGACCTTTGAACCTGCCTAGACGGGTTCAGGGCCGGGCAGCTAGTATTTATTAACCCACCCACGAGGATTAAATGTGGCACAAGGCCGGTTTAATGTGGGTTGCCCGCGAGCCCGTAGGCTCGGCCAAAAATATGACCTTTGAACCCGCCTAGGACGGGTTCAGGTCCTGTCTACCTCCCCGAAGGAAACCTTGCCCTTCGGCAAAGCTTCCTCCGAGTTCCTCCCTGCATTAGGGAGTTCGACAGAAGCCAGCCCGCATGATCACAAAGCGCAGATACTACACTTTGATCCTAAAACGGGCCGGGCACCTAGTATTTATTAACCCTCCCACGAGGATTAAATGTGGCACAAGGCCGGTTTAATGTGGGTTGCCCGCGAGCCCGTAAGCTCGGCCAAAAATATGACCTTTGAACCCGCCTAGACGGGTTCAGGTCCTGTCTACCTCCCCGAAGGAAACCTTGCCCTTCGGCAAAGCTTCCTCCGAGTTCCTCTCTGCATCAGAGAGTTCGACAGAAGCCATCCCGCATGATCACAAAGCACAGATACTACACTTTGATCCTAAAACGGGCCGGGCAGCTAGTATTTATTAACCCACCCACGAGGATTGAATGTGGCACAAGGCCGGTTTAATGTGGGTTGCCCGCGAGCCCGTAGGCTCGGCCAAAAATATGACCTTTGAACCCACCTAGACGGGTTCAGGTCCTGTCTACCTCCCCGAAGGAAACCTTGCCCTTCGGCAAAGCTTCCTCCGAGTTCCTCCCTGCATTAAAGAGTTCCACAGAAGCCAGCACGCTAGATCACAAAGCACAGATACTACACTTTGATACTAAAACGGACCGGGCAGCTAGTATTTATTAACCCACCCACGAGGATTAAATGTGGCACAAGGCCGGTTTAATGTGGGTTGCCCGCGAGCCCGTAGGCTAGGCCAAAAATATGACCTTTGAACCTGCCTAGACGGGTTCAGGGCCGGGCAGCTAGTATTTATTAACCGACCCACGAGGATTAAATGTGGCACAAGGCCGGTTTAATGTGGGTTGCCCGCGAGCCCGTAGGCTCGGCCAAAAATATGACCTTTGAACCCGCCTAGGACGGGTTCAGGTCCTGTCTACCTCCCCGAAGGAAACCTTGCCCTTCGGCAAAGCTTCCTCCGAGTTCCTCCCTGCATTAGGGAGTTCGACAGAAGCCAGCCCGCATGATCACAAAGCGCAGATACTACACTTTGATCCTAAAACGGGCCGGGCAGCTAGTATTTATTAACCCTCCCACGAGGATTAAATGTGGCACAAGGCCGGTTTAATGTGGGTTGCCCGCGAGCCCGTAGGCTCGGCCAAAAATATGAACTTTGAACCCGCCTAGACGGGTTCAGGGCCGGGCAGCTAGTATTTATTAACCCACCCACGAGGATTAAATGTGGCACAAGGCCGGTTTAATGTGGGTTGCCCGCGAGCCCGTAGGCTCGGCCAAAAATATGACCTTTGAACCCGCCTAGACGGGTTCAGGTCCTGTCTACCTCCCCGGAGGAAACCTTGTCCTTCGGCAAAGCTTACTCCGAGTTCCTCCCTGCATTAGGGAGTTCGACAGAAGCCAGCCCGCATGATCACAAAGCACAGATACTACACTTTTATCCTAAAACGGGCCGGGCAGCTAGTATTTATTAACCCACCCGCGAGGATTAAATGTGGCACAAGGCCGGTTTAATGTGGGTTGCCCGCGAGCCCGAAGGCTCGGCCAAAAATATGACCTTTGAACCCGCCTGGACGGGTTCAGGTCCTGTCTACCTCCCCGAAGGAAACCTTGCCCTTCGGCAAAGCTTCCTCCGAGTTCCTCTCTGCATCAGAGAGTTCGACAGAAGCCAGCCCGCATGATCACAAAGCACAGATACTACACTTTGATCCTAAAACGGGCCGGGCAGCTAGTATTTATTAACCCACCCACGAGGATTAAATGTGGCACAAGGCCGGTTTAATGTGGGTTGCCCGCGAGCCCGTAGGCTCGGCCAAAAATATGACCTTTGAACCCGCCTGGACGGGTTCAGGTCCTGTCTACCTCCCCGAAGGAAACCTTGCCCTTCGGCAAAGCTTCCTCCGAGTTCCTCTCTGCATCAGAGAGTTCGACAGAAGCCAGCCCGCATGATCACAAAGCACAGATACTACACTTTGATCCTAAAACGGGCCGGGCAGCTAGTATTTATTAACCCACCCACGAGGATTGAATGTGGCACAAGGCCGGTTTAATGTGGGTTGCCCGCGAGCCCGTAGGCTCGGCCAAAAATATGACCTTTGAACCCGCCTAGACTGGTTCAGGTCCTGTCTACCTCCCCGAAGGAAACCTTGCCCTTCGGCAAAGCTTCCTCCGAGTTCCTCCCTGCATTAAGGAGTTCGACAGAAGCCAGCACGCTAGATCACAAAGCACAGATACTACACTTTGATCCTAAAACGGACCGGGCAGCTAGTATTTATTAACCCACCCACGAGGATTAAATGTGGCACAAGGCCGGTTTAATGTGGGTGGCCCGCGAGCCCGTAGGCTCGGCCAAAAATATGACCTTTGAACATGCCTAGACGGGTTCAGGGCCGGGCAGCTAGTATTTATTAACCCACCCACGAGGATTAAATGTGGCACAAGGCCGGTTTAATGTGGGTTGCCCGCGAGCCCGTAGGCTCGGCCAAAAATATGACCTTTGAACCCGCCTGGGACGGGTTCAGGTCCTGTCTACCTCCCCGAAGGAAACCTTGCCCTTCGGCAAAGATTCCTCCTAGTTCCTCCCTGCATTAGGGAGTTCGACAGAAGCCAGCCCGCATGATCACAAAGCGCAGATACTACACTTTGATCCTAAAACGGGCCGGGCAGCTAGTATTTATTAACCCTCCCACGATGATTAAATGTGGCACAAGGCCGGTTTAATGTGGGTTGCCCGCGAGCCCGTAGGCTCGGCCAAAAATATGACCTTTGAACCCGCCTAGACGGGTTCAGGTCCTGTCTACCTCCCCGAAGGAAACCTTGCCCTTCGGCAAAGCTTCCTCCGAGTTCCTCTCTGCATCAGAGAGTTCGACAGAAGCCATCCCGCATGATCACAAAGCACAGATACTACACTTTGATCCTAAAACGGGCCGGGCAGCTAGTATTTATTAACCCACCCACGAGGATTAAATGTGGCACAAGGCCGGTTTAATGTGGGTTGCCCGCGAGCCCGTAGGCTCGGCCAAAAATATGACCTTTGAACCCGCCTAGGACGGGTTCAGGTCCTGTCTACCTCCCCGAAGGAAACCTTGCCCTTCGGCAAAGCTTCCTCCGAGTTCCTCCCTGCATTAGGGAGTTCGACAGAAGCCAGCCCGCATGATCACAAAGCGCAGATACTACACTTTGATCCTAAAACGGGCCGGGCAGCTAGTATTTATTAACCCTCCCACGAGGATTAAATGTGGCACAAGGCCGGTTTAATGTGGGTTGCCCGCGAGCCCGTAGGCTCGGCCAAAAATATGAACTTTGAACCCGCCTAGACGGGTTCAGGGCCGGGCAGCTAGTATTTATTAACCCACCCACGAGGATTAAATGTGGCACAAGGCCGGTTTAATGTGGGTTGCCCGCGAGCCCGTAGGCTCGGCCAAAAATATGACCTTTGAACCCGCCTGGACGGGTTCAGGTCCTGTCTACCTCCCCGAAGGAAACCTTGCCCTTCGGCAAAGCTTCCTCCGAGTTCCTCCCTGCATTAGGGAATTCGACAGAAGCCAGCCCGCATGATCACAAAGCACAGATACTACGCTTTGATCCTAAAACGGGCCGGGCAGCTAATATTTATTAACCCACCCACGAGGATTAAATGTGGCACAAGGCCGGTTTAATGTGGGTTGCCCGCGAGCCCGTAGGCTCGGCCAAAAATATGACCTTTGAACCCGCCTGGACGGGTTCAGGTCCTGTCTACCTCCCCGAAGGAAACCTTGCCCTTCGGCAAAGCTTCCTCCGAGTTCCTCCCTGCATTAGAGAGTTCGACAGAAGCCAGCCCGCATGATCACAAAGCACAGTTACTACACTTTGATCCTAAAACGTGCCGGGCAGCTAATATTTATTAATCCACCCACGAGGATTAAATGTGGCACAAGGCCGGTTTAATGTGGGTTGCCCGCGAGCCCGTAGGCTCGGCCAAAAATATGACCTTTGAACCCGCCTGGACGGGTTCAGGTCCTGTCTACCTCCCCGAAGGAAACCTTGCCCTTCGGCAAAGCTTCCTCCGAGTTCCTCCCTGCATTAGAGAGTTCGACAGAAGCCAGCCCGCATGATCACAAAGCACAGTTACTACACTTTGATCCTAAAACGGGCCGGGCAGCTAATATTTATTAATCCACCCACGAGGATTAAAAGTGGCACAAGGCCGGTTTAATGATGGTTGCCCGCGAGCCCGTAGGCTCGGCCAAAAATATGACCTTTGAACCCGCCTGGACGGGTTCAGGTCCTGTCTACCTCCCCGAAGGAAACCTTGCCCTTCGGCAAAGCTTCCTCCGAGTTCCTCCCTGCATTAGGGAGTTCGACAGAAGCCAGCCCGCATGATCACAAAGCGCAGATACTACACTTTGATCCTAAAACGGGCCGGGCACCTAGTATTTATTAACCCTCCCACGAGGATTAAATGTGGCACAAGGCCGGTTTAATGTGGGTTGCCCGCGAGCCCGTAAGCTCGGCCAAAAATATGACCTTTGAACCCGCCTAGACGGGTTCAGGTCCTGTCTACCTCCCCGAAGGAAACCTTGCCCTTCGGCAAAGCTTCCTCCGAGTTCCTCTCTGCATCAGAGAGTTCGACAGAAGCCATCCCGCATGATCACAAAGCACAGATACTACACTTTGATCCTAAAACGGGCCGGGCAGCTAGTATTTATTAACCCACCCACGAGGATTGAATGTGGCACAAGGCCGGTTTAATGTGGGTTGCCCGCGAGCCCGTAGGCTCGGCCAAAAATATGACCTTTGAACCCATCTAGACGGTTTCAGGTCCTGTCTACCTCCCCGAAGGAAACCTTGCCCTTCGGCAAAGCTTCCTCCGAGTTCCTCCCTGCATTAAAGAGATCCACAGAAGCCAGCACGCTAGACCACAAAGCACAGATACTACACTTTGATACTAAAACGGACCGGGCAGCTAGTATTTATTAACCCACCCACGAGGATTAAATGTGGCACAAGGCCGGTTTAATGTGGGTTGCCCGCGAGCCCGTAGGCTAGGCCAAAAATATGACCTTTGAACCTGCCTAGACGGGTTCAGGGCCGGGCAGCTAGTATTTATTAACCCACCCACGAGGATTAAATGTGGCACAAGGCCGGTTTAATGTGGGTTGCCCGCGAGCCCGTAGGCTCGGCCAAAAATATGACCTTTGAACCCGCCTAGGACGGGTTCAGGTCCTGTCTACCTCCCCGAAGGAAACCTTGCCCTTCGGCAAAGATTCCTCCTAGTTCCTCCCTGCATTAGGGAGTTCGACAGAAGCCAGCCCGCATGATCACAAAGCGCAGATACTACACTTTGATCCTAAAACGGGCCGGGCAGCTAGTATTTATTAACCCTCCCACGAGGATTAAATGTGGCACAAGGCCGGTTTAATGTGGGTTGCCCGCGAGCCCGTAGGCTCGGCCAAAAATATGACCTTTGAACCCGCCTAGACGGGTTCAGGTCCTGTCTACCTCCCCGAAGGAAACCTTGCCCTTCGGCAAAGCTTCCTCCGAGTTCCTCTCTGCATCAGAGAGTTCGACAGAAGCCATCCCGCATGATCACAAAGCACAGATACTACACTTTGATCCTAAAACGGGCCGGGCAGCTAGTATTTATTAACCCACCCACGAGGATTAAATGTGGCACAAGGCCGGTTTAATGTGGGTTGCCCGCGAGCCCGTAGGCTCGGCCAAAAATATGACCTTTGAACCCGCCTAGGACGGGTTCAGGTCCTGTCTACCTCCCCGAAGGAAACCTTGCCCTTCGGCAAAGCTTCCTCCGAGTTCCTCCCTGCATTAGGGAGTTCGACAGAAGCCAGCCCGCATGATCACAAAGCGCAGATACTACACTTTGATCCTAAAACGGGCCGGGCAGCTAGTATTTATTAACCCTCCCACGAGGATTAAATGTGGCACAAGGCCGGTTTAATGTGGGTTGTCCGCGAGCCCGTAGGCTCGGCCAAAAATATGAACTTTGAACCCGCCTAGACGGGTTCAGGGCCGGGCAGCTAGTATTTATTAACCCACCCACGAGGATTAAATGTGGCACAAGGCCGGTTTAATGTGGGTTGCCCGCGAGCCCGTAGGCTCGGCCAAAAATATGACCTTTGAACCCGCCTGGACGGGTTCAGGTCCTGTCTACCTCCCCGAAGGAAACCTTGCCCTTCGGCAAAGCTTCCTCCGAGTTCCTCCCTGCATTAGGGAATTCGACAGAAGCCAGCCCGCATGATCACAAAGCACAGATACTACGCTTTGATCCTAAAACGGGCCGGGCAGCTAATATTTATTAACCCACCCACGAGGATTAAATGTGGCACAAGGCCGGTTTAATGTGGGTTGCCCGCGAGCCCGTAGGCTCGGCCAAAAATATGACCTTTGAACCCGCCTGGACGGGTTCAGGTCCTGTCTACCTCCCCGAAGGAAACCTTGCCCTTCGGCAAAGCTTCCTCCGAGTTCCTCCCTGCATTAGAGAGTTCGACAGAAGCCAGCCCGCATGATCACAAAGCACAGTTACTACACTTTGATCCTAAAACGGGCCGGGCAGCTAATATTTATTAATCCACCCACGAGGATTAAATGTGGCACAAGGCCGGTTTAATGTGGGTTGCCCGCGAGCCCGTAGGCTCGGCCAAAAATATGACCTTTGAACCCGCCTGGACGGGTTCAGGTCCTGTCTACCTCCCCGAAGGAAACCTTGCCCTTCGGCAAAGCTTCCTCCGAGTTCCTCCCTGCATTAGAGAGTTCGACAGAAGCCAGCCCGCATGATCACAAAGCACAGTTACTACACTTTGATCCTAAAACGGGCCGGGCAGCTAATATTTATTAATCCACCCACGAGGATTAAAAGTGGCACAAGGCCGGTTTAATGATGGTTGCCCGCGAGCCCGTAGGCTCGGCCAAAAATATGACCTTTGAACCCGCCTGGACGGGTTCAGGTCCTGTCTACCTCCCCGAAGGAAACCTTGCCCTTCGGCAAAGCTTCCTCCGAGTTCCTCCCTGCATTAGGGAGTTCGACAGAAGCCAGCCCGCATGATCACAAAGCGCAGATACTACACTTTGATCCTAAAACGGGCCGGGCACCTAGTATTTATTAACCCTCCCACGAGGATTAAATGTGGCACAAGGCCGGTTTAATGTGGGTTGCCCGCGAGCCCGTAAGCTCGGCCAAAAATATGACCTTTGAACCCGCCTAGACGGGTTCAGGTCCTGTCTACCTCCCCGAAGGAAACCTTGCCCTTCGGCAAAGCTTCCTCCGAGTTCCTCTCTGCATCAGAGAGTTCGACAGAAGCCATCCCGCATGATCACAAAGCACAGATACTACACTTTGATCCTAAAACGGGCCGGGCAGCTAGTATTTATTAACCCACCCACGAGGATTGAATGTGGCACAAGGCCGGTTTAATGTGGGTTGCCCGCGAGCCCGTAGGCTCGGCCAAAAATATGACCTTTGAACCCACCTAGACGGTTTCAGGTCCTGTCTACCTCCCCGAAGGAAACCTTGCCCTTCGGCAAAGCTTCCTCCGAGTTCCTCCCTGCATTAAAGAGTTCCACAGAAGCCAGCACGCTAGATCACAAAGCACAGATACTACACTTTGATACTAAAACGGACCGGGCAGCTAGTATTTATTAACCCACCCACGAGGATTAAATGTGGCACAAGGCCGGTTTAATGTGGGTTGCCCGCGAGCCCGTAGGCTAGGCCAAAAATATGACCTTTGAACCTGCCTAGACGGGTTCAGGGCCGGGCAGCTAGTATTTATTAACCCACCCACGAGGATTAAATGTGGCACAAGGCCGGTTTAATGTGGGTTGCCCGCGAGCCCGTAGGCTCGGCCAAAAATATGACCTTTGAACCCGCCTAGGACGGGTTCAGGTCCTGTCTACCTCCCCGAAGGAGACCTTGCCCTTCGGCAAAGCTTCCTCCGAGTTCCTCCCTGCATTAGGGAGTTCGACAGAAGCCAGCCCGCATGATCACAAAGCGCAGATACTACACTTTGATCCTAAAACGGGCCGGGCAGCTAGTATTTATTAACCCTCCCACGAGGATTAAATGTGGCACAAGGCCGGTTTAATGTGGGTTGCCCGCGAGCCCGTAGGCTCGGCCAAAAATATGAACTTTGAACCCGCCTAGACGGGTTCAGGGCCGGGCAGCTAGTATTTATTAACCCACCCACGAGGATTAAATGTGGCACAAGGCCGGTTTAATGTGGGTTGCCCGCGAGCCCGTAGGCTCGGCCAAAAATATGACCTTTGAACCCGCCTAGACGGGTTCAGGTCCTGTCTACCTCCCCGGAGGAAACCTTGTCCTTCGGCAAAGCTTACTCCGAGTTCCTCCCTGCATTAGGGAGTTCGACAGAAGCCAGCCCGCATGATCACAAAGCACAGATACTACACTTTTATCCTAAAACGGGCCGGGCAGCTAGTATTTATTAATCCACCCGCGAGGATTAAATGTGGCACAAGGCCGGTTTAATGTGGGTTGCCCGCGAGCCCGAAGGCTCGGCCAAAAATATGACCTTTGAACCCGCCTGGACGGGTTCAGGTCCTGTCTACCTCCCCGAAGGAAACCTTGCCCTTCGGCAAAGCTTCCTCCGAGTTCCTCTCTGCATCAGAGAGTTCGACAGAAGCCAGCCCGCATGATCACAAAGCACAGATACTACACTTTGATCCTAAAACGGGCCGGGCAGCTAGTATTTATTAACCCACCCACGAGGATTAAATGTGGCACAAGGCCGGTTTAATGTGGGTTGCCCGCGAGCCCGTAGGCTCGGCCAAAAATATGACCTTTGAACCCGCCTAGACGGGTTCAGGTCCTGTCTACCTCCCCGGAGGAAACCTTGTCCTTCGGCAAAGCTTACTCCGAGTTCCTCCCTGCATTAGGGAGTTCGACAGAAGCCAGCCCGCATGATCACAAAGCACAGATACTACACTTTGATCCTAAAACGGGCCGGGCAGCTAGTATTTATTAACCCACCCGCGAGGATTAAATGTGGCACAAGGCCGGTTTAATGTGGGTTGCCCGCGAGCCCGAAGGCTCGGCCAAAAATATGACCTTTGAACCCGCCTGGACGGGTTCAGGTCCTGTCTACCTCCCCGAAGGAAACCTTGCCCTTCGGCAAAGCTTCCTCCGAGTTCCTCTCTGCATCAGAGAGTTCGACAGAAGCCAGCCCGCATGATCACAAAGCACAGATACTACACTTTGATCCTAAAACGGGCCGGGCAGCTAGTATTTATTAACCCACCCACGAGGATTAAATGTGGCACAAGGCCGGTTTAATGTGGGTTGCCCGCGAGCCCGTAGGCTCGGCCAAAAATATGACCTTTGAACCCGCCTAGACGGGTTCAGGTCCTGTCTACCTCCCCGGAGGAAACCTTGTCCTTCGGCAAAGCTTACTCCGAGTTCCTCCCTGCATTAGGGAGTTCGACAGAAGCCAGCCCGCATGATCACAAAGCACAGATACTACACTTTGATCCTAAAACGGGCCGGGCAGCTAGTATTTATTAACCCACCCGCGAGGATTAAATGTGGCACAAGGCCGGTTTAATGTGGGTTGCCCGCGAGCCCGAAGGCTCGGCCAAAAATATGACCTTTGAACCCGCCTGGACGGGTTCAGGTCCTGTCTACCTCCCCGAAGGAAACCTTGCCCTTCGGCAAAGCTTCCTCCGAGTTCCTCTCTGCATCAGAGAGTTCGACAGAAGCCAGCCCGCATGATCACAAAGCACAGATACTACACTTTGATCCTAAAACGGGCCGGGCAGCTAGTATTTATTAACCCACCCACGAGGATTGAATGTGGCACAAGGCCGGTTTAATGTGGGTTGCCCGCGAGCCCGTAGGCTCGGCCAAAAATATGACCTTTGAACCCGCCTAGACTGGTTCAGGTCCTGTCTACCTCCCCGAAGGAAACCTTGCCCTTCGGCAAAGCTTCCTCCGAGTTCCTCCCTGCATTAAGGAGTTCGACAGAAGCCAGCACGCTAGATCACAAAGCACAGATACTACACTTTGATCCTAAAACGGACCGGGCAGCTAGTATTTATTAACCCACCCACGAGGATTAAATGTGGCACAAGGCCGGTTTAATGTGGGTGGCCCGCGAGCCCGTAGGCTCGGCCAAAAATATGACCTTTGAACATGCCTAGACGGGTTCAGGGCCGGGCAGCTAGTATTTATTAACCCACCCACGAGGATTAAATGTGGCACAAGGCCGGTTTAATGTGGGTTGCCCGCGAGCCCGTAGGCTCGGCCAAAAATATGACCTTTGAACCCGCCTAGACGGGTTCAGGTCCTGTCTACCTCCCCGGAGGAAACCTTGTCCTTCGGCAAAGCTTACTCCGAGTTCCTCCCTGCATTAGGGAGTTCGACAGAAGCCAGCCCGCATGATCACAAAGCACAGATACTACACTTTTATCCTAAAACGGGCCGGGCAGCTAGTATTTATTAATCCACCCGCGAGGATTAAATGTGGCACAAGGCCGGTTTAATGTGGGTTGCCCGCGAGCCCGAAGGCTCGGCCAAAAATATGACCTTTGAACCCGCCTGGACGGGTTCAGGTCCTGTCTACCTCCCCGAAGGAAACCTTGCCCTTCGGCAAAGCTTCCTCCGAGTTCCTCTCTGCATCAGAGAGTTCGACAGAAGCCAGCCCGCATGATCACAAAGCACAGATACTACACTTTGATCCTAAAACGGGCCGGGCAGCTAGTATTTATTAACCCACCCACGAGGATTAAATGTGGCACAAGGCCGGTTTAATGTGGGTTGCCCGCGAGCCCGTAGGCTCGGCCAAAAATATGACCTTTGAACCCGCCTAGACGGGTTCAGGTCCTGTCTACCTCCCCGGAGGAAACCTTGTCCTTCGGCAAAGCTTACTCCGAGTTCCTCCCTGCATTAGGGAGTTCGACAGAAGCCAGCCCGCATGATCACAAAGCACAGATACTACACTTTGATCCTAAAACGGGCCGGGCAGCTAGTATTTATTAACCCACCCGCGAGGATTAAATGTGGCACAAGGCCGGTTTAATGTGGGTTGCCCGCGAGCCCGAAGGCTCGGCCAAAAATATGACCTTTGAACCCGCCTGGACGGGTTCAGGTTCTGTCTAACTCCCCGAAGGAAACCTTGCCCTTCGGCAAAGCTTCCTCCGAGTTCCTCTCTGCATCAGAGAGTTCGACAGAAGCCAGCCCGCATGATCACAAAGCACAGATACTACACTTTGATCCTAAAACGGGCCGGGCAGCTAGTATTTATTAACCCACCCACGAGGATTAAATGTGGCACAAGGCCGGTTTAATGTGGGTTGCCCGCGAGCCCGTAGGCTCGGCCAAAAATATGACCTTTGAACCCGCCTAGACGGGTTCAGGTCCTGTCTACCTCCCCGGAGGAAACCTTGTCCTTCGGCAAAGCTTACTCCGAGTTCCTCCCTGCATTAGGGAGTTCGACAGAAGCCAGCCCGCATGATCACAAAGCACAGATACTACACTTTGATCCTAAAACGGGCCGGGCAGCTAGTATTTATTAACCCACCCGCGAGGATTAAATGTGGCACAAGGCCGGTTTAATGTGGGTTGCCCGCGAGCCCGAAGGCTCGGCCAAAAATATGACCTTTGAACCCGCCTGGACGGGTTCAGGTCCTGTCTACCTCCCCGAAGGAAACCTTGCCCTTCGGCAAAGCTTCCTCCGAGTTCCTCTCTGCATCAGAGAGTTCGACAGAAGCCAGCCCGCATGATCACAAAGCACAGATACTACACTTTGATCCTAAAACGGGCCGGGCAGCTAGTATTTATTAACCCACCCACGAGGATTGAATGTGGCACAAGGCCGGTTTAATGTGGGTTGCCCGCGAGCCCGTAGGCTCGGCCAAAAATATGACCTTTGAACCCGCCTAGACTGGTTCAGGTCCTGTCTACCTCCCCGAAGGAAACCTTGCCCTTCGGCAAAGCTTCCTCCGAGTTCCTCCCTGCATTAAGGAGTTCGACAGAAGCCAGCACGCTAGATCACAAAGCACAGATACTACACTTTGATCCTAAAACGGACCGGGCAGCTAGTATTTATTAACCCACCCACGAGGATTAAATGTGGCACAAGGCCGGTTTAATGTGGGTGGCCCGCGAGCCCGTAGGCTCGGCCAAAAATATGACCTTTGAACATGCCTAGACGGGTTCAGGGCCGGGCAGCTAGTATTTATTAACCCACCCACGAGGATTAAATGTGGCACAAGGCCGGTTTAATGTGGGTTGCCCGCGAGCCCGTAGGCTCGGCCAAAAATATGACCTTTGAACCCGCCTGGGACGGGTTCAGGTCCTGTCTACCTCCCCGAAGGAAACCTTGCCCTTCGGCAAAGATTCCTCCTAGTTCCTCCCTGCATTAGGGAGTTCGACAGAAGCCAGCCCGCATGATCACAAAGCGCAGATACTACACTTTGATCCTAAAACGGGCCGGGCAGCTAGTATTTATTAACCCTCCCACGAGGATTAAATGTGGCACAAGGCCGGTTTAATGTGGGTTGCCCGCGAGCCCGTAGGCTCGGCCAAAAATATGACCTTTGAACCCGCCTAGACGGGTTCAGGTCCTGTCTACCTCCCCGAAGGAAACCTTGCCCTTCGGCAAAGCTTCCTCCGAGTTCCTCTCTGCATCAGAGAGTTCGACAGAAGCCATCCCGCATGATCACAAAGCACAGATACTACACTTTGATCCTAAAACGGGCCGGGCAGCTAGTATTTATTAACCCACCCACGAGGATTAAATGTGGCACAAGGCCGGTTTAATGTGGGTTGCCCGCGAGCCCGTAGGCTCGGCCAAAAATATGACCTTTGAACCCGCCTAGGACGGGTTCAGGTCCTGTCTACCTCCCCGAAGGAAACCTTGCCCTTCGGCAAAGCTTCCTCCGAGTTCCTCCCTGCATTAGGGAGTTCGACAGAAGCCAGCCCGCATGATCACAAAGCGCAGATACTACACTTTGATCCTAAAACGGGCCGGGCAGCTAGTATTTATTAACCCTCCCACGAGGATTAAATGTGGCACAAGGCCGGTTTAATGTGGGTTGCCCGCGAGCCCGTAGGCTCGGCCAAAAATATGAACTTTGAACCCGCCTAGACGGGTTCAGGGCCGGGCAGCTAGTATTTATTAACCCACCCACGAGGATTAAATGTGGCACAAGGCCGGTTTAATGTGGGTTGCCCGCGAGCCCGTAGGCTCGGCCAAAAATATGACCTTTGAACCCGCCTGGACGGGTTCAGGTCCTGTCTACCTCCCCGAAGGAAACCTTGCCCTTCGGCAAAGCTTCCTCCGAGTTCCTCCCTGCATTAGGGAATTCGACAGAAGCCAGCCCGCATGATCACAAAGCACAGATACTACGCTTTGATCCTAAAACGGGCCGGGCAGCTAATATTTATTAACCCACCCACGAGGATTAAATGTGGCACAAGGCCGGTTTAATGTGGGTTGCCCGCGAGCCCGTAGGCTCGGCCAAAAATATGACCTTTGAACCCGCCTGGACGGGTTCAGGTCCTGTCTACCTCCCCGAAGGAAACCTTGCCCTTCGGCAAAGCTTCCTCCGAGTTCCTCCCTGCATTAGAGAGTTCGACAGAAGCCAGCCCGCATGATCACAAAGCACAGTTACTACACTTTGATCCTAAAACGGGCCGGGCAGCTAATATTTATTAATCCACCCACGAGGATTAAATGTGGCACAAGGCCGGTTTAATGTGGGTTGCCCGCGAGCCCGTAGGCTCGGCCAAAAATATGACCTTTGAACCCGCCTGGACGGGTTCAGGTCCTGTCTACCTCCCCGAAGGAAACCTTGCCCTTCGGCAAAGCTTCCTCCGAGTTCCTCCCTGCATTAGAGAGTTCGACAGAAGCCAGCCCGCATGATCACAAAGCACAGTTACTACACTTTGATCCTAAAACGGGCCGGGCAGCTAATATTTATTAATCCACCCACGAGGATTAAAAGTGGCACAAGGCCGGTTTAATGATGGTTGCCCGCGAGCCCGTAGGCTCGGCCAAAAATATGACCTTTGAACCCGCCTGGACGGGTTCAGGTCCTGTCTACCTCCCCGAAGGAAACCTTGCCCTTCGGCAAAGCTTCCTCCGAGTTCCTCTCTGCATCAGAGAGTTCGACAGAAGCCAGCCCGCATGATCACAAAGCACAGATACTACACTTTGATCCTAAAACGGGACGGGCAGCTAGTATTTATTAAACCACCCACGAGCATTAAATGTGGCACAAGGCCGGTTTAATGTGGGTTGCCGGCGAGCCCGTAGGCTCGGCGAAAAATATGACCTTTGAACCCGCCTGGACGGGTTCAGGTCCTGTCTACCTCCCCGAAAAAAACCTTGCCCTTCGGCAAAGCTTCCTCCGAGTTCCTCCCTGCATTAGAGAGTTCGACAGAAGCCAGCCCGCATGATCACAAAGCACAGATACTACACTTTGATCCTAAAACGGGCCGGGCAGCTAGTATTTATTAACCCACCCACGAGGATTAAATATGGCACAAGGCCGGTTTAATGTGGGTTGCCCGCGAGCCCGTAGGCTCGGCCAAAAATATGACCTTTGAACCCGCCTAGACGGGTTCAGGGCCGGGCAGCTAGTATTTATTAACCCACCCACGAGGATTAAATGTGGCACAAGGCCGGTTTAATGTGGGTTGCCCGCGAGCCCGTAGGCTCGGCGAAAAATATGACCTTTGAACCCGCCTGGGCGGGTTCAGGTCCTGTCTACCTCCCCGAAGGAAACCTTGCCCTTCGGCAAAGCTTCCTCCGAGTTCCTCCCTGCATTAGAGAGTTCGACAGAAGCCAGCCCGCATGATCACAAAGCACAGATACTACACTTTGATCCTAAAACGGGCCGGGCAGATTAGTATTTATTAATCCACCCACGAGTATTAAATGTGGCACTAGGCCGGTTTAATGTGGGTTGCCCGCGAGCCCGTAGGCTCGGCCAAAAATATGACCTTTGAACCCGCCTGGACGGGTTCAGGTCCTGTCTACCACCCCGAAGGAAACCTTGCCTTCGGCAAAGCTTCCTCCGAGTTCCTCCCTGCATTAGGGAGTTCGACAGAAGCCAGCCCGCATGATCACAAAGCACAGATACTACACTTTGATCCTAAAACGGGCCGGGCAGCTAGTATTTATTAATCCACCCACGAGGATTAAATGTGGCACAAGGCCGGTTTAATGTGGGTTGCCCGCGAGCCCGTAGGCTCGGCGAAAAATATGACCTTTGAACCCGCCTGGACGGGTTCAGGTCCTGTCTACCTCCCCGAAGGAAACCTTGCCCTTCGGCAAAGCTTCCTCCGAGTTCCTCCCTGCATTGTAAAGTTTTAATTCAAATATGTCTACCCTTCTATCATTTAAAAAACATTAAAAATATAATACATGGCCATGTTTTACACACATATAAATCATCGACAGATATAAATCATCAAGTAATATTGAAATCCAATATTATTCCACAATGAAAACGTAATTATCAGGAAAAGCAATCGTAGCAATTTTGATGTCAAATTGGGAAGTATTGATAGAGCTTTTTGAAGAATATTTGCTATCTAACTATTATCTAAATTAGCGGAAATAGTTGATATAAGAGATCTAGAGTTACGTTGGGGTAATGTTCTTCAGGGATTTATGATGGTAGACAGTCAAAAAAAATTGGAAAGGTTATTATAATGACGTTCAAAGAATAGTGGATTCACGTTGAAAGACTAATTTTTAAAAATGACTATGAGGTGAATTAAGTTTCCTTAATTGAAAAAGAGGATAATTTCTGAGATAAAACATTAACTTGATTTACATCATTTCTTTGTGCCGTAGTTGGCAGAATCAAATTTAGTGGGATTGGCTTTAATATTGTAAATCTACGGCAATTTCGAGAAAATACAGAGTCTATTAGGGTGCCTCTCTGATCCCTGTTGCAGACGCCTACTCGCGCATTTTTCTGTCTCGACAACATCCACAGAGCCAGATGTTTATACTACAACTATGCTGAACATATCTTAGTCCGTGATTCTGGAGATAGTGTATAACATGGCTTGAAGAGTACTCCGCCATTGCGAGCACGATCAAAACCATGATCAACTATTTTGTCTTAATGCTAACTCAACAGTTAACGACTACCAAACGTTGAATGTTAGCATTGTAGACAATGCTAACATTCAGACTGACATGCAGGCTGACATTAGTATATATATATATATATAACAACAACATATATATATATATATATATATTGTTGTTGTTGTTGTTGTTGTTGCTGCTGCTGCTGCTGCTGCAAAATTTAGAGAAGGACGCGATTTAATAAAAAATGACAATATGTTTCCTTTCTTCAAGAGACTTTTGACACTAACAAGAAAACAAAACGAATAAAATGCCGCCATTTGAATGCGATATAACTCAAACATGAGTAAAATGATAGAGGAAGATCTCAACTTAAAATTACCCCTTAGTTAATAATAGAAATTAATCAAGCAGTTTAGTATAAATCTCGTGGAACTCTCCTGTCATTTTGTTATCTCTACGTGGTGGAACGTTAGTAATTTGCATATTTAATTATCTTCATGCTTTTTAAGAGTTTAAAGGTCGGTGAATTATGGTTTGTTTTTTCTTTTTTTCAGCATTTGTACAAACGTCATTTGTTTTGATAAAAACGGTTTGTACTTATAATCAATACTGCAAAGCGAATAAAATGCAGCCAACGTGAATAGAATGTAGCTTGACATGCGTAGCATAATAGGGAATGTGATCATCTTGATATTTTCCGATATTTGATTAGTTAGTAAGAGTAATTAATAAAACCGTCTGGAACTCGCCTGTCATTTTGTTAATTTCCCAGAAATGGGACTTTAGTAATTTGCATATGTAATTATTTTTATGCGTTTTAAGAGTTGAAGTGTCTGTGGATTCTTGATAATTTTCCACAGGAAATTGTTGGGATTATATTTCACTTAACAAAGGCGCTTAGGGTTATGACTTTTTTCTTTGTAACTTTTTTTTGTTTTAACAACACCACAGCTTGACAATGTCTCAAAACTTCAAGTTCTCTGTTATTATAAATCTGAGAAACCTAAAAAATGAAAGGACACAATTTGCTGTTTTTTGGGGTTTTTTTTTTTACCATGGATATGCTTTTTAAGTTTGGCATCAGTGTGGATCACGACAAAACAGAAGAAAACAGGTTCTCAAACATTTTGATTGTCAAACAGATTTTTCCACCCACATCTGTTTGATATGCATGAAGGAATATTCACGCGAGATCATGAACGCGGAGGCATGCAAGAAAGGATGTGCACGCATCTCATGCATGACTTCAGCTCGAGACGTGCTAAGGTCATGCATTTAAATAAGGTGCATGACCTTACCACACTCTTGATGAAACATATTTTATCTTTAATACGAACGTCGAAAATGAAATTTGTAACATTCCTACGCTCTTGATTGATTTCACTTTGTATAAACGCAATTTAAAATGTAATAATAATGACAACAATAATAATAATAACAACAAATGTAGGACCTGTAACAATTTTATGGGCCCAGAAAGACCACAAAAACCAAATGTGCTTTCTTAATGACATGGCGGTCCCTGCAGATTTTAACGTATCTTTGAAAATGTTCAAAAACCAACAAAATGCAAAGATCTTGAAGTGGAAATCTATGAAATGTGGCACAAGAGGACATCAATTAGTCCAGTTGTAATTAGAGCCCTGAGAATGGTTAGGAAACGTACTGATAGACGCATTGAATTAGATTCCTGTTCGCCAATGCCATAAAGAAATAAAAAAATGTACTTGCAAGTACAGCTCACATATTACTAAGAGCTTTTCGTTTGTGTTTTTACAAAAATGACAGCGGAAAATGTCATGAAACCCTTTCTGACCTTAGGTCTCTAATTGGGATCCCGAAGGAAATGTGTAGGCAATAGAAATCAAAGGACTACTTCTAATACTACTACAAATAATACTACTACTACTACTACTAATAATAATAATAATAATAGTAATAGTAATGATAATAATGGTTTCATATGACGAAAGCTTTTTCTCGAAGATTTTCCAGGCAAATATAAATGAATGGTGTAACAGTCAACACATGTTGAGACTGTTGACAACATAATGTGTGATTGCCCAGTATTGGCACCAAAGGAATGTTAAAATCAACATGATAATATAGGGCAGTATATTCATTGAAAATAACAGGATTTCTCAGTTCTTTGAGGACCCGTCTCTAATTTCTTTCTAAATTGTTCTGATTATTATTTCTGATCAGATAAATAAAGAAAAACATCAAACTTGTTCAGCAAATGAAAAGGCACACTATAATTGTTGCCGTAAATGGAGACTATTGTGTGAGAGAGATTGCTCCTTTCCTAAAAGTTGCATGGTCCTTCATTGTCAAATGTTCACAAAGATGTGGAAGGGGCTGACGGAGATTCTACGGGTCTTGTCAAAACAACGGATAAATGACAAGAAAAACGATGAGAAACATTTTGATCCATACCAAAAGTTCAGCCCTAGGAATGACAGATGTTTATGAAAAGATCATAAGGAAGTTCCAACGGCAATGACTACAAAGATTCTGATGGTTTTGAGCAAAGAGGGAGATGGAATGCTAACTCACGTCTTCCCTCCGGGTTAAAGAGTAAATGCTGCTGATTATAAGAAAGCATTAGAAAGGGTTTTGTGAGCCTGGATGGAAAACGTGAGAAATGTAACGTTCACCTACCAACAGTAGTGTGCAAATAATTCCAAGATTAGCCGAAAATGGATGTTACAATCTCCACAATCACATCACCCCCCAAAATATGGCTTCCTAGCTTTCCACATCTGAATCATGACTAATAATATGGGACGTAGATCGATGGCAGAGTCAATCAACGCCCACATAATTGTATATGAAGTCCGCCATAATTGGCACAATGTTGAAAATAGATAAAAATCATTTGATTCGGACTTGACAAAATTTCAGTCGTAGCATTCAATCAGTCATCAATGCTAGAGGCGGATTTATTAAATAGAGTCATCAAGAAGATTCGTAAGATTATTCATGTCAGTTTTCTTCTCAAATAAGTCTGTTCTTTCATGACGTAAACCGCTTTTCCTAAATTCATACAAATCATCTCAAAGTATTGTGCAACCCTTTCTTTACAGTAACACACATGCTGAATAATAATAATAATAATAATAATAATAATAATAGTATGAACATCACCCTGAGCCAGTCATAAAAACCGTCAAGTCACTATTCTGGACGAATTTTCCATTCATTCCAACAGACATAAAATCTAATAGACCAGTTAATCAAATGAATTGATTTGTTTTTTTTTACGGCTTACAAACCTTTTGTTGTTTATTTAAAACAAGAAATATATTTTCAGATTTTCAGAATATTTTCGAAATAATATTTAATTACTGCTACAAGTCTCATAGATGGTGGGATGTGAGGTGGATTCATATCTTTCCCAAGGATATTTGCTCGAAGAGGAATATAACTAACCCGACTGCAATTGGAATACGGCTGTCCGAAGAACAATTCTGAAACATTATCTATTTTATCACCCGCATATCCAAGATTACTGCACCTGGCATTACCAAGCTCTCGCCTATTGAAGGACTGACCAGGCAGGTGGTTGCTAAACTTCAGAACCGGTGTTTCAACATCATTTGGACGTAAGTCTGATGTAATCAAATAATTAAAAAACTCTCACAGATATGCCACTGCCATCAGATAAAAATATCTCAGCTAAAGAATATGAAACGATAAATATAGCACCTTTTACTTGAAACTGAAAAATATAGCGACTTCAAATTAGTTTACTACTTAAAATAATTGGATCTCTGCGCACGATAAAATGTACACAAAAAAACATTTACAGACCCTATTTAAAAGTGTTTAAAAAATTACACGGTGTGAAAATGCTCATCTACTCAGACAGACTGTTATCAATATCAAGAAAATATAAACAATGAACAAGTAAAGTATCACGTATCAGAATTTGCGCAAACATAATGCATACTATTTACATTATTGGGACTATTGCCCTCATTTTTGTCGCCATATTTATTACACGTTTCGACTGTTGTACACTCTGGCTTTCTTCCGGTGGTTGGAATGTCGAACTGAACACGGTAGACTGTTCTAGAAAGCGCTCAGAAATATAAAGCATATGGACAGTTCTTACATACCCTTTGTCCAGAAAAGAAAGCTCTTGTTAGAACACAAGAAAAAATAAATAAAAAGCCTAACCGTAGTACTTTGTCCGTCGTTTTTAATGAAGCATGCATATATATATATATATATATATATATATATATATATATATATATATATATATATATATATATATAGTGGAGGGGAAAGAAATATTCGTGAAAATACAATTTTGAATTTATCGTATTTCCAACTAATCAATAAACATACTTTTCATATAATTTACTGAACGCAACTGCATATTAACTATATGCATAGAAAATAGTAAAAATAATTTCATAGAAATAAATCCCATTTATTCATTTTAAAACTTTTAAATTGTTTTAATACTCAAAATTATTCAATTAGAATATTCTAAAATGATCCAATATTGTTATCAGTAGATATTTGTAGCCTAATAATACAAACATAACATTCCGTAATTGATATTCGTGCAAGAAGGTTATCATCATGACAAGAGGTAAAGAATTGACAAATTCGCAAACATAACCGATTGTTAAGCTCTGACAAGAAGGTAACAGTTACAGAAACATCTCAGACAACCTGAATATTACATCTACTACCATTATTTCATTAATTGCAAGAGTCGCAGGATTATTTTCTTTCATCAGGAATCTGTGTCCCTAACGGACAATGAAATTCATAAAAACAATGTAAATTCAGGCGCCCATCGGAAAAATCCACTGCCATTAAAAAGACACAGTAACGTCAGGTTGAAATTTGTTCGTGAATATAAGGATAAGGAAAAATCATATTGGGAAAGAGTATTATGGACTGACGAAACTAAAACTGAGTTGTTTGAACGTTATTCTAGAAATCATGTATGGAGGGAAAATGTCCAAGCCTTCAAACAAAAGAACACAGTTCCAAGAGTGAAAATTAGTGGAATCAACATCATGGTTTGGGAGATTTATTTATTTATTTTTTTTTTTTTTTTAGAAAAAAGGTACTAGCAACAAAGGGATAATAGATGGTACAATGATTGCCGCATCATAGCAAAATATTTTGGAAGCAAATTTAATGATTTGAAAATCTTGAAATTACTTCTGATTGGATCTTCCAACAAGATAATGATCCTAAGCACACACCAAAATTTACGAAGAAATGGCTTGATAAAAATAATGTAAATATCCTGAAATGGCCAAGTCAGTCTCCAGATTTAAGCCCAATCGAAAATCTGTGGCATTATTTTAAAAAATCAAATCCAATCGAAAGCTCCAACAAACATCCCGGATCTGAAGACCATATGCCAAGAAGAATGGAACAAAATACCAACTAACTCGTTGAAAACTACAAGAGGAGGTTGGTTGCTGTAGAAGTAAATAATGGCTATTCTACAAATTATTAAATGAAGATTATGTATTCTTTTTCTATTGTACGAATAATGTTTTCACCCATTAAAATGTATGAATGGGATTTATTTCAATTATATAATGTTTTCTATGCATATTTAGTTCTTATACTTGTGTGTACGGATAATTATATTATTAACTATTGTTGAAACTTGACTAATGCATGGAATAATAATGCAACACAAAATGTACTTAGAACAAAATGTATTGAAACAAGAAAGTGTACACAATATTTACATATAGTCTTTTGTATATTCCTGGAAAGACCGTTCCTGGAGAATTTGTTGACTGAGTCGCAGTCGGGCAGAGTCTCTGGTTGAATCTCTTGATTCCTTCCCTCTCTTCCCGGTACCATCCATATTTATATGGTCGGTACTCCACTATGCAACATATTACATTTATTCATTAGCTTTAATTACATTTATTCATTAGTTTTAAATTCAATAAATTAAAAAATTGTATGTGTACGAATATTTGTATCGCCCCCACTGTATATATATATATATATATATTATATATATATATATATGTGTGTGTGTGTGTGTATGTGTGTGTTTGACGATCGCAAAAGCGTGAAACCCAGGGTCACAAACTCACATCAATCCAACCAAATATGTTAGCTCTATCTCAGATATTGAGCGCTTTCTAATAAGTACCGCGCATATAATATATAAATAATTATATATATATATATTTATTTATATTTATATACACACACTTTTCACACATATATATATATATATATATATATATATATATATATATATGTGTGTGTGTGTATATATATATATATATATATATATATATATATATGTATATATATGTTGTGGATTCCGTGAATGGAATCCTGCACAAACAAATAAACAACGCCAGTAATTGAGATTGAAGAATAAGTCTATTAAACGTAAGAATACGGACTTGATGTGAAGATTAGTAGTCCAGGAATGCGGTAAGTAAAGTCTCTCTGAACTCTGGTATAATTCTCTGAGAACGCCATGTGTCTCCTTATCTCTCAACCTGTCTCAACGTATCGCAACTTATCTCCACGTATATCAGCGTATCTCGATATTTAACTGTCCCCCCACGAGGACTGTATGCGGCACTTAGGCCGGCCAGAAATATACCCTTGCCTAGACAGGTTCAGGGCCAGTCTACCTCCCCGGACGAAACTTCGCCCTTCGGCACAGCTTCGTCCGAGTTGCTCTCTGCCAAAACAGAGAGTTCGACATCTCAACTTATCTCAATATTTAACAGTCCCCACACGAGTAATGTATGTGGCACAAGGCCGAGTTTAACGTGGGATTCACCGAGCCCGTAGCCTCAGCCAAAGAATATTCCCATTGAACCCGCATAAGCGGGTTCGGGAACTGTCTACCTCCCCGGACGAAAATTTGCCCTTCGGCAAAGCCTCGTCCGGGTTCCTCTCTGCCAAAGCAGAGAGTTCGACAGACGGCGCACACAGTGAGAGACTGTATCTAAACGTATCTCAACTGCAGGTATTCTCTCTGTCAGTATATATATATATATATATATATATATATATATATATATATATATATATATATATGCGATGATATAATGTTGATAAAATGATGAGATAAAGAACCAACAAAAACGTTTAGCAATCGAACACATTTTACCTTTATTGAATTTACATCAGAGAATTCAGTATTGAGAAAATATTAAAGAGATTCTGGGATTTTTGCTTTTGTATTTTTTTGATTTTCCTTTGTTATTCATGTTTAAAATGAATTCGACTTGTTAAACAGGCATTAGTATAAAACGAATTCCAAACATGCTTGAAAAACTGTATATATTTATTTATCTAGGTAAGTGTATGATAATTTTAGGTTGTCTCTGTGGAATTCAGATTATACTACATATTCCTTATGTACGTCGGTGTGTGTTTGTGTAGACATTATGTTTATAGGCTTTTGGCATGTTGATTTGGGAACGTTTTACGTACATACCGTTTGATTCAGATAAACATACCTTAGATTCTTTTAAATTAAATTCAATAAATGTTGGTGATGCAAGTTTTTTTACGTCTGTTTATTGTTGGTAATGTTGTTATTAGTATGCTCCTGAAGTACTTTCTTAGTAAAGAATTATTTTATTAATTAGGATGGTATTAGTAAAATAAAATTATGCCCAGTTTTGTTCCAATATATTACAAGAGGCTTCGAATGCGTGCCTAAACATAAATCTTTTACGTTCGTAGATATGGACTTTTAAAGTTCTCGTTGTCTGTTCGACATAAATTCTTTTACATTATAAACAATTTATTTGATAAGTACCTGCATCTCAATTGTTGGTGGATTTATTTTTCTCCCTAATTATATCTCCGATAATCTTTGGTAGGATAGTTCAGTATAAACTGCGTAAAAGGGTGGGATTTTGAATTTTGAGTTGTTGTTTTTAGAAATGCTACTGGTCGTTATTATTATTATTATTATATTATTATTATATTATTATTATTATTTTGTTTTTAGACATTATACATACATACATACATACATACATACATATATATATATATATATATATATATATATATATATATATATTAGTGTGTGTGTGACACAAGTAAACAGAATGATTTATTATCTTAACAATAGGTCATGAATATTAATATTATAAATTTTATAATGGTCAGTTTTCATCCGTGTCTGATGATTGCTATGAGCATGAAGACCAGATTTGTACCAAAAGATTTAGGAAAAATATTATATATATATATATATATATATATATATATATATATATATATATATATATTAGTATAAATTTTAAGTAATTAAGTATTACATCGAGCACCGTCATATTACTATCAGTACTCACTGTACGATTTTTTATTCTATAGGGTGGCCCGAAAGTTTTGTCGGCCCTACCAAAAGTTAATGAAAATAATAGAAGTGCAAGTAATACAAAGCCCCTGTCACACATCGAGATGGTCCGTATGAACACCATCACTTTCGTATAGGTGTGCACGCCAACAATCTGAAACAAAAAATTACATTATTTCGGACCACGCTGTACATTATTTTTGTTATTACTATAAAGGTTATTTTAGTAGATACAAATGTTTGAGCTGCTATCCCTGTTTTTTTATTTTTTATTATTATTTTATTAAACATTGAAAATAATAACAACTGGATTATAATGAGAAGCCTTACTGAAGAAATTTTCATTACATGTGTCACAAGAAAATGTCAGAGATACAATGTTTCTTTATTATGACACGTCGCAATTTAGTCCGGCTGTTAATCATTTCACTATTTAATGAAATAAAAAAACAGTAATAGCAACTAAACACGTGTTTATATATATATATATATATATATATATATATATATATATATATATATATATTAGAGTGTGCATTTTATATTTTATGTCAATTTGTAATTTATACCAAGAATTAATTAGCAACGTTAATGCCAAGTACTTTCGACAATTTCAAATTGTTACCCTTGGGGCGGAACTTTTTCCTTACACAGGTAAGCACTAAGAAGAAATATGTGTAGATGGAAATATGTTTTTTTTTTAAATTATGCTATTGATTGACAGTTTAATATATGTTTTGGGAGCATAAAATGCCACGACGCTAGAGTTCTTGTTCAAATCAATCAAGTGATAATTATGTTTGAATTTTGAAAAGTGATAAATCCACGAAATGTTCTTGTTATATGTGTTCATCGGTTAAAATGTCAAGTAAGGGTCGTATTAATCAAGGAGTTGCTAGTAAATTAACGTCTCATTAAGTCTTGTTAGTGAAGTGATTCCGCTATTAATCACATTTCTAATTAATATATATATATATATATATATATATATATATATATATAGATAACTATACTCGTTTCGAAAAACCCTCGAATTTTTGATTTGCCAATAATCAAATCAATCTCGAGGGGAAAAAAAGTTTTAAAAAAAGAAAGAGCTACAAACATGGAAATCTGTCGAAAAATAATCGCACAGATTCAGGTTTGAAGCACTAAGAAAAAAACCCGACACGAGTAAACAACTAACAAAAGAGCTCAATACATCGTAGAGCAAACCTAGATACACCTAGTGAGCCAGACAAACCTACCTGAGTTTCACCTAAACGAATCCGTTTAGGTGAAAACTAGGTAGGTTTGTCTGGCTCACTAGGTGCATATATATATATATATATATATATATATATATATATATATATATATATATATATAGAGAGAGAGAGAGAGAGAGAAAACATTATATTTACTTACATACTAATAGCCTTGTAAAAATCGTAATCGTCTTCTTGCCCATCTAGCTACGGGTAGCTAGGACAGACGGGGTTCTCTAGCCTTGGATAGCAACTCTGAATTCAAAAAGTGTGGAGGGGTTGTTTGGGGAACTTGTGGCACGTTTTTCCACCAGCTCTCTGTAATAGGCCTTTCAAAAAGTAGGGTTGGTTCTGCAAAAAAACCTTCACGGCTATAATCAAATCATATGTGCTGGTGCCTGACTGTTGGTTCCTAGGAACTGAGCTGCTTGACCCTCATACGTCGGGAGAGTCTGCCATATATATATATATGCATTCCAACAATTTAGTTTTGGTTGATGCACTTGCTGGAGTAATTTGCTATTTGCTAAGTACATCGATGTTATTTTTGTTTGGAAATGTCGACACTTCATCGCTTGATTGGGATTTGGTTGCATGGTTCATAAATGCACACAATCGTGTTTTGTATGGGCCAGCTTGTAAAGTAATGCCCTGTACGCTGATAGATTGAAGTTATTTCAACGATAAATACGTGGTCAGTCAACGTCTTGCTTTGCATATATAACGTAGCCATCATTAAGGCGTACAGCGATTTTGAGAGGCGGCGTTTCCAGGAATGTTCGAATAAAAGTATGCACTCAAATCTCGTTGTAAATAGTTCTGAACACAGGCACGAACACAGGCGTTCATTTCCATAATTTGTATGCGATACTGATTTTTGGGGGGGTTCTCATGTAAGTTCAGTTCGGGCTTCCTATTCTCGCGTAAATAGAGTTATGAAATATGGAATAAAACCGAGTAATTTTGCAGCTGTGACAGCTTGAATAAATACGTACCTGACTCAGCACGCATAATTGAATTTATTTATGAAGAACTGCGCTATTGCAACGAAGCACTTTATAACAAGCAGGCATAAAGGACGAGATTAGTAAGCTCAATGTCAGTACGTTGGACTGGACCTGAAGTAGGTGGTTTAAGTCCTGTGTTTGGGTTGATTGTACGGATGAGTTTAATGGAAACCTTTGCAACGAAATAAATCTGTCAAGTTCTTCCGTGTCAAATTATCAATTAATAGTTTTCCCAAAATATAAAGAAATCGTAACTTAGCTTTTGTAAAAGGTATTTTTTCTGTTCCAATGTGCCTACTGTCGCATTTTCCGTTCTCTGTTAAAAACACTTCGCATATATTTAAACTTTCATATTTACATGGTTTTGGTATCAGTAATTCGTAGTTCGCAGCTTTGTATTTTGCACCTGCGCACAACCGTACTTTCTTTCATTCTCACAAATGTTTAGCCTTTCCTTCTTACTTTTCTCTACTATCTTCTCCAGGATTTCCTTTAGTTTTCTTTCTCTGTCTGTTATCAACACTATGTCATCTGCATATCTTACGTGGTTAATTCTATGTACGCCAAGAATAAATCCTTTGTGTGACTTCTTGTTCTCTCAGCTTTGCGTCGCTGTAAAGTTTGAATAAGTCCGGCGAGAAGACACATACTTGTCTTACATCGATTCTATTTTTGTATATTTACTGAATCTATTTTCTCTCAGCATGCTGGCGGTTTACTTCCAGTATACGCCCTTGTGCAAATTAATTGAAACAAACGCTTTACTTTCCTTTCTTTCACAATACGATCAGTTTTATACCCAAAGGAGTGACAGGGTGTAATTAATTTGCATTTTTTCCTCGGATTAGGTCATTTGCAGTGGTGTGCAGTAATATGAATCTATTTTCGAGGTGTATGATGAAATTTATTTGGAC
The DNA here is from genome assembly GCA_963932145.1 of Acanthosepion lycidas. Taxonomy (NCBI): domain Eukaryota; kingdom Metazoa; phylum Mollusca; class Cephalopoda; order Sepiida; family Sepiidae; genus Acanthosepion; species Acanthosepion lycidas. Next base: position 26,496,639 of record OZ010579.1, on the reverse strand, counting down.
TTGAAAAATATTTGCGTCATTCGTGATTGCATCAGATTTTTATTACGCCCAGATAGTATTGTCTCGTCTGTCGATTAGTTGTCATTAGGCCATTGCTTGCGATGGACGTTATTCCATGGAAGCGTACGAAAATTGTAACGCTGCAGGAACACACTGGCAAGCCTTACCTGTGAGCAAATAAAGTACAATAGACTGGCCCGGATACCCCTCCTGATTTAAATCTAAACGAGAACATGAAGTCAACCTACAAGGAACGGTTTCTTGGAATAGACATACGAAGTACTAATATGTGCACTGGGTCATGTTTCATGGTAAAAATATGAAAAAATAAATAATAACGGAATTATTCGATTTGTTTCAATTAATTTGCACAAGGGTTTAGTCTCAATAATATTTCTAATATATTTCCCAAAATAATTCAGCTTTCTCTAATAGTTCAAAAATTAGATAGGACCTTATTAAAAGCTTTTGCATAATCTATAAAACATAGGTATACATACACCGACATTTGCATTGCTCTTTCTGGTATATTGATCTTTTTTAGATCATTCTGATTGTAAATATCGCATTCCTTATTTAAGTGTCGTTAACGAAACAGCACTGTTCTTGTTCGATACTCGTGCTTATTCTGCTACGTTCCTTATTCCTATAAATTCTCATATGTTCCGTTATGAGGTTCATGAGATTTTATACTTCTGGTTATACTACTGGTTACTCTTAAACCAGGTCTGTAAAATTTGACACTAAGCAAAGATCAAAGCAAGTTCTAAGTAATCAATAAGTTATTTTTCTCTCTTTTTTTATTGTAAAAGCTCTTATTGGGTTTTCGCCTTTTCTCTTTCTTTCTTTCTATTTTATTTTGTATGGTTTCTGTCCGGAAAAGCTCGTCCAGTTACCATTCTGTACTGAAATACTATAATCTAACTTCCAGACTTTCATGTTATTTTAATTTTAGTGGTGCACATCACTTCTGCATGAAGCAGCAAGTACAGTCTGGGTTTTCATATTACCAGCATCAGCAAGAGATCCTTGTTTAGACGAGGAATTATCAACCTTACATATTTGTTGGTTATTTTTGTTTGGCGGAATATCAACCATTATCAGTTATTTAATACTGAAATCTAAATATTTTCTACGCAATTTTTTTTACTTTTGGAGACAATAAAACTTTAATGATAAATGTGTTCCTGGTTAACCCAAATCAGTGTGAAGAAGAGGATTCATGCCTTTCCACCAAGGCTATCTACGCGTAAAGGAAAATGACGAACTCACCTGGAATTGGAACTCGGCTCTCTGATTAACAATTTCGAGCCATTATCCATTACACTACGGGCATGCCCAAGCTTACAGCACTCGGTACTCTCAAACGGTCACCCAACTAGTGACCAGCCATGACGTTGCTTAAATTCAGTGTCCGTACGGGAGCCGGTGTTTCAACGGGATGTGAACGTAAGAGAGTTTTATATGTAGAACATTACGATGACAGTGACTAACAATAGGTTAGAAAACTTGTAAAAGTGGACATATCTATTTATCATTCTTATGAAAGTGACATAATCAGTTGGAAATTTAAACTAGATCCTGTCCTCGTCGGTCTCCTCCTCAGCTATGGGTTAAATAGTACAAAATGCATTTGGAAAATCATTATTCTGAAAAGAATGTTAATGCAGTATCCCCTCACCAAAAAATATCATTGCAATCCAAAATATGTTATTGTTTAAATAACTGACAAAAGGTTGATAAATCGTAAAATACAAATATAATGGATAAACACTTTTCAGCAAAAATCAATGATTTCTTTCTCTTTTTAAGTGAAATTAATATTTACAGGTTTATAGTTAGTAAATTCCTACTAAGGAAAATGTAGATCCAGACAACAATTGGATATGTAAAACTTTCTCAATTAGGGGAAAATGGAAATAGACGTTTGAAGTATCTAGGTCACATAATGAGGGAAGAGGAATTCGGAATTTGATTTTCAGAAGACATATTCTAGAAATTCGACAATGACAGAGAAAAGTAAACAGAAACCTACCTAACGAAAATAAATAAATGCATGTCAGAAATGGGATGTGGAGGCTAATGAAAAGATAGACCTTACTAAGAGGCACAAGAGATAGAGAACTCTGGAGAGCAATTATCGTCTACGTCTTGTAGAGACGATAAATAAAAGAATAAATAGATTCCTTTCAGGAGACAAATTTTCTTTGCGAGGACATTTCATTCTCAAGGTCGGTAATCATTAATTTCACGGCTTAAAAATCAGAGATTTCTATTCAGTCTACTGTATATATAAACTACGACGTTTATAGTAAAGGAAATATTATCGAATTTGTAAAAAGAATTGTTATTGATTAAAAATGAACCTTTTAAGACTTCCTCAGTAAATAGCAACTTAAGCTAGGCAAAGAAGCAAAATATTAATTTTCTGTTGAGAGGAGATCGTTATTGCCAATAGTGTATTGAACCATAAACTTATTACATCAGCAACTAGTCTGGAACACATGGACACCAAGAAACTACTTCTACGATAAATGGATCCATCCAATCGCTTAATGTATTTCTATAGTAGGACAAATGATGCTTTCATAACGTTTCAATAACGTAAGGAAGCCATATTACATCATAAGGGTTTTAGATTAGTTAGTTTTTCTTGCTATTTCAGATTGGCGACATCTGTGAATAAACTATATACATATTAGCGGACTGACTTGGTCTTAAGAGTATTGGCTAAGTACTTTCATACACACACACACACACACACACACACACATATATATATATATATATATGTATATATATGTATGTATATATATACACCTTTATATATATATATACACCTTTATATATATATACATTTACATGTATATATATATATATATATACCTTTACATATATATATATATATATATATACATATATATATATATATATATCTTTACATATATATATCTTTACACATATATTTTTACATATATATATATATCTTTATATATATATATATATATATAACTTTATATATATATATATATATATATA